>CM036621.1:57260263-58005263 GCA_020746105.1 Trogon surrucura | reverse complement strand
ACAAACGATTCCAACGATCGAAAAGGTTAAGCTGGTAAAAGAGTGCTACGTTTTGGTCTATTTTCTTTAGCCTTAAATTATATATTAATTTTTTAAAAAAAAATTCAATGTAAACTCAGTGAACAACAGCTGGTATAATCGATATTTTTACATAAGTAGTCTTCCTATCCGTTCTTTGCAAAATGAGAGAGTTGTGCGTTAGCTGTCTTCTGCCGTGCTTTAAAGTTCTCTACCCAGAAAATGTACACGTCTTGTCATGAATCTGCTCCATAAGCCAGGGGATATTTCTCCTTTGCCCATCCCTACCCCCGCCCAAGAAATCTGTCCTGTTGGACAAAAACACTCTACTATTTATGTTCACTGAACAAAACAGCATAGCCTTTAAAATAATTTCCTGAAAGTTCATTATTATAATACGAAAAAAAAAATCCAGTGCCTTAAAAATAGAAATATTTCAGGACACTTATTTGAAATATATAATAGAGAAATTTTGATTTTTTTTTTTTTTGTGAGAGTGTACGTGTGTGTGTATTCACATTCACACAGGGCCTAAACAAGCAATAGCAAGTTAGATGAGGGCTTCAACTCTTCAGAAAAATCTCATTATGTGAAGAGTGAAGTGGCTCTGTAGGGAGCATTATGGAAATATCTGGGTTTGATTTAATGAGGCTCTTCACGTTGGTGGAATATCAACTTAACAGAGAAAAGTCTACCCGGGGCGTCCAAGTTACCAAAATGAAAATTGGCAATTGAGATGATAAGAAAGTGGCTTTCTTGTGCGAAATCACTTCAGGTAACAGAGATAACATTAAATAACATACATTCTATGCACCAAGAACAATGTTTTATGTACCAAGTCTCTTATCTGTCTCTTCTAATGACTTCCCTTAGCGGGTTGTTAGTACTTGACAGCAGGTCTCTGTGCGGGGAACTTTTTTCCAATTCCACATTCAAAGGAGGTCCATCAGAGAACATGATTGGCAATTTTCGTCATAATCTGCACATTATTAGCATCAAAATTGACATGGCAGTAACACTGGTGGTTTTTGATGTGCCTTTCTTCAAGTTCAAGGAAGTCCCTCCAGTAGCAGTGGTTTGGTATAGCAGGTCTCAGTTACCCAGCGGTGGCTTTTCGGAGGCAAAGGCGCGATAAAGATGCGTGAGAAATAAATCCAAGAGCCGTTTTAAGGAGAGGAGAGAAAGACGCTAAGAAAAAGAATTAAATTTAGAAAGGTGTCTGGAAGGTAAATGCTTCAGGACGACAGCCTACACCTAGAGAGATTCAAGTATTTCCCAGATAGCGTGGATTATGGTAGTTAGAAATCGTGAGCTTAAAAAAATGCCTCTCCCCATCCTGTCAATCTCACACTTCCCTTCCCGTTACTGGCCCGGCCGCGGCAGCCTCATTAGCTCCCACTTTTCGTTCAGAAATACGCGAGACATTTCCCATTTAGTCGAACTCAATCCGAAATAATAATATTAATAATAATAACAATAATATTTAAAAAAAAAAAAAGTAAACACATTCCCTTCCGCCGGCTTCCCCTCCCTGTACCCACCGGCCCGGCCTCCCCCAGCCCCACGGAGGCCAGAGCCGGGCAGCGCCCGGCAGCACCCGGCACCGCGGGGCCGTTTCCGCGGGGGCGCAAGACCCCCGGAGCGCCCTCCCCGCCGGGACCCGTGCCTTTCGGCGGCAGGGCGGTCAATAATAAAAAAATAGACAGAACTTTTTCGGCCCAGCCCGGTGGCAACCCCTACCCAGCCCTCCCCGCTCCTGACTCCCCCCACCCTACAAAACGCCCCCGGGCCCGGGCCGGGGTAGTTATCTGGTGAGCGGCGCCTCCTCCCGCTGGTCCGGCGAGGCCACCGCGGTCTTACTGAGCACGGCGGCCGAGTAGGGCAGGAATCCGCTCTCGGAGCGCTGCCCCGCCGCTGTGCAGGGGAAATCGGAGGTGGCGGATCCCCGCGACCCCAGCGCCGAGGCCGCCGCGGCCGCCGCGGCCGCCGTCTGGCTGCTGTGGCAGCTGAGGCAGGAGCAGGGCGCCGATGCCCCCGGCGGGCCCGAGCCCGCCGCCGCCGCCGCTGCTGCCGCCGCCGCCGCCGCCGCCGAAGCGGCCGCACTGCTGTTGAGGCCGGCGGCGGCGGCGGCCGGTGCCTGGTAGAGGCCGGGGTGTCGGAAGCTGCAGAGCAGCTCCGGGCGAGAGTAGGGGTGGGAGAGGGCGCGGAAGGTGTCCAGCGGGCGGATGGAGGTGGCGAAAGGAGCGGCGGCCGCCCCGGAGGCGGCGGCGGCGGCAGCGGCGGCGGTGACCCCGACGTGCGGGTAGTAGTGGAGCGGGACGTGGGAGTGGAAGGGGTAGGGCAGGCTGCCCGTGGCTGCCGCGTGGGTCATCATGTAGGTGTAGAAGCTGGGGTCGGCCGGGTGGGGCCAGGACATGGCCAGGCGCTGTCTCTTGTCCTTCATCCGCCGGTTCTGGAACCACACCTGCGCGGGGAGACAAGCACAGCTCGGCCTCAGCACCGCTTCTTTCCGCGCTTCTCCGCGCCTCGCCGCGGACACCCACCGAGACCCCCTGGCCTACGCGGTGCGGCCGCACCACGACCGCCTCGCTAGTAGGAGACCCCTCTCCTGTCCTCAGCAGTCGACCTTGACCTTGGCAGACGGGAGCGGTAGACACGGCCCCCCTCGGCCGGAGAGGACCCCTTCCATCTGAATAAACGGTTTCCCATCGAGTTTTCCCATTTCCCCGCCCCGCAGGACTAAGACTTCACGGTATTGACGCTCTCATCCCCTGTGTTTAAAAGCGGCATTTATTTTCTCTTCCCTACTCTCTGTAGGAAACATGCTAACGTTATTAAAAAAATATGAGGAAAATACATAGTATTGTTTTGTTTGTTGTGGGTTTTGGGGTTTGTTTTTTTTTTTTAAAAAAAAAAAAAGAAGACATAGAAAGCTTTCTGTGCGGAGAAGAAAACGGGGACAAGAGATGGTTACAGCTAAGAGCCCGGCGAGTCCTTCAAGCCTAGAGCGAAGCCGGCAGCCAGCCCGGGGGAACAGGGCGCCAGTGGGGTTGCGCCGGGGCCGCGGTGGTGCGCGGGGCGTACCTTGATGGTGGTCTCGGGGAGGTTGAGGGCGGCGGCCAGCTCGCAGCGCCGGGGCCGCGACACGTAGTTCTCCCGGTAAAATTCCTTCTCCAGGCGGGCGATCTGCTCGCGGGTGAAGGCGGTTCGGTACCGGCGCACCTGGTCGGCCCCCGCTGCTGAACTGCCCAGCGCTCCGCCGCTGTGCAGGCTACCGATGCCGGCGGCAGGGGCGGCGGCGGCTGGCGTGCTGGGCGTCGGGCTGCTCTCCGCGTAGCCTGCGGGGCGAGCGCACGGGGGTGAGAGCGGGCGGCCGAGAGGATCCCCCCAACTCGCCCGGCCGGGACGGGCCCTGCGCCCCTGCTGTCATCCTTACAAATCGCTGCTGCTAATAGAATGATGAAGTAGGATTTGGGGCGAGCTGTTTGGTTTTGTAGTTTTAGGATTTGGTATTGTTTGGGGTTTTTGGGGGGTTTGGCGGGGTTTTTTTGTGGGATTTTTTTGTTACTTCATAACTGCGTTGTTCTCAGCAGATGGGGTGGCCGAGAGAGCGGGAGAGGGCGCAGGCCGGGGCTCGGCGCGGCTCGGCCGGGCTGCGAGAAGCCCAGGCTCAGCGCTCACCTTTTCCCGTCCACTGCTGTTCTTATTTGCTTTAGAGACATGCGAAATAAAAGCAGCCATAAAAGCCGTATATTTTTTTTCTCCAGCCTTACGTCGAAGATCCCTTCCTTTCTCTGGCACATTTGACAAAAAAGGCATGCACTCTGGCCCCTAGGAAATGCACCGCTCACCTGGCTCCCCCTCCCCAATTACAGCAATAATAACAACCACCGTCCATCACCGTGCCCCGCAAAGCGTGGGGAAGGAGACCCCCCTGTTACAAATAGAGGAAAAGTGAACAATGCCCAGTTACCCCGAGGTGGACACAGACGGCACGTTGCATATACACAGAGAAGGACATACACAGACAAATATGGACAGTTTCCTCGCACTCCTCTGTCTCTCTAATTTAATCTGTGTACGTATATCCACACATACACAGGTCGAGAGACGCCGAGAGCTCCGAGAGCGCGAGGAAAAATAAGGAGAAAGGTGGGTGGATATGTGTGCCCACATATATTCTGGATATATATCTACATACCAATGGATTTGGGCATGCACATAGAGACACACGCGCACGCACTCGCACAGGAGCTGCCCGGGCAGAGTGTCTCGGCTATTGGGATAGCGCAGTAATTGCAATAATATTTTACAGCCTGGAGCTCTGTCTTCGCGAAAGAGAGAGCGCCGGTGTATAAGCGAGCAACTTTGGCGGTGACGGTGGGTTTGCTTTGTGTTTCAAAAGCCGGTTGGCAAAGTGCGGGGCTTAGGTGGAGATGATAAAGGAAGAGTTACCTTTGTTACTGTTTTCCTTCAGCTGGGAGGAAGTCAGGCTGGCTGGGGAGCGGAGCGCGGAGCAACCCACCTCCACATCACTGTTCATATCTGCCTCTTGAGCAACTTCGGAATAAAGGCTGATTTTCTTCCTGCTTTCCGACGGCGGGATTTCGGAGGAGACGGTGCTTTCACTGCTCGGGTGCTGAAGATTGAATAAAGTGTCTATTTCAAATTTGCCTTTGGCGGAGATGTCCCCTATAGCGCTGTGCAGGGAGGCGGCAGTCAGTCTCGGGCTGAGGCGACCACTGTGCGGAGAATTTTCAAGGGCCTCCAGCACCGCATTTCCAGCTGAGTCTGACAAATTCGAGAGCCTTTTGCCAGCTGTAGGGCTGTGCAGCCCTCTCTCCATCAGGATCATCTCTTTTCTTATTCTTTCCATCATCCCAGCTTTATAAAAAATGTCAAAGTTGCAGGGCTGGTCCTGTACTAATGATGAGCTGCAGCAGGGGCTAATTCACATTCAGCCCGGCAAGTGTCTCTAAATATTATTATCTCTTTTTGAGGGAGGCGTAAAAATTGTGGGATGCCAAAGCGAGGGAATGACTGGTCAAAATGACCCATACATCCTTTCTAGCCCGAAATGTCATTCATCAAAAAGTGGTGCTCGTCATTAAGGTACGAATGACGCTGTTCGAATAATCATTTATTGTAACAGGTTTATAAGCAAATAAATACAAGCTCCTGTCAGTGGATAATGAAGGCGGCTTCAGAGCAGACAAATATATCCAGGTGGAAAGGAAGAAAGACAAGAAGTGAGGAGTAAAGCTCTTGTCCTTAGCTTGATCAGATCTTGCTTGAATTGCTCTGGGGTTTGGCCTCTGGGGTGGAATTGACAGTCTGATTAATAAAATGAGCTGTGCAACATTTCCCCCTTCATTTAGGTGCATCATTATGCTCTGATTTTTGTTTTGTTGCCTTTTAGGTCCTAATGATGCAGCTTCTTTCTCATTTGTCCTCGGACAGAACTACATGCTAAATACTAGATAATGTTTTTTTCTTTATTATTATTTCTGAGGCGGATTTTATATCACAACACGAAGAAATGCCGGAAGAGCACCGGAGGACCCAGAAGCTCCTGTCGCTGATATCTGTTTACTTTTCCCTCACATTTTCAGACCACATTAGTACTTTTATTCAGGAATTTACACTGACACCCCCACGCACCCCCTCACAAGCAAGAACCTTGTACCGAGACTTTATAAGACCGCAGCTGCCGACACCCACCGATTCCCGTGCACCTATAGCAGTTGCATGGAAATTAAAGTGTTTATTATAATATAGTATACTATAATTGTAATATATTTTTTCTTCGTTGTGTCCTTAAATATGATCTCCTTTTTACTTTCTATAATCTTTCTTATCGACGAAGCTAGCCTACGAATTTTCCCCCCTCTGGGACAATACTGGCCGTTGTACGGTATGATAGAGGGGGAAGTAACCGAAGGCATTCGTGATTTAAAACACTCCGGGGCCGTGCCATTCCATCCTCCCGGCATGTTTGTCTCCAGCCCTCTGCTTCTTCCCTCCCCACTCCCGCATTTAAAAATTAAAAAAAAGGAGAAAAAAAAAGAGAGAGAGAGAGAGAGAAAGAGAGAGAGAGAAATAAGCAATGGGTGTTCATTGCCTGCAGGCTGCGAGCTCACAGAGACATCACCTCTAGCACGCCCTCTCCAAAGTTACCTGTGGCTCAGTTAGCTCATCCCTCCACTCTGCCGGGTGCCGCTGGGCGCAGCGTCGCCGCGCTGCAGGGGACACGGGCTGCTGCGCTCGGCAGCCGTGATAGTCAGAAAGTCTCCCTTCAGTGATAACTTTGCTAGTAATAATGACGCTGATGGCAACCATTTAAACGAAGATAAATCCTTTGCCGTTAGCATCTCTGGAGTGCTCTTCGAGAGCTGCCGGACCTTTATTCTCGTCTCAGGTTTTTTTTTTTTCGCCCACATAATCCAGTATTCAGACCTTGGGAATCTGAATTTCATCGGTCAGAGAAACACCCCAATCTTTCCTGTGATTAAACACGGGTTTGATTTTTTTTTTGCGAGGCGAGCTGTTCCTAAGAATGTTAGTCACACACATCTCCTAAGTTCTTGTGCTCTTGTGCATGATTCATACCTCGAAAATGGGATACTTGTCGGATCACTTTTTTTTTTTTTAATAACGTGTTAAAATCTCCCCAAACATTCCACCAAATATTTAGGAAACATTCTAGGCGTTGTTTGCAAAATCCAGCCTTCCATTAATGAGTAATTTATATCAGCCCTTTGAAATGTGAATTCAGACTGCAGTGTGGTGTCCTGCGTTTTACAGCCCCAAAACCAGACAAAAATAAATACAAACTTTTCCTTGCCCGCGAGCGCGGCGACGGCGCGGGCCGATGCGGAGGGGAGCGGAACGAGACACATGCCGCCGCCCCGCACTCTCCCTCCTCCCCGGGGGGCTTCAGTCTGGACGGACACGGGGGCTTTGCCCTGCTCTGCCCTCCCGGCGGGACGGACGGGTCCCCGCCGCTGCACCCCCAGCTCCGGTCTTACCGAGCGCGGCGAAGCGGGCGCTCTGCGGGCTGCAGCGGGCAGTGTCCCGTCCCACCCGGCGGGCGCGGGTGCAGGCAGCCCTCCCGGGGTCCCGGAGACTCCGCTTCCCGCACCGTGCCCGGCTCCGGGGCAGCGGCGGCCCCGGTCTCCGGTCCCGGAGGGGCAGGAGGAGGAGGGGAAGCTGCGGCTGGGTTTATTGCTGTCGTTTGGCGCCCTCGTCTGTTTTCTTAAGGGCGGTAACAGAGAGGGCATCTCCTCCCTTTCCTGCTCCCCTCCCTGCTCTTTGGGAAACCGCAGCCGCGATGTCACGTTTCCGAGGCACTCCTGTGTGGTACACAACCCAGCCGGAACAACTTTAGGCTCCAGAAATGTTACTGAACCACTAAAAAGGAGGGAACGCTTTTTTTTATGTTAATCAGAGGGGATTGAAATGGCTACATGAAAAGTTCCAACGTGAGAAAGTAAGTTACATGCAAGTGCGGCTGTGAATGAACTTTATTAGTGTTACGTTATATTTCGCACCTTTTAAATAGTACTGATACGCTAGGTTATGTACAGTGTATCTTAAAATGTAGCTACATTCATATGCAAGGGAAATAGCATGTTATGAAAGATGTTAATAATCTTCCACTAAATACATGTGAGGTAACAAACCCCTTCCCTGCCATGCAGTTAATCAATTCACTCACAAACCATCAACCCACTAATAAACTATTCATCTGATTTTTATTTTCCCAGCAAAGTAGATGCTTTTACTGCACTGGTGTTTATCAGTGGGGTTTGGGTTTTTTTTCAAAAACAATAGCACAGCCTAAAAATCTTTCGGCATATGTTTATAGCTCGTCAAAACCAACAACTCAGCCTAAAGAACCTCCTGCATTAGAGCGACATTAGCGGGCCAAGGGGGAGGAAGGTACAGAGACGGCCAAAATATGTGACATTTTGTTAGACGCTGTTTATTCAGTTGTTCGTGTAAGCTTAAATAGCTGCTTAGGCCTATGGCCAAACTCCTTTTCATTTTTACCTTGAAAGTTATTACTCGAGGCATCAATATATTTCGGTGCTCATTTATTAAATCTTACCCAGGAAAAAAGAGGTCACGCAAATTAATTGAAATGAAGTTCCTATTAAACCAGCCAAACAACATCTCGACAAGATTTTCGCCACTCAGAGCGCGCTTGGGAAGCCGGACAGGAATAGCTGCTTCCTCCTTCCCGGCAGGGCAGGTTGCCAACAGGGACCCGGGGCTGCGCGTTGTGGCGGCGGGCTATCCGCGGCAGCGCGCGCGTGTTCTCCTGCCCGCTACCAGCCGGGTGGGAGTAAGCGGCTGATCACGGGACCGCGGAGATTCGGCGCCGGCGGGCGCCGGAAGAAAGGGGCTGCCCCGAGGCAACTCGCTGTGCCCGGGGGGAGCAGGGCGCGCAAAACCCGCGCAGCGCCCGCGACCGCGCCGTCGGCCGGCTCTGCCGCGCCACCTGGCGGCGCAGCGGCGGCAGTGCGCGGAGGGGCCGCGGGCGCTGCTCGCAAGAAGCGGCCGGGCAGCGCAGCTCCGCGTCCGCGCAGCCGCTGCCCCGCCTGTCTCGGCTCGCACCGTGCTCCCGCTCAGCCCCGACTCTCCCCTCCGCCGCAGAACGTCGTATCAGTACGGGGCCAGTCTCGGGGCGTCCACCTGCGTGTCCGGTTCCGACTTTCCCTGACATGTCACCCGAGAGTGGTGAGGGACAGCTAATCCCGCGTGTCCCGGAGTCGCGGGTGCCCCGCAGCGCCGTCCCTCCCCGTGCGACCCGGACTGAGATCCGGCGGGCTCTCGCTTTGCGGAGTTAATGATTACACCATGTCTTCTGGGGCTGCATTTACAAACAAACATCTTTTAAGTTAAACGACAGAACGTTACTCCGGCGGCACAGCGACGCGGTCGATGTTTCATTTTCGGTTGCAGCTGCGGCAGGTCGGCGAGCTCGTCCCGGGTCATGGTCCCCGAGGTCCTCCCCTGCGGGGGTGGGATTCAGGGAGCGGTCAGCACCCGCCGTGACCCCAGAACTCAAGTTCAACGCCCGCAGAGCTCAGCCGCCCGTAAGCGCGGCACCAAGGCCGGGCAGGGAGCCCCGAGAAAACTTTCACCGACTCGATGTGGATTTTTTTAAGGCTGAAGTAAAGAAAGAAATAAGAAGTTGTGTCACAGATATGTAGTTTTAAAAAAATAGTTTAACAATTTTCCCCGTATCGCAGTTATTTTTTTTTTCATTATCATAACTGTTGGTTTGTTTGAGGGTTTCTTTTTAAGAAATGCGGGGAAATGAAAGCTCTTATTTTAGCTATTAAAAGTCCACGCAAGTTAAAAGATAACAACGGACCGCAACAGACACGGAGAAAAAAATCTGAGAGAAGCGTAAAATTATTTTCTCTTCGTTTGCGTTCTCCGTTTGTCCCAAAGGACCTTTTTTTTTTTTTTTTTTTTTTTTTTTCCCCCCCTCCTGCAGCAAACACTTACAAGAGAAACAACTTCTGGCGAGGGAGGTGATGAAAAAAATGAGTTGTTTTTCCTGGGAGAGACTAGGACGAGGACAAACAGCAAAAAATAAAAGCCTGTGCTAAAAGTTTGAGTGGACACCTAACTGTGTTAATTCATGGCAAATGCATTTGAAAGGATGAGATAATTTCAGGGCAAAAGAAAAAAAAAAAAAAACCAACAAACAAACCCATAGCCATAGCCACATTCTGCAGCGATGCTATCTTGTTCGTGTATTATGCAGATTCCCGTGCAATGTGTTAATGGAAAATGCGGGGCGCTGGGCACCCGTGGAGCCGCTGGTCGGAAAAGGCGAGGACTGTCCCGCAGGTAGAGGCCCTACACTCCCGTCACCTCGCCCTGCTTACCGCGGAGCGAAGCCTCGCTGGGGACTATCCT
Organism: Trogon surrucura; assembly: GCA_020746105.1. Lineage (NCBI taxonomy): Eukaryota > Metazoa > Chordata > Aves > Trogoniformes > Trogonidae > Trogon > Trogon surrucura. Next base: position 57,995,309 of record CM036621.1, on the reverse strand, counting down.
CACCGGGCTGTTCCCGGCCGGGGCTGTGGGACACGTCCTACCACTTGTAAACTGGGTGGATGCTCTCGGAGATCCGACCTTGGCTCATGAGCTCATTATTTTTATTCGTGCGCATAATATCCCGCTGGGCAAGGCAGTGCTGGTTTTTACACCCTCCACAAAATGCCTCATTATGGAATTCAAGTTGTTGGCTATAAACTCTCCCAAAGATACAATTTTCTGGGACACCGAGGGGCACTCGCTGGAGCAGAGGCCTCGGCCAGGGTTGAAGTCCTCGCCGAGCGTTGCACGGCTGCACCGTGGTTTGCTTTGATGTAATGGAGTTCAGATAACTTCGAAACCCCGTGCTTTACGTGCTCCTTTTTTTTTTTTTTTTTTTTTTTTTTCCTGCGGCCTTAAAATATTCTGACCGGAGAGAAAATTTCACCGCATTTGTTACATGAGGAAACACAGCGAGAGATGGGAATACAAATGGAAATATGTCCAGAGAAATTAAATTTCTCCTTTCTCGAGACTTCAACGTGTTAGCCATGTTTTCACCAGAAAGCTGTGTGCAGAAACATAAAAGGATGAGAAACTCGTGCCTCCACAAACCGTCCTCCTAATTATACAGGGTTTCATGTCCTAAAGTAGATATTGATTCGGCTTATAACTCAGCGAAACACGTAATCACGTTTGGCTCGTTTTTAGCTGATTATGAAAGATTAGTAGTAATTAAGCGGTTAGAGATAATGAACACGAACTCGTGCCTGCCATCCAGTTGTTGCTGTGATTACGGCACTCGTTTATCATTCCTCACCCCGCTTCCAGAAACTGCTGGCGATTATTAGATCGGCTACAAAGCAGGGCTGAGGAAGCGGCGGCTGCTCCCGCTCGGCCCTTCCGCGCCCGCGGTAACCCAGCAGTCCGAGGGCGCCTTCCATTGCCTGCCCGAGCCACTCAGTAAGGGCCCCCCGAGCCCTGAAATCGTGGAGTTTCACCGGCACGGAGGCTGCTTCTCTTCTCTCCAGTGCCTAAGCCTCCGTTGGGACTGTAAACACTGACCCAGCTACAAGGTTTTCAGCGGGCGCGGAGTTTCCCTGTGGAGCTGCTGCCTTTTCCAGCCACTTGTTGCCCTCCGCGCCTAAGAGAGGGTTAAGTGTCGGCAATACGCAACCGCGGAGCTACAGGAACCGGCCCAGAGGGGCAGGGGCTGGGGCTGAGGTTGAGACTCGTCTTAGGAGTTTTCTCCATTTCCATCTCCTCGCTCTACTGCGATTTCCATCCCGGCTCAGCGGGAGAGTCGAAAGAGACGACAGGAGGATGACGAAGTCACCCCCAGAACAGCCGTCAGCATAAGTCAACGCTGAGTTTTAACTAGTCTGCCTTACCACGACATGAACTGACACTGCAAGGGGGAAAAAAGCCACATCTAATGAGTGCCAGGTTTATCATCTTGCACTGCGCACAGACACAGTGCCTTTTCCTGGTTGGCAGCAACAGCTAGGAGGCTAAAAGAGGAGATCTCCCATGGATCGAGAGCTCAGTGGAGTTAGGGGACCCCTTCTCCCCTATAACAAAGCCCTTCTATGCCATACGTCGCAGAGAAGGAGGGAGGTGGGGAGGCTGGGATGCAAAGACCGTGGTTAGTTTTTCCCCCTGTCGCAGGCACAACAATGACACGGCGAAGGTCAGATCCCTGCCCCCAGCTTCAAAAGGGCCAGCGGAGAGTCCACCGTTGGCCCTTTTGAAGCTGCGGGCAGGAGGAAGGGGGGATGAAAGCGACGGGGGCGAGGCTGGCCCGAAGGGGCATCACCGCCGGCCGCCCAACCTCTCTTCATCGCCGGGGCCGCGGCGGGGCGGGAGCGCGGCGTCGGGGCGGGGGTGGGGAGGGGGAAGAGGGGGCGCCGTCGGTGCTGACCGGGGGGCTGCGAGGCGAAAGGGGCAGTGCGGGCAGCGGGAGGGTCACATGTTTCGACGACAGCCTATGAGCAGCCCCCCGGGCTGCGGCAAACTAATCTGGAGCCGGCCGCCCCCACCCCCGTCCCCCCTCCCAACCTGGACTTCGTTTTTATAAACGTACCGCCAGGATCCAACCTGTTGGAGACAAATAACCATTTGAATCATGCCCGGCCGAGGACCGAGCCGCCGCCGCCGCCGCCCGCGATGTGCAAGGCCATGAGCAAAGCAGCGAGCTGGGAGATGGACGGACTGCGCAGCGACAGCAGCGGTGGCGGCGGCGGCGGCGGCGGCGGTGGCGGCGGCGGCGGCGGAGCCCCCGGGCAGTGTCGTAATTTCCTCTCCTCTCCCGTTTTCGGGGCCGCGCACACGGGCCGAGCGGCCGCCGCCGCCGCTGCCGCCGCCGCCGCCTCGGGGTTCGCCTACGCCGGCGGAGGGGAGCGCTCGGGGGCGGCCGCGAGGCCCGACCCCCCATCCAAGGACTGCCCGGGCTCCGCCGCACCGGCCGCCGCCCCCGCGCTCGGCTATGGGTATCACTTTGGCAATGGATACTATAGCTGCAGGATGTCCCACGGGGTTGGGATCCAGCAAAACGCCCTGAAGTCTCCCCCACATGCCTCCATTGGCGGCTTTCCCGTGGAAAAGTACATGGACGTCTCCAGTCTGACCAGCACGAGTGTCCCCGCCAATGAAGTCTCCTCCAGGGCTAAGGAAGTGTCCTTCTACCAGGGCTATACAACCCCCTACCAGCACGTTCCGGGGTACATAGACATGGTCTCAACGTTTGGCTCTGGGGAACCGAGACACGAAACATACATATCAATGGAGGGCTATCAGTCTTGGACTCTGGCTAATGGCTGGAATAGTCAGGTTTACTGTGCCAAAGATCAGACACAGAGCTCACACTTTTGGAAATCTTCATTTCCAGGTACGAGAGGGGGAGGAATGGTCTGAGCTGAACTCCCCCACACTCCGCGCCTCCTCCACCGGCCCGTCCCCTCCCCCGCCCCCCGGGCTGCAGGGGCGGCCTGCCGAGGTGGACACGCCGCACAGACACGCACAGAGCGGAGAGAGAGGGGGGAACGGTGCATTTTCCTTTTTCCTTCCCTCCCCCACCCCACCCCCGAGGAAACCTCATCTTCTGCTTTCCAACCTAGAGCCCCCCGCCACCCAGCGCCAGGACCCCCGGCCCGGGGACTCCGGGGCGGCCTCGGGCTCCTTCTCCCTCTGTTTCCCTCGGTGGCCGGGTTTGTATTGGCTTTTGCAATTCGTAGGACGATGGCTCGAAGGCTTGGTCTCCTCTGCCTCTCCGGCTAGCGATTGATCCGGCCCCAGAGCACTTAGACTGCGAGCGGGGAGGGCGCAGAGGCACAAACCACATGCAAACAAATGCGGGGAAACACACACCAGAGCGATTTTTGTGTGTGCGCTGCCAGGACCGACCTGCTCTCGGCCTCCCAGCCCATGCCCCCGCTGTCCTGCTGCTCGCTAGCCATGCATGCCTGAAAAGTGATGACAGTCCATCAAGGTTTCGGGAGTTTACTAACTCGCAAATAATGTGGCAGTGTAAATAATACTAAACTGTAAAGAGTTGTAAGCTGGCATTATTTATTTGCCCGTGCAAACCAGTGCCCAACAAGTATCGATAAAGCTTTAAACGCCTGTAATAAAATTTTAATTTTTCACATAATGTCTTTTACAATAGGAGACGTTGCACTAAACCAGCCCGATATGTGTGTCTACCGGCGTGGGAGAAAGAAGCGTGTGCCGTACACAAAACTGCAGCTTAAAGAACTCGAGAATGAATATGCCATTAACAAGTTCATTAACAAGGACAAGAGACGAAGGATATCCGCAGCCACAAACCTGTCTGAGAGACAAGTTACCATTTGGTTTCAGAACAGGAGGGTGAAGGATAAGAAAATAGTCTCCAAACTGAAAGACAATGTTTCTTAATCTATTAGTTGTGGACAGTGATGGATATATAAACACGATTTACGACCAGCTAAAGACTTCTGGAAAGACTTGAAAATATATTTAATTTTTTTTTCTCCTTCCAGCGGTGGCGAAATTTCGGGAATTGTTTTCCATGAAAGTCAGCCTTTTTCTCTCAGTGGGAGTGCTGACAAATCTCGAATTATAGTTCTGTTTCTTCCTTTTGAAAATAATAATAATATTAATTTTAATTATATTTTCTGTTCTTCCCTCTAGGCCAGTATAAACGAATTTAAATATGTTGAAAGGTTACAATTATAGCTTTTTTAAATGCTTAACTCTTTGCGGGGGTTCTGTAATATATTTTTTCTCTGAACAACAGCCAGTGCCAAAATGTATCAATTTTGATTTGATATCGTAAACTTCAAAACACGCCGAGTGAGTGAAAAAAAAACAATCCGAAAATGCAGGAAAATGGGAGCCTGGACCCAGGGCAGCACCCGGTTGCTGCCAAAACGCGCCGAGCCCACCGGGACCCGGAGATAATTGCGGATTGCGTGGAGAAGTAACGTCTGCAGTCGGAGTTTAAATTGCTTTTTCGTGGGAAGAAGAATCTCTCCGAGCTGTTGAGGGACGCAAAGCACAGTCCCAGGCATGTCTCACCGAGATCTCCGCTTCCGTAGGTTTGGTTTTGGTTCGGTTCTGTTCTGTTCTGTTCTGTTCTGTTCTGTTCTGTTCTGTTCTGTTCTGTTCTGTTCTGTTCTGTTCTGTTCTGTTCTGTTCTGTTCTGTTCTGTTCTGTTCTGTTCTGTTCTGTTCTGTTCTGTTCTGTTCTGTTCTGTTCTGTTCTGTTCGAGGCGGCTCCGTTGCTAGTGAAAGTATTTCGTCTTTCCCGGTTGAAAAAGCAGCCGTCTGTTCCCGGGAAGGGACACTCTGGGCTCAGGCGGGCGCTGCCCATCCGCGGGAACTGCGCGGAGGCGCAGATCGGGGCACCTTTCGGCGCAGCTGATGGTCCGGCTCGTCCGCAGCCGGGAGAGAACCTGCAGCTAGAGAGGTGTATATAAACCTGCGCAGAGCTTGTATAAAATGCCTGCTCTAGCCTCTGTGTCCGGACGAGCGCAAGACTCTTTTCCTTCTTCTCACCACTGCGCTTTAAAAAACAAACAAAAAAAAACCAAACCAAACAAACAAAAAACACCACAAAAAAAAAAACCCCTTCTGGTCAGAGAAGTGAAGTTCATCGCTAACTTTTAATTTACAAAAATAAACGGGTCTTAATGACAGAAGCAATAAATAAGTGATTTCAAAAGATGCCATAATTTATATAGGCCGAAAGGCTAGGCGTTTGCGGATTTTTTATTACTTTAAACTTAGAGTGCATGTTATGATATACACAGGGTGATCAGACACGCTAGTCAACTACTAGGAGAGAGAAGCAATATACCCTCTCTTCATGTGCCTCGTCTAATTATTAAAATGTGTGTGTTCCGAACTAATATTATTTATTATAATATACTATGGATCTAAGCGCTTTGATTACCAGTGTATGTGGGTAAGACATACGGTAAGAGTATTTCTCCATAAACCATATTTTGTTCCTCACTTTACTGCTTTGACTTTGTCTTGGAAATATCGGCTGAACTTCTAAGCGGTTAACGATGTTGACAAGCTGTTCCTGAACCGTCTTTAATAAAACTATTTCTTTTCTATACTTATGAAAAGAGAGGAAGAAACTCGCCTTCATTTTGCAGCAGGGCGTTTCGCGGACTCCAGGCTTGTCTGGGACCTTCCCAGGGACACTTTTAGGATTTTTTTTTTGCGAACGAAGAGGTAGATACCATGCGAGGCGCGATAAAGGGAGGGAAGGCGTAATCGAGAGCGCCTCACTTTTAGAGAAGGGTTTTCTGGGGAAGAAAGAAATTCTGCCGGCGAGAAATACCTGGGGTGGGAGTCAAGGGAGAGTGTCTTTCCCTTCTCGCCTCGACCCCGGCTCTGCCTGCTCGTTGCCCGCGGCCGAGAGCTGCCCAACGCCCCTTTGTTTCCCCCTCCCCAGCCGGTATGGCACTTGCCGGTGTCCCGGCGGGGCTCTGCTGCAGCGGGGGCGGTCGGTCTGCGGCAGGAGCTCCCCGTTGGCTCCGCAACCGGCTGGCTCCAGTGGGGGGTTATCTTCCGCATCCTCCGCCTCTTCCTTCCCCTTTCTCTTCCACTTACACGTTCACGGATTTTGAGGCGTTTATTTTCCTCCCGCCGGACAAAAAAAAATAATTAAAAAGCCCATTTCGGAGCATTTTATTGCAAAGTGCGGTTTTTTTTTGATTATGTGAAAAGAGGAGATTTGTGAGGCATATCATTTAGGTGCCTGAAACAGCCCTCTCTGCTGATGTAGTCTTGTTTTCTCTGAATGTTTTAAATTCTTGTTTCCCCACACACACACACTTTGGTACCTTCCCCCACAACCACACATGCTTCAGTCCTCTTAATTCTGAGAAGTTTTTCCTCCCAACGACTCTCCCTGCAGAGCTGTTGTGTTTCCCGGTTGCCGAGCCGTCGCGGGCTGTTCCTTTCCTCTTTCCAGGCTTAACCTTTGGCTTTGTTGGTCTCCGGGCTCTCAGAAGACGAGGCTTTGCCACGGTCAAAGCTCCCTTCCCAGGGCAGAAGGAAACCCGAACTGGCTGGCAAATAGGTACCAGATGGAGAGAAGTCGCATTTTAATTTCATAACAACCTGCACAAACGTTAAGAAACTAGCAGCTACAGCCAGGAGGAAAACGAGGCCAAGGCTGCCGGCCGGGACATATTAGCCCGTCCACTGATGCAGGCTAAGAGGCTTGTCTAAACCTGAAGTTGGGGCATTGATGGGCGGTTTTTAAAATGCCCGTGCTCAAAGCCTGGGCTGTTCCCAGGACGCAAGGACACGGGCGCCTCCGCCGCGCAGCTGCAGCCGGTCGCAGCCGTGCATGCTGAGAGAAAAGGGCGCAGTGATCGAAACGTAGCGCGAATTATTACAGATAATTAATATGTACTTCGGCAGAGTGAGTCGCAAATGCGCAGTGGCACAAAGATGCATTGCAGGCCGGCCCCGCAGCTACCATGGAGCTTGCCTGCTGTCAGGCTGCGCGATTTCTGAGCCATGTCTGAGGCAATCCTGCCATCTCCTGGACAACCCCCGGCATAGACAGGGGAAGCCTTCACATGGCTTCGGGAGCCGCGTTTCCGAGTGATGAGAGAGGGGTAATACTCGGTCACACACAGAGCAACCTTCGTCTACACAGTGGAAGAATATGCCAGTGAAATTATAGAGTGTGGTCAGCTCTGACGTTCAGGCGATCCGGTTGCCTGTTTAAAAGCGGGGGAAAAAATAAATACAGAGCGGAAAGGAGCGTGTGAAAGCAGCCCTCCGGGTTGCTCTGTTCCTTTGCCGTGATATTTCCTGTACAGACACAGGCAGGGGGACACCCGCGGCACTAAAACACAAACCCCCCCTCTAGCTCCCCCCCCCCAAACCAGAAGCAGGCTGCGGCTGGAAAAAACAGCACAAGTCCGTCCGAGTCTCTCCGCACGGCAGCAGACCCAGCGGTCCTGGAACAAGATGTTTCTGTCAGTTCTTTTCCCTACAGATTTCAACATGAACACAGCGTTCTGCAGCTGTGAGTGTCTCCATCTACTCCAGATATTTACTTTCCATATTTTTTCGCGATATTAATTACCAGTTACAGATGAGCTGAGCATTAATTGAAAGCTCTGTTTTCTCTAACCCCATAAAAGTTAGTTTGAAGTGTCACCTTTCTTTCCGGTGACTGGAAACTCACATCCATTCCATGTGTTTATTGCTGGCAAAAATATAGTCTTTGAACACAAAATGTTCTTTCCGTCTTCTGACAACCAAAAATGAGAGTCAGCTTTTTAATAAAAGTCGAATATGAAAATAAACTATTACCCATCCTCTTGAAGAGAAAAAAAAAAAAAAAGGCAGAAAACAAGCAAGCTAATAAGAAGGAGATTCAATTGGTAGACATAACTCAAACAATAAAAATTAAAGGCAGTGGTCAGTAATATCCTCCAGCAGTGCTTGTGTGGTCCTGTGTGGTCTAAGAGAGAGCAATCATTTAAAGACTTCTTCCAGGGTAATGAAATTACTGCAGAATTTGCTCCAATTTCCCATTAAATAGAAAGATGAATTTGATTAGGAGAATGTCAAGAGGGGCAGTGTCTCTGATCTCGGTGTAGAAATAAAACCAGAATTAAAACTATGATTAATAGGACAATAACACGGAAAATTAACCCTACCTGTTAACTGGGCTCAAGTTTTTAACCGAGGTAATGAAAGTGGCAAAGTCCGGGCATGAAGGCTCTGCTTGAAGTTGGACTCGTTCATACCAGGGGAGAGATCCTCTTGGAAAAGAGGTCGAGGACAGAAATTACCGGTCCGAGTGACGGGTGGTCTTTCGAAGTTTCCCGCGGGGCCGTGGGACGGCGGGACCGCGAGCGGGCCGGGGGCTCTGCTCAGCGGGGCTCTGCCGGGGTGCTGCGCCCCGAGACGGCTGGACGCTTGGTTCCATCGCGGGAGTCTCCGGGGCAGCACACGGAGCTCGGCTTGCCTCCGTGGGAAGTACACTGTTTCCCGACCCGCACGGTTTGGGAAAAGATACGAGCAATCTCCTGTCATGATGCTCTCAGATATGATTTTATTCCTCCGGTGCTATGGGGGAAACGGGAGAGATAACGAGATAGCTGGGCTCTTGTTTGATCTCTCAAATATGTAAAAGTATGTATGTCCTCACAAAATAGCACTGTAATGACACTTGTGAGGGATAATTTTCTTGTCTTTGGAGAAAAATTACCCATACACAACTTGAGAGATAGCAACGGGGTACCCAGCCGAAACTGACTCTTCTCTGCCCTCCGCTGCACTCCAACCGTCTGCTATAGAGCAGATCCGGGCATTTCCTTTCTTGCAGTCTTTGATTCTATTTATTTTATTTATTTATTTATTTTATCTCTACGGGTTGCTCGAGTAAGTCCGTGCTGTTCCTGTTGTTATTCTCAGTTTCTTGATGTTTGCTTGATCGTATTTTAAAGACAAAATAAACACCGAATTTCAGAAGAGTTCTTTGAAGACCTGTGTTTGCTTCGGAGCGAAGATGAAAAGTAAAAAGGGTAAAAAGGGCAGACTTGAGGACCTGAGAGAATACTAGTCGTTAATGTACCAGAACGACGATCCTAGTAATATCCGATCAATTAAGATTTTAATTGCAAGCATGTGCAGATGCATATCACGTTGCCCACAATTAAAACAACAGCGTGTATAAAACGGGAAACATACATGTTCTGCGCGTACACGCACTAGGTATATTGGTCTGTACAGGGACAGAAATACATACGTGTACCCTAAACAGCCGCATCTCCTTCCCCTTAGAAGGAAGGAGCTGTCGTAGGTTATTCCCAGCCCGTGGTGCGCACTCTTATCGAGGGTACAGCTTTCGCCCTGGCAGCTGCCCGGATCAGGGCGGCTGGCCCTGAGGGTGCTGCAGCCAGCCGGAGGGCATCGCCTGTTGGGGGGCTGTGCCGGAGGCTGCCCCAGCCCCTCGGCAACTCTGCAAATGTTTGCTTTCCCCTCATCTTTCCGCTAGCACTGCAGCTTTGCCAGCCAGTTCGACCACTTTTATAGAAGCGGAGACCATGTTTTCCCCTCCCCCTTGAGAGCTCGGTATTTTCATATTTTAAGTGTTATCATAAGACTTTTTAGAAGGGGGGGGAGAAGAGAAGGAAGAAAAAAAAACGGGGTGGGGGGACGACGACGGCTCTGTGGTTCGGTGGCTGGAGGCGGTGCTGAAATTACCGGCTTTGAAGAACCTGTCTGCAAAGTTTCGTCCAATCGTTTCAGGCTTTCCGCTTATTCCCTGTTGTAACTAAATACTGCTGTAAGAACAGCTGAAGTCCTTTGTTGGAAATGTGTGATCGCAGTCTCTACAGATCTGGCTACGTTGGTTCTCTCCTGAATTTGCAGTCTCCAGATTCCTTTTATTTTCCCAATTTGCGGGCTAATGGCAGTCAATTGGCGGCTCTGCCCACCATTTCCTACCCCCGGAGCTCGATCCCCTGGACTTGCTCAAGTTCGTGCGCAGCCCAGCCGCAGAGCCACGCGTTCAGCGGCGCGGCGCAGCCTTACCTCCCCGGCTCCGTTCCAATCAACATCAGCTCCAACGGCAACAAAGAGTGCCTGGAAGACAACAATAAATATTACGCCCACGATGCGAGCTCCAAACAAGAGGAGAGATGCAGGCAGAGGCAATCTTTTGCAAATGACCCAACTGTTACTCACGCAGCCAACTTAAAGCCCGTAAAGTATGACCACCCGAGCCTGCAGAGAGGTTTGCATGGCTCGGCTGCTCTTTTTGAAGTGAATTCCTGCACTTCCAGCTTAAAGGAGGACATCAAGAATTCCGTCAACTTGAACCTGACAGTTCAGCCCGCAGCAGTCCAGTCATGCCTCAGACCTTCAGTGCAGGATGGTATGCCTTAAATATCTCGCTTTCGTTAGAGGCGACCTAGAGATATTTGCTTTCTAAGGGATGCTTGTAATTGTTTTGTAACCGCTCTGTAACCCATTCGGAGCGATAATCGCTCGATCCGTCTCGGAGGTAGACAGAAATTGTGCTGTCAGATGTGCTTTGCCCGATTTGCCGACCTAGTTTAGCCCTATTATCTTGCGGGTGTGTTTTTGCATATTTTCTTTAATACCCAGACCTGGTCCACTAAATTATCGACGTGTCTGTTGTAGGTTTGCCTTGGTGCCCCACCCAGGGGAGATCAAGAAAGAAACGGAAACCTTACACAAAACAACAAATTGCTGAATTGGAAAACGAGTTTCTCCTCAATGAGTTTATTAATCGACAGAAGAGGAAAGAACTATCAAACAGACTGAATTTGAGCGACCAGCAAGTTAAAATTTGGTTTCAGAACCGGAGGATGAAAAAGAAAAGAGTAGTAATGCGAGAGCAGGCGCTTTCTATGTACTAGAGCAGAGTCTGCCCGTTCCTGCATGAACTGTGTCCGGAGTGTTCACCCCTAGAGTAGAGCGTATTCGCGAGTGCAACTCCGGGAGTGTGTGATTTTACCGTTTAAACCAAGTTCTCGAAACGGCTAGGATCCCTGTGTAAATTGGCAAACGCCGAGTTCTTAGCCAAAACCGAAGAAAACAAGTCGGACCAGCATGGAAACCTGTATTATCAGCTTTTTACCTTTATTTCTCCACTTATATAGTTTTCCTTCTGCTTCTTACCCTCTTTTACCCCGGAGAACGAGCGGTGCTAAACTAAAATCGATTTCTTTTATCTGTATGTAAACACCATTTTGCAGCAAAATAAAGGAATAACGCCTAGTAAAGACGTCAGCTCTGTGAGTCCCGGCTGCTCTCTTCATCTGCTGCCCGGCACGCCAGGGCGAGCCTGCGGTGCCGGCTTGTTTTGTGGTTTGGAGTAACCTGCTCGAGCAGCGAAGGGGGAATGTGGTTAACAAATAAACCTTTTTAGTTCTTTTTTTTTTTCTTCTTCTTCCCACCCCCAGCTCAGAGCTGCAGATCCGGCCGCAGCCTGGCACGTGACACCCGCGCAAGGCCCATCGCGTACACTGCGCGCCGGTTCCGCGGCGACACCGCTCCGCGGTGGGCTGCCGGGCCCGACGGCAGCGGCCCGAGTTGAGGGAAAACCCTGTGTGTCCTCTGACGTGGTGGGGGGCTGCCGCCCTGGGGGCGCGAGCTGGGCTGCTCTCCGGGAGGCAGAGGAGAGTGTCCTCTCCTGGGAAGAGGCGCCCCACTGCACCCCTCCCCCGCTTGCAGGCCCCCAGGGGAGCGCTGTGTCCTGCGGGGGTCGCCGAGTCGGGCCCAGTAGCCCTTGCTTGGCCCCGTCAGTGTCGCCCCAGGTGGCCGGGCCGGGCCCCGCCGCTGACTTTGGCCTTGTCCAAGCGCTGCCCCAGACAATCGGGCGGAGGAGAACGGGCGGTGCCGAGGCCGCCGCGGTCTGGGGCCGGGGCAGGGGCCCGGGCTGAGGCAGGGCTGGGGGGGGAGCAAGGCCCTCCTCTCACCTCGAGGTGAGGGGAAAGACCGGAGGTTTCAGTGGCTTTTATTTTTTACTATTTTTTGAGACCATTCCCATGGCCGTTTCCGCAGAATTGGAGGGGGGTTTTGTTATTTTTTTAAGAGGCAAAGTGGGAAACGCTTTCGGGGTTTTGCCCACATATAAACCTCAGAGGATAACCCAACCAGAGGGGCTGGGAGCACTGCCCAAGCCGTTCGATTATTGTTTTAGGACGAGAATTAGATCGATTTTCCCCGCATCTTGCTGACAGGCTTTCTCTGCCGGGAGCCTCCAGTTTCTGCAGCACCAGAGCACTCAGGCTGGCTGGAGCTGCAGCGCCAGGGGAAATGCTACATACTGCCTTGGACTGATAAGGCAAAAAATTTAAAAAAATATACCACGGGATTTTAGGTCCGAGTTCAAACTGCTTTTGAATGCACTTTCCACCTATATTTGTTTTTAATGGAAAGACGTTTCCCTACACAAAACCTTGGGTTACCTCTCCCAACAGTAATAATAATCACACTGGTGGAGCCCGCGTTACTTTCTGGTGTATAAAGTGGGCTAAGATATGGTTGTTCGGGGCGTACGCAACAAAGCTAAACAAGCGCAAGAAGGGCACAAAGCAGCTACCCACTCACACGGGGGTGCTGCCTTCCTGAAGGCAATAAACTCATTATTTCATAAAGAGGCATATTTGAACTTTACTCCTACCCGCTCATTTGCTTGCAAGTGCTGCTCGCAAGGGCACAGTTGTCCTGATGATTTTGGAGGTAAATGTCGGATTTCCAGGCGAGCAGAAGTGCAGCCATGTTCCCGAAAGCTTTCCAGAGAGCCCCAAAGGTAACACTCGGGTGGTGTTTCAGGAGGGAAAAACAGCCCAACTTGGAGGCACATTTCTCGCCATCCAGAATGGCCACTCTCATCGCATTGCCCAATGCAGGCTAAAAACCTCCCTCGCTGATGAGGGGGTCATTACCAGTGGAAAAGAGGGGGCAAAGCAGGGCCGGGTGAGAGCTCCCCGAAGGAAGGGGATGCGCACCTATCCACGTACAGCCAGAGGCACCACCCCTGGGTCCCTCCAAATCTTCGCGGCGTTCAGCCCTTGTGTTTGGGCTGGCGCATTGCGGACAATAAAAGTCTCTTCATTCAGTAGCATTTCCCTAATTAAAAAACTAGAAGCAACCCCAATGATGCAAGCCAGGAGAAAAGCAAAACCCAGATAAAGCCCCTTTCTTATCCTCTCCTGGAATACTATTCAGCCGGCTGCAAGCCATGAGAAATGGACCCTTTATGCCGTCCTTCCCGGTCCTAATCCACCCCAGTACAACCAGTCCCTTTATTACATGGGTGATGTGAACTCCGAAGAGGAACCTCGGGTGAAAAGATGTGAAAGGCAATGTATTATTTATTAAACGTGTCTGATTCGCGACGATGGCTTGTTGTAAAGCATCTAGTCCACATCGCCCACGGAATGAGAAAAAACGGAGGAGGTAGGATCTCATTTGCGACGTGATGCGAAAGTATGTGTATTATGTATCTCTGTATGTGCTTGTATGTATATAGATGCGCTTACTTCAGCAGCCTCCGTTGTGTGTAACCGTGTGCGCGCACACACAGACGTGCGTATCTGCGAGCTCATACTATGCACAGACACACAAGCGGTGGAAAATGGTGCATGATTTCACGCGTACCCATACACCAGGTTCCAGGCGTTGCTCTGAAGCAGCGGACGAGGACAGCCCTGCCGCACAGGGTGTGTAGAGAGGCACCCACGCGTATGGTGGAGATGCAGACACAGGGCGCGCCCCGCCTGGGCGGCTCTGCCTGCCCACGCCCGCCCGAAACGTCCCGTGGGCACATGTGTGCACACGCGTGTGCGGCACTCCGGGTGGGTGTGCAGAAGTTGCACCCGAATGAGGTGGACGCACCTCACGCCCTCCGGCTGGATAATTTCTGGTGCCCTTCCAGCTGTATTTCGCCCCCTGCCCCTTTTCGTGGGTGCATGCCGGGGAGGGGGGGAGAGGGGGCAGAAAGCAGCGGGCACCCGCTTTGCTGTGCCCACTCGCTTGCTGCACCCACTCTCGCTTCTCCCCGAAGCATGCAGGGGACCGTCCATCCCTTTATTTACTCCAACATCTTTGCATTCCGACCGCAGCCGAAACGTGATAACGCCCTTCCGAGAGGTGCTCTTCATTCCTCCTCGTTTTGATAAGGCTGCAAACGCAACTCGGGAATGGCTCTGGATGCCTTTGTGCTTCCTAAAAGAGCATAAATAATTAAAGTTTGGCAGGGAGGAAAAGCTTTCTTGCAGAACTGTAGTGGCAATAAATGAAATGACTCAGAATCTCTTCTCCAGTCGGTTTTTACGAGAGCTGCCAGACAGTGTCTGTTCACGTTCTCCAGATACTAGGGGCGCCATAACAAAGTTAAGGTCAAGTTAGTGTCTTATCTTGGGTGGCACAAAAATACCGCATCTTCTCCAGCCGGACCGGGCAGATTTTTAAATCCGAATGTTATGCAAGTCGCCTTAATCTCCACGGAGGGCTTTTGGAAATGTCACTTGGACCTGAATACTTGGCAATTCCAGGACACGGCTGCAGATGTTTCAAGACGCCTCACGGTAAAGTATTCGACTGACTGTGTACATGATGTGCATTTATGTTTCGGTGCTATTTAATTTGCGTAAGGGAAAAAAAAAAGGGAGGGGGGTGTATGTAATGCTCAGGGATAGTCTGGAAACTGACCGCAGGTTGAAAATGATCTGGCAAAAGGGGACCCCCAGCTCTGCCTTATTCCAGTGGGATCTTTGCTGTGATATTGGTCTCACATTCCCCAGATTAGATTGGGGTTTTTTAAGGGACTGTTTCCTAAAAGGGCTGTTTTCGTATTAACAAATCGTCGCCATGTCTTTGAACTTGAATTAGTTGAAACCGGTTGGCTCCTGCGCCAAAATTTAATTGATGCTAGGCTTGCCGCATCGAAAGGAAGGCGAATAATTCTGGCTAAGGAGAAATTAGTTGTTAGATCGGTAAAGAAAATGAAGCTACACAGGTTCCCAGAGCCATCTCTTCCGGTGAGATAGGCGGTCAGAAGCCTGGGGGCACAATCCAAACAGATCCCTGCCCTGCTCTGCTGCAAGCTCAGGGTGGTAAGTGACACAGGAGCCATTTTAACTGCACAGGCATCATTTTTAGGAGGTTGTTGATGTGTTGCAGTGGAATCGAGGGGGCTTGAAAGTTATCGATAAAGGGAGGGAATGGTGTTTTTGTGCCTTGATTTCGAGTGATACCTTGCGAAAATCTTTCTGTTGGGAGCAATACGTGATGTTTGAGGTGGTTCGTGAGCG
Organism: Trogon surrucura; assembly: GCA_020746105.1. NCBI lineage: Eukaryota > Metazoa > Chordata > Aves > Trogoniformes > Trogonidae > Trogon > Trogon surrucura. The sequence goes on along the minus strand of CM036621.1, from coordinate 57,980,014 downwards.
AGGCACCAGGGCAAACAATACCACACTGTACAAAGAAAAGAAAAGAAGAAAATAATGAAAGCAGGGCGAAGGAACCAGTTTCATCTTATCTGCCCGGCTTTGGTCTCTTGCTTTGTGGAAAGGGCAAGCTGGTCCGCGGTATGGAAGCCTCGTGGGCTGCCCTCGCCTGGCCTGGGGGGCCGGGAAATGCAGGAGGGGCAACGCCGGTGGCGGTGGCGGGGCGGGAGGCAGGGTGAGGGGCGCAGCCCGGGTGCGAGGCTCCTGCCCCCGGAGCGTCTCCGCAGCGCGAAGTCAGGGGTGCGCAGGAGACGCCTGTGGCGGCGGTGCGCGCAGCCGGCGCCTCTCCGAGCTCCTCCGCGGGCATGGCCGCCTCGCAGAGCGGGGGAACACCCTGGCCTTCCCTCCACTTGCCCTTGGTGCTTTGCGGTCTGTTGCCTACCTGCCGGGCTCTCTGCTTGCTGTGGAACTTAGTGGTTGCCTTTTTTGGAGGTGATCGGGGCCTGCCGCCTGGCCGGAGCTCCCGGGGACTGCCTGGGTGTCAGGGGGCGACTCTGCTCGGCTCGGAGAACTCGCTTAGATTTCGGGTTTACTTGAAGAGCGGCATGTGGAGGGGCTACTCTTGTTATGTTGTACAGTGGCAGAAAAAAAAAGGCATTCCCATAGAGAACTGGCAAAGGTTTCTGGAATGAGGAATTGCATGAGCATAGGGCTATTGCTGGCGCGTATTATTTATTCTTCTCTCTTCTCAGCCGTTGTGACCCGGTTTGTGCTCGTCTTTGTAAAATCATATTTCAAGGAGAAAAAGAAAATTCGCAAAAATAAGCCCTGGAGAGCAGGGCGGCCGTGGGGCTGGCGGGTATTGTGCGCCTCGCCCGCTCCCAACCTTGCTTTTCCCTTCCAATGAAAATGAACATTTTAGTGGGAGTTGGAGGCACGGGAACAGAGGTCACTTTGTGTGCTACTCTGCTTCCCAAGCAAACCGTGCTTGGTGGACTTCTCTTCCTGCCCTAGTCCTTTGCCTTCCAGAAGAGCCCGAAAGTGCCTCCCTTTCATAAAACCGGCTGTCGAGAGATGTTCTGTTTGCGAATTTCTCATTTCAGTTTGTCTCTGGCGCCCTGACACAAGCGCACAGTGTTTGGGCTCATAAGCGAGGGAAATGAGGTGATCGGGATTCAGTCTTTGAATTGTGTGACCGGTGACGATGCCAACTGTAGATCGCTGGAGTCGGGCGGGCAGATCCACTCGTACCCTCCAGCGTGTGAATGGGACTTGGCTTTCCCTGAGTGAGCCCTCACCCGCTCATTGCCGGCATGAGCGGCGGCCGCCCCGCATCCCTCGCTCTAAGCGGGAGCCATCAGGTTTCCCAGCGGAGGGTGCCCGGGGCCGGCAGCCCGCACCCCGGCCCTCAGAGGGCTACCTTCCCCTACGGCGGCTGCATCCGTTCCCCTCTCCCGGCTCGTTGCCCGCGGAGACCGGGAGGCGACGCAGGCGGGGGGCTGCACTCCACGGGGCTCCGCGCCGGGCTCCGGCAGTGGGCAGGCGCCTGCCCGGGCGGCGGGCCCCAGGTGATTAACCACACCACCTACGTGTATCTCATCGCCTGGTGAAAGGATGAGGAAGGGAGGGGAGGGGGGGGGGGAGGGGGGGTTGGGAAGCGGCGATATTTGTACAAACGCTGTGCTCGTCTCTCCGTGCTGGGAGGGCTCTTTGGAGAGATCTTAGGAGCCTTTCCGAGGGGCTGATATAGATATAAGGACATTTCTACATCGCGTCACGTGACATAATTACCACTAGAATCAATCAAGATGAATTGCACGTCAGCACACGGTGGGGATTTTTTCTTAGTTGATCCTGTCCAAACCCTCTTGTGCAATAGATGGATCTTGTTCAATGCATTGAAGCCTCCTGGTTGCTTGCAATCGCAAAAAGGAAGACATGACTGAGTTTGACGATTGCAGTCACGGCACATCCAATATGTATCTGCCAGGGTGCGCTTATTATGTCTCACCCTCAGATTTCTCGACGAAACCCTCTTTTCTGTCGCAATCGTCGTCCTGTCAAATGACTTTTCCTTATTCTTCTAATTTACCTCATGTTCAACCTGTGCGCGAAGTAGCATTTAGGGAATACGGATTAGAGCGCAGCAAATGGCAGTATAGGGGCAGTTATGCTCCTTATTACTCAGCTGAAGAGGTGATGCACAGAGACTTTCTGCAGCCTGCGAACAGGAGGACGGAAATGTTATTCAAAACGGACCCTGTCTGCGGCCACCATGGACCGTCTCCCGCTGCCTCCAACTTCTACAGCTCGGTGGGGAGGAACGGCATCCTGCCGCAAGGCTTCGACCAATTTTACGAGACAGCCCCCGGACCCCCGTACCAGCAACACTCCGAGGGCGAGGGGGACGCGGACAAGGGCGACTTGAAAGCCCAGAACAACACTTGCAGTAAAACACCTTCTAGCCAAGAGAAGAAAGTGACACCAGCAAACAGCGCCGATTCCCCTTCTGGTGAGGCTGTTGCAGAGAAGAGCAACAGTTCAGGTAGGTATCAGTAGTAAATTGGGGGCAAGAGTACAAGGCCAACACTTTGTCAAGCCGCATTTTATGTGCAATTTTATAAGCATCCAAAGGATTTTATATATCCTATAAGATTTCCTTTACCGTTGTAAAGCGTGTTTACGATAGGAAACCAATTTAGGTGGGCTTAAGGTATTCTTGGAAGAGGATATTAATTGTTATTAAATTGTTGATTTGGCGGGGGGAGACGGGGAGATTTCACAGGTAGTGATCAGAGCTGCCTTCGGTTTAAGGCGTAAGATCTTCTTTTTGGGGGGGCGGGGGAGTGTGGGTGAGAGGAGTTTGGAAAACTTGGATTTTTTCCAGCCCATTTAAATATCTCTCTGTGTTGCATGAAGTGCTCTCTTTTAAGGAGAAGTTAGGAAATATTCGCTTTTTCGCTAAGTCGCCCGGGAAGTAAAAGCCCCGGGAATATTTTTCTGAATTGCTAGAGGGCTGCTCTCTTCCTAGCTGAGCATGTTCGTAGCAGCAGCATAAATTAGTTTCTTCTCTCTTCAATTTCAGCAATTCCCCAGCGATCAAGGAAAAAAAGGTGTCCCTATACCAAATATCAGATAAGGGAACTGGAACGGGAGTTTTTCTTCAACGTATACATAAACAAAGAGAAAAGACTGCAGTTGTCCAGAATGCTCAACCTCACTGACCGGCAAGTTAAAATATGGTTCCAGAATCGAAGGATGAAAGAAAAGAAACTAAACAGAGATCGTCTCCAATATTTCACTGGGAATCCCTTGTTTTGAAAAGAAAAAGAAAGGAAACAAATTTATAATATGAAATTTAAAAAAAAAAAAAAGTCATAGCAAGAGAAAAGAAAGAAAGGAGAAAAACAAAGAATATCTCGGTCTCTCCAACCTGCCATTTAAATGCAAAAGTAAATTGGTTTACATGACACATCCACCCTGCGGAACTCAAAAGTTTCATTTTCATGTGCAACTCCACACACTGAATGGCCACTGGAGATTTCGGGGCTTGGCGGAGCAGATTCCTGATAAGGGGAAGCTAGGGTAAATCCAACTGTCCGCTCTCAAGTGTTTCTCGCCAAAGGTGCTTTTTTTCCCTCTCCCACAGTACCAGCAATGGACCTGCAGTGTGCCTGGTAGTTTTTGCTTACAATTCATTGAGTTCGGGGGGCTCTGTTCTTGTTGCTTTTGAGCTAGGATAACACTTTCCTCCCTTTAAGTGAATGCGGTTTATTTAAGAGATGGTAAATGTACGTTCGCTATATATAAAATATATATATATATGTTTCTATTGTCATCCAAAAAGCATGGGCCACTGTCTTTTTCATGTGAATAAATGGTTTCTAGTAAAGTTAAGGTTATAACTTCCGTGCACTGTATGGATTTCCATCTCCGAAGGGTCTTAACGTTTCCCAGGATAGAGCCAAGTTCAGTTAAATAATAACGGGAGAAAGTCTAGTCGGGTTAATTTAAATGCATTTTAAATAAGTAATGGTTTAGATGTCTAATTATGCCTTTGTAGGTATGTGTAGCTCTCCCTGGTCACTGTGAGGCAGAGCCAACATGGCTGTCTGCAGACCATCATTTCTGATGGCGCTACAATTACTATAAACAACGAAAAAGACGTGGGTTTTTTTGTTTTGTTTTGTTTTGTTTTTTTAACTGGTCAGGTTCCCAGTAAACCCGGAATCCTCAACATCAATAACTATTTACTTGTTAGTGAAGAGCAGGGCAGAAATACTGAAGGCTCGCAGCTAATCAGGCAAGAGGGAGCTATAAACAATTGGCGCTAGTGGACTAAAAAAAAAAAAAAAAAGAGAGAGAGAGAGAGAAGCGGAAAAAAAGGAAGAAAAAAAAAAAAAAAAGCGTTTGCAGGCGGAGGGGTGGATCTCTTAAATATCCCTCCCCGGCTGGGCGAGCGGAGCGCGGAGCCGGGCTGGGGGCGCGGCGCGGTGCTCCGGCGGCGGCGGCGGGCCCTGCGCGGGGGCAGGCATCCGGCGGAGGTCCGTTCCGCGCCTCGCCGCTTTATCTTGCGTGACCTGGCTCGGCTGTTTACAAAACCTTGAACTGTCTAGACAACACCATAAAACCCGAGGTTCTAAACAGCTTAATTGGGTTATATTATACACCTTCTGGTGGGTGAAAGAGAGATTTCCGCAGTGTGCAATAAAGGCGAGGAGTGAGAAAAGAATTTGCCTTTTCTGAATAGGACGAAGCGACTCTCGCCACGCTCGCAGGGAAGGCAAAAATGCCCTAATAAGTCAGGAAAAGATCGAGAATTCAAAAAATCGAGACATGGAAGCAGATGAAGGCATGACTAAAATTTTTTTTTTAAATCCTTTGGCAAGAAAAACATAAGTGTATGCCTTTGAACTTCCAAAATGTCAAGGTCATCACCTTTAACCTTTCTGAATAATTAGGCGCCTTAAGGTTCCTCTGTTATTTTCAACCACCACCCACTCTCTCTCTCTGTTTCCCTCCCTCTCTCTCACACACACACGCACAGCCACACACACGCTTATTACCACATAGCTGGCCATATTAGCAAATGCATCATAACGCAAAGAAAATCCCAGCTGAGTCGAGGTGAGCTCTCCGCGGTGTGCGGGGAGCGTGCCCCGCTCCGGTCCGCGTCAGCCGGAGTTCGGCGGGCTCCCCGCTTCCCTCGCCTTTCCCTTCCGCGTCCCGGGAATTTGCCCGAATATATATTTTTTTTTTTTTTAGGTTAAAAAAAAAATGCTGGTTTTTTTCTAAAAAAAAAAAAAAAAGCAGGGGCTGCAGGAAATGCTTCGTAATTTAGAGAGGAGGATGATATTTCTACTCAGATTTTCTGCGAATGTGCGTTTCCTCACAAAGCCCATTAATAAGAAATGCGCGGAATCGCGGTGAAAATTCTCAAAGCATTTCTCCTGACCTTATCGCAAAATTCTCACGTCTCTCCCGAGCCTTAATCCACAGGGTGAGAACGAGTCGTTTGGGTTTTTTTTCTGTTCCCTGCAGTGCTTTAACAGTCTGTTTTAGCGGATTAATACGCCTTTAAAATGCCAAGACACGGCAGAAAAGGGTGGCGGAAACCGAAACATCCTAGCCTTAGCCTCGGAGAAATGTTCAGTGGTAACAGTTTTAAGTTTCTATCTAAAAGCAGAGGAAGAAACCCGTGATTGAGAACAAATTGAGCTGAGGAGATAGACGCGGGCGAGGAGGGAATTCCCACTGCTCGGCGGCCGGCGGCCACCGGAGGGCGCGCCCGTGCGCTGCAATACCCGCCGCCGTCCCGGCACTCCAACCTATTTTCCCCTCCTAATAATAATTCCACTAATAAAATATCTAATATATAAGTAACGATAAGATTTCAGGGCCTTCCAAATGAGAAAATAAAGCATCAAAAAGATTTATTAAGCAAATAACCCATAACCGTGACGTACTGGAGAAATGCTCCACTTTAAAGATTTTTTTTTTGGTCGTAATCTTTTATACTGTGTCCGAGCTTTAAAAAATATCCCATAATTTCACGGAAGAAAAAAAAAACCCACACGGTAATATTTAGAATTCGTTCCCTAGAACAAAAATCTATTTACTCCTTTAAGGAGAGCCTTATCACAGATGGAACAAAACTAAAATAAAATCCAGGCGTTTCCACAGTTTATCTTCGGTTCTTATTCGACGCTTTTCTTAAATAAACCTCTGGGTACAGAAAGCATAATTTTAAAAACATATTTAATTTAAAGGCGAGACCAACGTTAGATCCTGAGAGTGTTTATTTTTTAAAAGAAAGACAGACAGATTAAAGAAAAATAAGATATTTTTAATATCCGAACATCACCTTGCCAACGCATTGTTGAATGAAATCCTTCTCCTTAAAAGTACTGTGGAGATCTTTTAAAATGAAACTAGAGATTAGAAAATTAAATTGAAGCTTATGAATTTCCTGGACACTCTCCAGTGACCGAGTGTGTTCCGTTTTTCTGGTTTTCTGTTTTATTTTTTCCCTCCAGTGCGCGTTTTTGGCCAGAATTTGATGTAAGACAGGGCTTCGCTTCTTTCTGTTTATTTGCAGTTTTCATCTATTTCTCGTTGGCTTGTCCATATTCGGCGTTTTTTAAAGCACTATCTCTCGAAAGCATTTGTTGGCACTTTGTCTGGTGGATTGTTGGGTTTTTTGTTTTGTTGGGTTGTGGGTGGTTTTGTTTTTTAGAAGTTCATTGTTAACACTTTCCTAGAAATAGCCTTTCCGTCGGTAATAAAATGGCATTGTACAGTCTGAAATCCTTGGGATCGCTGACGCCAAAGGTAGCCCTTTGCAGGCACAGCCGGAGCCCGAAGGAAAATCCGCTGCTCTCTCGGTGGAGATATCCATTTCGAGAGGGAAACCTTTAGCGAAGTTTTTGTGGGTGTTTGTTTTTCTTGGCGTGCTCCTTATGAGAGCCCACCCCAACCCCAAACCCGTTAGGCTTCCTACGAGATGCTTTAACCCTTCGCAATGACAGTGAGGCCAATCTCAGCAAATGTGAACGAGTGACGGGAGCCAGGATGTGTTGTTAATTAAAAAAGAGCAACAAACCCCCAAAAAACACACCCCAACCGTACACCGGAATATGGAAACGCCGCTTTCTTTCTTTTTTTTTTTTTTTTTTTTGAATCATCGCGTAAATGTTCTGATTCTGTGCGAGACTATAAATTCTTCTATTCTTTTATTGTTTATAAATTTTTTACCCTTTTCACTGTTTCATTCCTTTAGATAGAAAAGTCTGTGAGATATTTGCAAATGTCTTTGGGTTTGTGCTTTAAGACGAACGAAAAGAGCATTTGCCTATTTTCTATTTGACCTACAAATGCGACAGGAATCTGCCAAAAGACAAACGTGCAGCCCAAATATTCAGACTGAAAGCTGCATCGGCCGCCAATCTACACGCTCAAATCTCATCATACCAGATATGCACTCTGTGTCCACAGAAATATAGAAATACAATAGAGGAAGGGCTGAGGCTTGAGGCGAAGTTGGGAGTACAGTCAGTGCTACTATGCAATCCCCACGCTCAGAAATAATACCTTTGAAGCAATGGCCAACGTGCTATTTTGTTTATTTTATAAGCTTTCATTTTTACGAAAAGGCGTAATGTCATCAGTATGTTCCCCCCACCCGCCTTCGGTCAAAAAAAATCCGGGGAATCTGAGCCCTCAGCCCAGACGCCGACTCTTTCTACGAAAAAAAATGGCACATAGAAATCTGGGCAACGTGACAGTTTCATTATTAAAAGAAGAAAGGACACAATATCGTAGCCAATTTTTTTCCCCTCTGAAATCAAAACTATTCTTCAATCTCCCTGCAATATAACAGCATGGCATAAAACATACTGTTCGTTTAAAGACATCCTAAATAAAATGCTGAAATCGAGTAAATGAAAGGAATTTTACTAAAAGCTTCCTGGGTTCCAGCCCGGTTTTAAAATAAGATATTTTTTTCGCAATACCTTCGTAACTGAAGGCATCTGCAAAATATCTAGCCTCTTTCGTGTCTCTCTCCCATCCCCCTCCCGTAATGAGACACAAACACAGCAAATTACAACTATGAGAATCCTTAGCACAGCCGAGACAAAAAAAATAAGCATATCACCAGCAATAACGTTTAGGAAGATAAGGCAGTGAAAATTAAGCCGTGCTGCCACGGCTGCCTGTTAACATCAAGTTTTTAGCCCTGACATTTGCTGGAGGAGAAAACTGTAATGTCCACCTATGTTTTATTACAAACAGTAATTTACATCTGCATGGACCCATTGGTTGGGAAGGTGGTGTGGGTTTTTTATTTCCTCCCTCGTTCGGAAAAATATGGGGCTCTGAGAGCAAAACCTTTATATTAATGTAGATTGTATATCTCATTTATTGCACAATATTGATTTATTTATTAATGTTAATTACTTGATTCCATTTTAATATGATTTAAAACAAGAGTGACATTAAATGCCCAGAGCCTAAGTCCCCAGTTCCCCAGTGGCTCTCGCATGTTTATTCAAGTTCTATTTACATCAAACTTAAACTTTCCTACTGTTCATATTTCAATAAAAAAGTGCTGCCCTTTTCTAAAAACCCTCGTAATTTATCATGAGCAAAAGGTCTTTCGGAGCCGTTTGCCAGTCCTGAACGTGGTATTTAAATCATTATCATCACAGCTATCATTTGAGTTTCCGTGTAGTGACATGCGAGAAAACAGTATTTTCAATTAAAAAAAATCAAAGGGCCCTCATGTCTAATCAGGAGCCAAGAAGTCAGCTCCTCTAGCACCAGCGAGACTGGCGTGGAAAACAGCTCCGCGTTTACTTATTGTTTTAACTTTACTGTTGGGCGAAAGCCGCTGCAAACCTCTGGGCTTAATACTTGGGCTGGGATATTTCTGGGACCCCCTTTTTCTTAAAGTGTAAATAAAGATTATGAAAGAGCCATTTGATGGGCATAAAATTCCTGATTAGATTTAACAGTCGAGCTTTAAACCACGTCAAGGAAAATAGTATTTTGTTCCTTTAAACTCGGTGGGTTGCCCGGGCCGTTGTTGAAGAAGAGGAAATTGCTAGAAAGCGAAGGGGAGGAGGAGGGGGAAAGCCGCTCTCGGCGGGAGCGTCGTGGGCTCCGCCGCCGGTTCTCTTTCGGCGCAGGCAAATCTTTAGCCGTGGCTCTGATCATGATCTTAAACAGCCTTCTCACCGCAGCGCCCGCTCCTCTGCTCGACCCGCGGTGGCGGCGAAGCGTGTCCCGGAGAGGGGCAGGGGGCTGCTGCGAAAAGCAAAACAAAAAAAAAAGATCTTGAGAGCAGCGAATATTACGAAGGTAATATTTAAACTCTCCGGCGACTCAGAAGCTGGAGACCGGAGCTATAAAAGACACTGGCTCTTAACCTGACAATGATGTTGTATTTGAACAGCTGCGATAAGGTTTTAAAAGGTCTGTCTCATTGCCACAGCGAAATTTTAAATAGGGTTATTGTTTCCAGGAGTGTAAGGCGAACGGTAAAGTGCAAAACGTCCAAATGCCAGGAAACCGGGGAAAATCCAAATCTACGCTGGTGCAAAGAGCGTGTTTTCAGCTGTGTGAAAGACGCATTTAAATTTTTAAAAATCCTTTCACGTGCTGCCTGCTCTTGGGAATCTGAAAGGGTGTTTTGGTGCTAGAAAGGCCCAAAATAAACAGGCGGATGAACCCGAAACAAAAATTATCAACAAGTTCACGTTGTTTGGATGAGAGTCCTTGACAGCATTAGTCCCAAATAAGAAATACTCCAGAATAGTAAAAAAAAAAAAAAAAAAAAAAAAGAGGGGGGGGGAGGAGGAAAGAAAAGGAAAAAGATGAACAAGCGGTTTGTTCCATCGCTATTTAAAATGTAATAGCTGCGGGTGTAAATATGGGTAAGAAGTGGGGTGAAAAAAACAGTAAAACACTTTCAAAATGTTGGGACAGAAAAATCTGATTTGCCATAGAGACCGTTACTGTTGCTTTTGGGTTTGGGGGTTTGGGGTTTTTGTGTTTTTTTAATAGTGCACATGCATTTATCACTCTTAAAAAAAAAAAAAAAAAAGAATGAAAAAGTTACTCGAAGAGTTGTAGCGAGGATATGAGTTTCTGTATGTTTTTTAATGAGCAATACTACAGAAGGAGAAATTATCTTCATGATGCTTTCAGTTTCCAGGACAAGTGAAAACCTACCTTTTTTTTTTTCTTTTTTTTTTTTTTCCCAGGCAGTCTGGAGAGAGCATTGTAAAATGATTTTAGGAATGTAGCCTCCCTATAAAACTCGAGTTATGACAAAAGTCTAGCTTTTAATATTTGACGATTTGTGTTAAAACAAAAATTGACCTTCTCAGTTAGCAGCGACGAAAAAAATCAATAGTATAATTTTCAATAATTCATAACGCGAACGCCATTATGCTAAATCTTAACTATTAATCTTATCCTTTACAAAGTCTCGATTGATTTGTTAATAAAATATCTTCCCGTGCGCTACAACAGAGGGTATAACTCTTGAAAAAGCTTCAGAAGCAAGAAAATTACCAAGTAGCCCGAGAATGTAGATGAGGCTTTTATTGATCGCCCCTGATTCCCCTTAATACGCATTAATAAATCCCGCAACCTTTTGTCCCCGCACTTGTCAGAAGCCGGGGCTTTTACAGGAGCCAGCTCAGGCAGGCACGTTTTTCCGCCCGCCGTGCCACCCCGGGAAAGGGGAGGGGGCGGGGGTTGGGGGAGAGTTCCGCGCCGGCGGAGGCTCCGCGGCGCGGGGCGGGTGGTACGTGAGTCGAGGAGCAGTGAGGGGGGGGGGGCGGCGGGGGGGGGGCCGTTCCGGGGCCCTCTCGGTGTGCCGCAGCGCGGGCGCGGCACGCGGGGCGGGCGGGCGCCGCTGCCGGTGCCGGTGCGGTGCGCGCGCGGCGGCCTAGGGGTCGCTGTTGACCGCGGCGGGGCGCGGCGGGGCGGCGCGGCGGGGCGCGTCAGCGGCGGGGCGGTGGGGCGCGGGGCGGCGGGCGCTGCCATTGGCCCGGCTGTCATGTGGTCGCGCGGAGGCATCCGCAATTACACCGGGAATGTTTTCCTAGAGATGTCAGCCTACAAAGGACACAATCTCTCTTCCTCAAATTCCGCCCCAAAATGTCCTTTCCCAACAGCTCTCCTGCCGCTAATACTTTTTTAGTAGATTCTCTCATCAGTGCGTGCAGGAGTGACAGTTTCTACTCCAACAGCGCCAGCATGTATATGCCACCTAGCACAGACATTGGGACGTATGGGATGCAAACCTGTGGACTCCTTCCGTCTCTGGCTAAGAGAGAAGTTAATCACCAAAATATGGGTATGAATGTACATCCTTATATACCTCAAGTAGACACTTGGACAGACCCGAACAGATCTTGTCGAATAGAGCAACCTGTTACACAGCAGGTCCCCACTTGTTCCTTCACTACAAATATTAAAGAAGAAAGCAATTGCTGCATGTATTCCGATAAGAGATCCAAACTCATTTCTGCAGACGTCCCTTCCTACCAGAGGCTGGTGTCTGAATCATGCCCCATTGAGAACCCCGAGGTTCCCGTCCCAGGATATTTTAGACTGAGCCAGACCTACGCCACTGGGAAAACCCAAGAGTACAATAATAGCCCTGAAACGAGTTCAACTGTAATGTTACAGTTAAACCCTCGCGGCAGCTCCAAACCGCAGATATCTGCTCAACTTCAGCTGGAAAAGAAAATGAATGAAAACCCGAACAACCAAGACAGCACCGCTAAAGTCTCTCAAGTGGAAAGTCCAGAGCCCAAGTCCACGTTGCAAGACGAGCGGAGCTGCCTGCCCGAAGGCTCCGTGTCCAGCCCAGAAGTCCAGGAGAAGGAGAGTAAAGGTCTGTATTACCGAGTTTAAGCCGTACCGTGGTGTAACTCCAACACGCCAGCACCATAAAGCACGCTCGAATATACTAACGAGCATCACAGCCATCACATTTAATGCTAAGGAGTGTCGGGCTGCAGGTGCTGTGTCTCTGAAGATTTGGGCAGGCAAAAATGTCACACGAAAGTGTCCAGAGATTTTCTGTAGAAATCTGCCTCTCTCGTGCATGCAGACTGCCTCTGCGATGCGGGGAATAGAGCCGTGTGCTCCTTAATGTGCTGCAGCAGCCAAAGGCAGCTCCATACCTCTAAAAAAGCAGGTCTGGAGGTTGTAAAATACAACCAGCTCAACTTTTTTTTTTCTGGTAATATTTCGCTGGGTTTTTGTTTTTTTTTTTTTTTTTTTTCCACTGAGCCTTGCTGCGCTTTGATTGAATTTAAAGTTAATTACGATCCTATTAAAATAGGTGAGGAATAGGTGCTACCAGGCTGGGTAAAGTTGGAAACAAATGCACAATGAAAGCAGCAGTCCGCTATCTGCGTGATCCAAAGGTGAAGTATTTCAGTGTGGGGCTTTAGATAACCTTGGGTTGGTCTACAAAAGTACATCAATATTTTGAAATGCGTTTGAAGGCTAAAGGTGGTGGTAATTTGACTTTATTTATCCTTTGAAAGTGCACTGAAGCCTTCCTTTCGAACGGCGTGTGTCGAAGAATCCCAAACTGAAAGATTTTCCCATATTGGAATGTACTTTGCAACCTCTAGGTCGATTTTTAACCTATGTATACATGGAGATTCTCTTTAACTGAATTATATCTAATAGCCTAGATTTGGGCTGATGTGGGGCAGATTTTTTTCTGGAGGGGAAAAAATAATCTAAAAGGAAAATGAAAAAAAAAAAAATCCGAGGCAGAGTGTGTTAATTTCTTGCATATCTTTTTGATTGGGAAAACGTCCATGTCCGTTCCTAGGTGTGCTTGTGTAATTCAGCTGGTGGCTGGGGGGATGACTACTTCAAAATACAGTGCGAGCGTACTTTGTAATTGGGATATTTTCGTAGCAAGTGTCGTGGGAGCCTGAGGCGGCCATGGCGAGGCTAGACCCGTAAAAATGTGGCCGTGGGGCTGATGGCAGCTTAAATATTGTTGAAATGCTAAACGCCAGCGGAAAACTTGAAAACCCTTTTCTGGGGCCGCAGGACAGGGTGCCGTGGTGGGGACGGGTGAGCCCAGTTTGGCAGCAGGTCCCCTCTCTGTGCCCACACCTCACCCGAGCTGTGTTTAATGCCCATATCCAGTATATCTACCAGATACTGCAGAGGAGGGGTCATGGCCAAGGGTACACTTTAACAGCCTGAGGTATTTTTGATTTTTTTTTCTCCTTCTTCTTTGATTTTGATAGAGGAAATCAAGTCTGATACTCCAACAAGCAATTGGCTAACTGCAAAGAGTGGCAGAAAGAAGAGGTGTCCTTATACTAAACACCAAACACTGGAATTAGAGAAAGAGTTCTTATTCAATATGTATCTCACTCGAGAGCGCCGTCTAGAGATCAGTAAGAGTGTAAACCTCACTGACAGGCAGGTCAAGATTTGGTTTCAAAACCGCAGAATGAAGCTCAAGAAGATGAGCAGGGAGAACCGAATCCGGGAACTGACCGCTAATCTGACCTTCTCTTAAACCCTAACCCCGGGGGGGGCACCAGTGAGGAATGGGCACAGCACCGCCACTTGCTAAAGGCAGGAGAGACTCTGGCAAAACCCGGCATTTTCCAGTTTTTGTTTTGTTTTGTTTTGTTTTTCTGATAGAATGTGACTCTTTGTCCTTCTTTTAGCGCTGCAAGTGAATATGTATTACTATGATGAGTATATATAAAACCTAGCACGTGTAATTTATTTTTGTTCTCATCGTCATGCAGGGTAACTATTATTGAATATTATCATTTGGTCTTAACTTATTGGAACTGTCGAACATCCAAGCAATGTGACTTTTTCATGTTTTTACTAACAAAAAATGGTATTTATGTGGGGCTGTTACACGGACCATAACATTTTAAGTACATTCAATACTTTAAGAAAAAAAAGGGGGGGGGAAACTTTGGGGGCGGGGGGAAAGAGAAGCACATTATAATGTAACTATCCTCGCAAATGGACTTAGAGATTGTTCTTCTTAAAATGGAATATTTCCTTCTTCACCATTGTAGACATTTCCTTGTGGTGCATATGTGGAATAGTAGTCGTTCAGCAGCAATATGTCCTTCTTGTGCATGTTCTGTTCGCATGTATAATGCAATAAACTCTGTAAACTACTGCGGTTCCTTTGGTTTTCTACAAATGTTTAAGGTACAGATGCAGGTTGTTCTCCTGACCTTCCTCTGTCAGCAGCTCCTTGGACTGATGTACCTTCTTTGCCATTTTCTGGTCTTTGTGTGTGTCTGCCTGGTTTTGTTTCTTTCTTCCTCCCCTCCCTCTTTTTTCCCCCTTCTTTTTTTTTTTTTTTTTAGGGGTGGGGTGGAGACTGGAGCGGGAAATGATGTAAACCTAATTCATTTATAATTGTGCATGTAAACAAATGATTAATTGATAAAATGTTGTGTGATGTTCGCAGTCTGACAAACCGAATGCAAAAAAAAAAAAAAGGAGAAAAAAAAAAAGTAGTAAAATATTATGACCTAAACTGGACATCCTCATCCAATCAACTCGTAAATGGTAAGTGATAAAAAAACTCTTTCTACTACAAGCTGTCAGCAATATGTGTGTCATTTTATTTGACGTTCGTACGTTGATTTAAAAAATATCAGTCACTGAGTGCTTACAATGTGTAGAGTTTGATTGCGTGTCTTTACTCGCTTAAAAAAATGATTCGAAATGCAAAACTGCATATAAGCAAATATTAAAAAGTTTGGTTCTTTGTAAGCTCCAGAGCTTTCAGAAGGTGGTGGATGGGAAAATATTCTCTCAAACATCTGGCAAGGTTGGATTTTTTGAGCAGAAACGCTCCAAAGCGTGCTTATAGAAGTACATCAGCCTCTTCAGACCTACTTTTGTCACCCTGCACCGTTTCTGTTTGCTCAGAGATCGTTTTATTTCGTGCCGTTCCATTTTAGTAGCACACATCCAGATAACGAAGTTCACGACTTTAACCCTTTCTATACATAGCTGAAAAATGTTATTAGCAGGGCTCTCTTCTGGAAGATGGGGAAGGGCGTGTGTGTATGTGAGAGCGACTTGAGTGCCTGTGTGAGCAGAAATACTAACCAGAACTGCAAATGGCTTGCAAATGAACATGACTCCAAATTGAAGTGCAAATACTTGGGCATACTTTCTCCTTCAAACAGTACTGGAAAAATAGCGTGGCTACTGTTTGGGCTGGGAAACCAACTTCCTCACAATCAACGCCCATTCCTCGTCTAAGCAGTTTCTAAATCAAGAAATTAAGCGCAAGATAGTACCAATGTTGCCTGACTTGGTGACACTGATACTGCTCATATTGCAGCTGGTGGCTTTGTGTTTTGCTCTCTTGTCGCTGATACTTTATTTAAACCAATACTTTCTCATGCATACATTTACTCTTAGGGCAGCGGCATATTTTCCTCAAACCAAAGCATCACTATTTTGAAGCCAGGGGAGCGGCAAACATGGAGGTATTTTGTGTTTGCTCTCGTTCAGAAAACAAACAGCAAACCGGTGCTCAAAAAAAACCCGCAAAAAAACCCACAACAACCCAACACTCTTCAAATATTGCATACATTTGAATCGTCTTTTCCCTCAAAAATACTAGCTACATCACGAAAGAACGTTCAGCAGTGGGATGTAATTACCTGGCTCCATACCAAGTGTTTATATATATATATATATAAAGGAGACTCAATCTAATCTGCCTGCTTTATCGATTTATATCTTTGTGAAGCGAGGGGCAATTCTTCGCGAAGCCACAAACCCTGTTTCTACAGAAAAATGTAAAAAAAAAGTATGAAAACTCAAAGTAAAATGATAAAGCGAGATTAAAAAAAAAAAAGGTTGAAAAAAAAAAAGAGGGGGAGAAAGAAGAAAAAAGGAAGAAAACAACCTAAGAGAGTAATAAATCATTGAATAAACAGGAATCTCAGTCCCTTCCTCATAACAGCCGGCGAGTAGGAAGTGTTTTCTCAGTGCTGTTGTTTGTGCCCTCGGCGGGCTCTGCTGCGGACTCTCCACTAACTGTGTGCCTTCCCTCCAGATCCCGACACAGCCACCGGCCCTCGCTCGGGAGAGCAGGCGTGGGCAGAAAACCATGGGTAATCCAGTTTTCAATACTAACCGGGCACGATTTCGCTCGGGAAAGGATAACCGGGCCGGGAGGGAAGGGAGGGAAAAGAAAGCAACGCGGATTAAAAAAAAAAAAAATCCCATAGGCATTGAACGTGGCTAGCACGGCCCGTCTCCCCCTGAACAAGGGGCAGAGGAGGTAGATCTGTAGGCGAACGGGGGGCAGCGGGCCCGAAGCCTTCCTGCTTGCCTCCCCTCCTGCCTTCTCTCCCGCCTGCCTGCGCGGCCTCTGCTCCCGCCCCGCGGCCGCGGATCTGCCCACGGCCTCTCCTCTGGGAAGGGTTTACCCCGTTCCCCTCCCTGGCCGGCGCCGGGCACCGTCAGGGTGGCTGCACTGGAGCTGTGCAGCCCCAAAGTTTCCCAGATACAGGAGCATGTGTTCAGCCACACGTCAGTTGTGCTGGGAGACACAGGCTTTGCTGTTTCCATCCGTCCATTTTATTAGGGACACATTAATCTATAATCAAATACACCTCATAAAATTTTTATTGAAAGGCATAAAATCATTACAGAGGTCTTCCACCTGTTTTAAAACAACACAATGGGCATCTCTTTTTGAAAAGTGTATCCTTTCCATGGAAACTTTCTGTCCGGGGGTGAGGGGGGAGCGAATAATAATACCCGCACATGCTCTGAAATATGGAAGTACCGCAATGTGCTTTTACTGTAACATTTTCCTGTTTTATGAGAAGTCGTTACAGTCCCAGCTTGCGATGGTTTGTTTTTACAGGCAAGAATCCCCCTTTCCCAGCGGGTTTCCTCAGCAGCTCGGAGTGTGATTAGCAAGCCAAGGCTGTTGGATTTATTTAAACACCCTGACTCTCATTGATTAAGAAATGAATGTCAGAAATCACTCAAAAAGAGGTGAAGAAATAGTCCGCGCCCGCCGCGGCCGTGGGCTGCCAGCGCGGCCACGCCCGCCGCGCCCCGGGCAGGCGGGCAGGGCGGGCGGGCAAGCAGGGCAGGCAGGCAGGCGGGCAAGCAGGGCAGACAGGCGGGCAAGCAGGGCAGGCAGGCGGGCAAGCAGGGCAGGCAGGCGGGCAGGGCAAGCGGGCAGGCAGGACAGGCGGAGGGCGGGGGCGCAGGGCGGCCCCGGCGCGGTCCGGACGCGCAGAGGACGCGGAGCGCTGCGCGGGGCCGTTGTTGATGATGATTTCTTTTTTTTTCTTTCTTTCCTTTTTTTTTTTTTTTTTTTTTTTTAATCACAGCAGCCCCAGTTTAGCGGATTGATTTACTCGCAGTATTGGTAAATATGATCACGTGGGCTCCGCAACCAATGGTTGAGGGTTGCAGTCTGCAAAATACTACGATTGTTCTCCGGGAGGGTATCATATACAGTTAACAGTGTAACCTTTTATATGACTAAGAGGGGAGCCTAAAATGTCGTCTAGTGGCACCATAAGTAACTATTATGTCGATTCTCTCATAGGCCATGAAAGCGAAGAAGTTTACGGGAGTAGATTCGTCCAGGGAGGTCACAGTGCGACCTCCAGGCCATCAGGTGTTGCAGAGAGTTCAGATTTTTCCTCTTGTAGCTTTGCACCAAAATCCACCGTGTTCTCCACCTCCTGGTCCACGGTTCACCCTCAGCCGTCTGCGGCAATGACCGGGATCTACCACCCCTACATGCACCAGCCCCATTTAGGGGCAGCCGACGCCGGCCGCTACGTGCGCTCCTGGATTGAGCCCTTCCCGGGCTTCCCGGGTGGCGGCGGCGGCAGCAGCGGAGGCTCAACGTCCAGCTCCGGCTCCTCCAACGGGCGCCACTACGGGATAAAGCCGGAGACGGGAGCAGCCGCCTCCTCGTCTTCCTCCTCCTCCTCCTCCTCCTCCAAAAGGACTGAGTGCTCCTCGTCTCGGGAGTCCCAGGGGATCGGTGTGCCCGAGTACACGTGCAACTCCTTCCTCCAGGAGCCCCGGGAGAAGGCGGCTGCCGGCAGCTCCAAGGACCCCGCCGCCTGCAGCCACAACCCGAGCCCGAGCAGCGAACTGAAGGAGGAGAAACAGCAGCAACTTGACCCAAGTAAGTAAAAAAAAAAAAAAAAAAAAAAGGGGGGGGGGGAGAGGGAGAGAAACAGAGAGAGGGTCAGAGAGAGGGGGAGAGAGAGAAAGAGAGAAAGAAAGAGAGAAAGAAAGAAAGAAATTGCCCATCTGATTTATTGCCGAAACCTGTAGGGCTCGAATGTGCAAAACTGATAGTTTTACTAACCTATAAAAACGTCTAGACGCCTACCCCAGCGCAAGCAGCAACAAGCACCCATAAAAGACTCCACATAACCACCTACCATCAAGACATCATTTGTACAGTAAACAGACTGGGGCATTAAGACTTTTATGATAATTCCTCCAAAGTTGTGAAAACAGTCCATCCTTCGTTAAATTAATTTAACGACCTTTTTCTCCCCTCCCCCCCCCCCGCCCCCTGTTCCCTATATACCTCCCTTCTTCTAGATAACCCTGCAGCAAACTGGATCCACGCTCGTTCAACGAGGAAAAAACGTTGTCCTTACACAAAATATCAAACTCTGGAACTGGAAAAGGAATTTCTCTTTAACATGTACCTCACACGAGACCGTCGTTACGAAGTAGCTAGGATTTTAAATCTCACAGAGAGACAGGTCAAAATCTGGTTTCAGAACAGAAGAATGAAAATGAAAAAGATGAACAAGGAGAAAGGCAATAAAGGAGACTAATGCTGGGGTAGAAAAGCAGTTGGGGAATATTGCTTTAGTTTTGAGCTTGGGGTTTGGGGGTTTGTGTTTTGGGGTGTGGGTTTGGTTGGGGTTTTTTTATTGGTTTTTTTTTTCTTTTTTTTTTATTTGGTTTTGTTCTTCGCCTGTCGTCTCAGCCCCCCCATATGTTTCTCCTCCTCCAGCGCACCCCCACCCCAGGAACTTTAAATCAACTTGGTCTCTCTCTCTCTCTCTCTTTTTTTTTTTTTTTTTTTTAAGATAGAGGTGAAACGTGGTCTATGTCAGGTATTTCAGGAAATGTTGTCTTGCTCCCCAACGTATTTTGCAGTCTCTTTACCGCCCTCCCCGCTCTTCTCCTTCCCAGACCGTTTGGTTGATGATATTGTGAGTGCACGTTAGCTTTGGGAACTCTATCTGATGTTAAATGTTTGACATGTTTCTTAAAAGTGGTGTAGTCTAGATAGTTACTTTGCCAAAATAAAGGTAAGGAAATTAATTATAATTACGGTAATAAAACATGTATAAATTGCAGTGGCGCAAGTCAACGGGAGTGCTGTGCTGCCCGCGACTTCCTAAGAGGAAACCTTACTCAAAACCTCTGCTTTCTAGGTCTGAATTTCGCTCCTTCGCAATAGATGTCACAGCGAGGCCACGAGCTATCCTCTCCCCCCCACCTTTAGTGCAGTATTAGGGGGTTGTCTCATCCTTGAAGCTGTTCGCAATAGGCCTAACGTCCTCCCGGTCCCCCGGCTAGCTGGTGTCCCTGCCCCCGGTGCCTGTTGTATTAATTAACCACCCCGTGTCTCGAACTACGGACCTGTTGTAATTGTTGTCAGTTATTACACAATAAAGTCTGCCGTGACCGAACGACAGCGTGGCGGTGAGAGGAGAAATCTGTGCGTCCCTCGCGATGCCCTCCCGCGCCTCCCAGCCCACCGCGCAGCCCCCACGGGGCATCCGCGGAACACGCCGCGGATCGAGCGCTGCCGGGCCGGGGCGGCGGGAAAACCCGGCGGCCCTGCCGGGGCAGCAGCACCTCTGGCAGTCACAAAGGCCGGAGGAAAAGAATAATTTTTTCTCCCTTCATCCACCCTGTCCCTCGCCTCTTGGAGGTCAGTAGCGGAGAGGCCGCGAAGGTGCGGCCGCACCGCTCACGAATTCCTCTCGCACCAGCGGTCTGGTAAACATCAGCGATCTCTCGGGATAATTTAGGAAATGTTCCGGCACCGGTACCCCAGAGCCAATGAAGCAAAATGATGTCTATCTCCTTAATTTTTTTTCTTTCCTTTTTTTTTTTTTTTTTCCTTAGGAGTGGGGGGCATTTCTAACCTCTGCGCTCTTTGATCTGGAGTTTGAGAATCTCTGGGGGGACACGGCTGTTTCCAAACGTTCAGCTCTGTTGGTGAGAGCTCATTTAGCGATTAGTCTTATGCCTTCTGCATTTATAAACACGCATGACTTTATCAAGATAATTGAGATGAAGTTCATTGTAAAAAATGCTTTGTTTAAACAGCAACCATTAAAATGAAGAACCCGTAAATATTTACGAGCAGTTCGGTTAATTCAAGATTAAGGGAAGAGCTGGGAGACCTGGTGTTTAATGTTTTTTACCTCTTTAAAAAAAAAAAAAAAAGGCAAAAGCATGCAATGCCAGGAAAAGGTGTTGCATTGCTTCCCATCCATTGTCGAGAAGATACCTATAATTCTTTTAAAACAGGAAGGACCATGGTATAATAAAACCATTGAGATGGCTAGACGTCTGGACCTAATGAGTTTACGATATGCTATGGCTCTTTTCTTTGAAACCACCTTATTTTGATGTTTGTGTTTGTTAGGGGCAAAAAAAAAAAGGCTAAAAAATGCAGACAAACTAGGTCTTAAAATCTCGAGCTATAAATTTCGATATGTCAGAGTTGGGCCAAGGCAACAGACTCAAAAAAAGACCCGAAGGTCACGGAACTGAGAGATTTTTACAAAGTTCACTGTTTTGTTGAAATGTATTTTATTGGATATTCTACTGCCATGAATCCTACGACGTTAGCCTCTATATTTTCAAAAATAACCATGGAAGAGAGTGATCTATAACTAACAACACGTAAACAATTGTCTTTCCACACACTCTATTATGCTGATTTTAACACAGTCTCTGGTAAGAAACTATAATCAAACCCACACCACCTCTTGGTAATATTTTATCTCAGACAGATTGACAGATTTTACCGTGTATATTTTCTCCTTTTTTTTTTTCCCTCCCTTTGTTTGCCTATTTCTAATATTATTTTCCTGCTCTTAATATTGTGTGCGTTTATTTCAAAATGGCAGAGAGAAACCCAAAGGTCTCGAACGATGGATTGCAGTTCTGCCATGGAAATTACTTTTATGTCAAACTGAATAATAATTTAACTCTTACCCGATGGTTGCCTTAATATATGTTTGTACATATGCACAGTCGCGTGCACACGCATTATGCCGAATAATTCACAGGCATGTGTGATGAAGGGGGGAGGTGAACAAAGATTCATCTTTACTTTCATTTGCATAAATCAATCCATAAATACGTAAATGCACGGGCAAACAAAATAACGTGCTCGAGAGAAAAACCGTATAACTCCGAAACTACCACACATGGAGAATTCGTGGTGTAATATGCGGGGAAACATGATCGAAAACGCGATAGCAGCCGGTCTTCAAAGCTAAGGCGTCTTTTCCTGGCTGCCATGTGTAAACGAGGCGCGTTCTTTGTATGTAGTTAATTAAAGCACTGACAAAACAAAACAAAATTTAAAAAATAAAAAAGAGGGCCACCGAAACTTGCACTGTACAAAAAAAAAAAAAAAAAAAAAAAGAAACCAACCCAAAACAGAAGGCAAGGGCAAAACCGCTCATCACCGAGCGCCCCGCCAGTGTCCCGCGGTGGCCGGTCGGGGTTTCTGGCGGAGCCCCCGGCGGGCGGCGGGGCCGGGGGAGCCGCGGGCTGTGCGGGGCGGATGGGAGGACGCCACCGCCCCCCCTTCCGTGCCGCCAGAGGGCGCCCACGCTCCACCCGAACACCGTCTCCACAGCCCCCCGCTCCCCGCTTCCCGCACGAGGCCGCGATTTCCCCACGGGCACCGCAGTCCTGTGTGGGAAGCAGCGTGTGCCCCGGGACGCGCAGTGTCACAGGGCGGGCGTGTCGTTGCGGTCCCAACGCCTGTCCAGGAGCTCATATGCGGGGCAGCCAGGCTGGTCGCCTAGACAAAGCGATATAATTGTCATGGAGGAGAGATGGTGGTGGCGGGGAGAGGGGTGTGATGGGGAAGGAGTCTGCAGTGTCTTTTATGTAACAGCAAGTATTTTTCTGTCAATTCACACCAGACGGTCACACGTGGCTCTGGTGGGGCCGGTATTATATTTCACCTACATTTTTCGTCTGTCTTCAGAATAGGATGGGCTCCAGCTCCTGGGGGTGTAAGTCCGAAAAGCTGGTTCATACTGCAGGACGAAACAAGGAAGAGAGGACTGGAGACAGCATTCTGGGATCGCGGGGAGCGATGGCTGCACAGGGTCCCCCCGCGGGGCCGCCGACCCGAGGAGCCGGGGTAGCGCCGACCCTGCCGGGCAGCGCGTTCCTTCCTTCCTCCCGCAGAACAGGGCTCACTTATTTCGGACCGCGTCCCTGAGCGATGCTAACCGCTCACCCACATATTTTTCTTCCCCCCCTCTCCCTCCACCCTCTGCCTCAGTAATGACGTCCACCAAGGGTGAAATGATGGAAAGTAGATTCATAGGCATGATTTCCATTAAGTATCAATTAACCTGGAGCCTCAGCCATGCGTGCACGGCGTCAAGGGTAAATATGCATCTCATTTCTCAGCGCCGTGCTCGCCTGCAGGGAAATGACCCGGCGGGCCCGCCGGCACTGGGGCCCGTTCGCTGCCCGCTGTCGCCATTCGGACTCCCCCAGCTGCCCTCGCCGGCATTCTCGGCTCCCAGCGCAGGCATCGGTTCCCTCGGCGGGTCTCTGCCCCTCCCGGCCGCGCTTCAGTGCTTCGCCGCGGCCCTGAGTGCGGGCAGCGCAGCCTGGGCGGGCGGGCGGCGTCGCCCCGGGCACCGCGCCCGCGGTTATCGCGCGGGATCTGCGCGGCCGCCTCGCCCCTGCGCGGCTCCTGGCGAGAGCGCACCGGCGGGGGGGAGCGGGGGTGCCGTGGCTCGGGTGGATCCGGGCAGGGCTGGGCCGGTTTTTTTCTTGCCTGAGGAGCGGCACATGTAAACTGAAGCCAAAAGTCCCCCCTGAGCTCATGAGCGTGTGTGTGTGTGCGTGCGCGGGCTGCTGTGTGCCTAATAGGAAATAGTAAAAGCAGTGAGGCAGGTCATTTTGGGAGCGATTATATTCCAGTCCCGGTCACCACGTACACGGAGAGCGGGGAGCGCACGGGCGAGCGGCGGCGACGACATGAGCTCGGCGTAGACTCACCGGCGGCGGCGGCGGCGGCCGCGGGAGCAGCGCCCCGTGCCCGCGCCCCCGCCCGCCGCTGCCCCCTCCCCGATGAGCTCCTACTTTGTCAACCCGCTGTACTCCAAGTACAAGGCGGCGGCGGCGGCGGCGGGGGAGCCCATCAATCCCCCGTACTACGACTGTCACTTCGCGCCCGAGGTGAGCAGCCGCCACGCCGCCGCTGCTGCCGCCGCCGCCGCTGCCGCCGCTCTGCTCTACGGGAATGGCGCGGCCGCCGCCGGCTTCCCGCACCCTGCGCCCGGCGGGGCGGGCGGCGGCGGCGCGGCCGCGGACTTTTACCACCCGGCCGGGGGGAGCCCCACGGCCGCCTACCAGCCGCCTCCTCCTCCCCCCGCCGCGCCTCCGCCTCCTGCCCCCTGCAGCGGGGTTACCTGTCACGGGGAGCCGGCTAAATTTTACGGATACGATAACTTACAGAGACAGCAGATTTTTACGACACAGCAAGAGGCCGAGCTGGTACAATATCCTGACTGTAAATCGT
The DNA here is from genome assembly GCA_020746105.1 of Trogon surrucura. Classification (NCBI taxonomy): domain Eukaryota; kingdom Metazoa; phylum Chordata; class Aves; order Trogoniformes; family Trogonidae; genus Trogon; species Trogon surrucura. The sequence goes on along the minus strand of CM036621.1, from coordinate 57,956,145 downwards.
CCAGTGCTAATATTGGCGAGGAACCAGACCACTTAAATCAGAGCTCGTCTCCTGCTCAAATGTTTCCCTGGATGAGACCACAAGGTTGGACGCAGTCAAAAATTTGCTTCCATCTCACGTCTGAATTCGAAACTTGCTTTTCCTCCTCCCGCTTCTTTCTCTCTGCCTCCCGCTCCCTTCCTCTGCCTCTCTCTCTCCTTGCCTCTCTTCCCGCGATTCCTATCACGGCGGTGGCTTGCGATAATAAAGCGGTACAGTAACCAAATAGAAACCTCTGCAGAAGGCGGCTGCCGCCCCAAGAGTAGCCTTAAAGTTGCCTCTGGGACACAGGAGCGCAGCTGACCCGCTAGCCCGGCTCCCGCCGCCGGGAAGAGTGCAGGGCCGGGGGGTGCCGGTTGCCATACAATAAAGCGACACCGTAAACTCGGTCCCGTAAATCCCGGCGGAGGGAGAGAGCTGAGGAGCTTCGTGCATCTACTATAGCTATTTTCCCCGAACTTGCTCTATATTCCTCTGCTTTCTCTCCCCGCTTTTCCGTGGGGCTCCTCTCGAGGGACTTTCAGAGGGACCCGAGCCTTCTCTCCCTGCCTGAGCCTTGTTGTGAACCACCACACCAACCTCCAGACCCCTGTGTTTTTGTTTTAAACAGCAGCGCCGGGTAGGAGGAGAGGAAGACAAACATACAGCCGATTCCAGACTCTAGAGCTGGAAAAGGAGTTCCTCTTTAACCCCTATCTGACCAGGAAGAGAAGGATTGAGGTGTCCCATGCACTAGGACTCACCGAGAGGCAGGTAAAGATCTGGTTTCAGAACAGAAGGATGAAATGGAAAAAAGAGAACAACAAGGACAAATTCCCCGCTTCCAGACAGGAGGGAAAAGAAGGAGAGGCCAAAAAGGAAGCACATGATCTGCAAGAAGACAGAGTTGAAGGCCAGAAGAATTAAATTTCGCCCTAAAAGCCTTTATGAAATGCCTTCAAAAATAACCAACGCCAGCGCTCGACATCTCGGCCCTTCTTCCCCTGTGCGTGTCTTGCCATGGGACGAATGACCCGGTGTCCCTCCTCTTGACATTTCTCTGTTTCGGGTTCTTCAGTTGTTTGTGGTTTTGTTTAGGTTCGTTTTTAACCGTATCAGGAACAATCTCTAGATTTAACAGTTCATTTATTTCTTTTGCAAATTTGATACAGAGTTTGTAGCAATATATTTCTAATGAGATATATTTAAAAAAATATATATTTTTTGCAATCCTGAGAGACAGTGATTGCGGGAAACGACATAAACTTCCTAATTATAAATAACAATAAGTAATATGTATAACAACGCTTTATTAATCAAGATAAGTGCACTTGTACTATTTTAATTCTTGTTCGTATGCTGAGTAAATTAAATTTAAAAAAAATTTTGAAGAAAATGTGTTAGAAATATATTTAACCTTCCTCTATTGATATTTGATTAAAATAAACCAAGTTTATTAAAATATAGAATGTATCGGTTTCCTGATAGTCTCTTTGTAATCCACTCCTCCAGTAACCTTCAGTCGTGCCTGGACTAACCATCCCCTCCGCCTTTCCCCTGTCCTTCCTCCGATGCTGGGTGCTTCTGCGGGATCTAGGAATGAAACGCTGGATACAAAACCCACAGATTGTTTTTCCCTGATGCCTATGCATCCCACCGGAGCGGCATTTCCCGGGCCATGGTCGATGCAGCGGCGAGCGGGGAGGGCAGCCCCACCTGCGGCCTGACCCCAGGCTGCACCCCGGCACTGTCAGTTCCCTCGACGTGTGTCCTCAGGCCCTGCCTTCGCAATTTTCTGTGCCCCGCTTTCCGCCGGCAAACACGGCCCTTTACCCCGCCGAGCCCAACACGGTCAGGCCGGCCCCGGGGGCCACAGGACAGGACAGCCCCGAGGTGCACGCCGGGCCCCCGCCTTCCTCGAGAGCCTCTCCGACGTCAACAGCGGCCAAATCGGGCCTAGGCTTCCCCGCAGATGGCGAGGACCAAAGACATGTAGAGCTTTTTTGGCCTTGCGTTGGGCTGTGTCGGGAGCTATAATAATCTGTGGTTCCAAACCACGCATAAAACGGGCGCGGGGAGGAAAGGGTATTCTCCTCGCGACGCTAAGTATTGCTGCACGGTTTGGGTACGTTTCCCGGTGGAGGCCGCAGCCCGGCAAAGGCAGAGCCTGCCGCACGATTTCCCCCATCCACGGGAAGAGAAGTCTGCTCTGATCAGTAAACCCGTTTAATTTTTCTTCCGTTCTCCCCTCCCTACCCTTTCTCCCGCTCCGCGGCGGGATCCCCCAGACCGCGGCATCTGAAAGGATCGCTGAGAGCAGCCCTTTTGAGGAGCAGCAGGCAGAGGAGTGAAGTACGAAATAGAAATCCCTACCAAGATTTCCGCGTCACTTTTCCTCCACCGCCTCACACCCCCGTGAGTGATGGTTCCGTGAAGGGAACCACAGGGACGCTCCAGCCTCTGCGACAAACACGACAAACACATATTATCTGGCCGAGCAACCAGCGTGTGCTCCCCACGGAGCAGGGACTGAGCTGGCGCTCCGCTCGGGAACTCCCATCCATGGGCCTGGGGAGGTGCCGGCTGCTGGTCACCGCCGTGTCGGCCCGGTGTCGGGGCCCTTCTCCCTCTCCGCTCCCGGGAACCGTTATTTCCGGGATCGAGACTTGTGCGGAGGGTTTGGTTCATTTCGTTTCCCTTCCTGTCTCCCCCTCACCGCCACCGACCCGGGCAGGCTTCCACTCCTGCAAAAGCGCCAGCCTAGAGGGAACCACAAGCAAGCGGAGCTATTGTTCTCCGTTTATTTTAATCGCGTTGTTGGTTAAAAGTTGTAAATGAGGGGAAACTGCAGCAAAACGGTGAAGTAAACATTCTGCTGCATGGATTTGCATAAATACACCGATACTCCCAGTGTCCAGGAAGGATATCGGAATGGTGAAACCGCATTTGAGGAAACCCAATCGGCTGACGTGTAAACCCCCCTCACTTTTCGAAATAATACCCGTTGCCAGTTGCATCGGCATGTGGGGTTCCCAGACACGGGAAAAGTCTCTTTCCACTACCAAGCTTGTGGCAGGAGCTGGGCGCAACGGTGTCCCGATGAGCCCTGCCGCGGGGAGAGCCGTGCTGGTGCCGCAAACGCGGGCTGATTACGGGGGGGAAACGCAGAACAGAAAGCTTCAAGTCCAAGAGGAGAACTAGCTAGACAAATATTCGTCCGGGAAAGAGCTGATGCAGTAGTTGTTTTGAATTTCCAGGCAAACTAAAAAAAAAATAAAAAATATTCCTGAATAAGTTTCCGTTAACGTCGCTCTCCCTGGGCCGACTGGGAACGCAGCCACGCAGACAAAAAACGACTTCCTTGTCCGCCCATCATTTGTGAAGGCCTAGTGGTACCTAGCCGATCTTTATTATTTAGAAAAAATAACAACCAAACAAACAAAAAAGCAACAAGCACCCAACAAAACAAAATCGCCGTAGTTGCTAAGGTACTTCCCCCAGTATCCTGTCAGATGAATCTCTCCCTCGTTCGTACTTGGAGTCTTGCTAAGAAAAAGAAAAGCGAGCCAGAAATTGGCTCGCGCGGTCAGTAAGCCCCCGGTAAAATCGGAGCCATCGAGCTCCAGAACAGGGAGCGGTATTTTGGCAGGAAAAAGTCGTAGCTGCGTGGGTCGCGGCGGCAGCCGCGGAGAGAAGTCGCAGGCGAGAGCCGCAGCGCGGATGTACCGCGCCTTTGGTTTCCGCGGAATTTCTTCCTTCCCACATTGAGCAGCTCTGTCCGGCCATGGGTGCTGCAGAGCCACAGTGGAAGATGTCTGTGCCTCGGTCGTGGGACACGCTGCACTGGTGTGATATTCACGGCTGTGCAACGGCCTGAAACAGAGTGTTAAAAACACCCTACATCTTTCGTAGTGTTTACGTTTGTTAGCTCTATTTTCGAGGCAGGTACAATCAACATGGAGGCCACTGATAAAGGGCTCTGTCTATTCACTGAAACAACAAATGCACAAGAAACACCCACAATATTTCATCTCCGAGACACGCATTCCCGGTGGGCACGGGCTCGTTTTTTGTCTCTTCGAATACTTTCTAAGAATCGGATTTTCCTTGTTGATGGCCCCCAGGTCCGAGCGGCCCCGGGGAAGGTTTGATCTGGAGTGGAAAAAGCCCCGTCCGAGGAGGCTGCGGGTAGCCTGGGCGCGGTGATAGCCGCCGGCGCAATCTGTGGGAACTGCACACTTGGGGTGGGGAAGCGGCTCGGATTATTTTTAGGTCGGCGACTGCTTCAGCTTCAGTAGTGGGCGCTAAAGGAAGTGTGGTTTCTTTTACGGCCCGGTGGAGGAGGAGGGGGGAAATGTGGGTAAAACCCCCTTTCGCTGGAGCAAGACATGGACCCACCAACACAGCGTGGTCCCCCACTTCGTGCATCTCCGGAACCGATGCGCGGCAGCTTGCCCCCCGCGCTCCCCTCTCCGTGCGGATCTTCGGCACCCGCGGGCCCCCGCCACCGCGCCCGGGGCTCGCAGGCCGCGAGCAGGCGGGACCGAGGACTCAGTAAAAGCGCAGCGCGCAGGCGAAAGAAACATGGCGCTGGGAAGCAGTATGTGCAAAATCCGCAAGGAATTGCAGTAAATTCCTTTTTGTTTGAAGAAAATTTACAACTTGGTAATAGACCTTTTTATGACCTATTTGGGCTCGTCATTGGCTGCAGCTGGTCATGTGCAGGCAGCGAGCGCTTTCATGGCCTTTTCCTGATTTCCCTGGCGAATTTCCCCCTGCATTCTGCCTTCAGAGAGCCTCAGCCCCTCTTTTTCTAACCTTTGTCTAGGCTGAGGTGTATGGCAGTCGTCTTCATGTTTGTGTCCCGCGCCTCGAAACCCGCGGCCGGTCCTCCTGCCGCCGCGCTGACACTTCCCCGTCCCCGCACCGCCTCCTCTCCCGCGCCCGCGGGGAGATGCGCGGAGCCCCGTGCCCCGCCGCCTCGCTGCCTCCGGCCCCCGCTCCTCTCCGGCCGCTTGCTGGCCCCGCTGCCGCTGTCTCCTCCGGCACACGGATTGCTACGCGGGTGCAAAATGGATTACAGCGACCCTCCCGGGCTCCTCCGCAGGCGGGCAGTGCCGCGAACCGGTAAGCACTCGACTCCCCCATGGCTGGCCGTCGATTCTCCGCGCCCAAGTAGCGCCCTGCATAGCGGCACGGTACCGGCTGCCCCATCCCGCTGCCCTGCTTCGTCACCTGTCCCCGGCAGCCCCTTATTCTTGCTAGCGCTATTGCTATTGTTATTATTGCTACTATTACTGTTGCGGTTGTTGTTGTAATTATCAGTGTTATTATTAGTAGTATTATTAATAACAGTTGTGGGTATGCCGCGGGGTGCGTGCAGCTGTTGCGCGGTCTGGTACAGAAAAGGTGCTGCGGGCCGCGATGGCGCGACGATCCGCGATCCTTCGCGCCGAGGGGCGGAAGGCTGGGACGCACTGCACCAAGCAGAGCCTCTCCTGCCGCGGGGTTTCTTCCAATAAAAATCGTTTTTTTGGGACAGTGGTTTCTCCCCTGACAGCCTAAAGCGTGGTGAGGTGATGCTCTGGTTTGTCTTCCCCATGGCGGAAGAGCGGTCGCGTAACTTTAAAACTTAACAGGTGTTTTCGCAGGAGAATCGGGGTCAGGACTTCGGCGGGGGCGGAGGGCGCGGGGCGGCCCCGCCGAGCCGGTCAGTCCGGGGGCATCCCCCGGAGCCCCCGCCCGCCTGCCGGAACGGTCTAACACGTTCTTTTCGCGCTGTACCGGGCCTGGGGCAGGGTTGGGGCTCCGGCCGGCCCGGCGGGAGACACAGGGACCGGAATCGGTAGCCGAGCAGCGCGGGGGGAGGCTGCGCCGAGCCACGGCCCGGAGCGCATCCCCGGCAGCAACGTGGGATTCATGGGGGGCGTAAACCGGGGACGTGTTCTCGGGGCGGGGGGGGGGGGGGGGGGGGGGGTGGTGTGTGGGAAACAACCCAACACAGAAACACCAAACACCAAAACCAAGTTTATTTTGAAATATGTAGAGGAGATAGAACAGTAACGCAAAATTTACCTATACATGTGTGTATATATCCACATCCGCATTACCTATACACGTGTGTACGTATCTGCACCTCTGCTTCTCCCTGTAGAACGTATATTTTTTTGAACGTACCTATATTTTACACATCTCCTCTTCATTTTCAAAATGCTAAGGCACAGTAGAAAACCTGCTGCCTGGTGTTCAGTGTTTGCATCGTTGGTCAGTGATGGAACTGCACCGTGCCATTGCACTGCAGGAATTCTCCGAATTGCATTTTACTTCAAAAGCAGCCAGCCACTAATTTAACGGTAAAGAAAAATGCCTGATTAAACCGTGCTCACTGAGAGTAGAGAGGTGTGGGTTGTGCCCCAGGTACATATTTTGAAGCCGTAGGAGAAATTATTCTTTAATCCATTCACGAGCACCTCCTCAGCCCGCTAAACCCGATCCGCGCTGCAGTAAGCGGTAGGATGGCTTTCCCTCATGATTTGGCTGTTTGCACCGGCCGCCCGCCCGCGCTGCTGCAGGATTTGGGGATTATTTGGGAAGAATCGTTTTCAACATAGCAACAGCCTGGAAGAATAACTTGGAAAGTATGTATTGCGTTAGGTTTCACTCTCAGGATCCCTCCTAGGTGACACAGTAATTATAGCTGCTTGGCTATAAATCTCGCCAAAAACTTCGAAAAATCTCGTCGTTGAGCTTGTTTTGAAATTATTCGTAGCCTGAGGGAAAAGAAGAAAACAAAAGCAGGATATTCTAACGAATTCTAACGTGCATGTGTGTGTCTGCGCGTCCACATGCTGACACATACGGATACACATGCATTTATGATCCCTCTGGTTTATGTGGGAGTTCAGCTTTTTTTCCCTCCTAAAGGGCTTCCTGTCTTCCCTGCTGTTGCTCTTTTTTTTTCCTTTTAGTTTCTTTAATTTCTTTCATTGACATTGAAGCACACATAGGTGTGTGTATGCTCTTAAATATGCCTGTGTTTTTGTAAGTATTCATAAGAAGATCTGTATGCATGTATGTATATCTACGAGACATACGAGGATTGTATTCTTTTACGTTTATATACCTGTATAACGTGGGCGCCTATATAAGTGTCGATGTATTGGTATGCCGTAATTTTTGGAATACAGAACTCACATTTACATTTCTCACACCTGCTCCATTTCCCGATGTGTTCGACAGAATTTATGAGTCATCTCTCTTTTTTTTTTATTATTTTTGCGTTTTTTTTTTTTTTTTTTTTTTTTTTTTTTTTTTTTTTTTTTTTTTGTTGAAAGGAAACAGCCGATCCCTAGCCCACACTTTACTGACGCAAGAGCAGTAAAAGAACACCATCACAAAATAACCAGCAGGAAACAGCAGCCTGCGCTCCCGGGCAGAGCGCAGGTATCGCTGGCGCCAGCTGCCTTTTGGGAAGCCGGGCTGGGTTCCCGCTCAGCTGGTGCAAGTTGCCCGAAGAAGTGCAGCCTCTGCTCCCAGAGTCTGGAGGGGGGGTTGGTGCAAGGAAGGGAGGCGATGCGGACTGCAGACCCTGGGAAACCCGATAAGATTGAGCGAAGAAATACACGTTGGTTTCGGGCTCTTACGAAAAGCAAATCCCTCCGAATCGTTTATTTCCCAATAATGTTTCTCTTCGCCCAAATAAATATAATTCTCGCGGGCTGTTTTATGAGCGCTTGAGTCAGAAAGAAAACCAGACAAAGACAGTATTTCACCCCTCGGTTGGCAGGCAGCTGTTAAAGGTATTTACGGCTCTACTGCAGTGCGGCACTCAATGCTGCTGGAGCGGGAAAGGAAAAAAACAGGAAGCGAAAGGAAAAGATGAGGCACAATAAACATTGCAGCAGGTCGTGGAGGCCGGGCGGGGCGCGGAGGAAGGGTCTCTGCCAGAAACAAGAGGCAATAAAAGTGCATTCAGTGGCAGCAGGCTCTGCCCAAACCCAGCACTCACCTCCCATCACCCGCGGGGGAGGGGGCGGCGAGGGAGTAGAGGCAGCCCGCATCGCCCACCCAGCGCCCCGCGCCGGGGGCGACCGCAGACGGACCCCGTGAAACTGCGGGGGTGGCGGAAGGCAGCCCCACCACCCGCCCTGCCCCACTGTCAAGGCCCGGCTCCGCCAACTCTGCCCGCGAGTGGGCGCCCGCCCCGACGGCCCGGGCCGGGGTCACCTGCCCGCGGCTCCCGCCCTCGGAGCGGCGGGGCCGGGGTGCGGAGCGGAGCGGCCGCCGGGGGCGCGGCAGGCCCTGGTCGCCGCCACCAGCCATTTTGTCTCTACGGCCTCTTCCAGGAGAAGGCGCTGTAGGACAAGCCTGGCTGCTCTCCACGCCTGGGCGAGGGGCACGCCGCCCCCCACCGCCCGCCCCGGGGCCCGGACCCGCCCGTCCGCCTGCCCACGGAAGAGACCGACCGGCGGGAGGGGAGCACGGGTGGGACTCCACCACTCTTCTCGGACGTTCCTGGAGCCCTCCCCAGTTGGGCTCCAGTTGTTGTCACACCCTCTCTAGCATCGCGGCGTTCCGCTCGCTCCGTGTCTGCGGGCCCTTGCGCGCACCCATGCGCGCCCCTCCGCACTCCCTGCCTTCCCCACCGTGCCGGCGGGGCTCACCTCGAATGCCCCGCCGCCCTCCCGGTCACCACCCTGCCCTTTGATGTCGAGCAACCACCACTTCCTTCCCTGCCCCTTTGATGTGGGTGCCAGGGCACCATGGCGGCCCGCACCCGGCTCCGTTCCCCCGGGCAGAGCCTCCGGCCCCCGCACACACCCTCCCTTGCCCCCTGCAAGCCGGAGCCCGGCAGCTTTCCCTGCCTCCGCCTCACCTGTTGTCTCCAGGCTTCATCTTCCCCAGCTGTGCCCGGACATGACCCTGGCCGGCCCCCGGGGCCCTGCCTGCCCCAGCTAGACGCTCCCAAGGCCCCCGGCATCCCCTCCCTGCCCAATACTCCTCAGTCTCTGCCCCCGCGGACCCGGGGTGCAGCCGGTGCTGCCCCCGTTTGATGTCGAGGCGCGGCTCGCTGCCGCCCTGCCCGCTCCGGGTCTTTGCTGCCGCAGGATCCGCCTGCGGGCGCGGGGTGCTGGGGGCAGGGGCCTTGGCGTGCCCACAGCCTGCTCGGCGAGGGCATGGGTGGCGAGATGACTGCTGAAAGGTCGGGGTTATGATAAAAGCAAAGAGGGTTAATGGGTTGGACGCTATCAAGGAGCTCAGTAGGTCTTCAAAGTCAGGGATGGAACCTGTCATTTCCTAGCTATGCGATCCTCATGGTAGGATGCTGGTCTTCGTGTCTGCCCAGTAGTATCAAGAGCGACAGCAGTTTACACATGCGATTCAACTTCCCCAACACTTTTATCACAGCAATTACCAGAGGGAAACCAGTTATTATTGGGTTACTTCATTCCACGTCTTATCCACCTCCAGATCATCAACCCCGAGTAGGAGAACTTGCATGAAAGCCTAGAGAATGAACTGGCCAGAGCTTCAAAGTCAACTTTCACGTCTGCATTTTAGAATAGGAAATGTGAAAATCCTCCTAATTCCCTCTTCAGAATCTCAGAGCTAGAATTAATCAGTGGCAGAAACATTCATCTTGCCCCTAGATAGATCACAGGGAGTTGTATCTCACTCATCAGCTCCTCTCTGTCCCACAACCTCACCTTTCCCAGCCCCAGCCTCCCGGACACATTTGCCCAGAGCACACGCCCGGTCCGGGCCACCGCTCCCATCCTGTTTGCCAGTGACTGACGCTTCTTCTGGCAGAGGCATGCCTCGCCACGGCTTCTCTCGCATTCACCAGGTGGTACCCTGTTTCCAAACCTTTGCTTTCTCTGGCCCATGAAATGGGCCAAAAGCGTCGAAGAGATCCCAGACGTGAGATGCTCCCCCCGTGCTGGCACAGAGGCCGGAGCCCACCCGTGGTCCCTCCTGCCCGGGAGCGGGGCAACTGAGTTATATCGAGCTGCCAGGCCCAGGGCAAACGCATTTGACTCTGTGATGTGCTTCTTGTCATCCCAGGCTGTTTTCCACAGATTTTGTTAGACTTTGCAGTTGCACCCTTCCTCTCACATCCCGATTTGTAGCATTTTCTTTCACTGTTCCAGTGGATGGACACCCTGGCTTCCTCCATCTGCCTGTTGCTGAAGCGGCTCCCCCGGAGGCCAGCGAGGACGAGGGGTTTGGAGAGAGGGTGAGGGGGTAGAGGTGGCTATGGAGCCTCGCCCAGCAGCTGCCGTGCCCAGACCTTAGTGCTTGAGCAGGGCACAGCTCCGTGGGAGATCTTACACTGGCTGCCCAGGGGTAGGAGTATGGGCCATGCTCCAGGTGAAAACAATCCAGGAGTCAGACGCATGCAGGGCAGCCCACCCTCCACCCAGGGGACTGTGGACCAATCTCTCGTGCTTTCATCACTCGCCTGTTACAGTTTCTGAGGCTGCACACCGCAGCTGAGAAGTCACCGTACACATTGCTCCCACCAGCTGTCCTGGCTAGGAGAGGGCACAGAGGAAAAAAGCCATTCTTCAGTTTAGGCCATTAAAAAAAGCACGGAGGTGATGCTGTATGATTAAGGCATTGACACAGAACAGGAAAAATAGTGTAATGAATGGCAACCCTTGGTCATAAAGAAGGAGCAGGGAAAGAGCTTAGGACGCCTCTTGCTCTCCAGAGGAAAACAAATCGATCAGCTGTGATTTGAGCCATCTAAAGGGTATGCGAGAGCTAAGCTGCCTCTTTCGGGCAACTTCAAACTTGAACAGCCAGATTCGGTAGGAAATGGCCAAAAGCAGACGAGGAGGCACCTAACTCTGTCGTTACACAGGCACCACCCAGCTGGTGATACCTGATACCACCACCCAGCAAGAAGCTGAAGTTGGCTTTTTTTTCAGAGCTGAGCGCCTGCGCGGAGGTGCATCCTCACCCGCGGGCCAGGCGAGCGGCCGGTCCCTTCTTCCCGCGGCCGGTCCCCAACGGGGCGGACGCAACTCCCCGCCCTCTGGGGAGGACACAAGGACACGCTGGCCGCTCCGACTTCCTCATCTTAGTCATGATAGATCGTGAGCTGATGTCCGGGTTCCTTTATCCTGTGTGACTGCAAGGGACATTTGACTTCCTGTGCTCGGGCTCCTTGAAATTCTCATTCACTAACTCACACTCTGCTCCCTTCACACCAGGGCTGTTTTATTGTTTTATAACCCTCCTTAAACTTCCAGTCCTCAAAGATCTCATTGTGGTAGGCTTCACACTTTCTCCCTTCCAAAGCCCGGTGTCCTCCCTGTTTCCAGGAGTTTGGTCACTTGGAAAAGCCCGTCGGGTGCCTGGCGAGCCCGCAGCCCCTGGCATAGCTCACCCGAGCAACAGCTCAAGAGGGGAACAAGTCAAAACCATTTTCTAGGGACACCTGAGCAAAATGTCACAAACATACCGGGAGGGAAGAGAGGGAATTCCCTCTACCCGCAGTACCTCTGTTTTTTGACTTTTTTTTTTTTTCCCCTGACAATGGGCTTTCCTGTCCCCATAGAGGTGTAAAGAACGGGTGTCTACGGCGATATGCACTAGTCTCCTTTCTCAAGGGCAATTTGGGAGCACTAACTCCCATTTTTGCAGTTTTCAATACAACCCGCTCCTCAAAAAGGACGGCGTAACGCCGCAGAGCTGACCTTCCGCCCATCCCCGCTGTTCCAACCCAGACTCGTTTTACAGGACAGATTCAGCGAACCTTTATTTAGCGAATAAAAGTTTAAAGCTGAAGGTTATTTATGGTTCCGCAGAGATAGGCCCTGAGTGGCTATTTAGAAGCACGTGATTCCAATAAACTTTGTTTTATGGCTTGAGAGTTGACAAGCCAAAATATAATTCCCACCATAAATTAGTTTAAGAGCATACAAGTGCAGATGCTTTCGTTCCTGGAAGCAGTAATCGGGAAAGTGTTAGCAGCGAATCGTCTGCGGGAATGCGGCCGTGCAGGCACCTCTGCTCCCGGGTTCCCCCCGGCCGGCGGGGGAGCACGCAGTAAGTCCGCTACCGGCCTCCCCACTGCCACCTCCGTGATGGGGCTCTCTTTGTACCCCGGGAAACTCCGTGAGAGCAGGGGTCCCAGCGCCACTCCGCCCGGCAGCACGGAATCGGTTCTGCTGAGGAGGACGTACAGGTAGAGCCCAGGTAGTTAGGGCAGCGCCAGGCTGAGTGGGCTACTCCCTGTCTGAGATTTCTGAATTTAATAGGACATCTTATCTGAAGTTAATTTCTTTTTTCTTTTTTCCCTAAAAAAAAAAAAAAAAAAAGGAAAGGAGCGGTAAGGAAATATTTAGTGTCGAAATGCTGTTATTATTCCACTGTCATCTCAAGCTTTGAATGTAGAACTAAAAATTTACTTTTTTTTTCTTACAAAAACATCCTTTAGAACGTCTATGTAGTGAACTATTGATATCGAGGCAATTGTTCTGTGCGTGATACAATAACTCTCCAAGGTATTGTAGGAAGGCAGGGGTGAAAAATCGCTTACAGAAGAGAAACGCCCAATATTAGTATTTTGATCTAAAATACACGATGCGTTAGGCTGAGCTTATGGTTTGTTTTCCTTAATGTGATCTTTGAATGTATTTATTCAAAGATTTGAAGGAAAGTTCAAATCAAATCTATTCTTCTATAATGCAAACAAAGACGACGTGTGTCTCGTGGTTACTGTTACGTTAATTAAGTGATCCTAGAGGGCATCTATCCTAGAGTAATACGCGATTTATTCTTATAAAATTGTTGTTCTTTCTGTGCGCAGCATGGATGCGATGCTGCATGGCACATTGTGACATTTTATGGATGGTGGTTTAGCAAAGGTGATCTGAATATTTCATCTGTGACTCGATTGCCACAGAGCGGTAAAAAAGGCCTTTGTTATTTTTTTTTCTCCATCAGTGAAAGAGGGACATCTGACTTTTCATCCCTTTAGAAATTATCCAGTATAAAATCTAGACTATGAATATTAAAAGTGAAAGATCACACCTCAGGCACAGGGAAAGTATGTGTTCATAAAAAACTGCCTGAATGCGACATGGTCCTCATTCGGAAAGGGCTTCCACTCCACTGCTCGCAGGATTTACCACCAGCTCCTCTCTGCCTTCATCTATCAAACGCGGTCTGTAACTGTTCTCCAGAAATATCACCCTTATGTGGAATACAACAGTAACAAACGTTTTTATTGCAACAGGTTCGGCAGCATGGAAGGACATCCACGGTAAGTAGCCTCTTATTTCTTGTGAAGTTTGCGATGCTTGAAAATCCTGTTTCTTGTCTTCTAACTGGAAGAATTAGAACTGATGTATTCCTGCTGAATATTGCTACCAAGAAAAAAGGAAAAAATACTTAAGTCAGCATGCGAAGGCTCTTGCAGTGTCGGTTTGTGGTACCATGTTGTAATCCTGGCTAGTGTTAAAAGTAGAGGTGCAGTCTCCTGAGGTTTTATTATAGGGCTGTACAGGTGTCCTCCTGCTCTTAAGCACTGTGAAGCAATTAGCAGGGTTTCCATTTTAACTCCGCGGGACCGTACAGCGCCTCCCCGCGCAGAGCCCGGGCGGATTACGTTGTGTCCCAGAGCCTCATAACCTTGGCTACTCCCCCTCTTTCCCCCAGACGGGATCCAAAGCAGAGTCTTGCCTGTTCTCCGATGATAACCTCGTTTGGCAGAGCCTGGTGGAGGGATGGAGGAGGCGGAGGGTTCTGGAGGCTGTCAGCGCCGGCCAGCCGCGTCAGCCCGCACTGCAGCCGGGTAGTGCGGGTTGGTAGAGTTGATCCTCTGCTACTAGGTCTCTGCGGGCAAAAGAGATTCAAACGTGGGTTTAAATGCTGTGAAAGCGCGGAAGGAAACGGATGTCTGAGCTTGGGAGGACAAGCCTTTACTATAGCGGTTTTAGCATCCCCAAGGGTCCCGCATGAACTGCTCTGGGGTGACCGAGGAGAGAGTGGCAGATCAGTGTGTAGCAGGAAATACTGCTGAACCTTTCTGGCTGCAGTAGGGAACGAAGTGCATTAGTACTGTTGTTTCAGACTGAGATCAGCTTGTCTCTCAAAGAGGGAAAGAAAGTCTGCGATATTTGGAGATTCATTAGGTGTACGTTGCCCTCTCTGTTTCTGCTAGCTCCGCTCTGGCCAGGAGCACGTAAAGGAGCTGTGTTTGTTTGCGTTTCACCGTGTTTCCTCTCCCTGCTTGCTGATAAATAATCCCTTTCACTGCGTGTGCCAGGCTTCTGCTTCTTTTTGCCTTTCGTTGCGATATTGGTTTTCGAGCCCTTTAAACACGAACTAAAGAAACGCCTCCAGAGTAGCAGTTTTAATTGCCTTCCATAGGTAACTTTCCTCCCCCTCTGTAGCTCAGCCCTGTGCTGTGTAGATGCCCTTGGCACTTTATTCCAGGGCCGGCCCTAAATGTATGGATTACTTGTTTTCTGCCAACATACATTTAGCATACTGATTATGAACCAGAATACAAAAAGCCTGATAGATCAAAAGCATTTTGTATGGGCAGCTGAACAGGAGGTGAATATATAACGCTTTTGTTCATCAATAACTCTTTGGCTTTGACCTGTCTGAGCAAGTCGTGCAGTAAGGTGAAACGCAGGTCACAGCGTCTAACAAATATGAAAATGTGTAGTATTAAGCAGAGCAAGGAGCTGCTACAGCCCCGTGGCTGCAGCCCCATCTTTTCTCCCCGGGCAGCCCTCAGCGGGCTTGTCCACTCCCGGGGGCTGCCCCAAACGCGAGATCAGTTTGGGGATGGGGAGTGTTACCCTGCTCCTTCACCCGGGTGGTTAATAACACGAGGGGGAGGTGAGACACCTCCTCTCAGAGAAAGGAGGAGAAAGCGGGGAGAGCTGCTTAAAATAGTTGGGTGGAGATTTTAGTAATCCGGGGGGAGGGGGGAAGAGACTAGGAACACAAAGTCGTTTCGAGTTGCACTTGCTGTGAAGAAGACATCACCGCAGTGCTAAGGAAACAGATGTTTAAAAATAGCTTTACCCAGATCAGGCAGCTGGGAGTTGGAGGCAGGCAAACAAACCGGTGCACATCGCTCTGATAAACCCAACACCCCCAAATCTGCCCTCCGCAGTGGTTGGATGTATCACACCCGCACCATTATTTGTCCTTATGGTGCCTGTTTTAAATAGTGGAAGAAGAAGAGGTTGACCGCAGGACAGCAATGAGGAGCTGGGCCAGACACAATTCATGAACTTTTGTACTCCTGTGTGCCGCTGTCGACAAAGTAAAAATAATGAAACTTTGTGATATGTTTGTTAATGATTTCGGCTGACCTTTCGCCCTGCCCTTCACCATAAACGCTACGGCAGGGAGAACCTGGGAGGGTGCGAGGCTGTGGCTCGCAGGCAGCTCGCGGGGATAATAGTTAGACCAGCATAATGTGATGAAGGTAAATTTGGAAAATCTCTTCTTCCCGAGAGCAACTAACTCTAGCCTTTAATCTCCTCCTTTTCAACCATCGCTGTTTCTGTTGTTGGTTTTTTTACTTTTTTTCGATTTGGTTTGTTTTTTGGTTTTTTTTTTTTCCTCGGGGGGGGGAGGCGGAATTTCTAATTATGTAGAACCTCTTCAGGCTCGTCTTAGCCTAAATAGATAAACACTCTTTTCTAAATTATTTTAACCATTATTATTCTAAAAAGCGTAATTTGACCGGTAACGTCCGTTTTCCGTAGCGAGGACGTGAACGGCAGAGCATTTAGAGCGACCAGCAGGTCTTTTTGAGAATTTGGTAGACGAAATTCATCGCTATAAATTGGTGGAGAGTCATATAGCTCTATTTCAGCGATAATAACAAGCGTGAAACTTTCCCGAAATCCCACCTTCCTGCAAATCCGTATTTCAGAACTGAGTCCCAGCAGAATAGTTTGCATTCCTCAGAAGACAGTAAGAACTAAGAGAATTGCAAAGACCTGCTATATTGTAGATGAAAACAGAATGTTATTACGTTGTCTATATATACCCTGTAGAACCGAATTTGTGTGATATTTATATAGTCACAGATTCGATTCTAGGGGAATATATGGTCGATGCAAAAACTTCACCTTTCTGCAAATGGTTAGAAGTTTAAATACTGGCGGAATCAAAAGGCATGTGCATGCTGAACACTGAGAAATTATAAAAGTTTTGCTGCCTCCCCCATATTTGCTAGATTTTGGGGACGTCTTTTAAAAATTCAGTCGTCGGTCAGTTCGAACTCCCACTGACAGACTGTGAATTTAAACAGTTAATCTCACCAGAAGTTACAAATTTTCTGGGGAAAAAAAAAAATTATCTACCAATCAGTGAATGAATCTTTAAAAACATACTCATAAATTAGCTAGATATACCAGACGTTAAGAAATTTTTCCTGTCAAGGGTCCAGATCGCACCTAAATATTTACGACAGCAGCAAAAGCAGCCTTCGCCTCACTGAAATGTTTTTACTTGTGCTCCAGGAATTATATTGATGAATGAAGACCGAATTTAACTCATTAAACCCGTGATGTTTTTTAGCCTAATTAAATGCCGTCTCCAGTTCAATTGATCGAACTTTAGCTGTTAAAAGTGAACGTTTTCTTTGCCATCCGTACGATTTTACATACACACGTGTGTAGATATATATACATGTGTGTGCGTTGGCGTCTGCGAGTGCATACGTACGTACACATATATGTCGAGCCTTGAAAGTGAATGAGGAGTTACTGATTACCTAATTTTATTCAGCAGAACTAAATTCTGGTAACTTTTGGATGACCTCTGCGAGACAAAGACAGGACAGATCTATTGTACGTCATATTACCCTCTTCTTTGACGGCTTTTCTTTCCCTCGCCTCCTTATCAGTTGCCTCCCTCTTAACCCCGCTGCAGCTCCTGGTTCCGCATGTTTCTTTCGATATTTTATATAAAGCGAAGTAACAAACCCCGGTGGCGATTACGGCTGGTAAATAGGACGGCGGGGCATCATCCCTCGGGGCTGGGGAAAGCCAGCTCAGACAAAAGGCTGGTCGGCCCTACCTGCGGGCCGGGGAGGCGGCCACCGCCCGGGGAGCACCCCTCCACCTCCGGCACCTGGTTCGGGGGGTGCGACCCACCGGAGAGGGGGGTCACTCGGTTACGGGGATATTATGGAGTGAAATTGGTGGAAATGCTGAGATGCAGAGAAATCCGGTGATCGGCTCCCGGCTCCCCATTGGCCGGGCCGGTCACATGCCCGCCTAACTTTATTCAGTTGACAGCAAGTAGGAGGGCTCTATGGCAGGGGGAAAAAAAGACAACACGAGAAAAATTAGTATTTTCTACCTTCAGAAATTAATGGCCATGAGTTCGTATATGGTGAACTCTAAGTATGTGGATCCCAAATTTCCTCCTTGCGAGGAATATTTGCAGAATAGCTACCTAGGCGAGCAGGGGGCCGAGTACTACAGTGCCTCGCAGGGCTCTGATTTCCAGCACCAGGGACTCTACCCACGGTCAAACTACAGCGAGCAGCCCTTTAGCTGTAGTAATGCCCAAGGCTCTGCCGTGCCGCCGCGGGGTCATGGACAGGAGCAATCCGGCCCAGCCAGCCACTTCCCCGGCCAAGCAGAGCATTGTCCACCGCCTCCAATGTCCAACTCGCGAGCCTGCAGCCAGCAGCCGGCCCTCAAAGCCCCAAACGGGTCATCAGTTAAGCAGCCAGCAGTAGTTTATCCCTGGATGAAGAAAGTCCATGTTAACTCGGGTAAGGATCCTCTTCTTACTTTGCTCTTCTACCCTGCTTCCGATCTCCCTCAGCGACGCTCGCTCGAGTCTCCGCCAGACTTGGGGACGAGCTCTTGAAAGCCGAGGTAGCCAATTACACTCGCCATAAATTTTTATTGCTGAGGAAATAGGCCGTTGGTCATGCGGGGCTTTGCCGTGCAGGAGAAAACTCCATTTTAGGAGCCTGCTAGAGGCTCCCAGCCTACCTAGCTGCGTGTGCCCGTGGTGTCTGCCTTAAAAAATAAGGGGGAGAGCAGCCCCTCCATTGCAAACAACTGGGAGGAATCCAGCCCAGCCACATGCTCGCAGCTCGTAAGGTTTTTCTTTTGTAAAGTCGACCCGACAAGTCAAGATTAGCTTTGTAAAGTTCTCCGTGTTTTTTTCCCAGTGAATCCCAATTACAGCGGAGGGGAACCTAAACGCTCCCGCACAGCTTACACCAGACAGCAAGTCCTAGAACTGGAGAAAGAATTTCATTTTAACAGGTATCTGACCAGGCGCCGCCGTATCGAGATAGCCCACACTTTGTGTCTCTCTGAGCGCCAGATCAAGATCTGGTTTCAGAACAGAAGAATGAAGTGGAAAAAAGATCACAAACTGCCCAACACGAAGGGCAGATCTTCTTCCTCTGGTTCAAACCCCCATTTACAGACTGGTTCCAAGGACCATCAGACTGACTTGACAACTTTGTAGAAGAGGTGAAATTTTCCATTTCATCCTTCGCTTCTGACCAGTACTGTATATAACTGACACTGTCCAAGCAGAACCTGCATGTAGCAGCCAAGGACTCGACAAACTGTCATCTTTCTTTAAGGTACTGTTGTACAAAGGAGACAAAACGACTCTACTTCGGACTTTATTTTATTTGCCTCTGCTAGCACAAACTGGGAAAAAAAAGCTGGAGGGAAAGGGGAGGGAAGAATGAAAGGGGGGAAAAAAAAAGGAAAGAAACATCATGCAGACAGTGGGAAATGGGAAAAATAATAAATGAGACCTTGTGTCCATAAAAAGTAATAAATCATTGAAAATGAAACTGTCCTGTGTTTCAGTTTTGAATTCGAAAGTGAAGGTTTGATGCTTTATTCTGGGATTTTTACTTTTAATTCTCTTTTTGTCCCATGCAATTTCGGGAGGATGCATTTAGGCAAGTTGAGGGCAAGAAATCTATAGCATAGTCTTTTATTTGAATATAAAGACTAGTAATCGTGAACTTTTTGTGCTGCTTTACCTTTCTTGGTGTAATAAGAATTCTTGCTCATGCCCATAACGTCTCAGAATGTGTGCATAGGAGTTAAGTGAAAACGGGTTATTTTATGTACTGATAGTGTTAGCATATTTATTTATTTGTTACGTAGAAGAGTGAAGATTAAAAGAAAAATAGTCAGACCAAAAACGGGGAAGGGGAGTTGAAATACAGTATTTCTCCTTCCCAGTCTCATGATCACATGTATGATGTTTACTTGTCTTGAACGTACACAACTTTCTTGTCCCTTTTTTTTTTTTTTTTTAATTTCCTTCTTTGTGAATAAGAAAAGCGTCCCTGCTCCTTACCGTAAGTCATCCAGGGCCAACAGTCTTGAAATCTGTTTCCAAAGTCTGCTCTGCTCAGCGCTGTGCTTTAAACCATTAATACCTCATTTTAAAATGGAGGAGGGGGGAGAGAAAAAAAAAAAAAAGACCACGAAAAACAACCCCCACAACAAAATTCTGAAAAGAAAACCCCAGAGTGAAAAATTAATGTGATTTCTGATATAGCCTGAGCCATTCAGAGCTGAATGCTTTCTTCCAAACAGATTTTAAATTTATTTTTCTGCCCAAGAAAGGGACAGGCAACGTGGCTTGGTACTTTGTTTTGTTTGGGGGTTATTTTGATCTGGTTCTGTTGTGTTTTGTTTTGTTTTTTTAAGAACGGTGATTGTTTTTAAGCAAACCACGACACATGACTGCAGTGGTTTGAAATCTCAGCAAATTCCTTTCAGGGAAAGGGGAAAAGCTCGTATGGGAGAAGAGCTGGTTTAATACCCACGGATTTGCCCCTGACTGCATGGTGCCAAAGTTTTAGTGCGCTGTAACTACCCAACCCAGTCAAACTAGCTCCCTCAGCCATTCACTCCTCAGCCATTCACTCCTCCGCACAGGCGATTCTGAAGCTCAGCCCTTATCTCCTGTACCCTCCGGGCAGCCTGGGAGAGGGACTATTTCATAGAAATTGTAACGAAGTGAACCCTTTATTAAGGAGAAAATGAGCAAAGTAAGAAAACCAAAGCAAATGCGGAAGGAAGATAGAAAGAGCAAGGGGTGAGATAACGTGCCCATCACCAGGCTGAGTGCTTCCCAGCGAGAACTCACTGCTTTCTGGGCTCGCTGGGGAAAACTCTGGGCAAAATGGGCTTGAATGAATTCCAAAATAATAGACGATCTTTTCAACAGGAATGCATTCGGCAGCATTAACTGTGGCCAGCCGCTAATTTCTGTCTTTTTCTCATCCCTAGAAGTCCGCAAAGTGTCTTTAAGACTTAGTCTTTTGTTTTAGAGCCTGGAGAAAACTCTTTGTTCTTCCTTAGGGTTAGCCCAGTTCTCAGACTTGCACATGGCAATACTTGAATATCTCCACGTCGTGATATTAAAGATGGATATTCCCGCATTATTCGCATCATTGTTTCTACGACAAAAAGCACCGAGTTCATACATAGTAAAGACGTCTTTTTTTCTGACGCCTTCACGTTGAGAAGCTGAAAAGGTATTTTACTGAAGTTCGGCTAAATTGCAGGAACAGGTTCACCCAGAGGACAAATTTTCTATTCGATTAGTTGTATTTCAGCCTGGAAGAGTGACCTCTAAACCCTTAACCTTTTGGACTCAAACTACCCTTTCCTTTCTCTGGCATGGAGAGCAGCTAGCAGCAGCGCTTGCAAGAGGGAATTCCTGAGACAAGTTTTCAAGTTTTGTTATACCCAGTTCCTGTGGTAGCGGCCTTTCGCCTCCAGAGTTGTACAAAGCCCTCCTTTTGCTCTTCATACGAATCTGGGAAGGAGAGGGAGGGAAGGAAGAAAGAAAGAAAGAAAAAATCTCTGGCTCACTTCATGAAAATGCCCCTCCCGGAACCCCTGCTGCTTGCTTCAAGTCTGTGATAAAGCTGGCAGAGAGCAGGGCAAACGTGTTATTCGAGAGCTACCAACTTTGAAATAGGTGGTACAGTCCTGGAAAGTAGTGGTCTTGGATAAGCAAATCCTTACTTTATGCTTCTTATCCACCGAGATGGCTCCCGAAGTTAAAGGACCAAATTCTGCTTCCAGATTTCCTTCCCCCGCCAACTGAAGTCAATCAAGGATGTAGCTGCGAGCAGAATTTGTCTCATTGTCCTTTGAAATGTTAATATCTCCAGGACGAGTGTTGGGTTCAGCAGGCACAGTTCTTACAACCTTGTTTGCAAGTCCCCTTTTTTGCAAGTGCTATGTAAGTTTACATAGTTGTAATTGCGCTGCAAGCTCGGAGAATACGTGAACTGGAGGTAGAAAATACCAAAAGAAATAGTTTTCAGTTGCCAGTGCTCTGAAGGGTCAGGAATATCTGTCATAATGACCAGGAGCACCCACTGGTCATTGTCTCCCATGGAAAACGAACCTGAGGTTTATTTTTATCGATTTTTAACCCTCCCCCAGAGTTATTTTGTGTGGGAAGGGAAGATGGTTATTTTTGCTTATCATGAATGAAATGTTGTGCATTGGAGCCTTTGTTAAAGGGTCACATTGTCCAGCAATACTCTCAGCGTCATGCTTTTTTATAGACTTTGCCACCGTTTTGCTGCCATTGATTAAAGCGTTATTTATACTAATTGTCGCCTGTATTCTTAATGTAAGTCCTCCATATACACTTGAAATAATAAAAGGTGTAGAGAAATAAATTCTGGTTTGTACCTTGAACAAACAGTCCTTACAAAGGTGGGTCTCTCTTCTGTGTAAATGCTGGTCCCTCCCATCATTACAGTGTTAAAAGATGAGTGGCTCTGTATAGCATCCTTCCAAATGTCCCTTTGAACAGGTTTGCTGATTGCCCCAGCCATAATGGTGTGACTCCAGGACAAGCTGGAGTCTATATTTACATTTAGGCTGCAGTTAAAAGCGCTTGTCATCCATTTGCTACTGCTTTGCATTTAACAAGCCCTCCTAGAATGACTCCCAGATTTATGCATGTGTGGTAGGAGGCAAGGAACCACACCTGAAGTCATCTCGATCCCCACACAGATGTGTGCCTTTTAGGTGAGTCCTGGAAGGAATCAGTTCAAAAAGGGATGGAGATTTGAAATTGAAATGCAGTGAGTAGCTTTCTCTGAGCAGTAAATATCACTTTTTTTTTTTTTTCAGCCAGTACAAATGAAACGTCACAAGAAAACACTAAGTTGGAGAGCTTAAACTTTCCCCCGCACCTAAGGCAAACATCATGTTTTTCTCTCCTGTGTAAGCACCTCAGACAATAACATATACCTCTGGCCAGGAGAAGTCGATTGCACTATTTTTGTCATAAGTATTTGTCACTGAGGACTTGTCCTCTCCTGGAGCATGGTCAGGGCACGAGTCCAAAAAGCCAGCCTCTTGCTCAGCGCGGGAAAGGAGCGTGGTGCACAGAATGAGGCATATGCCCTTGCTGCCTGGAGTGCGCGGAGGGGAGGGTGGGTGTGCGCCCCTAAGCACGCACTCTCTAAGTTTAAATATCGAGGCACATTCTGTGATTATACTTTCTCTCTCTCCTGTTTAATGGCTCCTCCTGTTACTCCCGATACATCAATACAGTTCTGTATATTATATCACCACTAGTCGTTAAGGTAAGAATGAAGAGGAAAGGCACAGTCAATAGCAAACCCCACTCACTGTACAGTACAGTAAATAGGCACCTCTCGGTGCAGAGCCACACTGCTTCCAACGGCCATGTTTGTTAGCCCTTTCCCCTGATTCTTTTTCCTTTTTTTTTTTTTCTTCTTTCCTTTCCCCCAAGCCTAGAGACCAAAATAATCTTGCTAGGAACAGTCATAACAGGCAGAATTTCAAAGTGCGAGGAAGATGATAAGAATAGATTTCTACAAG
The DNA here is from genome assembly GCA_020746105.1 of Trogon surrucura. NCBI lineage: Eukaryota > Metazoa > Chordata > Aves > Trogoniformes > Trogonidae > Trogon > Trogon surrucura. Next base: position 57,933,253 of record CM036621.1, on the reverse strand, counting down.
TCCTGACCACGTGATTTGCGAAATAATTAATTCAGCACGTCCCTTAAGAAACACGGAGTCGTCATTAATCTGCCAAGCAAAGGACTCTATCAGACTTGAAAACTGAAGAGATCCCAAGAATATAATATACAAAGGGTGCAGTCCCTCTCTCTGCACACCTAGCTCTTTGGTAGCTGCCGAAAAAGAGACGCCCGGTATGTAAACGTTTTTTACTTTTATTCTTTCTTATTTAAGCCTTAATGAACTCAGCTGTCAAACGCTTGACAAATAGGGCACGCTGCTTCCTGATTTCCAGCTCGGCAGCGGCCGGGAACCGGACTGGGCGCAAGCGGTGACCTTTGCTTCCCAGGGAGCGGGGGGGAAGAGGGCGAGCGCGGAGCGCCGCGGAGCGCCGTGGAGAGTCGCGGAGGAGGCAGAGCTGACCGCCACCCCGGGGCGGCGGGGCCGGCCTCGGCCGCCTGCGCGGGAAGGCGCGGAAGGAACAATGGGGCTGTCAGGGTGGCCGCTCCCCGGTCCCACCGGCGGGGAAGAGCTCCTCAGCTCCTTTGCAAGCGGGGTCGTAAATTTTGCCCTGAGACTCTACAGCGTGGCCGGAGTCAGCGCCTAGCCCACCTTCTCCCCGCCGATGCCCCCACAAAGGCCAGTCCTGGCCCCGTTTCCCCGCTCCCCCGGCCACCGGGTCCGCTTCTGTCCCGGCCGCCGTCCCTCTCCGCCGCCCGGCGCCGCGAAAGCCGGGCTCACCCAGCCCCCGAAGAGGGGACGCCACCTTTCGAGTCCCCGATCAATAGCCCGGACGAGAGGGAAATCGGATTTGTGTTTTTACATAAAGCTACCCTCTATAAACTCCACAGAATATGGACAACGAGGCTGAGATTTCTCTGTGAAATCCCGGAGTCAGCTGGAAATACTTTCTGCAAACAGGATATTCTTTATTATCCCTTGCTGGAGTAATTTCTAAAAAAACCCTAGATTGTAGCTTTTTATTACTTCCGTTTCAGTGGCAGGAGAGAGACGAAGTTTCCTATGTTATGAATTATACATTCAAACAATAACACATTAATTCAATTATTCAAAGATGACAAATGTTTATGTGCTTTGGTAGTGACTAAGGAACAGATTTGCTACTTCACGAGAACTCCTACATTTTTATCAATGAAGTTTTATATTATCCTGTTGGTCCGGGAAAGAAACCAAACTCCACCAAGACACGCAGTAAAATGGAACCGAACATAAATCGCAGCCCTTTCATAAGTGCGTTTATTCTCGCATATAGCCCGGGCTATTTTATCAGTTTGACAATTGCCGGAGTTGTTGTTATAAATCATCATAAGTAATTCCTGAAAGGGTGCGAGGCTGCTGGGGGGCGGGCGGAGATTGTAAATCTTTCTGTTTTATTGCTCTATGAACATATGCTCCGATTGAAGAAGTCTTAGATCCTTTACTGGAGACAAATTCGCGCAAAGCTGGAGTCCCATCAGCCAAAAGATTAACATTTCCTTAATACTTTTTCAGTCTCCTTTACAACGTCTTAATTCTGGTGGTGGTGGCGAAGGTGCTCCTTTCTTTCAGCCGTCCTCCATTTTTGCGTTAAAATTGGCCTTCCTTTGTTAAAATATTTTTTTTCCCCTAGCCCTAGGCTCTGAGAAGACATCCAAGAGCTATGGGGCTTTTTTCAAGGGGCTCCAAACCGACCTCAAAAAAGGCATTTTCTTCTGAATCCCCTTCGTGCTCTTTGCTCGACCGGTGCCCAGCCTGTCCCTCGCACTTTGTGTAGGAAGCCAAAGACCTCTCCGTCATCCAAAGTGTCTAAACAGCGGCCAGAATTATGTTCGGCTTTGTGTGTATGTACACAAGTATGCAGAGCACGCTGTGCGTGTAGGGGCTGCTGTATGTACACACATATACACGCGAGCGCGGGAGGCTCTGCAAAACTACCCAGACGCCGAAATATATGGCTGACGGAAAAGGGTATAAAGAAACATTACTTCTTACTTGAGGCGAGATTTAAATGCATCATTTCGAAGAAATATAGGATTATAAATCCGAAGCCGTACACAATAATTTACATTGAACTTATGTTTCCATCACTGGACTACAATCTTTTTATAACTGGTTTGCAAAGTCAGGAAAAGCAATGTAATTTAGATAAATGTTACAATGCACTTACGGTTAGGATTGTAAGGTAATACATTACTGTCACATCCTCATGCTTCGAATGGTAATGAAATCATAGCAGATGTTAGATTAGGTGTGGTGTATTTATAGCTACAGATATGTTAGAAGAAATCAAAAAGAAGAGCTAATACAAGTTTGGTATGCCTTTTTTTTTTTTTTTTTTCCCCGTCGAACTGGAATTGTTGGGGAGCTTTGTGGGCACACATGACGGATATACATCGGGTTTGCTCTATGTCTCTTCATGCACACATAGAGGGGAGGCAGGTTCAGGACAGACACACACACGCACAAATGTCATGAGGGTTGGTTTTTGTAGGTTCTTTTTTTTTCCCCCAACGCTTCTTTAGCCTCCAGGTAGGGATAGTCCCCGCTGCCCCGCACCTTCCCGGTACGGACAAGAAGAAAACAAAAATTCGCGCACGACGGTGAACCCCAGCGCCTTCCCGCCTGTGCAGCGCTGCTGCGTAGCTGCCCCCGGCACAGGCTCTTGGCCGCCCGCAGCCGGTCCCTCCTCCTTCTCCACCGGGAATTTCTGCGCCCTGGGATCACCCCGCGGAATTCACCTTTTTCTCTGGCTCCCCTCGACCCCGCGGGGCGTGTAAGTGGGGTCCCTGCCGCCGGCCGCCGCCGCGCGGAACGGAGAGGTGCGGTGCGGAGCGGAGCTCTGCGGGAGGACAGCGGGCTGGGCAGCGCGGCCGGTGCGCGGGGGGGAGGCCCGTTCCGTGAGGCCCGGGGGGGCAGCCCCGCTGCGCGGGGGCGCGGACGGCAGCGAGGAGCGCGCCAGCCTCGGCCCCGGCGATCCGCTTCCACGATCACGTGGGTGAATATGCCTGTATTTTAAGGCAGTGCCTATATTTCTGATTATAAAGGGTTTTTCTCCCGCTCCCCCTCAAATTCATCAATGGCCGCACGATTTAAAACCAAACCAAAACACTAGCCGGCCAATTGCTGTCTTTGGTTCCAGGAGGCTGGTGGCTAAAGGGTTCTGTGTTGATTTTTTTTTTTTTTTTAGCCCAACAAATTCCGATTTCCACTCGCTCTCTTTTATTGGTAGTTGAGCCTGAGACTGTTTTCGTTCTATCGGGAATTTTGGTGTATGGAAATGTCTGTAAAACCGCAAGATCAGGTTTAGGAGAGTATTGTCTGCAGACAAAGGGTGAAGGATATATTCTAAGAGCTGCAAGCGCAGATCCTGAAAAGTGACGAGCCCAGATTTATGATAAATTGATGCACAGGTAAGCAACTGCATGACAAAACGGGACCTTTAACCACAGGGGCTGCATTATCGTCTTTACTTAGAGACCGTCTGGAATTTGTTTGCAATCTCTGCCTATAAAGGCTGCAAATGCATGGAGTGGTCTCCACCTCCTTGAACGTTTTAAGCTGTATCTTATTTTTTACTAAGTTCTTTAGAAAAAAAAAGTAGACTCCTTCCCAAAGGCTAGGGGAAGAGTTTATCCTTATCCTTTTCTCAAATTTCGGTGGTTTTAGGAAGGGAATTATAAATAAAGAAAGAAACGAGGGACAGACAACTTTGCTAAATGCTCCCGTTGCCAAAGTAAGATTGAGCATCACGTTAATGCGTTGCCGTGGATAGCCGGGGAGGGGGTAGCCGTGTTGATTTGTAAAGGGCGATTTAAAGTAGGCTCATCGGTAACGCAACCGTTACATAGGGTCTCTTAAATATTCCTGCCAAGTGTCTTCCTGAACCTTTTCCCCTCGTGGTGCATTCGTGTTCCTCAGTGGCTGTTGTTTTCCTCCAACGGTTGTTTCAGTGTTGATATTACCGGTATGCTCATGCCTTCGAGTTACACAAGCTGTTTGAAGCACGGCTTGGTATTTACCTACCAAGAAGTTTCTTGCTCTGCATTTGTGCCGTTTGATCAATAAGGTGGTGGGAAGGTGCCTGGGGGGACCGGTGCCTCTCTGAGCGGACTGGGGGGCTGGAAGTGGCCGCACAGCCTTCCTGCATACATTTGCAGCTCAGATTCCTCTTGGGCTGTTGTGACCAGCTCAGCTTTCCCAGGAGTGCCTCGTTCTACTGACTTGTGGCCTGCCTGGAGCCCGGGTGAACTCTCTGGTTGTATTTGTTAGAGAGCCCTCGTGTAAAGCCCGGCTTTGTGCTGGCGAGTAGGAGCGGATGTCGGGCTGCGCTGGATCTTGTCCGGCCCAAGTCACCGGGGCGAGTCCTCTGCGGGGGCCGAGCGGTCCCGCGGGAAACCTGACACGGAGGCGATGGGAAAGGGAGAAGGTGGAGTGATTTGCGTTTTGGGTGGTTTTGATTTTTTTTTTTTTTGTTGTGTGGTGGGTTTTTTTTTTTTTTTCCGTTGCGCGTTGGTCTCCTCGATCAGAAGTTAAAGGCAGTGAACATTTTTCTTAGCTGTATGCCTTCAAGCTCCTGGCCTGCCAAGTTAGTCAGCTGAATCCAATTACTGCAAGCAGCATTTCATTTGGCTCGATGGAAGCACTCACTTATAACTTCACCTAAAATTTCAGTAATACCTCTATTGGGCCCAGGCCTGAATAATTCTAAAGATTTCCCTGGGTTTAGCTCTGGCAACTTCTTCTCCCAGGTCGGCTCTGCAACTCCAGCATGCCTGGACTCCCGTCTCTGCAGAACAAACTTTGGCCATTCCTGTGGCCGTGGAAATCTCGGTATTTGGCCAAGCTCTCGGCAATTAAAGCATGTCTAGAGCAAGAAGGCTCTCACTTGTGAGGCTGAGGAGCTGCTTTGGAAAAGGATGAGAAGTCGATAATTAATTAGGCACAAAATGAAAACTTACCGTGTTAATCAACAGCGGCTAACAATGACTCGGTTTGCAATATTATGATCTCTCTGCTCAGGGGCTAAGGTGCAACCCAACTTACGCTGCCTTCATACACCCTGTAAAGTGCTATTTCTAATGAACTCTCTTTTAAAAAAATAAAGCACTTAAAGTTGACGTACGCCCACGTGAATATATTATATAAGACGTTACCGGGACAGGCCCGGGCCGAGAACCTGAGCGAGCATCATGTGTAATCATGAAGCTCCACTTCCCTAACTCCAGTTTGCCAGCATAAATTAAGGTGATTTGGAGGGGGAATGTTGCATCCTACTGGATTTGGGTAGGGAGAGAGAAGACTTGGTGGAAAGTTGTAAGGTCTGTTGTGTAGTGAGCTATTGGAGGCGCTTCCGTTGGTTGTTCATTAAGTGGTGAGTTATTGCTGTACGAGCCAAAGGTCATTTAAAAGGCTTATGGTGGCTAGATATCGTCTTTATAATGACCTGGGCTTCTTTCTGAGGGATTTTCTGGCACTCTGAGGTTCTTAAAAGTCCTGAGCCGACACTTTGCATAGCTAAATGCAAAATGCTCGTTTCGAGCAGCAAATATTTGCGATGCATTTTCAGCCCTGGGGTTTCTTCGCTTATCTTTCTCTCTCTCTCTCTCTCTCTCTCTTAATCGGGGGTTGGGAGGGGAGGGAGACCGCTTCCGCGGCGCGCTCCGCGGGCCGGGAGTGCGGGAGGTCCGGCGCGGTGGTTGTGACTGACGAGGCTGACGGTGGCTCAGCTGCAATGGCGCTCCCGTCCCCCCGTGTGCTGCTTTTCCGCGCCTCTCTACGCCTCGGCCCAAGCTGCGCGCTCGGGGAGGCCGGCGCAACTCCGCGGCCGGTACGTGGGGTCCGGCGGAGTGGCTGCCGCAGGCCGCCCCGCCCGGATCCGAGCCGCAGCCGCGGTATTTTACTCGTTTGTTTCCCGCGCCTCTCAAAGCGCTACTAATAAATGGAAAGAAACATCTGCCCTTTGTTTGGTGAAAGATGTGACGCGGACGGAGAGACACGGTGAGGGGCTGCCGACGAGAGGTGCATTTATTAACAAAGTCCTAAGGAAGAAAGTCCAAAACAAAACAGTTTACGCTGAGAGCTCTCACTTCTGTTGCAGGTCCGTGTCCACGGATTATCCAAAGGAACCTGAAGATCCTACCCACACAGTTAAAGTCAAAAATCGAGAAAAAACGTAAGCGTGGTGAGTTCTCTACACTTCCTTTTCCATCCATCTCTCGCTTCCCCTAGCGCGACAGGCCCTTCGCAGGAGGCAAAGCCCGGACCCGCGGAGCGGGCAGCGCTGCTGGGCACAGCCTGGCGCCCGCAGACGCTCGGGGAGCGCCGCCGCCCCCAAGGCCAAAAAAGTAACAACCCGCAGAAAGGCTGAAAGCGGCCCGTGGTCACCGGCAGCCGAGCCCTGCTCGGGAGTAGCCAAGGCCCGGACCCAACCAGAGGGAGCCGGTGGCTCCCGGTGCGGGGAGGGGTTGTGTTCTGTTTCCAGGATTGAGAGGCTCCACAGCGGTCACAGCATCGCGCCGCAGCCAGCCCTCCTGCGCCGCTCCTCTCCCTGCGGGACTTCTGGGCGCTCCCCAGCGCTTTCAGTCTTCACCGAAAGCGAGAACCTCCTCGGCTCAGAGAGTAGCTCCACCGGTAGTGCCCGGCCGCCGGCCCGGAGCAGAGGCTCCCCGCCGCCCGATTCCCCTGTCCGCGGCCCGGTCCGGCGGCCAGATCCGGCGGTGGCTCCAGCGCTTTCCTTATATACGGGGCTGCCCCGGGCCGGCGGCCGGGAAACGTGCCGAGCGGGGGATTCTTTTGCCGGGCTCCCTCCTACGCGCCGGCTGCTTTGCACTTCTGAAAGTGCCGGGGCTTGGGAAGTGTTTTCCTTTTCATTCCTGGCCGGAGCGTTTACTGCCACGGCGCTAGCAGTCATAAATTTTGTTACAAACCGCAATGACAGGTGCATTGATATGCACCCTGAGAGCTCCGGCTGCTTTAATAACCGCTCCGCTGGCCGCTCTCATCGCCTCTTATTTATTCGGTATCATATTAGATATTGATCCTAAGCTGAATTAAGTGCAGTGGAAGTTTTAGTACAGAACTGCTTAATGAAAGTGTCGGGAGGAAAGCGACTGGCAGTGCCGGGCCGGTGTTATCGTGGGCCGGCCGCCCTCCGCGCACGCCCGCGGCGGGACGCGTGGGCTCCCGGCTGCTCCTCAGACCCTGAGAGGGTCTGTAACCTCCCAAAGCGCTGGAATCAGTGGCTGGACAAAAAAAACCTCACCACCATTATCTTATGCAACGTCTAACAGTTCAGATAAGGTTAACCTTTCTTGAGAGGAGGAAGGGAAATTTGAAACACAGACATGGATACTTTGTGGTTTCCTACTCTCGGTGCCTCCGAGCCCACCTCCCACAGCTCGGCCTCACCATTTGGATGTCACTTTTTTTTTTTTCTTTCTTTTTCTTTTCTTTTTTTTTTTTTTTCCCCCCTTCCCCTGGAGGCTGTTTCTGGCCAAACCACCAAGTGTTGAGCCCCTTCTTTGGTGTTACCTATAAAAACATCACCCCGGGCCTTGCACTCGTGGAAAATCAAACCCTGGAAAGCCCTCTCTCTCTTTCTCTCCCTCTCTCTCTTTTTAAGATCTAAAGATGAGCCACCAAACAGTTGAGCATTGTCTATGTGATTTATGGCCCATAGCCTCCTTTTTAGGTTCAAGCAGAGTTCACAAGCAGTTGGTATTTCAGAAAAGAAATAAGGCTTTTAACAGCTTAACAGCAATATTCTTTCTTAAGATTCTGCGTATTCTTTTGGGAACTGTATTTTACAAGGCACATAAAAGCCTACGCTTAAGGCGGTGTTGTGCTAACAAAAGTCCTCAGTCCAGACCGCTCCCGAAAATGTAGATTGTAGAAAACGACCGACAGAGTTATTTTGCACAAAAATACTTCCAAAACTCGTCAGGATACCACAGCGCATTAAAACTCATCTGAATCGCCACCGTCCATTTCCATAGACTTTTTTTTTTTTTTTTTTAAATTTTCCAAGAGAAGAAAATAGCTCTTTCCCGATTTCCATCAGCTTCGCAGATCATCCCAAGCTTTTGTTCGCGGAAGAAAAGCACCCCAGCGGTTTGTGACAGGGGATAAACGCCGAGAGCGGCCGCAGATGAGTCTCGCTGAGGTTATTCTAAGTTATAGAAGCGTTTTCCTGTGAATTTTAGGGAACAAATCAGCGGTACTTGGCAGTACCAATTGCTGTAGGAGAAAGAGCAGTAGAATTGCTTAGGCATAGGCTGGAGAATGGTGATTATCAGACACTGTTCAAAAATTTCTAGCTACTCTTCTCTGGTATGTTAATAGGCTGTTTAAGCCTATTAACATAAGCCTGAAGAAATACAAAGAACTCCTAAGATATGTTGAGTTACAGACTTACACTGCGCCATGAAGTATGTGCTAAATTAAAAAATACTAAAAATGACGGAGAGAGCCCCTATCCGACAAGAAAAATAACAACACGGAATATTAGAAAGCAGCATCAAAACTGGAGAACAGTTTCTATCTTGCAACAAGCGTAGAGAAGTTTCGGCAACAGGAAGGGGAAAGGTAACAGCACCTTGCCCCAGAACACCTGCCCTAAGGGGACCGTGCATTTTCGGTCTGAGCAGCCTGAACAGGGAGGCCGGGGCGGGGCGAAGGGGGGACCCCCATAAGTTTGCAGGCTGGAAAAAGAAGAGAAACCCCTAAAAATGATCTTCACGTTCTTTCTGCTGGAGACAAATGAAAGGGACGAGAAAGTTGGGTGGGGGAATTTGATCATCACAGAATTAAAATAGGGGAGCTGACCTGCGACTTCCTTTATAGTGCAAAGTGAAGGGAGTGAATGGCGCCGGTTATACTTTAACTTCGGAGGAATCCGGGGGAAGAAGGAGGCCGAGTTTACAAAGGGGACGCGATTTTTCCGCCTCTGCCCGGGCTCAGCCTTGGCTCCATCCATCATGTCAGCCGTGCGCAGTCCTGCGCACGCGTGCCGGGCGGGGGGCGAGGGGGCGCCGGGGGGCTGCCGGCTGAAACGGGCCGGTGGGTCCCCGGGGACACCACCCAGCACGGCCTCGCCTGGCTCACGGAGAGCCCTGGCCAGCAACCGCCGGGGCTGAGCCAGCGGGAACGGTCCAAATATAAAACAGAACAAAAAAAACCCACCTCCTCCCCGCCAAATGCCTCAAAAAGTGGCCTCTAGGAAGTCCAACCAATGTGTTCCCGTTCTCCCCATCGTTATCGCTCTCGGGTGGCTCCTTTCCCGCTGTCTCTCGGTCCTTCCCTAATGTGCCGTGCTCTCTCCCTGCTGCGTCCCGGTTTGCCCTGGCTCTTGCCTGGTGATCTTGTTTCTTTCTGATGTCCCTTGCTCCTTCACTGGCCTCTCTGATCCTTCTTTGCTGTCCATGATCTTTATTTTGTTGTCTCCTGATCTTTCCTTGATGTCACCTGCTCCTTCTTTGATGTCTCCCGGTCCTTCCCTGGCGTACCCCAGTCTCTCCCTCCCTGGTGACCCTCTTCCTTCCCCGCCGTCCCTGAACCCACCGGCCCAGCCGCGGATGTGAGTCCCGAGGTGCTAGGCTTGCCGGGGCATGCTCGGTTGCTTCCAGCCTGTGCCCCCTCACCGATTTTTTCTTTTGTGTCCCCACTGTCCCCTGTTCCCAGGTGGCTGCGAGTGGCCTGGGCCGACGACGTGAGGCGCGGGGCAGCGGTCAATGTTATTTGAGCGGGGGCCGCGGGCCTCGGCGATCGCAGAGCGGAGGATGCAGAAAGCCGCCTACTACGACAACGCGGGGCTCTTCGGGGGCTACACCTACAGCAAGGCCGACGCCTACCCCTACGGCGCGGCCCACCAACCGTACGGCCAGGCCGGCCTGGACGGCGAGTACCCCGGCTCCGCCTGCTCCGTCCAGGGCTCTGCGCCCGGGCGCACCCCGTCGCACAAGGGCAGCGAGTTGAGCGGCAGCTGCATGCGGACGGCCGGGGGAGGCGCCGGGGGCAGTCAGCCCCCGGGCATCGGCGAGCAGCAGCCCTCGGCGCTGCCGCCCTCCTCCCCGCCCAACCCCCCTCCCAGCGCTCCCCCCCCGAAAAAAGCCAAGGGGGGTCCCAACTCCTCGGGTTCGGCCACCGCCACCATCAGCAAGCAGATATTTCCCTGGATGAAGGAGTCCCGGCAGAACTCCAAGCAGAAAAACACCTGCCCCCCCTCAGGTAGCCTGACAGTCTCGGCTCATTGCCCTAACGGGTCAGCCGGGCTGAGCCCCTCGGACTGAACACCCTGACCCTTCGCCTTGTCCCCTGCTCCTCCAGCTGCCATCGCCCTCATCCCACGCTCGGGGGTCCCAGCCCTGCCGGACGCTGCAGGTGGGGCTGGCATGGGGCTCACGCCCTGCTCCTCCTGCCAGCTCAATGGGGGCAGGCGCGGCCCCGACGGGTGCCGGCAGCACCGGGAAGAGTGGCCTCTGGGAGTTCCTGGGGGGAGGCAGCTGCCGGGGGTGTGTGTTTATGTTTGTGTATGCCGGGCAGGGAGGGATGTAAGGCTGCCCCGGGGCCCCCAGCACACCCTCCCCAGGCGCCGGCAGAGCGGAAAGGAGAGGTGGGGGCTCCAGGGGACCCCGGGGGAGGGTGTCTCGGGGGGGACCAACGGCTCTTTGTGCCTCTTCCCCGCAGGAGAGAGCTGCGAGGACAAGAGCCCCCCCGGGCCGGCCTCCAAGAGGGTGCGCACGGCTTACACCAGCGCGCAGCTGGTGGAGCTGGAGAAGGAGTTCCACTTCAACCGCTACCTGTGTCGGCCGCGCCGAGTGGAGATGGCCAACTTGCTCAACCTGACCGAGCGACAAATCAAGATCTGGTTCCAGAACCGCCGGATGAAGTACAAAAAGGACCAGAAAGCCAAAGGCATCATGCACTCTCCCGTCGGACAGTCCCCGGACCGCAGCCCTCCGCTGAGCGGTCCAAACCATGTCGGCTACTCCAGCCAGCTGCCCAGCGTGAACAGCCTCAGCTACGACGCGCCCTCGCCCACCTCCTTCGCCAAATCCCAGCAGAGCATGTACGGGCTGGCAGCCTACACGGCGCCGCTGAGCAGCTGCCTGCCGCCCCAGCAGAAACGCGGCTACGCTGGCGCGGAGTACGACCCGCACCCCATGCAGAGCGGTGGCGGCGGCTTCGCCAACCCCAGCCTGCAGGGCAGCCCCGTCTACGTCGGGGGCAACTTCGTGGACTCCATGCCGGCCTCGGGCCCCATGTTCAACCTGGGACACCTGCAGCACCCCTCCTCCGCCAGCGTGGACTACAGCTGCGCCGCCCAGATCCCCGGCGGCCACCACCACGGACCTTGCGACCCCCACCCCACCTACACGGACCTCTCCTCCCACCACACCTCTCAGGGACGGATGCAGGAGGCGCCTAAGCTCACGCATCTGTAGCGGGGCGGCGGCCGGCGGGGCCCGCTCCCTTCTCCATTACCTCACTTTTCTGACGGGACAGTGTTACTTTGCTCTCGAGTGCCAACAGTATTAGTGGATTTGTCTCCCCTAGCAGCTCCCTTCTTTCTTCCGCAGCCCCGAGTAGGTCCGTGAGCAGGAGTCTCTCTCTTAGAGCTGTTTTAAGCATGACAGTGCAATATACTGCCAACCGAGGGACTGATAAGCTGGTAATAATGTACTTAAAGGTAAGTCTTAGAGATGCCGTAGTGTTAGCAGCAGCGCGTCATGCTGAGGTGTTTTAGACCAGTCGTGAGCGGTGGGAACTCGCCCGCGCGTAAGCTTATTTCAGAAAAGTTAATTTATGAATTCTTCCGTAACGTAAGGATCGCATCGGACTAAATGATATGTATTTATTATTTTAAGCGAGACATTTTTGTATCACTGATTATTTATCCTCGTCTTAATGTATTTATGTGGGTATTTGTAGTTTCTTCACCAATACTTCGGGAGAGCGATTCAGGTCCGTGGTGACTTACATTTCACCTATTTAGTATATTCGGTCTGAGCTAGTTGAGAGAGTAGTCTTGAACAATTGTAACAGTGGCTGGTGTTTGTAGTTTATGTAAGGATTAATTAAGACAGCAAGTCGTAAGTCATTAATAGAGTAAAACGAACTGTGGCATCACACAAAGAGCCGTTACACTTTAAGAAAAAAAAAAAAGGAAAATATTTTTAAAGTATTTATTTCTAACCGGCTGGCCCCACTCGAGCACATCGGTGGCTTGGCTGGCAGCTGGCTCGGCCGGGTGAAGCCACCTTTGGTTTGAAGCCCAGCTGCTTTGAGGAGACGATCTACAAAGCAGGGCGCTTGGCCATCTTGTTTCAGATCAAATCCTCCATACAAAAACCTCGGTGAGGTTAACATTTATTTATTGACTGGGTATCTATCGCACATATTATTTTGGTGGGCTATTTTATTTCTTTTTTTTTTTTTTTTAAATTACACTCTGGCTATCTGAAATAGGAAAGAAATTAGAAGCTTAGAACGCAAAAAAAAATTAGAAACCCTCTGATAGTGCTAATTTCATTAGGGTCTCCATAGCAATCTGTGCAGCAGCTGCCGCCTCCTTTGTTATTTATACTGTTGTCTTTATACTAGCCATAAATCAATTTTTTAGACATCTTTGGAAGCCCGAGCTTTTCTTCTTGTTTTTCATAAAAATAAACTTTGAAAAAAAAATTGACAATCAGATATACACAGCCGAAGGGAAGCCGCCGAGGCGGGGTGCGGGCAGCGGCCGGGCGGTCCCGTCCCCTCGGACCGTGGCGGAGGGGCATGGCCGCCTCCCTCTGCCACGAACGGGATAGCTAACACGGGGAAGAATTTAAAATAAAAAAAAAAAAAGAGGAGAAAGGAAAAAAAAAAAAAAAGGAACGATGCTCTGAACCCTCGTGTTTCCTCCTCTTATCCTTATCTCTTTCTAAAAGTGTCGAGTTAAAGATTAATCCGAACTTCTGTGTCCCCCACCAAACCATCTTATGAGCTACTTCTCAGTTTGACAAACACTGCAGCTCCTACTTCATCCTCTGATGACAGGACCTGGCAGTCCTTTTGTGAGAAATATTTTAACTCCTCTAATTCTGGCCAACACAGACAAATTTTCTTCCTTTCTTTTCTTCTTTTCTTTCTCCTCTCTGCTTACTTCCTCGCCTTCTGGTATTTATGTTTGTCTGGACAGTAACACTTCAAAATACTACTTAGGGTTTTGTTTTCTCCTTTGTGCGATTTTAACAATGTGCTATGTTGAAAAGTGTACCTTTTGTTAAATTTCACTTTTACCCAAGCAAATTTGGATATATGTGTTGTAGATCTGTAAACAAAACAGAACAGAATAAACTACTTTATTCCAAGACATATTTTAACCACTTTGAGCCCTAAAATTGTTTTCTGTGGAAGTTTTCACACAAATTGTTTCTTAGAAGCTCCATTCACGAGCAAACCAACCAACCAAACAACGCAAAACATAAGGCTAAAGTCCACTTGTGAATTATACTTCTATAATATTCCATAAATATATGTATATTTGTATCTCCAAATCTTTCTATAATCAATGTACCCACAACTGAAATTGTCCATGTAGGTTTTTTTTCTATGTTCTTGAAAACATGACATATTTTGCATCACCTGCTTCTGTCTGTGGAATGGCAAGGCATCACTACTTCTGCAGAGCTGTCCCTGGTGTAACTCGGTATGCTTTTCCCAAGTGTTTCCCACCTTCGTGTTCTGTAGACTGTTCTTCAAACACTGTCTGCTCTGACTTACACTATTAATCCTTCATTAAATCTGTTAAGAAAGAACGAAAAGGCTGTTTATAGATAGCCCTTCCCCCAGAGGAAGGGGGTTTCAGAGGAACCATGACCACAAACATGGTGTTACTGAGGCTCACTGCCCTGAATTATTGCAGAAAGACAGAATTTTCAGACTTGGTTTCCAGTGGGGGAGGAGGAGGAGCATGTGTAAGGGGGAATCTTCTTGTAAATAAATTCATTTTCTTCTCCGTGACTCTGGCAGAGGCGTCTCGTTTGTAACGCGATAGAAGTCCATGATGATAACCTAATTATTAGAAGTAATGTTACTTTAGTGAGATCACTGGCATTTTTACAATGTTTGTACAAGCATCCGCAATCTAGAGGAGAGAGACACTTTGGCACAAGCCAGACTTTTTCTTGGCCAATCATTTAAAACCCATAAATTACAAACAAATGCCTTTCAAACTCAATAGGAACTCAGCTCCTTTGCAACAGCATCTGATGTGCTGAACTCTGGTCACCTATTTAAAACAAAACTTGTCAGCCAAGGGGCCTGGGGCTGATCCCAGACTTGTCTTTCTTCGCAAATAGGAGCCGTAGCACTCCTTATCCTCCTTCCCTTCTCCCTCCATCTGCTTCAGACCCATAGCAGGCTTACTGAGCCAGGGCCTCTCAACACCAGCGGCGCTGCAACAGTGTTGGGATAGAGAGTTGCTGACAGCACTGTCTGAGAGGTGTCACGGGTACACCAAGCTTCAGCAAGGCCACACAATCTCTCCTGTTTGGATCTGTGGGCTTTGGGTCTCCACTTGTTCATTTGGCCCTTAAAGTAACTCACCATTTAATGGAGCTGCAGCAGTTTTCCCATTGCAAAAGGATGAGGTTTTGTGTTAGCCCTATGCAGTCAGTGCAGGACTGAGCTGCTCCTTTGTACCCTGTTTCCTTTGAGGGGCGTCCTATCCACATCCCTCTGTCTAGGGCCCGGTGAGCAGTGCTGGGGCAGTGGGACCTAGGTGGTCACAGCCAGGGACTCCCAGGGTTGCCACTGTCTTGCAGGTGCCACTTGTGTGGGTCTGGGAAAGCAAAGACATGCCTTCTGCTCCATTAGCAAGTGCTGCCTGGGCAGAGCATCACAGGATCCCAGCCCTGGCCCCTGGGCAGGCTGGGGAGGGGCTCTGGAGCACCTCACACAGCTGCCACCATGGGAACATGCTTGGGTCACCCAGGACCACGGGCACCCGTATCCATGGATGAAGCAGAGGCAACTGGCTGCACACCCAGGAGGCAAGGATAGGCAGGGGGAAGGCTTGCTAAGAAAGAAAGAGCCCAACAGCACCATATAGAAGCCCCTCTGACTTTCTCAGAGACCATCTGGGTCAATTGGAAATCCACATCAAGAAGTCTGAAGGCACGATCCAACAGTGGGTTCTCTGTATCCCTCCAGTCCCACAGGAAGCCCTCTGAAACAGTCCCAGGCATGAACGGAACTACTTGGGGAAAAAAGGAGTTAAAGGAGATGGGGCTGCCGGGCTACCCCTGGGAGAGTGCCTCACTGACAGCTGTCGGCTGGGGAGGGAAGGAAGGAGCTGCAGGTCACAATGCTGTCCTTCTACATGCCAGCCTGCCGTGTGTGCCCAGAGGCCTCACACAATGGCAGCCCGGTGAAGGCACAGCGTGCTGCATGGCCGAGAGGCCCAGGCGTCCAGCACCGCCGCCAGAGACCTGCCTGGGAACAAAAGCAGGAGCCAGACGGTCAGCACAAAGGGGCTGGTGATGCCGGGGCAATTAGGGCCACAGTGGCTGGCTGGGCACCACGTGATATTATTTATTGATGAACCAGCTACCTCTGCTTTTAAAAGGCGTGAGATGGGCTGGACCAGAGCTTCGTTGGCCGCAGCCACTTTCCGGGGACTGAGCAGCAGGTTAATCCCTGAACAGGCAACAGCTCTCCATTCCCATGTGAGCAGCAGCAGTGGGTACGCTGTGGTCCTTGCTGTGAGTGGGGCTGGTGGGGGAGGGAGTGGGCTGGCTTAATTAAGGGTTATCAATCACAAGATTAGCATTTCTCGTTTGACGCTGGTTCCTCCTACTTCTGCTTGGGTCTGAGCCAGCTGGGACTCAACCAGAAACCCTGGCCAGCAGAAGTAGAGCCCAGTCCCAGAGCCCAAGAGTCGTGGAGTAACGTGGCAGGATGGGATGGAACCCTTTCAGTAACAAAGGCTGAGATGCAAAAATGGATGCAGTGAAGTGTCTGTGCCTGACATCCCCAGGCCTCTGCAGATGCTGCTCAGGAGCAGAGGTGAGCCTTTGCCTCCACCTTCAGAGCCCAGGGTCCTGGAGCTCCCCAAAGTGCTCTGGGACGAACCCCAGAAAGGCTCAGTTGCAATGACCGTAACAAAATTAGCATGAGACCTGTACTAGGCAGGATGGAGGTCTTCCAGGTGAAAAGACTCCTAACTGTACAATTTGAACACTTTAATTTTTTTCTTTATTTGCTGATGGGCAGTATTTGTTGCATCGGCAGAAGTTTTGGCAGACGGTAGACAACCCTATGCTCAGTGAGGTATGTAGCCTTGATCTTTCCCCCAAGAAGCCTAGGCCACATTTTAGGATCTCCATGAGCAAGATGGGCAAGGCAGAAATCTTGGTTGAAAACTCTTTGACATCTCTGTTTTTCACATAGCAGTATGGCTTACTTTGATTCCTCTGGGTTACCAATATATGTAATTTTTCCTTCCTACCAAATTCACAGCCATGGGACAGGAAACAGGGCATTACATGACACAGGGGCCCTTGTGGAATCATCCCTCTGGAGAAATCCTTACAGGAGAAAGAAGAGACTTTCCTCTACTCTGTTTTAATGCAAAGGATCTTTGTAGTTAATCTCACATATTGCAAGAGTAGAGGTCCCTGTCCTAGGCCTGATGAAACGGCCCCAGTGGTGAGCCAGGAAAGGGGAGACTGTGGCAGTGAAATATCGAAGCCAGAGGGAAACACACCTTCCTTAGGAAGAGCATGAAGCGCCCTGCTTGCCTCAAAGGGCTGTGATTGTGCCAGGACAATTCCCTTTCTTTGTCCTGGGGTGTCTGTAAATCTATGATTTTATTCACACTTTACAAAATAAACTCCCCAGAGCTTTTCCTCCTTCTTGTCTGATAGCCTTCCTCCCAGGGCCTCTGATGTTTCACCTGTGTTAACAGGGCCACTGCTTAAATCCCCTGTGTTTGCTTCAGAATGCCCACCCATACCCTGGCTATCTCCACACCATGGATGTACATCCCCAGGCATCTCTAAGAACTAGCTCTTCCTGGCTGGCAGTGCTGTGGCAGCAGAGGGCCGAGGACAAGGTCATGCTTGAACCAGACCTTTCACATCATTTTCCTGAGGGCCGGAGAGGGATCTCCTGTGTATTAGTTATTGTGACAAGCACAGAGGGTGGAGGCTTGCTCCAGAGAAGAAAAGCGACACATCCCAACCTCAAAGAAGTTCCTGTGGCTCAGGGCTGCCATTGTCTTCAACACATGTGCTGCTCAACCAGTGGAGACTGCTGTCAAATGTCTGCACCAAACAGGGTTTAGGGCTTTTTGGCTGGGCTTGTTCCTACACAAGGTCTTAACTTCGCAATGACTATTTCTGACTTTGCAGTGTCCCATGTTTCCAGAAGTGTGGTTGCACAGTGGCTGGTTTGGTTCATTGTCCTCACAGAGGTTTCTGCCCCAACAGCTTCTGTGGCTCATGTCATCGCTGCACTGCTTGCACAGACGTCCGTAAACAGCTCAGCCATTCCCAAACTGCTTTTGACAGCATCACTCTTCTTTTTAATCCACTTTTCTTCTTCCTCCTTTGACTACCTGGGACTCTTTCCTCTTAGATCTCTTGAAAAAAATATAAAATACTCAGCCACTCAACATCTTATCACCAGGACCTATCTATTCAAGCCTGAACACTGTGAAATTCAGTAACGTAGAAAATTGTATTCCCCTCAAAAGCCAGAGCAGCAACTAGAGACATTTCGTCTCTGTTTAGCCACTGATTTCTGCTTTCCTCATCCTTGAACAGTCCTGAAAAAACAAACAGGTAATGAACGAGAAAGCTGGTAGCAGAATACAGCTGGATGAATGGACAGATCATATGTTGGCATGAACATGGACAGGTCTTCTAGCATTTAAAACACAGCTTTAGGTGTAATTAGACCAGGTGTATTCTGCAAATGGAACACTCAAGTAAAGCAGCAGCCCTCCTCCAGAGCCAGTGTTGTTTGCTTCACTGTGGGTAGGAATTTTTACAGCAGGGGAGACTGAAGAGCACAGATGTTCTCCTGCATGGACAGCCTTTCTCTGCTAAAGAGAAAGCCTGGTGTTCCCAAGCTTCTGTTTTGTCAGAAAATGACATTTCCAAACTGCTCTGATTGCCATGGGTGTCCTGAGAGAGTATCACCCAGAATTCCAGCCCTCCCTCAAAATGTAGGTTTCCTGACCCGGTGTATTTGATTTAAACTGTTCTTTAAATTTATACCTGCGTCCTTTGCAAATGGAAATGTATGTGATACCCCATTACTAGTGCAGCAGGGTAGCACAGCCCAGAACAGCGGACAAATTTGTCTGCAGAACACCTAACTTTGAGTGTCTGGGTTTACAGTGACTGCTCTTTCTGTAGACTCTGAGTCTCAAGCACATTAAAGCAGGAATCTGTATAACCATCCTCTGCTCTGTAATAGATGCTTTAGAGCAGACAGGCTGGATGAGCTGGGGAGAAAGCAGGACTGATGGGTGGCCATGTAGCTGCTGGCCAGAGTCCGTATGCAGGGAAGTGCTCCCATGTCCTTGAGGGCTTGTGTCTGCCTGTCCCAGGGATGTGTCTGCTCAGGGCTTGGGCAAGAAAGAAAATGAGACCAGCTCTGAACCGGCAACCGGGTGTAACAATGGGGCAGGTGGGGCTGAGCTGCAGAGCATGTCTCCATGGGAAAGAGTTGAGGCTGAGTCAGTGAAATGGTCTGTGTCTCTCCATGGCGTCCATTTCCTGCCACTAGCCCAGTTTTCTGAAATCCACAAAAGACCTAGTAAAACTTTTTCTTCTCTTGGGATCCTGGTTGCCCTTGATTGGTTGGCATCATGTCTGGTCCTCACAAAATTTGTGGCCTCTTCCTGATCACAGCAAGTCGCACTTTCTTAAGAGTTTGTAGAGTTCTTTGGACTTTTGAGTGGAAGGCATTGTATAATGGATGAAGGAATTTCAATTTTATGCTTTTATTTAGAAATAAAATAATGTTTTGACAAGGTACCACCCTCGCATCTGAGTCCACATCCACCTCCTAAGACTTAGAAGGTTACATGTCTAATTGGAAGCAGCATGATGTAGCCCTTCTTCGTGGTCATTGTCTGTCCAGTCCTGAGTCACCAAAGACCAAGCATGCTTTGCCCAGCACACCCTTTTGCTGTTCTGAACTGCACTTATACATGGTTTTCAGTTGACGATTTGGATGAAACCCACAATTATCCAAATCGTGCACATGTGTAGCTCAGACTGGATGGTCAAGCATTACTTAGAACCATTTAGAGAAAGGTGATGGCTTTTGGAGTCGGGGTTTCACATCCTCCACACTTGTTCCTGCTCCCTGCTCTTCCGGAGGGATGAAAACTAAGAAACAGTGTTGGAGGGTTTGTCTGGGCAGGGCAACTTGCTGTGCTCTGTGGCTGCTATAAATGCTCAGTAAACAATACCGAATCGCCAAGGGAAAAATGAAAGTCCATTAACGGGGTGAGCCTGGGGATCCACTTTCGAGAGGCTGCAGAGCACTTATCTGGTGGAGCGAGATCATTAAGTGCCACGAAGTGCAGCAATCCCTGCCCGGCCGCGGGGGCGGCCAGCCTGGGGGTGCCTGCGCAGCCCGCCTTCCCCCCTCCCCGGGCTGCTCCCCCGGGCGGCGTGGGCTCCCGTGGGAGTCTCCGGGGGCCTGGTCAGCAGCGGGGCAGGGGAAGGGGGCAGAACTGCTCTGGGACGGGAGCTCGGATAGCGGGAAGGCGCCGGCGCACCCACCCTCCAAACTCCCGACAAGCGGCTCCGGCGAGTCCAGAGCGACCAGCCTGTCTCGGGGGGTCCCGGGACGGCTCGGGGGGGAGGCTGCTCTTCCGCCGGCCTTGATAGGCCGGGCGTGGGCAGGGGAATCGGAGGCTTCCGGGCCCCCCGGTGCGGGCTCTCCCCGCCGGGTTCCCATTGGCCGCAGGGCTAGACGTGCCGCCCCGCTCTCGGCAATATTGCCCCGGCGGGACGCGGGGCAGGTGCAGCAAGCGGCGCTACCCCGTGGGCCATGGACTTGGGGTGCTTTCCCCTCGCCTTCCCGCCAGGGCTGTGCCGCGGGGCTCCGCTGGCCCTCTATCCCCAGCGAAGCGACGGCACCTTCCTGGCGCTGGGCACCGCGGCCAGCTCCGCGCCCCCCACACCGCCTTCCTGCGCGGGGGCGGTGGGGTACGCGGCCTCCCGCCCTGCGGCGCCGGGCCACGGCTACTGGCCGACCCGCGGAGCCGGTCCGCCGGGATACGCGACGTCCATCTTACCCAGGAGCGGCCACCCGCTGCCAGAGCCCAGCCGCCCGTGGCCCTGCCCCGGCACGGGAGGCGGGGGGCTGCGGAGCCTCTCGCCCTGTCCCGGGGCCGCCCCCGCGTCCGGCTCCTCGGTCCTCACGGAGGCCCCGACGGCGCCCCGCACCTTCGAGTGGATGCGAGCGAAGCGGAGCCCGCCGGGGAGAAGTGAGTGGGGCGGCGGTAGGGGGCTGCTCCCATCCCGGCTCCCTTCTGCCCCGGTCCTGCCCCGACCCCTGCCCCGCTCCTTTCCCCTGCCCCCACTGAAGCGCGGTCTTTTTCGGCGTTGCAGGCTGCGCGGCGCCGTGCGGGGGGGAACCTCCCGCCTGCCCCGCACGCACCAGCTTCAGCACCAGGCAGCTCACGGAGCTGGAGAAGGAGTTTCACTTCAGCCGGTACCTGTCGCGGGCCCGCCGCCTCGAGGTGGCCCGATCGCTGCGCCTCCGCGACGCCCAGGTGAAGGTCTGGTTCCAGAACCGCCGCATGAAGCAGAAGAAGCGGGAGCGAGAGGCGCTGGCCGCCCCCACCGCCGCCCTCCCCGCGGGGGCCCCGGGCGGCCCCGCATGAGGCCCCGCCGCCCCCCACGGAGAGGTTTGCCGAGGACGTCGGGGCCGGGCTGGAAGCGGCGGCCGGCGGGGCAGCAGAGATGTCCTTTCCCGCGGGACGGCGGCGATGCAGTCCGGCTGGGTTTCTTTTGTTGCAACTTATTTACCGTTTTATTTCTGAGGATTCAGGGAAAGGTGTGTCAGCCCGAGACGTTGCTGCTGCTGCTCAGTTTCGGGCTGGGCCGAGGCAGGGGACTGGCACAGCTGGTTGCTGACGGCGACTGCAGCTCCCTCCGGGAGCGCACAGAGCGGTTCTGCCCGCTCCCCCTCGGTCCGCGGGGCGGTGAGCGCACAGGGAGCGGGGGTATGCCCCAAGCTCCCGACCCCTTCTTTGTTTTGCATTTAAAAAGAGAAATCCGGAAGCTTAGGCAGAGTTCGTGCAGAAGAGGAGGAGAAACCTCGAGAAGGCAGAGCAGAGGAGAGCACGGAAAACTTCCTCTCGCAGGACGGGGCAGGGACCGACACTGTTAGCAGTATGAAACCAAGATCCCCTTTTGAAAAAAAGTGTCTTCTGCCCTTGACTTGGCAAAATTGCTGCAAAACCAGAAGAGAGTGTTTATGCTTGTATTTATTCCTCGTTAGCTCCCATTCTTTTTTTCCTAATGTGGCTGATTTAGTCCCAAATCTGTTTAGTAACTGCGATGAAAGGTTTTACAAGAAATACAGCCTTAGCAGGAGCACCTCTTCCCGTTCAGACTGTAGAGGTCCTGTGATTTTCCCTGCAGAGGCTCTGGGCTGCCCAGGACTGGCCAGTAGCTGCTCTGCTGGTGCTTAGCATCTCTTGCATATGCCGGGGCAAGGACAATACAATATAAAGTCTCTTAGAGCATCTGGGGCCAGACTCTCAGATCATCCAGCTCTCCCAGTCTTGATTGTATCTTATGGTTAAAGAAATGCACCGTATTAAATCAGTTTGCCACAAATCTTAGCACATGCAAAACCTCAAGACATGCTAAAGCACAGAAGGATGCTTGAGTTTGACCACAGACCTCTCCCAGCAAAAGATCAAGAGGATTCCTTGTTCAAAAAGACTGACAACGGCTGATTACCCCATACAAGTGCAAAATTCATCAGGGATCCTCAGTTCTCCTTATTTCATCTTTCACAGAAATAAAATAACAATATCAAAGTGGACAAAGGAGCTGAATTTAGACTCCTTTCCTGCCTGTAACTGGGAAAGCATAATGGCAATGCAGAGAGGAACGACAGCTGGATTTACGGCAAGGTGATTTTATTTATTTTTGGGGAAAAAATACTTTTGGACTTTGCTCTGGATCTGCTGGGTGTTGGACTTTGGGGTGAAGAGCAGATTGTAGCACCAGAGGAGATGGATCTCAGGGGACTGATAAGCAGCAGGTCCCTGATGGAAGCCAGTCCCAGATACCAACAGCTGTTGGTCTTTGTTGGATGCTTGCTGGGCAAAAGAAACAGAGAGAAGATAAAAATGGATGATTCAAATCAGAAAGTCTGTAATGTAGGGGATATTTGTTCTCTGTAATACCTTCCATTCCCCGAGGTACCCTCCTGCTTATAGGCTTTCATATGAAGTCTTCTGCTAAGGGACTGAGGAGCCACCACCGATGGCAGCTTCAGCAGTTGGTGGGAGCCCTGGGAGAGTGTGCTCCCAAAAACTGGGCAAGCACATTGGGATCATGCTATGGCAGCGGGCCCATGGCAAAGTGGGGGCAAGAGGCCTCCTCAACAAGGGGACGGGTGCCTACTTTTCCTGAGGGAGGGGACCTCCCGAGGCAGAAGTGTTTGGTTACACTTCATATCCTGACTGTACCTGGAAAGTACAATAAAGCTAGAGGCTTGCAGTTGTGCATGCACACGGGACATTTTTGTTCTGTAGATGGTTCATATCCCACAGGCTGATTCCCTTCAGTGATCACACTGAAAAGTTCTCAGGACTGAAGTACTCATGTGAAACGAGTTCCAACCAAAATATGTGGTTTGCAGTCCTTTATTAATGACACCAAACAAGTGTTTATACTACAAGCTTGATCATCCGTTAAAAAGTAGGAAGTAATATTTCTGTCACCTATTTTTGAGAAGATGCTATTTAAAGCAGAATAAAGCAAAATCTGGTGAAATGAATGAAAATTCAAGTAAATAAAATCTGTTTTGCAAACTGAATAGTAAAAGCGAGTCAGCTACGAACCAATCCTCTTCAGCTGTTTTTAAGGTACTTTTTTTACCAAATCTCCTGTTAGTATTCCTTGTTTTTTTAAACAACAAAGAAGCACAGACATGTAGCCAGAATAAACCATCTTTCTAAGAGCATATGGTTCACATGCAACCTTTAGAAAACAGCTGTTTTTTCAGTTGCCTCCAAATTTGTCACATGTCTATGGTGTTGCCAGTTTGTCAGCCTTTTATTTTCCTAATGATTTTGACAGTTGTGCTAGGCAATTCAGGCCAAAGGAAAGTTTTCCACACGGAGGGCATACCCCTGCACTACCAATATAGAAAGACAGATTCTCATTGATTTCAGTTATGCTGGATCAGGTCATTAGAGCACACAGTGTCTTTTATAATGAAAGTTTCAGTGGCATATATTTTTCCTGAATAAATAAATACCCGTGCCGGCCTTGTAGCAGTACACAGTTCTGTATCCATCAAAATGACACAGTCTGAATATATAGAGATTTGCCTGCAAATTAAGATGAAGCCTTACAACTCTCTTATGGCAGTCTGAATCAATTTGCTGGTATGAAAACAACTATATTCTGTTTTAAGAACCAGTACTTAGTATTAAGTGTAATTTCTGTTCACATGGCAGGGCCACTTTAATAGGATCTTTCTAATTCACAGACAGATTCAACTGTATGAGGATTAGATATTACTCCTTTGCACCATTCTGCCAGCAAGACATCTAGAGGGAGGAGCTAATGCAAGTCCTGTGCCAGTTCCTGAATAATTAAATAAAAATGCCTGTGATGTACATGAGTGCACACATGAGACAAATAAATGATAGATAAGGTCTAAGATTCACTCCTTTAACATTAATCCCAAGAGTTGTGTCTCACACATGTTCAAGTTCATGCCTAGTAATTGGAAACTGGTTTTAGTTTCCGCAGGTAGAGCTGAGAGCACAGGATGCAGTTCCTGCCATAGTCAGAACAAAATATTCCAGGCTGGTCTCAGCAGACACCCACCACCATACAATTTATCACAAATTATGAAAATACTGTTTCCTGGCCTTATTTTCCCTCAAAAATGATTAGAAGCTACAGCAAGACAATTCTATTTTGGTCATACATTAATTTTTGCCTACTGCCTATTGCTCAAAGGGCCACAGGCTACAAAGGGATGTGAAAAAAATAATTTTTTGTGTTCCCATTTTGCCTGAAACAGTACAAAAACATTGATTTGGAAAGTTTCCAAGGAGAAAAAAGTTGTAAAGTTATTGTTCCTAAACAGTATATGTGAATGTGGAGATTTCATATCCTTTGGATAGGTAAGTGATAACAGAAAATCACACCTCTTTGAAAACCGATCTTAGGCAAGAACTCAGGCTTGTTTGGGTATCTGGCTTCCCATGCAGAACTGAACAATTTTGTTATCGCTTGCAAAGATAGCACAGGGAACACTTTGCCAAGGATCAAACCAATGGCGCTGGTTTCTGGTGTAAGCTGCATATACGGGCTTATTTTTAGCATGAAAGAACACAGCAGTAAGCCAGAAAACAAAAATATGCAACCCAATCACCACATTTTAATCTCCTTTTAAAAGTGTGCCATTTCCTCTACTGGTAAAGCTTGGAACGATGGTTTACACATAAAATGGTACAGATTATTAGTAGAGGAGAACAGACTATTACCCCTTTTAAGAAAAATCTTTGCTGGCAAAATTACAAAATAGAAAGACCTCCTTGTAGTTCCAAGCACTTGTCTCCAACAGCTAATAAATCATACTTACGATTTGTCCTGCACTGCTGTGTTAGCCTAAATTCCAAGGAAACCCCAAGAACACTTGCAAACCCCTGATGAGCAAGGAGAAAGAGGTATCGAGAGAAACCCCAAATAAGACATGGTTGTTACCAGTTTATCATTAAGGGGTAACAAGTTTAGGAGAAACACATTCTTTTCTATTGGCGATACATGGCTACATATAGTTTATATATATGTGACTCATTCAATCTCAACCCTAATTTTTTATGACTTTTCCTAATGTCAGTGAACTAGAGCAGAAGGCACCCCACTGGAAGGAAGGAAGGGAGGGAGGGAGGAAGGAAGGAAGGAGAACCAGGTGACAAACATTCTGCTCCTTATCGTAACAATGTCTGTTACTCACCCCCCCTCTCCAACCATATCTCTAAAACGTCCCCCAGAATAATTCTAAGCAATATGTAGGAAACATATATTTTCCAGAGGCAATGTGTTATTGTTTTTTAGTTTTACCTAGGAATCATTTGCCATTCTTGAGCACCAGCCAAGTGAAAAAAGTAACCCTTAGCTGTGCAACATGTGAATCTTCTTTGGCTTAAGCTTAGACCTTCACAGAGTGCTAAAATCTCAGATAAAGATACAGTCCTGAGAACTATCTGGAAGCACAACAAGGCTTTCTTTATATTGAAGCAGTTTAGACTGCTGTCCCATGAAAGAGCTTTTCATAAACAATTTTGGTTTTCTTGTGTTTTTATTTCCTCAAAAGGCAACAGCCTATGGTGATTACCAGATTGAAAACCAGCAGTTAAAGTAAACAAAAAATTACACAAACAAATACAGTCAGTTCCTTCTCTACCAGCCTATCAGAATTCCCACTGCGTGGAAAACAGCTCTGTTTACTACACTTCACCAGAAAGCATAGTACTACAAACAATAAACCACAAGAAATTTCAGTTTATTCTGGAAACAGAGGCATTTTTAACCAGGATGGCATAACATGCCTTATGAAAATAAGTTTAACAGGTCTAATTCAAGCAGTCTGGCCCATGGCCCTGGCCTTAGACTGAGCTCCCCGCCTCCACTGGCACGGATGCTAACCTGGTGCCTAACGTGGGTGCTCGTGCCCTTACATGGAGAACAAAGACCTTTGCAATGCATCG
Organism: Trogon surrucura; assembly: GCA_020746105.1. Lineage (NCBI taxonomy): Eukaryota > Metazoa > Chordata > Aves > Trogoniformes > Trogonidae > Trogon > Trogon surrucura. The sequence goes on along the minus strand of CM036621.1, from coordinate 57,907,269 downwards.
ATCCGTGCTGCTGAGGGTATGCCTAAAATTACTCCCATGTGTGAGTGCAGTGGATCAGGAGAGCTGCTTCTGCCCAGCAAAAGGAACCACTCCTTCTGCCCATACAGCCTATGAAAAACACCCACATCCCAGTGATATGATTTTGGTGACACTAGTATAGCAGGAGAATCTGAGAGCTAAGGCTTCCCAGCCATTACCCTTCATCTTAACAGTTGTGCTACACTAAATCTACATTCCTAATGCTTCTTCTTATATTCCTTTAACAAGTACTCTAGATTAAACACAATAAAGTTCAGAGTAGTATTTGAAAATAGATAAAAATCTCAATTTTTTTAATGACGGATCAGATTTTGCTCAGTTACTGTTCAGATAATAGAAACAGTTTCTAATACTGACGATGTCTAGTACCAGATGCATATGTTAAGCACTGATTTTGGAATAATTATTTTTAAAACCCACACATTTATGGATTTATAAATTATACCATTTATGTGGGGTGACATTTGCTTCAATATCTGAGTGTATCAAATGCAATTATAATTATCAAACAGTGTTAAAAGCCCATCAATAAAAACAATTTATCCTTTTAGAAACTCAGCCAAGTTAACACGGGATATGTACATGACACCAATTTGTTATCAAACCCATTTGCTCATGCTGGAGACACTAGACCCCAAAACACAGTGCATGTAACAGGGTGATGTCTTACAATAGGCCCAAGATTTTGCAAAATTTTGTAATTGTAACCAGCACTGTGATTTTCATTTTAATGTGACCAGGCAGGCACTGCAAAAAAATGGGACAGGACTGCTGAACACTCTTAATGTCACGTCTCACTTAAGAAATGGACCACCTGGTGCTTCTGGTTGCTTTTCAAATGTGGTAACAAATCAAATAGGTTTGGTAATCTGATTTGGGACTTCACAGGTGTGAATTGTTACAGCAAGAGCCACACGAGAAAAGAACTATCACAACTCTGGGGCTAATAATAAATGTGAAAGAGAAAAAAAAAAGCATTGTATCCTATCTGCATGTTGTCAGTGTCATCTATGATGCTGTTGTGTCTGTCACCTGTGATCTAAGGGCTGCAGCAGAGCTCACCCACCCCAGAGGCACACAGCTGTGCTTTCAAAAACTGGAAGAACATGGCTCTGGCCTGTTCTTCTGAAGATTTTTTCCTAAATTTAAAATCCATTGTATTTACTAAAAAGGCAATGGAGTGTCTGGATGTTGTCAGCAGTGGTCACATCCAGACAAGGACACCCAACCTGTGGTCGCTGCAACCTGCAGTTTGTTTCCTAAAGCCTTCATCAGCCACAGGCTAGCCTGAGCCACACTGGTGGCCGCATGAGGCACAGGCAGTGCCACCAGGTGCTCACGTTTGCTGAGTTTGCCAGTCTCAGGGCTTGTTTTGCACTGATCCTGTCTGCATTCAACTATGCTGACAGTTCAGACTGACTGTCCGTCTGACTCATAGGTTTAAGCCTTCCGTAACAAAGCTGACATATATTGGCAAGCCCAGGCATTCATTTTACTAAACCCATTTAATTCTGAACATCTAACTAAGAAGGCTTCAGATCCTAACAGCATTATTCTTGTAACTTCTGCCAGCTTTCAGGGAATGGAGAGGAGGTAATGGATTGGGCATGTCACGCTCACACATCGCTGCTAGCTGGACTAGGCTGGAATACAGCTAGTCTCTGCTCTCTGCACACTCATGGAAACTGAATCTGGCTCATGTGGCTCAAAATATTTCTCAGTCAGGCATTCCTTTTCCATGTCCCAGCGTTCAAAAAGCTTCAGAGTGTATATTCTTTGCAAAAGGTTCTTAAATCATTACTTCACTACTTTTTCTTTCTGCCTGCTTGGTCTCATAAAAGACCAAAGGAGACACCCGGTGCTTTTCCAACATCCTTCTGCTGGTGCCAGGAAAAGGATCAATCTGATCTACCACATCTCCTCACAGATCTCAGGAGGTACCCAGCATCACCAACTCACAGCCACTACTAAAAAGACCATATGTTTTTAATCTATAGATGTTCAAGTTATTTCAGTCAGCATAATTTTTTTCCTTACCACAGTTGTACCCTGGGGAGAAACTATGTCAAGTATGAACTTCTACAGCTGTAACAAAGATATGGCAAAGCTTTTCTTGTTCCTTTTATGGAACGAGACAATGATTTTAGATGGAGCAGATTCAAATTCTGAAGTTTCTGCTATGTCATATCTAATGAATTAATTCTCAGCCTCCTTTAAAAATATAGCAGGACACTCCTGCACAGTCAGGCTATGTGTTTAAACTGCAAGCATTGAAAACCCCCCCCAAAACACCTAGAGAAAAGCTTCTTATTTATGAGACATGTGGGGGAAATGATTCGTAAAATAAAAAGCCACCTCCATGTAAGCTTTTTAACAAAGGAGGTTTCCCATCTGGAAGCAAAAGTTTATAAAAGGTCATTCAGCTCTGCAGCATTTAGCTGTAAAAACAGAAAAGTCAGTGTAAACAATGGATTGCTTCTCTGAGGACCAAGTAATCAGGTAGAACTGGTCATGGCTCTTCTGCTGAAGTGAGACAGCACAAAAAGCCAAGAGCTAAGCCCAGATCAGCAGAGACAGCACTGACATATCAACAATGTTCATCTCCCTGCTCTAGCGTGTTGGTCTCCTCCCTAGAGCACAGTTCAAGAATATGGAGATTGAATAGGATGGTTTGGACCCCATGAATTCTCTAACAAACTTCTTAGGTATTAAAAATCTCTATCAAGCTTTCATGTTGCAAGATAATCCTTTACATACAACTGATGAGGGTTTTTAGTAGGTGGGTCTTGTTCTCTCTCTATTTCTAAGATCTTTTAAAGGGGTTTTGGTTTTGTCCCAGCATGGAATAGCAACACATTTTTAATCTTGAAAATCTTTTGGGACAATGAAACTATTTCCTGCCCAGCTCCACAATTAATCACAGCACATCCCTTTTACAGTGTGCTACAGATAAATAATTCATTACAGCTGCTTTTTCCCTCCATGCGGGGTAGGCAGTTGTGATCACTTCTACAGGAAGAAGGAGAAAGTTAATTCTTTCTATGCCAGCCTCCAGAGAAGGATTTAGACCCTTTCACAAGGAACTTTGATGAATTAATAAACCTCCTTAGTATTTACTACAGTTGTCCAGAAACTGAGTTCAATTGCAGCTCCTTAATTTTCCAGATAACATCTTTAGAGTTTGAGAAGACTTGCCTAACCAGTGCCTACAGTCAAACTGCGAACAATTATTCTTACTTTCATTAACAAGATGGATCAGGATTTTGCTGCAGTATGAGTTATACAAATATCAGGATGAACCTTTACAGCCATCATTACTGCACGTTGGAGTCACGATTGCCAGTTTGACATGGGTGCCATTTTGACAATGCAGACCTGATCCATGCTTTAAAAAAAAAATAAAATTGTTGGTGTCTGGTCAATCAAGGATTAAAACAAGATAGACATGGAACTAGTCTGTGAACACAGGCTGGATCCAAGGGAGCCAAAGGTAGGGAGCTAGTTTGGTAGGGAGGGTAAGGGAAGGCAGCATGGATCTGTCTGGTAGCATGGGCAGGGAAACCAGGGCAAAGTCCCATTGAAGTTGTCTCCCTTCTAGGAGCTCCTCTGCTTGCAGGCCCCTCAGATCTCAGATTTTGTTTAAAAGCCAAATCCTGATGTCACACAGTATATGTGAAACCTATTGCTCTAAATCCACGACTTGTGTGGAGAAACATGCTCTGTGTGCAGCTGACACTGCCAGGGTCCTAGGGGCATCAATGGACCTGACCAGTCCCACCTGGGACCCCCCACCACACCCTGCCCATTGAACCAGAGGTTCTATTAAAAGCTCAGCCCATGGCAATGGCCCTCTTTGCCTATCCATGGTTCCTGCTTAGCTGGACCATGACTTGTGAGTTGATGTCCCTGTCCACATATTCACAGAGGCACCTGATGCCCTGGGTTGAGAGCAACGGAGTGTGCTGTGTCTGTAGGGGCTCTGCCCTGCTCTGCCAACCTGTGGAGTCTCCCCATGGGAGTGTAGGTAAAGTTTGGAAGATCAAGGTCTGGCTTCAAGCTCTTGGCTATTTCAGAGCATGAGGAAAGCTTCCTCAGCAGCTGCTGTGAGTGACAGGGATATGCAAGAGCCTGGAGGCTGAAAATGCTTCCAATGAGTAAAACGGTGAAGTCTGGCTTTCTGCACAACTGCTTTGATGCCTGTTCAGTGCAGCTGCAAGGATGACAGATGTACTAAAATGGACTTGGCACTCCTGAAAATCTGACTGGGCTGAGTAAAAGAAGGCAAGAAAGGAGGTGAGAATGGGAGGAGAAAATTATTCATCTAATGGTTTTCAAACACAGTTTGAGATTCCCTGTTTGCTTTCAGAAATGCTATTCTTGTGCTTTCTATCCTCATGTGGGTTGTTAGAAATGCATCATCTTTAATTGAATTGTCAATTAAGTATGCAGTATATTCCATAAGTACAAAGTGGTTAGTGTCAATATTCTATCGCATTTTATAGAAGAATGTTCCTAGAAGTCATACTTTATCTTGTTTACAGAACTCCTAGACAAAAAATATGAAAATAAGAGAATACTGTCAGCAACATGTTTTTAATTGTATTATTGTGTGAAAATCTGTTATAAGATACACCTGAACTGCCATAAAAGCAACTTAATTTCTTATTCGATTATGGTTGTTATCAAAAGACATGTGTGGTAGCTGCCCAAGGAAGTGCGCAGGAGATGCAAAGGTGAAAGTTTAGCTTCAGTTCTGAGTTTAGGTTCTCATGTAAAATTGCACCTCTGTAGTTAACTCACATGACTGTAACTGAAAAACTTGCAACTTGGCTCATATTTGGCCAGTTTTGGCACCATTCCTCACACCGAAGAACAGTGGATTGCATGAAATGGCCGATAGGCAAACACTTGCATTAAAGGTATACCAAATGCTCTGCAAGATCCATTTGATCACACTAGTCCAGATCCATTTGTTTCTGTTGCTCTGGGTGCTTTGCCAGACTGTTTAGTGTGCAGAGAACCTCTGGCACGAAGTCGTGCTTAAAACATCCTCCTGCTGCTGTCCGGCACTGAATGTGTTGGCAGGGAAGGACTTACTCAAGTCTTCCTTCATTGCAGAGATTCCCAGCAGCCTTAATAGCTTTTTAAAGACACTGACAGACAGCATAATGCGGAGCAGCCCCCAGGATTGTCCTAAGTTACGCCAGAGGGGTGGCCTGGCTGTGGGCCAGGTGAGAAGGCGCTTCGGTGCTGGTTTGTTTGCCATCTCTCACTGCTGCTTGGCCTATTCTCAAACACCAGCCGTACCACACAAGCAGTCTTAAGGGGTTTCACTCATCAGTAAAATTTCCACACAGTTCTCTTTCAGAGAAAACCGTTCCTAATTAAATCTACAACCACCAGCACTCCTCCTGTGTCTTGGAAAAGCCTGATTTGTTAGAGACCTGCCCCATGGAAATGGAGAGCGGTAGTTTGGGCCGGGATCCCCGTTGAGTCGTGTGCTGAGAAAGTGCTCTGAAGGGGTCTGTCGAGCAGCATGTGGCTCCAAATGGTTGTCCCAGGATGGAGAAAGGTACTGCAACACAGAAGAACTCTACAGTGTCCTCTACCACCTCAACAGTGCTCCGAAGAGGAATGTTTGCCAACAGTGTTTGGCGCACAGTACCATCATATCCACCTTAAATTTGACTTAGGCTGCAAAGTGCTTCATGAACTTGAGAATTGTGTGTGACACCTAGCGGAACCAAAATTTGGAGGAACTCCTTGAAACATCTCTGCTTTCTGGTGATTTGTTTGATCTTATGTCTTGTCACACAGTTGGCCAACCAGACTGTAATTTGAACGGCCAGCAATAATGGATGTGTTAAAAAGCAAACAGATTAAAAAAAAATGCAGGAGCTTTTCATTGCCATCTCTCAATTCTACTTGTAAGAATATTCCTAACAAGTCTATCTGCAAAGTACTTACGCTGCAGGTATAGGTACTCACTGTTGATAGCCACACATTTTTTTAAATATTAACACAGAACAAAAGAACAATTCAAATTAAACATGTGTGCTGAGAGCTGTCTAAATAATATTAAGGGAACTAATAAGAACAATTTTTTTTCTTTCTAGGCAGAAGATAATCCTATTCAAATTCCATTCCATTTAAAAGGGAGCACATGTATATATGGCCTAGTCCTCTCTCCTCAGTGGACAGTTTAACCCTAGCAATTAATACCTTGCCTGGTAAAAGCACCTGAAGTGGAGAGATGGGCTATAAGAAAACTGTACTCCATCTTTTGGGCATGCCTGTGTAAGTTAAGACCCTTATTAAGGGGTAGTGGTTCTGCTAGATCTACTTTGGTTGATATTCTGAAATGCAAAGGCCAAGGGACAGCTGAATTCTGTTTTCTTTGTTTCCTTTGAAATCTTATCTGAAAATTCATCCTTCTCTCTGGACTGAAATCAGAGGGACTAGCACTTTTAGGATCTGCTGTTATGCCTTTAAAATCTGTGAAAGCTGGGAAGCTTTCCATCGCCTGGAGCATGAATTACCAGTAAGAGGTTTGTTAATGGTGTGGCCAGCTGAAGAAACGATTCGCATGCACGCCCTGCAGGAAGCCAAGCTCACAAGAGTGATGCCTTTCCTCAAAAAGCCAGGGGAGGAGAGGCATATAAAATAAAGGTGAAGGTGGCGATGGAGTTGGTTTCATTGCTACTATCTATCACAACTGGAGATCTCGCTGGACGATTTCCTACAAGGTGTTCTGCTAAGCCAGTCCTTTCAGCGGGAGCAGGGAGAAGGACAGGGAATGCAGAAACAAAACACACCGTCCTGATCTCCTGTCCCAGAGATGGGAGCCTGAGCATCTGGGTCCTGTCAGAGCCATGGGCTGAGCTTCAGTTTTCCTCCCATTTTGGCTAATTGTTTGGATTTGTTGATAGCTTTCTGTTGGTATGTATTTGTTGACACTTGCTGAATTACTTCCTGATTTTCTGTTCTCTGACTTAGTTTCCATTACCCGCTTCCATTTCTGGAGATGAACTCTTTGTATCAAACTGAGCTCTACACAGAAACCTTCCTCTTTGGTGGGGTGCTAACACGAGGATTTGGCCTAGGTCATACCTGGTTCATGGTCAGCCTTATCATGGCAACCCCCCCAAAAATCCATTTGGATTCTTTTGCAGAAATGTAAAATAGTCCAAAATTGCATCTACCAGCTCCTTAAGATATTGCCTCTGCATGTAATGTGGAGCATGTTAAACTGACTTTCCACTAACAGTAGAGATTCCCTGTGACTAGGGACTTCGAACTACAGTTCTTGTTGTTTCTTTTTTTCTCATGTTGCTCTACTGGTCCTGTGCAGCATTACCCCCGTCTCCTATCTTTAGTACCACAGCCCAAGTTGCACATACTAGGAAAGAGCTGAAAAATGGCTGCAACTGCCCTTCTGTATATATTTATTTTTTTCTACTAGAATAAATCTGAGACACCTGCTGGGTTTCGGAAGCCGGCCATGTTTGTACTGCTGAAGGGTTCGGCATCAGTTGTGAGTTCAGAAACACGTGGCCTTGCAGCTGCTCACTGGGCACGGTTTTGGGGTGTTAATGCACCCCCAGAACCCACCGCAACGTGCAGGATTATGGTAACTATTCTTGTCTATCAGGATATTGACTAGTGTTTCTTCCTGCCTTCTGTCAGACTGGGGTTTTGCTCCTCTTGTATTTCCAAGTTAAGCGAGTGGTGAGGCACGGGGACGGGCTGCCCAGAGCAGTTGTGGCGGAGGCCTCATCCCTGGAAGCGTTCACGGCCAGGCTGGACGGGGCTTTGAGCAACCTGCTCTGGTGGAAGCAGTCCTTGGCCCACGGCAGCGGGGCTGGAACCAGGTGACCTTTAAGGTCCCTTTCAACCCAACTCATTCTATGGTTCCATGACAAGGGAGGATGGATCTGCGGTCACGCCTCACTGACACATCGGCTGGGAACTGAACGGGTTTTTTTCCTCAGACTGGATTAACTGGGCAGAGGAACTCCCGCTTTATTTGCAAACGCCTTTCGGGATTTCCCTCCTCGCTCTGCCCCTTAAGCGCCGCCACCTTAAGGACACAGCCTTAAGGTCAGGCTTCCTGACCCGCACCTCACCGACCGACCCCACCCGCGCCGCTGACCGGAGTCCCAGCTCTGCCCGCGGGGCCCCGCCCCGGGCGGCGGGGCCGGCCCCGGATGCAGTTGCTGCCCCAGTTCCTGTGCGTGCCCACGGCCTGACGCCGCCCGCCCGCCGCGACATGTCGCTGGTCGCGGAGGCCTTCGTGACTCAGCTGGCCGGTGAGGGGCGGGCGGCGGCCCAGAGAGCAGCGGGCGGGGGTGGGGGTCGGCGGCGGGCCGGGCGGGGCGGGGCACCGCTTGGCGGCTTGACGGTGGCGGCGGAGCAGGAGCCGCCTCGCTGGGGCGCGGAGCCAAACCCTGGCGGCCTCGGTGCCCGGGGTGACCCCTGTGGGCCGGGCCGGGCCGTGGGGGCGAACGGGCCGCGGGGCGGGGCGGCTGCGGCAGGACGAAGGCGGGCTGGGCCGTGTGGAGCCATTCCCCTGGCGTCTCCCGGACTGCGCTCCGAGGCGAGGGCGGGTCACCCTGCGCGGCTCCCCCCGCGGGGAGCAGCGGTGCGGGCTCCCCCCGTACCCCGCTTCGTGGGGTCCCTGACCCCTAGCGGTGCAAGGGCCCGTCTTTACTTTGGTTCAGTGACTTTTCCGTCTTTACAACTTGTTCTGCCGTGGTCCAACCCCCCCCCCCCCCGCTGTGTTAATAATTTCAGCAGCTGAAATACTTCCGGTGCTGTGGGAGAGTTCGATGCGGTGCGTCCTCTCCCCGCTCCCCAGGGGTGTGTGCCCTGTCCCCCGAATTTCTCCTGTGAAGCTGAGAAGTGTCAGGGGCCCTTGGCTGCTTTTCGACCCTCTTGTGATCTGCTGCAGCCGGACCGTGGAAACTGGATGTGAGCCGCGGTCATAAAACAGAAATGTGAGCCACTGTGAGGTTATTTAGCAAAAAAAAAAATAAAAAATTAATCTGCTCCAGAGGAAAAAAAAAAACCACAGACAACCTTGCACATTGAATAATTCCTGGGTAGAAAGTTAAAACTACATTTCTTGTGTTGCACACTGAAAATCAGTGCAGTGGCCAGTTTCTCCTTACTTCTTATAGTCACTTGCTGATTTCTGGCAGCTACAGAAACTCACAAGCAGTAAGTACCACAAGGAAACAGCATTTTAATTGCTGCTGACCTATTGAGGAGGAACCTGGTGTTTTGTCCCAGGAGCTGGGTCTTTGCCACTTGGTCGAGGCCTGAGTGTTAAGATTCTGAGTTGGAATCTCTACTACGAATTTACAGTTTCCAGAGCAGGCTTGGCCCTGGATGACAAGTAAAGTGGAGGTGATGAATCTTGAATCTCTGTGCAGAGGTACACATAGACAAGCTGGAAAGTTGCTTTGTGCTCTTGGGTTGGCACTCGGTTAATTCATAGGCATTAGCGCAGGTCATGCTTAGATTCTAAGGATCAGAGCTCTGGATCCTCAGGATGTGGAGAATATGGTCACAACCAGCATTGCTTCATGCTGTTTATTAGCCTTTATGATCTCTTTAGTATACTTTATTTATATTGTGAGACACAAGGATAATGACATATGTGAGTAGCTGTTGGTTCTGCTGCATTCCTCTGCTCTGTGACTTTTATGAATATTCTAGAGTGACAGCTTGCTGATACTTACTTTTTTCTTGAGTTACAAGTACAAAGTGAAAACTACACCCTGTGCAGGCATTTTGTTGCTTTCTTATTGAAAGTGCTGGGGGTTTTTTTGTCGTGTTTTTGTTTTTTGTTTTTTTTTTCAACAACCTCTGTTAAACAAGCAAATTGTTGTGGAATACAACTATGGTAGATCTGCATTAAGTATAGTGTAATGAAAATGCATTTGAAAAACTGTGAACAAGAAGACAAAGTTCTGCAAGAGCTGGCTCCCTCCTTGATGAAGCATTCTTTCTCTGTTCCTGAAGAGAGTCTTGTCTCCCTTTTGGGGTGTATTTGCTTATACTGGTGTCAGACCCACGTGTTAGTAGTTGTACTATTAAGGTGGTGCTCCGAGGGTATCGGAGCTGCTCAAGTACTTCTGGACCCTCCTACAATTTAATAAGCTTAAAACAGTAGCACCTGATCTTTTACCTGTTAGTCACAGGTTAAGTGATACATGTTTCCTTTTTATAGGTAAAGTAATATGTAGGCATTTAATAGAAAGATACTGGAAATACTTCTCTATTTCTGTAGAGCAGAAATGGTTGGTACTTATTTTATTAATCTTGTACTCCTGCTGGATACACAGCTACTTACTGTGACTCAGGGTACAGCACAAAGCTTTGCTGCAGACCTGTCCACCGAATCATGCTTTAAAACAAAATTTTGACGTTGTCTTTGCTTTCCCAAAAACGAATCTGTGTCCAAAGCAGTTATTTCTCTTGAAAATAAAAAATACCCTTGCATTCCCAGCTCGTCTGCAAAATGTACCTGTCCCAGGCTGAAACTAAATAACGGCAAAATCACTCAATTTGTTCATACAGAAGATTTTTCTAGGGAAAAAAAAAAGTTATTTGGGATCTTGGCCAATACCCACCACGCTTTTTGAATTTCCTGAGGCATTGCACGGACACAGAGAATATTTCATTCTGATACCATGAAGATGTAAATGTCCTGCAAATATAAGAATATTTGTGAGAAAGAAAAAATGGTGTGTCTACAAGGAGAAAATACCACTTAACAATAACATTTGTTTTAATAGTGTCTTATCCCCATATCTGTGATTGTGAATGCTGCCCTTCTGTTATATATGTATGGAAATATAAGAATGATTGAGATTTTTTTACGTCCATAGAAATGAAATTTGATGGACTTGTGATCAAGAGTCCCATTCATGAAGACAGTGGCTTTGTCACGGCAGTTGCAGTGAACTACATCTGCTCTTACATGTAATAGCTATAAAACGTAGGTCTTCGCTTACAGGCGTTTAAAGACAAGTAATCCCAGCATAGTTCGTTTTCTAGAAATGTTTTAAAAGCTGAAGGGAGGGTTTTAGTAGAGCAGAGATTCATAACTTCCTTGCTTACTTAGTTATATATGTATTAGGTTGGGTTTTTTTTTTAAAACTACTACATGCATTCACCTTTCCTGCCACTTCTGTGTTTACTTTGACATACCTGTTCACCATCTCAGCACAAATGGAAGCACAGAAAATACCATCTGAACATACCAAAAGCCTTTTTTACTGTGAGGGTGTTTTAACATTGGAGCAAGTTGCTCAGAGCAGTTGTGGAGTCTCCCTCCTTGGAGATGCTCCGTACCAAACTGGAAGTGGCTCTGGGCGGCTCTAGACCTCCGGGAATACCTTCCAACCTCAGCTGCCCTGGGCCCATCACCTGCTCAGCTCGCGTGCACAGCTGCAGTAATCCAGCATCCTCTCTGTGCCTTGCGTGTTCACCTGAACATGTGAGGCACAGCCTGCTGCTGTGAGGCATTAATAATTAAATGCAGAATGAGGACTAAGTCACTTATGTGGAGTAAAACACTTGCTGTAGGGCCATTCAACTGTTCCCTCATTCAGAAATATAAAGAGTTTGATGCTGTGTCTCAAGGAGTAATAACCAGATGTTTCCATAGCATCATGAATTGCAAGCATGTTATGTCATGTTTTAAATCATCTATTTCTGAACTCTAGAAAATATTAATTGGATAATGTGCTAGAGAATTTGTTTAGAGTAGCTCAGCATCAATCATGTGTTAACAGGATAGGGAATGAGTGTTTATACTGTAAGAAGAATTAGAGTGCCAGCTTTCAAGTAGTCCAGAACATTAATCTTTCTAACTCTAGTAGTTTTGAGAAGCTGACTGCTCAAATAATTTATAGAAGATTGTTGAAAAGATGTTTAATTGATCACTAAATTAGTCAGTATGCTTTACTTTTTTTTTTAACCCCCCAAAACTTCAGTTTTAGATTGGTGATCAAAAGAGAGAAAATAATATCCTTGCTTGTCCTTTGATCTCAGGAAAATTACTTCTGTTTATTGGCGTTGAGTTACGTCCAAGGGTAGTAGCTAGTTTTAATACTAAGGGAAATGAATGCAGTTTGAAAAACAGATGCCCTTCTGCCTCTAGATATTTTACATTCTTAGTGAGTCTACATCCAATGTGACATGCCAGAGTGAAAATAAATCTCTGACGTGCATGCTTTATGTATTGAGACAAGCTGCAATTTGGCTGAGGACAAATACATAGGGAATGAAACCTGACCGACTAAATTGTTCCTGCGCATGAAGACATAAAATTTAAACTGAGTATGCATTTTGTGCATCAAAGTGTGCATAGGTAAATGTTAACATTTCCTGCACATGTAAGGTGAAAAAAATGGTTATTTTTACTTAATAATAGGTTTCCTGCAGCACAGATTGTTTAAGGCTGCTGCAGAAGTGCTTGTAGTAAAAAAGAGGTGATTTGAAAGTACCAGATTGGTCAGGCTGTATGATTTTTTTGTCTTACCGTGTTCTTTTACATGTTACATGGTTTTCTTGTTGTTTTTTTTGTAATCAGACTGAAAGGGATCCCTCTAACTCCTGTTCAGTTTCGGTAAACAAGTCTCTTATGCTACTCTTGCCAATTTGTGCTCAGACACGTTATGTTTTATGTCTTGACTTGAACCAGTACTTTGAATGGATTGCCTGTAATCTTTTTTTAGGTTGGGGAGAAATGACTTTCACAATTATTATAGTACAGTACATATTTCATTTTGAGATACTGTTCTTTCTTGGTTTTAAGAAGCAATATAATTACAGTTTTTAGTAGAGTATGCTTCTATAGTTGTTTCTGGGTCCATTAAGACTAAGCGGTCTTTCTCTAATCAGCATTTTATTGTTACATGTTTTCTGCTAAAGTAATGCCTTCTTTTCTCATGCCAGGAATGAGATTGCTTTAGAAATAACAGTAACAAAATTCGTAAAGGAGAAGTAACAGTATTTTGATATTGTCCAGCTTGATTTGCAGGTGAGCTTTCGTCAGTTGTAGAATGATTCGGACATGAGTGCTGTTTAGAAGCCTAACCTTTGGGCGCACAAGAGGTCAAGAGAAGAATGATTTTGGAGAGGAACCAGATTTTTCTTGTCTTTCTCACTCTTTTTCCGCCCCCCCCCCCCCCTCTCTGGTCCTTGGGTGCTGTGTTCTCTGACTGTCCCCAGGCACTAACCTTGTCTTCCTGTATGTTTGGACCCTATAAGCTGCCTCCTTTTCAAAACAAGAGTGAGTGGAAGAGCTTGCTTGCTGTCCTTTGCTCTAGTTGAACAGGTGCATGTTGCTGCACTGGTGCGTTTTTTTCAGCTGTCTCTTTTGAAAGTGAGTGGGAAACAGCAGGTGCATGCAAGCCATGAGGAGGAGAGAGAAAAAGTCCACTCCAGGTTCTGAAGTTTTTATTATTATTCTTATTTTTAAATTCGGGTCTTCAGTTCTTAAGAAGATGCCATAGATGTCAGGTGAACGCAGATGTTTTAATACAGACTGGAAGAAGTTATATGTAGTAGTAAAACCTATGAAATGCGTAGGAGGTATTGAAAACATCAGAGGAAAAAATTACAATGGTGCTTCAAGGAACACAGAAAAAAATTGATACCGTTCTCATTTGGAGGTAAAAAGCCCAACCAAAAAACCAGAATGTACATACTGAATTTGGAAAGCAAAAATACTGGGAGTTGGGGATTTTTAGCAGTTCTTCTTTGGAGCTGTTTTATAATGAAATTGAAGCTAATGCAATGCTTGCATCCCTAGCAAGAACTTTCAAAGTCCGGCTGCATGTGTGTATGTTTTTTTGGCATTTGAATGCTATATTGGAGCAACACTAGATGTGTGTTTGCTGAAAGCCTTGGAGGAGAAATGAGGAAGACTGTGAGGATATGATTAAGAGAACAGGATAAACATTTTCAGATTTTGAAGTAGAGAATCTGCAGTGTTTCGCAGAGGTGGGGAAGAGCCTGAGAGGTGTTGTTGCAAATACCATCGTCTGCTTTGGGCTGACTTGAAGATTGTGAGCCCTAAAGCAGCATCTTCCCCCTTGGCTGGCTGACTCCACCAGCACTGTTTGCTTTTCTACCCTGCAGAGCGTTCCTGCCTCGAGATCTCAGCAATTCTTGCCCCTTTGTAAGACTCTGGCTCCAGGAGTCTCTGTTATTATCCCTTTGTGTCTCCTGGTACTGCTGCGCTCAGGGCTGTGGGCAAGATGGGAAAGAGACAACGAAGGGGAGCCGTAGCGAAAGGCCAGAGTGGCCAGGGCTGGGCAAGCAGGAATCGTGTGTGTGTGTCGCAGCTTTTGGAGCAGGCAAGGGATGTTGAGGTCCTGTCTGGCAGGACACATATGTACAATCTCGGCTGTGCATCAGAGCAGGGGTGCTGTGGGTGGGAGCTCCTTGGGGCACTTTGCAGAAGTGGTGTTGAGGCTGCCTGCCAAACATCCTTAGGGCAGGAGGAGTTCGGACTACCACAGAAAAGAGGGGATCTCAGTATAAGAGAGCTTTCAAAGGACCAATTTAAAGCATACACATGTAGATAACCTAGCTAAGAAATATCTCAGCCCAGTAAGGCACTTAAGGGATTCGCCGAAGAAGCTCTTTAAATGATGGTGGTGAAACACTGCAACAGGTTGCCCAGAGGAGTGGTAGAGCTTCCATCCCTGGAGGCATTCAAGGTCAGGCTTGATGGGGCTCTGAGCAACCTGATCTAGTTAAAGATGTCCCTGCTTTAAAGGTCCCTTCGAGCCCAACACATTCTATGATTCTGTGTCACACCTCCACTGTCCTGCTCTTCACAGCTTCTGTACTTGAAGTTTTACTTTTTGAGTCAGGACCAAAGTGGGGCAAGGGACTTAAGTAGCACAAAGGGAAGGGGTTGATTTAGAGATCTATAAAAAGCTATAATTAAGAATTACCGAGCTTTTTGGAGACACGGCATTTATGCTGAATTTCAGGAATAAGCAAAATAGATCCAGCTTGTCAGAACTTTATAAATAAATATTCTGAGGTTGTTCAACTGGCACACTCTCTGATTTTTCTGAAGAAATACAGATGTTCATTTAGTAAGAACTTAAAGAATTTCTGGATTGATTTTGGTGAGATTTTTCGGCCTCCTCTCCTGATGGGAGGCATGATCTGCAAGCGTGGAGATGCAAAGCGATCTCCCTCCTATGGCCTCCCTTAGCAGTGAGAGCGCTGAGCACCCGGGAGGATTGAACTGCAGATGGGTAAGCTCTGGAAAGTCAACTCAAAGACAGTAGCAGAATTGGAGTAATGCTTAAATACAAACAATTAATAGCTTTCTTGGAAGGTGAAGAAGCAGATTGTGTTGTGCTAAATGGCTGCTGCAGCAGTGTCACATGCTGACGCTCTTAGTGGCGCAGCCACAGGAAACCCAAATTTGAGAATTGCTGCTGAGATTGAGTCTTTACATTGACAGCCTGCTTGATCAATAATTACTGAACAGTCATGATTTATATAATTGTAATATCTCCACAAAGGAGGCCTGGGATGGATTTAAGCAAATGATGTCATTATTTCATACATGATTTAATGAACACTGTTTAACTTGTGTGTAAATCAGTTTTCATTTGGCAAGGCACTATGAAACACTTTTTGGTCCTTTGACAGCAGAGCCAGGGAGTTGCTGATGCTTTCATTTTTTTTTCTTGGCCCTTGTTAGTTTACAGAATCAGGCCAATTACATGAAATTGATCTGTACTCCGTGTGGGTGGGTTGAACTGGTGGGTCTTAAGGAAGCTAATTCACAACTTTCTTGTACTTCCTCTATTGATCACCGTTAATGTATATTGTATATACAATATATTTGTATATATAGTTATATATTTTTAACTGCTTTGGTTCCAAAGGGCCTGCAGCTTGACCATATTAGTCAAACTATACCCTTCCAGTTATTTTCTCTAATAAGAAAAGAAGAACAGATCAGCTTCTGACATTTTCTTTTTAACAATGTATTGCTACTGGAAAATGTGGCTGATTTGTATTATGAGAAGAAAATGAAGTAATTGTCTGCTTTTTTAACATATCTTAACATCAAGCAGCTAATAATCCTCTTTGCTTCTGGAGCCGGTGGGATAGCTTTTTTGTGTGTTTTTCTTTGGGTTACTATGTCTAGAACATAGTGAGCAGCAGATCCCCCCTAGCACCAGTTCTTGGGAAACTGAAAAAGGTAACAGCTTTCCTGCTGATTGTTATGATGTTTGCTGCATAATGTTTGGGGACTTGTAAGTAATGTTGCCCAGATGTAAGACTACATTTCTTTTTAGTGTTTGCTCTTGTGAGAAAACAGTTTTGAGGTATCTCATTATAATTTAATCAAATTTGTACCTAGGGAGAGGCTGAAGGAAACTATGTGGAAATAATTTGTAAGTTAATCTCTCCAGCTGTAATATTACAATACAGTGATTCAAATTAGTGCCAAGTTTTTTCTGATTTTAATAGAGGATATCTTGCCTCTTGGCAATTTTAACAGGCCTTTAATGCCACATGAACCAAACTGGTAAATACAGATGTTTTAGCTTTCCTCCTTTTTATGCAGTTTTAATATCAAAGTGTTTAAGAGGAATATAGCAGGAAGGAAACTGACCCATTTGAATGTGGTGACTTTAGAAAAGGAGTAGTCTTGATTTCTGTAGGATCCAGAAAAGAACATTTCAGGAAATTGCTCAGTCTGAGAAGGTCAGATGTTCCTGGGCCAGACCTTGTCCTCACCTACACAACAGCACACTGTGAAATGCCTGGAACAGATTGTTAGTTCACCGAGTACTTAATTTACAGAAGCAGAAAGAAGACCTGAAAGGATAAATCACTGGCATACTGAGAATTCAGTAAATTTAAGTTTATAGGAGATTTGGAGCGGAAATTGCTTTGATTTACTTCTGATGGTATAATTTCAGTACTTGAGAAATCAGCAGAATGGTAACATTTGGTGTTAATTCTTTAGCCTTGATTCTTTTTGGGCATAGGATAGTTTTATAACAGAAAATAATTTCTGTCTTCATTGCCTTCCAGAAATGTTCTTGCC
This sequence comes from Trogon surrucura, assembly GCA_020746105.1. Classification (NCBI taxonomy): domain Eukaryota; kingdom Metazoa; phylum Chordata; class Aves; order Trogoniformes; family Trogonidae; genus Trogon; species Trogon surrucura. The sequence continues at coordinate 57,890,120 of CM036621.1, read as the reverse complement.
CCACCAAAATTCTATGATATTGCAAAGAGCTGGGAACAGCCTAATTTCAAGTGTTTTCCTACAGAAGCTTTTAGCCCATTGATAACTTCTTTTCCCATGCAGGAGGGAACATCTTGATGCCTGGAGATAGAGGTCTCTGGTGTTTGTGGCTGATACTCAGGAATGCTGCAGCTCGACAAAAATTGTGCTGAATGAGTGACAGACTGGCAGAGCAAACCACACCACATATGCTACTGCTTGAAGCTGGCTGTTCATACTAGGCCGCTGAAATGGCTAAATTGTGATTTAGCATATTCCACAATTTAGCATGCAAAGTATTTAATGTTTTCTCATTTTCACAGCCAGGGTCGTCTTTTTTTTTTTAAGTAACAGGATTAAAGGCGTAACTGTAAACCATTTATTTCATTACATCTCTTTCATCATGGTGAAGTACCTTGGGGAAGGTGGATGAAAATGTCCATCCAGCAACACTGACAAAAGATGAATAGTTTCCCAGTGCTTCAGAGTGTGGGAGTTGAAACTGGGTTTCATACAGTCGTAGAGAGGCTCTCAACAGCCTGGACAAGGAATTGGTGGAGTTGAGGTCCTGTAGAGCATCTTGGGAATGTAGTGCTTCCTCTTGCACAAACTTCAGTGGGGGCATTTTATTGCAGCCTCTTGTTCCTTTAATTAAAATTCACCTCTGCAAAAGTATACTAGGTTCTGTTTTGAGAGCACTGGTTGGAGCAGAGATGTGTGTAGGCCTCAGGTGAGCTGCTGATCCCCTGCTGTTAGAGGGGTCCAGTGCTCTTAAGTATCTCTTCTTACAGCGTGTGTGCTCTTGCTGTCCCAAAAGTATTTGGGTGGATAAAGTCTTATGGCTGAAATGACAGTCTGAAACATCTGGAAATACTGAAATCAAAAAGCTGTTTGAATATCTGTCTCTGGCCTTAATGTTGCTCAAGAAAAACATTTCAGCACGAAATCTGCAAAATAAACCTAGTGCCTTACATTTTTAGTGGCAGAGAATTTGACGTGACTGTCATGAGTCGTTCTGTGTTTTGGAAGCTTTTTGCAAGAGCAGAAATTATGTATTTTCTAAGTCATTCTCTGACATGGCAGGTGGAGTCTAGGAATCTGTTTTAGTAGATAGCTGTAAACCTGAATAATTAAAACTCCACTGGGAACATGCAACACACCAGTTCACAGAATTTTCTTCTAAAAGTCTAATTTGACCTCTAAGAACCCTGCTTACACTTTGAAAGCTGCATTTTCTATGCTAAACTGTTAATAAGTAATCCACTTTGACTAACAAACACGTTGAGCTTAGTGAAATTTTCATGCATTTTTAGTCATCCACAGAACCAGAGAGGTTTTTACGTAGGTGGTCTCTTTGCCGTTTGACTTCTCTGGTTGTTGTGGTGCTGTGTCTGCCAAATTCTCGGCTGCTAGGATAACAACGCTTATGCAATGATACCTCCCATGCCCATCTCCCTTTATTCTCTCTTCCCAGTAACTTTTGAACTGGGGCTCTTTTCACACAAATTTAACAGGGAGGACTGATCCCACAGATGATTGTTTCCTATAAATGGCATTAAAACAAGCAGTGTGGTAGAGAAACACAACAGTGCAGGGTTTGCTTATCATGAACGAACGGCAGACAATCCACATGAAAGACTAAATATTTGACTTTGCTAAGCCTGGGAAAAATTTCCGTAGAGTGGGAAAACAACTTTCAGTAAAGACTGCAAGTCTGAGAGGCAGACCCATTGAAAACCACACAATAGTAATTCCTCTGATTACGGAGGCAGAAGGAAGAACCAAATAGTTCCTTATTCTTAAGATATGTAGAGAAGCTATTCCTGTAAGGCATACCTCCAGGCAGTTATTTCATCCTGTGAGTGACTAATGATAAAAATGTCTATTGCGTAGGATCTAACACATAAATGGGATTCTGTGTTGAAAGCTTCTGAAACTGAACTGACATCACATTTGTTAATTTTCTTTTTATATACCTAGCACCACAGTAGCCGAGGTTAGCAGGGAAACGACCATCTACAGACCAGAAGATTATAGTTGCCGAAGGATAAACTGGATTTGACTTCATTAGTGCACAAATGATAAGTTTGTGAGGAGTTATTATAGCATTAATCAACTTGATGGATTGGAAATATGACAGAACTGAAGCAGCGTGTAATATTAGTGCCTATTATTCTACAAATTATGTCTTCACCTACATTCATAAGGCAAGAATCATTGCCGTACGTTAAAGATGTTACACACTTTCTCCTCTTGTGGAGGCCTGTGACATCCCTTCAGCGATTCCTCCTCCTCTTTTCCCCCCAGCAGGGTTCTGGTCTCCATTAGCTGCGTGTTTTCACCGTACAACTTAGCGAAGGTGGCTTGGGAGCCGATATTTGAATTTAGCTTGCACCTTATGAACCGGGACCTCTCATGTAGCAGCGTGTGTTTAAACTTCCTGCTTCATCAGAAAAAAATATTTCATGCTTTCAACATCTTGGAAGAAAGAGCATGAGTGGCAATTGGAAGATACAGGACAGATAGTGAGTGGGTATTTAATTCTTTGATTTCCAGAGGATTGCATAGGCTTTGCATGTGCGTCTCTGGTATCATGGAACGCAATCTGTTGCATGCAATTCTGAATGCGTGCTGCAAAGTATTTTTTCTAGGATATGAGTAATAATTTGTGGATCTTAGTGTGAGGTTGATTATTTTAAAATCCAGTCTGCACAGTGGTAGCAAAATCAATTTTCTTTTATTTGGTCTCTGTACGAAGAACCAAAGGCCTCGGTTCAAGTCTCCTGAGCATGTGGCCACCTCATCCAAACGTGGTCAGAATTGTGACCTCCCCTCCAGAAACTGTCAGGTACCACATGCCAGGGGTATTATTCATTCATTTTCTTAGAACTGCTGAAATTTGGAATGTAAGGTGTACTAATAATGAAGGCTGAGATTTTTATGTGACTGTTTGTCCTCCTTTAATTTACTTGTCAAAAGACATATATTAGTGGACAACTAAACCGTGAATCAGTGAAAGCAAAGATTTTAAACTACCCTTCTCCTTTCCTTTCTTCAATTTGGGCACGTGCTCCTGTGTGCTAAGACTCTGGGATAAAGATTTTCATATCATGACTAACGAAATTCGTGTCAGCAGATATGGTTCATGAAAATCTGTATGTTACCAGTTGAATGTGGAGGAAGATTTAAGCTGATAAGGGCGAACAAGTTGTAACAAATATTCTACATGTGTTTTCGTTTACAGCATGCATATGGTCTTAGCAGTGTTGCAGTTTTGGATTCTGTGCACCGAGAAGCTCTTGTATATACATACATACATATGTACATATGCCTATATATAAAAATACATATATGTAGGTGTGTATATATATATATATATGTATAAAATAGGCTACTTCCTGTTTGGTTCGGAATCCAAGAACTGGGTATAAATCTGACATTTCAGCCCAAAGAGGGTCAGGCAAAAGTTTTCAGAGGAGATGGGCTGGTGCGGTTTGAAGTTCTCCATACCAAAAGGATGTTTTCACTGGTTGGCTGGAACATTTATGAGATCAGTGTACTTTTGTGACTTAGTTACATCTGTAAGTATCTCAGAGAGCCCAGCAGTGGTAAGTTTGCTAAAGTATAGTAATAACATTCTTAATTTCCTTATTCTATTTGCTCTCACAAGACTTCAGTTAACCTGAAGAAATGCGTGTTAATAGATTATTTTAAACAATTAAGGCTATAGTACCACAAACGCTATCTTAGAATCCTAGAATGGCCCAGGCTGGAAAGGACCTTAGAGATCATTTAATCCAACCTCCCTGTCATGGGCAGGGATGCCTCTCAACTAGAGCAGGCAACACATGGGGACCCAACGGGGATCGAACCCGCGTCTTAGTCGCTTTTTATTTAAACAAGTAAATGTACTTCCACCTCAGGAATTTTTACTTCAGGGCAAAACTTTAATAGAGGGGTGTAAAACCCATAACTGCTACAATAAAACATAAAACATTTTTTCATGACACTTAAATGTGATTAGTTGCTTTCTCATGCCCGTACTTGTATAGCTTTGATTGGCTCTGTTCCTTAATGTTAGAGGTACTGACCTTTGCAAAACTGTGTACAGTGTTATAAGCTTTACAATTCAGTGTGGCTTCCATAAAAGTTAATAATTCATGGGTATCCAAAAAGAGTGATAATTTGAGAATTGTGCATCTTTTTCCTTGGAGTTCTAAGGGTAAAGATGCGAAGGCCCTTACTGAAGCCAGTGGTGTATTTCTGTTTGAACCACTCATAGTTGGTTATAGACATTACTGCTTTTAAAAAGAATATCAATTTTGTTTACAAATAGCTGGTTTGGGTAGAACACAAGGTTTGAATTAGTATTTAAAAATAGATTTTTTAATCAGACAAGGAGTGTAATGGAGACAAAACAATGTAAGCTGTTATCTTAATACTACCATTAACAGTAAATCAGTACTGATTATTATTTTTGCCTTCCCATAAATTCAAGTGATATATGATTGATTAAGTGCAACGATTCTCAACTGGAAGATGTGATTGTCTTTTATTTCCTTGTTTGTTTTTTTTTTTTTTTTAAACAACTGTTCAGCTGAACGACTGATGATGCAAGTTTTTTTAATGCATATTGACATTCCCATTTTAGGGTTGACCAGTGCATCATTTAAAGCAGTAGGTAGTCCCAGTCGCCCTGGCGGGTAGGTTGCTGACATGCCCGTGCACCTGGCTTTATGGGTGTTTTATAGGACCAGCGAGGACACGACCTTAAAAGGCAGAAAGCTTTTCCATTCCCCCAAAGCATTCTTCACGCTTGGTTTGGAGGTTTGTGCCTCTCTCCTGTGTGCCTTGTTCTGTTCTTTCCAGAATTCTTAGTTTAGTACCTTAATAAATAGTTCCTCTTGAGAGTGGCTAGAATTGTGATGGGAATGTATGCAAGGATGTCTTTATGGTGGAGGGGAAATAGCTGCTTGAGCTGCCTGAGAATTGTAAGGCTATTCTGTAACGTAGCTTGACTTTTAGCTTTTCTAGCAAAGTGAAATTTTGGGACTTGGGTTTCTGCTCTTAGTTGTCCCTCTGTGAACAGGAGAGAAGTGTGGGAGAAGAGAGTGACGGTGGGATGTTTTTAGGGCAGGTTAAATCTCGCATCAGCATCTTTGTGTTCCCGCTCTAAGTAACGTTGGTGTTCGGCTAGCATCTGCAAATACATTGTTGTTTGGCTTGCCTAATTAATTCCTCTTCCTTCCACAGCCGCAGAGCCTTGGCCTGAAAATGCTGCGTTGTATCAGCAACTGAAGGGTGGGTACACTGTTTTTTGCAGTTAATAATTGCTTTATTTTTAGAAAACGCATTAAATATGCACTAAGATAATTAACTGTGAGGAAGCGTAGAAACTGTTAAAAGAGTCCTTTGTGTTGTTTGTCTGGTCAGAGGTTTTAGCTACGCTTGCATCTGCCAATATAAACCAGCTATTCATGGCCTATAAGGTCCTTGGTTTATTATTGACTCATTATATTGGCTGCTGTAGGCAGTGTAAAATTATGTGGTTGCAGGCACAGTTGGCAGATTTACTGCACCAATAGCTGAGGCAGCAGATTTTTGAAGTCTTGTGGTAAAGTGGGATCTCAGTAAAAAGGAACTGTTAAAATGTATAGGCTAGGATGGTTCAGGCTCCCTTTAGCAGCTCTTCATATATCATCAGATCACATTATGGCCCCCATTTGGGGCTCAGCAGCCTGCTACAGTTGTCAGAAGACTGCAAAGTAATGAAGACTAATAGGTAGCAGCCCTAGTCTTCTAAGCATGGAATTTTTATTGCAGTGAACTTGTCATCTTTCTTTTGTGTGACAGACCTAGACACAGTGTGCAATATTAACTGCAAGCTGCTTTTATAGGTTTCTGAATGCTTTTACTTTTTAGCCAGAGGAGTTACGAAGATGCGGTTTTATTTAACTTTGATTAGAAGAGGAGTAATTGGCGTAAAACTCAAGCATTTGGTTTTTAGTTGTGAGCATTTTTTATTGTACACTGGTGGTAATGTATGATAAATGCAATTGCATTTGCAGGAGAAATATTCCTGGTAGTTTTTTTTCTCTTTCTTTTTTTTTTTTAAATATTCATGTCACAGGTTTTCTAGTCCAGCTGCGTAATAATTATATATGTGCTTCTTGTTTCATGCATAAGAAATGCAACCCAGGATGGCTTACAGTTACAGGTCGGTAGCTAAATGGGCACTGTTTTTTGTAATTGTTTTTTTTGTTTTTTCTTTCAACAGAGGAACAAATTTTGCTTTCTGATAATGCATCTTCCCTTGCTGTTCAGGTAAAATGTAATCTTTTCTATAAACTAGAGGTGTTAATTCCATTTTATTATTTGAATTATTATCTAGCTGAAATATGTGCATTTAACTAAGTGAATAATTTAAGAATTAATTCTGTCAAAATCAGTGACTTAGTTACTACTCTGATGCGCTTTATGTTGTCATTGAAGTGCCAGAGCCTAAAGGATATGAAAATTTTGAGAGACCTCTATAGAGTGCTGTTGCTTGTACTTGTATTTGTATTGGTCTATGTTTGTATGATATCTGCTTGCCTACCTAGTCTGGAAACTGTGCATGGTTCCCATCTTTTGTGACTTGGTATGTTACTTTGCCTTTTAATATCATGCATGATGCTTGCTGGTTATTTAATTCTCAAAGCTAGTACTGCCCCAAACTTGAGGCATGTTTGCTTCATGCTGTGGGCATCAAATCCTTACGTTGTCTTCCGTAGGTTTTCTCAATTTCATCATGTATACGGAATTGGGATCCAAAGTGGTTTTTAGTCCATATAATTGACAAACTTGTATCTCTGATTGACTTAAAATCACCTCTGTGGCTGTGAAGTCCATGTAAACTCCATTAACCTGTTTGATTCAGCAACCCCAAATCTCGAGGGGATGTTTTCCCCATTAGTAGAGAGGGCCTGGCTGTCAGAAGTGATGGTGAGCAGGATGTCTATAAGGTTCCTAATCCTCAAAGCGACTTTCCTGCTGCTTTGCGTAGTAGGGAGTTGGGCTCTTCCCCTGCTTCTTGCCTTCTGTGTGCAGTTTACCTCAGAGCAGTTTGAGCAAGCAGGCTTTGAGGGCTGTCCAGAAAGGCACATCCCAGCCCAACTGGGATGCTTGGAGACTGTAACTGACATTACTGGTACAAAGATTAGGATCATTTGATCATGGTAACTGCTTCCGAGATCTCTTAACTTTTTTCCTTCCAGCCTGGCAACCTAGGAAATACCTCCAAGAATAAATTCTTTCACAGCAGGAAGATACCTTTATTGTTTGCTGGAAAGTGGAGTCATCTTTGATACACCAAATAAGTGGGGCAGCGTTTATTTGTTTGGGCAATGTGTTTCATATCGTGCCTCACAGTAATGCAAATAAGTGTTTCTGTTGCTCACTTGATCTTAGTTTTTGTTTTTACTCCAGCAAATGTATTTTTTGTGGTTCTCGTGAATTTTATTACCATCTAACAATATGTGTAGGTGTGGATTGTATGTAAAACACCCCCCCCCCCAACAGTATAACCCTAAAATTTCCTTTTCTAATGCATCATTTTACTTTACTGTTTCCAGTCCATTGTTATCCTACACATGTCACTTAGATGATAAATTAACTATAATGTATTAAAAATGCTTGGTTTTCTTCAATATTCTCTAGTTGGACAGCTGATAGTAGCCATGACTATAAATACGTCTCTTGTAGATATCTGATCTTAAACTTTATAGAACAATTTTGTATTGGTGAATCATATCTGTCCTGAAGAATCTGTGTAACATGGTTGTGACTGAGAGAATAGCTGTCCTTGGTGTCTTTGATCCATTTTAAAATGAGACTAGAATCTGCAGTTATGTGTTGCTATAGCTTAGTAATCAGAAAGTTTTAAATATAATGGTGTGTTTTGCATAAGGAAATTGCTGAGTTCCTCTGGTTTAGAATTTAGTTTTTATTCTGATGAGACCCTGTATATATTTTTGCTATGTTTTTTGGTTGGTTGGTTATTTTTTTTAGGGGGTGTGTGTGTTCTTTTCCTGAGGAAGACATAGGAATGGGGGATGGGAAGAGCTGGTACCTAGGACATTTTTCCTCACTGTTGCCATTCCTTTTCTCCATGTTGCTGATTTGGGACACATGAATATCACCAGAGCAGATACATAGCTTATTCATGGCTTACTGAAGAATTTCCACGTGGTGAAAATTGAATTTTGAGTCTCTCTGGTGAAAAGAGCATGTGGAATCAGCCGCCATCAAATTTTTAAGGAACACAATTCACAACAAGACTCTAAATGTGCTGCAACTCGTCTTTCAGATCTTTCTCAAAATCTTCTTGCCAGCACCTCTTTGTAATGCTACTCTGGGATAGCTCTCAGAGGACGTATATGCAAATAGGTACATGTTAAATAAGAAATAACATCCTATGCCACAGTAAGTAATTAGACACAGTAAAAGTTGAGTTTTTTTAAAATTGATGACTCTGCAATACAGATGGCACTTCATGTACTTCTAGTCACCAAAGCAGATTGAGCAGACAGCAGAGCGAGTTGCTCTCCGTGTAGGTGCAACAGACTGTTGCAGGCATTTTGTTCGTGCTAATGAGTAGTGAGGGCTGCGGACTGAACATAGGAACTTAGTTTAGTCTTGCTGTTTTAATAACGATTGGTCTTAGAATTTCTCATTGTGTAATGAAATCTGAACTCCTGACTATAGCTACGCGTCAGATAAGAGAGGGGAGGACAGAGTATTCTGGGCATTGCTAAGTAACTGGTGGTGCCTTCAGTAATTAAAACCCAGCCAAACCAACAACAAAAAAATAGGAGCTGTCATCTCTGATGAGTACCTCTCTTGCTGATTCAGGTAGTGGTGGTGTTTTTTAATTCTCTTTTGCCCATTGTCGTACTTGGAAACAGACTAAGTTAACAATTCCCTTGTCTTTTACTGGGTTCAGATTCTTTATATTTGCTGAAAACGCATCATAACTTCACATGAGCTAGTGCTGGTACATCGTGATGTTTGCACTCCTTGTTTGTTAACTTGAAGTAGTATATTATACAGCCCTGTTGAAAGTGAATCTCATTTCATCCTGGGCTGCAAAATCTTGATATTGAATAAAATTTTATTTTCACTCTATATGAATTAAAATCAAGGGAAAATACTACTCAGTAATGATTATCCAGCTACAGGAAAGAGCATGTTGTACGCAGAATGAAGACTGCATTCTTCTTGTGAGATGTTCAGCCCTCTTCCTGTTGAAGTTAATGAAAACACATACACCTCCTGGGTAACATGACTTATGGTTAAAACCATTCTCTGCTTATGTATTGTACAGATTCCATTATACAGCATTCCTGCTTATGAGTCTTATAGTAAAAAAAAGCCACCAAAATGCAGAAGCAAATACACAACTTTATTTCAGTAATGAAAACAGCTCCACAACTTCAAGGAGGGAAAAATGGGAGTCTTTAAATGGGTTAAAACTGAATTACCGTAGGAGAATATATTTCAGACTGAAGCAGAGAGCCTCTCCAGCCCCGTCTCCCTGTTGACGCCCCATGCAGGTAAAGCCTTTTTGTTCAGCATTGGGGTGGCAGTGGTGGGGCTGAGCAGGAGAGGAGGGGGTTAATTCAGCTGTGCTGTGCCAGGCCTCTTGCCTCAAATGGCAGTTCAGAGGAGCATCTCTGTGCACTGTTCCAACTTGTCGGGGGGGAGAAGGAGGAGGAAGAGGAATGTGGATGTTGAGACTGCTTCTGTTATTACAGGTTCTTCTGAAATCTTTATGCAGGTAGTCTTGGAGTCTTGCTTAAAAGGCTGCCTGAAATGTTGGGGATTGTGGATATTCTCAGAGCTGTCCTGAGGTTATAGAGCCTGCAGCTCTTTATACTAAGATATGTATTAATTGCTCGTGCAATTGATGTCCTTGTAAATGGTCTTAATATATTCCAGCAAAGTGTGTTTAGAGTTGTCTGTTCATAGTCCTGAATGACAGAAGTATGTTTGGGCAATTTAAAATTCTGTTACACAGAACAACTGCTTATTTACTTCAACAAGTAATCAAATAAATGTGTAAGTCATGCATGATTAATTACCCTCAACAGATTTGTGATTTTTTTTTTGTGTGTGTGTGTATATGAATTGTGGTTTGTTTTTTTCTCTAGATAAAACATTAGCAGAAATTTGAACTTGTTGCTGAGGCTTGAACAAAGGCTTAGTACTGAAATGAAAATCTGACAATCGCTTTTTTTTAGAAGAGAATAAAAGCCAGAATTCTTCATGATGAGAAATGCAGTATCAACAATCAATCTAGCAGCATTGCATTGTAGTTGAAAACATGCTTAAATCCCAAACCATACAGGTACTGTTTGTGAGTGAAACATCTTTCATATAGTTCTAAGATGAAATTATCCCTGAATGAATAGCATCTTCATTTATCTTCAAAACCTCTGTGCTGCTAGTGAATCTATTCTTTCCGCATTCTACAACAAGAATTACATTATACCATTAGAGCAGTGTTGTGCTGCAGTGTAAAATAGATTGTTTTGGAGAATGAACGTGGCTTTGCTATAAATTACGTTCACAGGTACAAAGGAATTTGTAATTTTGTTTAAAATAGTCCCAAATATAATTAAGCTCTTAATTTATGTTAAACTACAAATGTGGCCATTACCATAACTGGATTAGGAATTTAATCTGTCACTCAAAGAATGATACTGAACAGTTTTCATTTATAACCTTAGACACACTATTTCAGTTACAGGGTCTGCAGCTGTTTGATATGAAAACTGAATTATTCTGTAGATTTGTTCATGGTTTTTAATTTTAAAATGTGTTCCTGCAATAAAGTAGAGAATAACTCTTTAGTTGTCATCACATACTGTCCTTTGTATGCTCATGAAATAATGTAGAAATGAAAACAGAAAATGCCTTCACTCTTCCTTCACAAGAGTGTTGTGCAAGTGCTTTTGGAAGTGCTGCTGAATAAGAGATGGCTTGGAATGACTCGTTCGTTATTAAAAACTAATCATGAGTGTATCTTCTTCAAATGAAGCCTGGAGTGTGCCATCTGAAAATAGTGTTCCTCATGTGGGGATGTAAGTTGTGAACTATTTGAGTCTTGGCATAAGTAATTTCATTCTTGCCTCTGATCTCAGAAACTGCAATCTGGATGTGATTTACATCAAGTTGTAACTCATTTTTAATGAGTATATGTGTTTGCTCATACATATTATTCTGAGAGGGGACTGGAGGGGAAGAGGAGAGCAAGTGGGGAGGGCAGAGAGGAAGGGAGAGCAAGAGTACAAATGGCACCTAAAACAATTAACTGTAGGAATAAGTGTAAACTGCTTTCTCCCTTCTCTTATTCCTTCCAGTTGTATCTCACGTACAATCGTTTTCCATCCTTGTCATCCCAGGAAGGCACAAAGGCATCCCTTGCTTGCATTGTTGTGCGGGCGGTAGCAGCAGCGGAGATGAGTGTGTCAGTCGTGTGAGAGGAGGAGGAAGGGGAGGGTGGGGTGGGTTTCCCCGTGGCTGGCTGTGGTTTCTGGGCTCTAGGCTTTGAACTGTGCTAAAGCAGCACAAAGGCAGGTGCTCTAATCCGGCGTGCTACCTACATTTTGAATTTGAAATTGGGCAGGTTGTAAGAAGACAAAACAAGCCTGAAGTTGATTGTGTCCTTTAAGCAATGCTGCTGTTGTAAATGCGCTCCATAATTCTGGCAGGAGGTGTCACCTGCCATGATTGAAATGAATAATGGGCATAATATTGTTGATTAATTTTGTAACAAGTGTCACCTCAAAGCTTCCTATCAGCCCTTTGCACAGAGCTGCTGATACTTCATTCTTTCGCAGCAGAAATACGAGCTGGCTTCTTCTCTGCTGACTTTGGAAGCAGAGTGGCTCATGCTACTCTCTGGGAGGAGAAGGCGGGGCAAGGCAAACCATCGTCCCGTGTGGATATCAGTGTGTGGTAGGGCAGGAAAGCCTCTCAGAGGCTTCTCCGTGCTTTTTCTTCGATTTGTTGTTCTCACTCCCACGCTCTTCCTTCCTTAGTCTATAACAGTAAATATTGGGAGGGCAGGAAAGGACAGATACCATTCATCTGATGGCAACTCCTTTCCTCTCTCTCCTCTGTTTCTCCTCATGGGCTTTTGCCCTGTCTACAGCAAGGTCTCCTATTAAAAACAAAGTCCACAGAGACAGTAGCAACTTTGTAGACTCGGTACTTTCAGTCTGGAAGAAGGGAGGTAGCATTGCTGAAACCATGTTGTTTACATTTCTCCGTTCGGTTCCCAGGTGCTGGAAAAGTAGGTGATGCTACAGGTAGAGATGCTGGAAGAGTGTGAGAGGGGAGACTGTTAGCCTGAAGGGAAGAGGGGCAGAGAGCATGCATAGGAGAGAACCTGACAGGCCCTATTAAGCTCAATCTTTATTTTTTAATGCCTTATAGTTTCTCACATTAACCTCATCTGAAGGAAAGACACACTTTGTTCCAGAAATAACTTAGAGAAAAGAGTTCGTAGCATACATTATACTGAACATAAGTTACTAAATTGCATAGTTTTCCAGATGTCTTTCTTTGTTGACCAGTGCTGATACTGCACAAGAAATTTGGCCCCTGCTTTTAAAATTACAGAAATGCAAATAATTGGTGGCTCATATGCATAAGGGAGGCACTCCTGCTGATGCCAGGAGGATATACTCAGTTCTTCCCAATCAGAGTTTTTGTTACCCTTGTTTTATGCTGCATCGACTAGTGTGAACTATGAAATTACTCATTCCTTTTAAAAGCCCGAGTGTTTTGGTTTGATGTCCTTCAGTTACAGTGAATTCTGTATACTTACGCTTGAATAAAGTTTCCTTCATTTGTGTAGTCTATTGGGCAGTCATCTCTTGAACTTCTGTAACATGGGCAAGGGACACTAATGTTAATCCTTCCTCTTTCTGAATTGATCCAAATAGTTAACTCTTCAGATGGGTGTTAGACATGAAAAAAAAATGAGTATCTTTTCCAGCAGGAATTCAGTTCTTTCCCTTCTTAGAGTTTGTTCGTAAGAATTGTTTTCAAATTGCCAGCAAACATTTTCAACGCACTTTTTTACAATTACTTTGGACTAGAAAACTTTAGGTGAAGTAATGTGTACCAGTTTTATTACAGACGTGAGAACTAATTTTTTCTTCCCCCCTATTCTGAAGAACTGCAACTGCTGTACTGTTCCTGCATGAGAATCCTCAGTGCTGGAGGAGATCCAGGTTGTGGCCTGTAACAGTCATCCTGTTGATTCTGTGCTAGTACATTTTTTTCCCAGAAGAGAAAAGAGTGGGATATTTAATGCTGTTCTTTGGAATTACAGGAATTGTTGCAAGGTGTAACAGGCCGTGCTTAGTTAAGTGTCTTGTTTTTAGTTTTGCTGTTACTGTCTTGGTTACTGTTTTTAGGTGAATTTTCACAAGGGCTTGCTTAACTAGCTTGTGTGTCACTTGAAATTCACTTGGCCCTTTTCAGTCCCCTTTTAAGTCAATCCACCAAATTTATGATGTTAACAATAATCTCTGATGTTCTAAAATAAGCCTGGGCCCTTGATCTTTCAGATTGTTCAGCTTTTGATGCTGTGTCTTTGAAGGGGTGTTGATATCTTCACAAATCACGGCAGAACTGCACTGGGGTGGTTTCAGCCATCAGTCTCTTGCTGTTCACTCCAAAAGCACTCAGAGGAGCTGAGCTCACTCCTGTTTGCTGATGGTTTCTCTCACAAGGAAAGCAGGGATTTATTTGTGTGTACAAATTGTATGTGTGAGGTACCCAAAGGGAAATGAGATGCTCTGAGCTGGAATAATCAGAGTTCCACTGCACCTTTTATCAGAGTTGGAAGCTATGGCAGTCTGATACCATCTGCAAGCCAGTTGTGCTGGTTCTTGACATTCTACATAAGTGGTCAGAAGGGGAACAAGTCCTCCCTTGATCACTGGGCTAAAGCATTAAACTCACAAAAATTACTGCTTTGTCCGATATACTCTCTGTAGGATTTCCTTCGTCTGTGCCAGTTTCAGCTATTTTGGTAATAATTCATGCAACCCACTGTCTAACATCAGTTATTGACTGAAATCTCATTTAGCTAATTGAATGCATCAGAAAAAAAATATTTCAAGTTTTCTGGCAGTGGATGTGTATAAGGATGCATTGGTCATGATCCTTATCCATCTCTTTTTCTAAAAGAAACTAATTTCCATAAATATGAAATGCATTCACTGTGCTCAAAAACTCAGAAACACCTGTGTTGTTAATGCTAATAATTTCCAAAGCCTGTCAGTTACATCAATGAAGGAATGTGAGTACTTTCATAGCAATGCAAATTGTAAAGCTTATTTCTTAGGCTGAGCCCTCATAGTTTGAGATAGTATTGTGTCTTTTATTGGTTGACATGTATTTTTTAGTCACCTTGAAGGCTATCTAGCGGACCATTAGCTGAATCAAGACATGGATACAGAGTAATGATTAGTTCAGCAGTGTGGATCCAATAAGGATTAAACTTCTCTCATACTGCAGAACACTTCAATATTGAATAGGTCATGCTTTAGATACAAATTACAGCTTGACATACTGGTCGTTTAATTCCCTGGGCTTCTATCTTTTTAAAAATGTAAAAGCAGCTTTAAATTTTTTATTTCTCTTTTTTATTTTTAGGTTTACTGTATGGCATTAAATGATTTTGTCTTCAGTTCTTTCACTCTTCTGTTTTCTCTTGGTTTTGTGTTTCATTACTATTTCAGCACTCACCTTAAAGCTGATCCTAAATACAAAGACTGAAGCGGAATAGGTGTTGGCACATGGATGCTGAAGGAACAGGCATTGTAAGGGTGCTGGAGAGGCAGTTCCAGTGGTCAGCGTTTCTGAACCTCGCAGGAGGACTGCTGGGGTGAATGCAGAACTGGGTGGATTTGCCCAGTTTTAATCTTGAATCATTCTTCAGTTTCTCGAGCTCAGTCCTGATCTACCATCTACAAAACATTCATTAGAGCTGAAGATGACTATTCCAAGGAAGTTTTCTCAGGTTTTTGGTTTGGTGTTTAGTTTATTTTTTTTTTAAATAAAAATCTTTTAACCTCACTGAAGGTAGGATGACTTATGCTAAACTTACTAGAATCTGTGCTTTATTATGTAGAGTAATGAATATTTTTATTTAGTTAATATTTGTTCTCACACTAGAGCTCAATTCTGATTCAACCTCCTTTCTCTCCTCTTCTCTTTTTGAAGTGCAAAAAAGGCACGTGGACCCAGTGTGTTTTTCATTTTTGAGATGCCAAAATGGCAAAGTGTTGTCAATCCCCTTTGCACTAGGCCAGAGACTGAGGTAGAACTTCCCTGCCAAATGTAATAAAAGTTGGTATTCCTTGGTCTGTGGATGTTTGTTGAGGAGAAGAAGAGAGAGAAAGGTCAGATTCACATTTTTGATGGAAACTTGGCTGAACTCTTACACTGAAAAGATTTTATTTATAGTGTAGCTTCAACGCTGAGGACTGTTTTTCACAGTCACAAACTATGTTTTTGGTAGAAGCCTTGTACTACGTAGGAGCCAATATACAATGTACAGTAGGCAATAGTTTGCTGAAGCGACTCATATAACCTAAGTGTTCTGTGCCAGCATGTCTCATTTTCCATAAGCTGATACGAAAAAGTAAAAATACTTCTCTGATTCACCTCCTGCTGTTTAAATGGGTCTCTGCATTTAGAAGCTTTCAAGGTACTCATGTGTTGCCCTAACTCCAGTGCAGTTCAGACTTCTTTTCTTCTGAACTTGCAGTGAGAACAGTACACGGCAGTTACAAAATTCATCTCTAGCTTAATGCAGAACTGCAGAGTTAATTTAGTGCCTTACTGTGAAAGAAATTCATTTGGTAAGCCTGGACCCAATGAAACTTCATGTATTTTTGAGATTAAATTCAACAGCTAAGAATTAAGTAGCATGGTAGAAGTTCACTCCACTCTTCCCACCCAAAGTTGAAATCCTTTGAAGCTGGTTGTTTTTGATGCCATCCGTTCCATGGCAGCACAGTACTGTTGAGATGATGATGCTAGCTACCGGTAGAGCTTTCAGAAGCATGAAATCTGTGTACTGGTTGAGCTAGAGTGTATGTTTTTGGTGAGTCCAGCAATAGCATAGGGCATGTGTTTAACCCAGTCTCTGCTGTCTTGTCTCTTAATTGTTTCCAGAGAAGTTGCATGTGAAGCCCCAGTTTGGGCAGAGACATTGTGCATGTAACGGTAGCTGAAACAGCCTGGACATTGCTAGGTCCTGCAGAGCCAGCAGGCCAAGCAAGAGATCTAGGACTGAGGAAGACCAATGCCTTGAATTCCTGCTTAAGAAAGTCCTTTGGGTATTCTTATTCTTTGCATGGAGTTTTGGATGCAAAGACAGCAAGAGCCTGAAATTTTTGGTGGACTCTGATGGGCACACAGACTTAGAAAGTGGGGTGGTGTCAAATGTGGCCAGTGCCTTGTGTTTTCTCTGGGTGATAGTTGCACCCTTAAGCAGGAACAGAGATTCTAGCTGGGGTGAAGTGCTCTCGTGACCAGTTTATTGCTAAATAATGCAGGACCTAGAGCGTTTGGCTTATGTTGACCATGACTAGCACCCTCTCTTTATACACTGATCTGTGTTTCTGTCTGCTTGTATATAGTAACTGGCTCCCAAGCAGTGCTTTAAGTTAGAGTTAGGCCAAGGAAATCAAAAGATGTAAGAAACCCAGGTTTCTGGTGAATTTTGCAGAGCCTCTACAGTTCTGAGGCAGACTCTTGTCAGCTGTAATCAATATGTTGTGTAGCGGGTTGTGACCATAGTTCCTTGTTTTAAATTGGGATTTGGATTTGAGTTAGGTCATCTAAACGTGCAAGAGCCAAATGTTGTAATGGACTCTGAAGTTCTTGGATTTCTTTGGAAATGGACCAAACTTTTGTCTTTTTTTCCCCTGGATTAGGTTAGAGTTTTGGAGGACTTGAGGAACACAGGACAGAGGAGAGGGGCTGTTTGGGTTATATTTGTTTGCTTGATACTATGGAAGTGACAAAATTAGGAACAGGGCTGATGCCAGTGTTAGTTCATGCCTTATGGTCTCATTTAGTGCAGAGGTGAGCAATCTCAAGGTTATGGTTATTTTGATGTCTGTGATTAGGGTCTGAGCATTAAAAGCTGTGAGAGTACAGTTCACTGCCAGATCTTGCTATCTGAAGAGCTAGGAGGAGGGTCATATAGAAAGTGCTGTTACAGCAACATTTTTCTTCATGATGATAGCCTTCTGGTCTAGGCTTTTTTTTTGTCTCAATCCACTATGGTTAAAAAGGTATAATTTTGGAATCTGGAATTTTGACCTGTCTAATTGCAAAGACGAAATGAGTGGTAGGATCTAGCTGAGTTGAGAGACCCTAGAGATTAATGGGTACCTTATTTGCCGTATTCTGTCCAAATCACAAGTTTTCTTGGTATTTCAGCAGAAACACACTAAGGATTTTGTGGTGATGACAGGTGCTGACAAAAGTTAGTATCCTAGTGAGAATGCTTAGAATCTAAGGTTACAAAGAAACAGTAAATCAATCACGTAGGCTCTCCGTGATTCACACAAAGTAAAGATAATAAATACTTCTTCCCAAAGCAGACTTGTGGTCTGGCAGTATCACAGAGCAAAACTTCTGGCAACTGCTGTAAATATAACATGGGTAGGTGCTATCTGTGTTTGCTGTGTTATACAATGTGAACTTGGTTAGCTAGCTTTAGCCAGAAGTATGTACTATGATTTTCAGAAGGGGCAAAAGTGTCACTTAATTTTGTACAGCCACAGCACTAATTGTGTCTGTCAGATACTGCTGCTTTGATCCTCTTCAAAAAAAAAAGTAAAAATAGCTGAAACTTTATTAGAATTCCAGTTGATGGCTGGATGATAAACAGTTGTCTAAGGAAGCTAAAAGCCCCTTGTTTTTTCTTTTATCTACCATTCTTTCTTCCTAGAAGCAGTGTGCAAGGAGCTATACTTCATAAGCATGGCTAGGAACTAGCTAAAACATAGTCAAATGTATTGAGAAAAACACATTTGTTTGTTACTGGTGTATTAATGCTTTTTAAACGTGACTCTTTGTTTCCAGGCTTTCCTGCAAATGTGCAATCTGCCAATCCGAGTGGTTTGCAGGGCAAACGCCGAGTACATGTCCCCATCTGGTAAGTGTGGCCTTCATTTAGATTACTACGTTATACCTCCATTTCGATACCATGGCAACTACGCCTTGTCATGCTGATAGCAGTCGGCCGGTGCTACCGTGTGTGGGTTGCCTTCCCCCCTCCTCTCGGGTGCAGTTTCTCCTCTACAGACAATTAAAACAGTTGCTTGCAAAGTAACGTCAAGACGCTGTGTAACCTTGCCTGTGAGGGCAGTGCCCATGTAAAGCGTTCAGACAGTTCAGATGCTTGGTCAGTGGTTGTGTTCTGAAGCAGAAAGATTTACGTTTCAAAAAATGACTTTCTTCTGCATCTGAGGAATATTCCAGTGTTTTCCCATTACTGGGGTGAGACAACACCAGAGAAAGATTATCTTTTGTTACTGTGTGTGCCAGAGTGCCAGAGTGTTGATACAGGAGAAGGCTGAGGGGAGCATTGTCACTGTTAAGGGTGACAGGAGATATTAAATCTTTCTTTGATCAGTGAGGAAGATCTAATCCATGTCCTGGAAAAAATCCAAACCCACCAACAATTAATTAAGTATCAGAAGGGTGTAGAGCCTGCCTTTTGCTGGAGATCACTCATTGCCTAAAAACATCCAGAGGCTGGTTTCATAAGGCTGCCTAAAAATCAGAGAGAATTGCTAAATGCAGGGTGCAAAAGTCCAGCTATCCTTACACATGGATTTTTGTTGTATGAGGAGGCACTTATTTATGGATTACCTGGCTTTGGCTAGTGACTGCCACATGGAAGTGCCTGTCAGTGTATGCTTGCCAGTTCTGTGGGTTCTGCTGCTGCTGCTACTGGTATTTTGGTCAAAGCAGTGGAATGATGCTATTTTAAAAAACACAGTTGCTTGGCAGCTGTGAAAAAGCGGCAAAGTATGGAGGTATGTAAATTGTTAATAAATAAAGGTAGCTCTGAAATGCTGATTCCACGCACAGAGGCACATCTCGCCCACACGGGTAGGACTGGTGACAGTTGTGTGCTTTTGCTTCTCTGCCACTTGCACCTCAGGTCTGCATTTGCTGGCATCTAATGCTATAATTTGGGTCTGAACACTTTCCTCTTCTGCTGAAAACACACAGCACAAAAGGGAAAATGATAGTAGTTCAATTTTAAGTGTAGGTAGAAATATACATATTCTTTTTGTCTTTACTCCTGGAGTAATTATTTTTATTCACTTGCCAGATTTCCTTTCTTTATATTGGGACTTTAATGATAATTCAGGCAAGGTTTTCATTTGTTCCATTCTTCCTCCCTACCACCTCACGGCAGCAGCAGACAGAGATCTGCATCTCATCATTTTGGGGTGGAAGGTTGTTGATCTCATAGTCGTTATAATGATGAAACTCGTTCTGAGGGAGTCAGAAGCATGATACCAAAGGATTGTCTTGGTGTGTGAAGCACAGTCCGACTGAAACTTGTGAATTCTGCAGCACGGAGGCTCCTGTGTTTCCTTCTGTGATGCAGTGTGTGGATGCAGATGAAGCCTTTGTTAGTGTGATGCATTTCATTTATTACCCTTAGGCTGATCGAGCCAGTGAGAAGTGAATCTCATGACAAAAACCATGACTGAATCTGCTTTAAGCACAAACAGCGTTTGAGCTATGCTGAACAGTAGGTTTTTTTGTATTTCAGTGAAGAAGAGTGAACGTACTGCTAAAAACAAATTTGGAGGCATATCAGGCAGGTGCTGATCTTGGTCTTTGGGCTATCTATTGAGAGCAGAGTTTGCCCACAGCGAGAGGTGGGGAGGTGAAAGGGTGCTGCGCCCCATGGCTTGAGGCAGCCTCATTTACTGCCTTTGGGTTTGAGAACTTTTTCAGTAATACAAAACATCCAACAGTTATTTCTATTTTATGTATTATTTTAATCATGTAAATAATCCTAGAAGATTTAGTCTTATATTTAAGATTGATGTTTGTCATTTGCACTTGAATGAAGATTTACAGGACAAGCAACCTGGTTGAGGTGGATTGGACCAGGAGCCCTCAGCTTCACACACCAAGAGCTGGGAGAAGGGGCATAAGGCAACTTCCATCATGTTTCATAGCTTGCTGTGTTTGACAGGGCTTCCTCTTGTGTCTCTGCTAGCCTTAAAGGTTTGGCTCAGTTCTGCCTGTAAGAAAAGCTACCAAGGTTATACGTACAAACTCGGGAGCCCTTCACAAGTTCCACTGGTGACACAGTTGTTTCCCAGGCTCTTTTTGAGGCTTGGCTGGTTTTAGTCCTGCTCCATCCTGGACCCTCAGGGCTCAGCTTCATAGACTGAGTGTTGAGCCTTACTAGAATTAAGCTTTAACCCCATTTGGCCTCCATGATGATGAAGTTGTTTCGTGCTCCCAGCCTCACCAGATCATGAAGCTGTGAGTCTCATCCTGAGAAGCTCTTCCTAAACCCCGGGACCACGGGGGCTCGAAAATACCGGCTCACAATTAAAGAGTGAGGACTGGGGCAGCCCACAGGAGCCCACTGGCCTGGCCCTTGGAAATCTGAAGGATCGGAGTGGGGAGAATCAAGGCCTTGCCAAGTGTGCGTTTGCACGTCCCCCCTGTTTGCTTTCCTGGCATGATGCCACATGTCCCGTCATCCTTTCAGCAGCCCTTTCCCTGCCAGTGGGTTAGAAGGGAGGGTGGGAATGTGTTGTGTTGTAAAACAAACTAGCCAAGGGCTCTGTCTGCTTTCCTGGGATTTCCCAGCTGTACTTCAGAGAAACATTGAATTCTTTCCAGCAAACCAAAATCTGTTGTTAAGATACAAGCTGATTTTTGCTCAGTAACTTTGAAATGCACAATTGCAAGTGTTACATGTAGAAGAGGTTCAGGAGGAGGAGGATCAGGAGGAAGATGTTTGTTACACATAGCTCAACCACCAAACATTTGTTGTACTTCTTTGAAAAAAAACACAACCCACTGATGTTCAGGTGTACCTGCAATATTTAATTGCTTTGAAATTTTTAAATTATGTTTTACAGGTATAAAATGTTCTTACTAAAGCATGTTTCTCATTTTACAGGCAAAGTACCCTTTATTCATGTGGGGAATCAAGTAGTGTCTGAACTTGGGCCCATAGTCCAGTTTGTAAAAGCCAAGGTAATAGCACATCTTTTTTTTATCAGTTAGTGAACTGCTGAGCATTGTGCTGATTTGGTGAGCTCTTCTAGAATGTTCCTTAATTTGTTTAAACAGTGTAGAAATTTAGAGCCGTTTTAAAAGAAAGATATCCTGAAATAGGAGTTTGTTGAGGTGGAAATGTTTTTCTTTGTCATTTACTCAAATTCTGGAAGTAAAGTCTATGCAGGATAGCTGCATACTAGTCCCTGTTTCTAAGACTGTTTTTCTACGTGCCCTGTCATAGGGTCTCAGAGCTCTTAAACCCAGAACTGTCTGGTTTAAATCCAGAAGTATCATTTACTGTTCAAATTTGCCTTTGATTCCCTCCCTTCCCTATATTTTGAAAATAGTGTCTTTTCACTGAGCAGTTGATAAAGCTGTATCACAGATGTAAATTTGTGCTTACTTCTACACTAAGCAGGAGGCTGTGCGCTCAAACTGTGTTCGTCTGTGATTGATAATAGTCTACGTTTCTTGTAGCTTAGCAATGTTACTTTCCAGTGATTTCTCTTTAATTCTAAAGGATACTGTATGTACAAATTGCACATGTAATTTGTTATAGAAATACGGAAGAGATCAGGATCTGAACCAAAAGGTCCTTGACTTCAGAGATCTTTGGGTCAGGCAATGCTGAATATTCCAGTATCATTTCTTACGTGTGTGGGTGGGGTTTTTTTTTTCCTTTTCTCCATTAGGGCCATTCTCTCAGTGATGGGTTGGATGAAGTCCAAAAAGCCGAGATGAAAGCCTACATGGAATTAGTCAATAACATGCTCTTGACAGCAGAGGTACAGCAAACCATTGTAACTGTGTGCATTTACATAAGTGATTATAGGCAAGAAAGCTTTAGGTTTTTTACCTCTGTTGGAAATACTGCTTCTTAGATTAGGTTGTCAACTTGTGAAGTGAAAGGGGGCAGGAGTAAGTTCTCTGTACCCTATGAATTGCTTGCTGAAATGAAAAGCTGCATGCACGATTCCCTTGACCTAACTAAAGCGTGTCACGTAGCTGTAGAAGTAATCAACTGGAAAATGCCAGTGGTTCCTGGGACCCTGGCCCAGCCCACAGCTGTCTGGGCACACCGTGTATGCTCACGTGCCTCGTGTGAGACTGGGATCTCCTGTGGCTCACGCCTGTGGCCACTTAACGGGACGCAATCCCAGCGTGGGAAGCGGCGTTAGGAAAGGCTGGCAGCCTGTGCTGGGTGGCTGAGGAGCCAAGGGCTGGAAAGCCAGTGGCCAAGTTGTGTGCAGTGTGGGCATCAGGAGGGAGCCTGCGGTGTCAGCTCGTAACTGGGCTTTTTTGCCTCCCAGTTTTAATTTCTTGTCTACATTCAGAGGTCTAACAGAAGGACTGAAATGGAAATTTGATCTCATATAGAAAATTCTACTAGTGAGAAACTATTGTCTCTGTATTCTCCTTTATTAGGAAGTTTTAATAAGTGTTCTTTCTGTTCCTAGCTCTATCTCCAGTGGTGTGATGATGTTACAGTAGAGGAGGTGAGTGGTTCTGCAGCATTTATCTTAATTAAAATTTAATGAGAAAACACTTTTGCTCACAACTGCAAGTCCCTACTCATAAATGAAACATGGAGGTTTATACCATTAATGATGCAGTCTTTTCACTTTAATTTCGCTTGCCTATACATTTTAGGGAAGTTGTGTCGTTACTGGAGGTAGCTGACTGCAGAATAGATACGGGTTTTGTGTATGTTTCTGAAGTAATAGTTTTAAATGGTTATGCTGCAAACTGTAAATTCTGCACAAATAATTATAGCATATCACCCAACTCCCTTTCTCTTCTGCAGCTCCCTTTCTGATAGAAGTATTTGAATGTTATCTGTTTTGTGCATAGAGCTATATGTGTTTTCTTATGTGATAACACAGTACCTTTCTGTTTGTAAACAAAGATTACTCACCCAAGGTACGGTTCCCCTTACCCGTGGCCTCTTAACCGCATTTTGTCCTATCAGAAGCAATGGGAGGTGAGGCGAAAGATGAAAGCCATTGGATGGGCTGGAAAGACACCTCAACAGGTCAGTATGAAAAGCTAAGCTTATTTCTTTACCCTGTTGTTTTGTAAAAACAAACCAACAAATTGTAGAGGAACACATTCTTGAAACAGATGTAGTAAAAAGTGTATTCTGTACTTAAAATGTTATCTGGAGTCAGATATTTGCCTTCAGCAGCAGTAAATCTTTAATTATGTGCGACCTGACGGGGTGGGAGGAAGGGTGTTTTACCAGAAGATACATCTCTGGTGTTGTTGGTTTAGGCTGTAGTCCTGAAAACAGGTTATAAGTTTCGGCCCCCACTTCCTCTATGGCTTTGCTAGGCACGCTTGGCAGGATTGCAGCTTTCCTTGTCAGAGGTCTAAAAAATAAATAAAAGAAAAAAGCAAAGCAGTTCTGAGGTGTAAGTTAGTACCTTTCGTTGAGCTAAGCTATAAATGTTATGGGAAGCACTTAATCAGAATTGCCTTACATCAAATCTTAGATGAAGTAACACTTAGCTGCCTGCCTACTGTGTGGGTTTGACTGACTTTAACAGCTTTTGATATTACAACGTTGTATATTCCTTGTTCTCACCGTCAGTGCAAATAGAGTGAGGAGGTGATTTTTTACAATGTTGATATTTCCTGACAATACAGATCTTTTATCTTGTGTGTTTTGATAGGTGCTTGAAGATGTAGATCAGTGTTGTCAGGCTCTCTCCCAGAGATTGGGAACACAGCCGTATTTCTTCAATAAGCAGTAAGTTACTCTTTACTGAAATATTACATCCAGGAATGTGAGATAGAGAGATATATACACACACACACATATATGTGTATGTGTGTGTGTGTGTATATATATATATATAAAACCCTCTGTTTTATTCTAGTGTTATGTGATTAGTTGTGGAAATACAAATGTATGACTGGAATATAAACATAAAATTTCAGAACTAATTAATTAAAGGTTTTAAAAGGAAAGTTCTTGTAAGCTTCTGGTTTTTTTTTCCTATATATGGTTTTCCTCCTGCTTTTCTTCTCTACAGAGTCTACTACAATTTATGAAGGCTACAAATACACACCTTTATACAGTTAGGTACTTATTAAAAATTATAACATTCTCTACTAGGTACAGGGGAGTGAATGTACATTCTGACCAGGACAGTTTGCCTCGCCCTTCTTAACACCAGGGGTAGTTCTGAATTAACTGAGGGTGCCTGAGGATGCCTGTGAGTTGTGAGAACTGAAGAGGCTAGTCTTACCAGCAACAGTTCAGTTGGAAAGTGAAAACTAAGATTCGTATTTGCAGGAGAGCAAAAAGGAATGACCTGGCCTTCATGGGATGTCCTCTGCTTTCTGTGATTTTGCCGAATTGTGAAATACTTTTTATTTTCTTCTCTTCATTAAATTAATGTTTCTAAAACATTATAGATTTAAATAACATCACATTAGTTCTCTCTTGTCTCCTGTGCCTAGACCAAACTAGAAATGCTCAGATCTGGACTTTAGCTAACTCCGGTTGGACAGGGAGATGTCTTCAAAAGGCAACATATGTTCTTGGTTATTCTTCTGTGTGTGTCTTTGCCCCATAATCTTTTCAGAGTTGAGACTAGGTGGGTAGTGTAAATTGAATGGATACAGAACTGTGCATTATAGGAGATAAGCTTGAATTGCATCTTCTTGAATCATTTTTAAATGTAGTATCTCCTAAATTTTCTTTCTGTATTTGTAGACTTGTAGTTTGGGGATATGGTTTTTATTATTTGTTAACAAGGCTTTCTTGGTACAGTTTCAACCTTCAAGCTTTTTACTTGTCTGAAATACTACTAAGAAAGTATGTATTCTTCATCCTGTGTTTTTAAATCTGTGACTTCTGTAGGAGGTAAAAAAGAACAACAGCCTATTGCTGACAGATTTGGTTTTGTTACACAATGGTCTGCATCTCACTGCTGAATTCTTAGTGATACACAAAGAGAAAGGCAAAATATTTATCAGTTTGAAAACCCTCATGCGGTTTACCTTGAACACTAAGAAGGACTCTTAAATTATTAATATATTTGAAAAAAATAACCAAAAGGTTTATTTGCACATGGGTTACTTATATACAAGTACAAATACCCTCATTACAGAACTAAAAGGTGGAGCATGGTTTGATATTGCATCAGTAACTCTTCTAAAAGTGTTATTTCCACATTGCCAAGCTACCAAAAGCAAAGAAAGATGCCATACAGTATGCTTTTATACTGTCTATGTAGTTTTCATGCATTTGGTAAATTCGGCATTCCCTGATTTCTTCCCAATTCTTAAGATTGCACGGCTATCTAAAAGTTACCCAGAACATGAGGGGTTTTCTTGATCAGGACTTGCCTTCCAAAATATCTGTTCTTTTGTTCTGTTTGTTATTTACAGACCAACAGAATTAGATGCTCTAGTATTTGGACACCTGTTCACAATCCTTACTACTCAACTAATCACGGATGAACTCTCTGAAAAAGTGAAGAACTACAGCAATCTCACAGCCTTTTGTCGGCGAATAGAGCAGCAGTACTTTGAGGGTCACGACAAAGAGAGCTCTGCAACTGTGGCGGCCCGATCTGCTAAGAGGTCCTTACTGAGATAAGCGTGGTGGTTGGCAGTTGGGGTGGATTGCATCTCAGTTGTGGGGTTTGCTGTTCAGAGAATTGGTTTTGAGAATGGAAATGTGCGTTAGCTTTTCTTGAAGCTGCCAAATCATTCTGGAGCAAGAAAAAACTCTAAACACAGTTTTTGTGTTGTAGGATATACTGTGCATGTTCAACCTGAAGCAATTGTATGGGCACTTCCATTTTAATATCCTGTATGCCACTTATTCTAAAGTGACCTTGGAAAAATAGTGTATATGTATTAAAAAAAATAAAATACTTCTAAAAAAGTTTATCTCTGATCTTTCTTTCAAACCTGCTTTTCTGCATTCGTGCAATTTTTAGGAAAAACAGAAAAGAATTTGTTGTGGGATTTTTCTTGGTTTGGAGAGAATATGATGATACACACTACTTGGAGAGAAAACCACTCCAATAGCCTCTAGAGCTAGGAGTGCCACGGTGATGGGGAAATCCTGTAGGAAAACCAAAGTATCTTAAGCCAGAGCAATTGAACTTGCCTTTTACCTCCTGCTATTTACAGAGCACTACTGATGAGTAAAGATTTCAACCTAGCTTCTGCAGTTTTGGCAGTTCTGTTACCAGTAGATTGAACTACAAAAGTAATTTACCTAATGGATTTCCAAACCCACCTGTGCAGAGGCAAGCAGGCATGTATTCTTCCTCTTTCAAGGCTGCAATGGCCGTTACGGACCTTGTAACCAAATTTTGGCAATTGCTTTGAAACAGCATTGAATTAAGCCGTGTTTTTGTATTTTGGCAAGGTTTTTGTGAGGCAGAGGAAGCACTGGTAATGAAACGCCTTGAATGCTGAACAGCTAGTTATTGAAAATTTTGTGTTGTAACATATAGCAAGCTTTATAATTTCAGAGGATTAAAAAAAAACCCCACTGAGGTAGCCATATGCAATAACCCACTTTGAATGTCTCATCTAGAAAATACACTCAAATGCTGTGGGAGTGGTTTGGCTAAAGATACTTATCTGTTACAAACGAAGTTTGTGTAAATCCACCTGAGCCACTCAGGCTACATTTAAGATTAGAGAGACAAGCAAATTACAGTGTTTTCAATATTGAAGTGAGAGGACAAGCAGAGGCTGAGCTCTGCAAGCTAAACTGAATAGTTTCTGAAAGATTAACCACCCCTTGTTCCTTGCATATGACTGATAACTTAATTAGTAAACCAAAATTTAAATGGGAAAAAAAAAAAGGCATTATTTCCTTGACTGAAGAACATGCTTTCTGTACGGCATGCTTGCCACAGGGCTGGTTTGTAGTTCAGGCCGCACCTCATTCTAGGCAATACCTAAATTTAAAACTACAAGGCTTTGCTACCGGTGTTTAAAATAGCTATTAAGATTCTAGACAAAGGATTTGTTATAAATGCAAGAAGCTATTATGCTTTTTTTAAAATTACATTGCTAGCATGACTAGTGCTACAGACTGAGCCGAGCACTGACGACCAAAGCCTGTAAGCCATGCTTTAACCGTGGGAAGCCAGTCTTATAAAGGGCACTGACACCGACTGCCTCTGAAACGCTGTGCACAGTTCAAGGAAGTGAATGAAAAGTTGAAACAAGCCCAGTACTAAAACCATTTAAAAGTGGGGGTTAAAAAAACCCAACCAACTCAAAACCAATAACCTTTCTAGCAAGAGAGTTGAGCAAGTCAACCAACCTGCCTTATCCATGGCCAAGCAAAGAGGGCTTTCTATTGCTTTGGGTGGCTGCCTCATAGACAAGGCTGGCCAAGTGCAGTCTATGAGAATTTTACTTCTGGGCTGTGTTTTTCTAGGTCTCCCATGACTGAAATACAAGTGCTGCACCAGAGGCAGGAATCAAGCCAGGACGGCCAATGGTCCATTTCATGGAGCAGGGACTGTGTGTACGATGATGTTCTTTCCTAGCTCTTCAAGCTCAAAAATCCCGAGCTCCCAGAGGCTATTTTGGGTGAAGAAAGCAGTCAGCTAGAACTTAAGAAGTTTCCCAAAATTAAGACAAAAATTAAATTTCTAACAATGGCACGAGCAGCTGCACCATGGCTTAGCATGTATCATCTGTCTATGCTCCAGCAGATACTGCAGCAGTCACTCAATGAAAACAGGACACAAAGTCAGAAAAACACTCATAACTACAAATGAATAGACATTACTACATCTGAACAACATATAAATCACTTACCCATAGTGGGTTGTTTCTTGTAGTCTTTCTGTTCCACAAATTGATATGGAGATAATCAAGTCGAGCTAAATGCTAATTGGAAAGTAGCCAATGCTTTCCTTGCCTGATGAGGCTAAAACAATTGGGGAAAGTCCTGGTGTAAACAGGACTGCTCCTCCATTCTCAAGATGCTTCTTTGGGGTTATAGAAGGGACTAATCTTGCTCAGCACAGTTACATGGTTGTATTTTACTGGAATTCGATGTCTGCTCCTACCAGAAACACCTGGTGCCAGTTCCAGGTGTTGTGAAGGTCCATTTGTGTGACCAGCACAGCATCACACCTGTAGCGGAACCGTGGACTCTGTGTGCCCTGTACCACTGCATGTCCAGCATGGAAAATGGAGCAACCATCCAGCTCCACCACAGGCTGTGGCAAACCAGCTTGTGATCCAGAAGTGGCCAAGATTTCAACCACAGAGTATCGGATCATTGTTTCCAGCTGACGGTCGTTCCAGAGCCCCTGGTTTTCCTGCCCTCTGAAGAAAGCTCTCTGTGACTGGAGAGTTCCTGATGCTACTTTTTATGATGTGATGAGATTTCAGGACAGACGTTATGTGATAGAGCTTTTGCTATGATCTATCACTCTTCACATACCAGTTAGTAAAAATTAAAGCATTGATTGGTGTTAATGAGATATTAATCTGCTATTCTCTCTGCCTTTTATTTCCCCTCCTCCTCCCCAAGGAAAGAAAAATAACCTGGCAATCTCCTGCCTCTCAAATGTACTTAAAGCTCAGTGTTGTGGAAAAAAAAAAAGAGCCTAACACAGACCTGCACATGGAGAATGCTGCTGAGCTGCACTTAATGATGCCTCTTAGGATCAGCTGTGCTGCTAGAAAACGCTTCATTTCCTGTGGCTTTCTTTCTTTACAAGCAGAGTGCAGCTCCAATAGCTCTCACAACAATTAGCACCCACTTGTTCTGCAGGTTTGAAGTTTTTTGCATTAGTCAGGTTGAGAAATTCATGGTATTAATCATGACTGAAGTTGTTATTTATCACCTGCTGGGTGAGAAATAATAATTTTGGCACTACTGGGGCAGCAGGCCAGAAGTACCAAATTAAGTAAAACATCTAAACAGTAGCAAGGATCATTTCTCTGATTAATGAATTGTTACAAGGAAAAAGTGCTATGCGTTATCTGATCTTAGGATAAAAGTAGGAGTTGGAAGTAGAAAGCATTAGCAAAGTCAGGCTATACTCTGATGTAGTTTGAAACTTTGCTGGTTGATCGCTGTTCTGTCATTCATGAACTGCTAACAAGCACTCATCTGCGTCAGAGGTCTGCAATCCTTGGCTCACACCCCAACACCAATTTTATGAGAAAAAAAAAAAGTAGCATTTGGCAGAGAGCTTGAGGCCCATTGTGCAATCGCCTTGAAAGAAACGTTGAAATGATTTTAACTTTCTAGGGCTTGTCTAGGCCGGAAGGTTTTGCCATAGGAACAGTTACCAGCCTGGCAAAACACTGTTGTGTGAAGGCAGTAATAGTGGTGCAGGAAACAAAATCAGTGACATCAGTAGAACTAAGTTTACGCCCAGATAACTGGATCCATACTGGGGCTATTAGTCACCTGCAGGATTAAAGGAGCCCACAGACTCCAGCTGTATTCCTGAAATATTTCACATGTAAATACAAAAAGAGTTGGACTACACAGAAGTGGCTACATTGAAATGAGGTCTGTGTGTGCTGTTACAGCCCTAAGTTGCCAAGTCACTCTGACATACTATGTCCTCTCCCTGCAAGACCATGGCTGGGAGCTGAGAAGCTGACCACGCAGCAATGCCCACAGAAATGGTATCTTCCAGGTTTGTAAATTAAACGGAAAAACTGACTGCTATCCTTGAGCATGGCTGAAGAACTTGGCCTGGGAGAGAACCATTGCCACTGAAAGCAAGCAGAACCTTTGGGTGCAATTTGGTTTGCTTGTTGAGGTTTACAAGAAAAAAAAAAAAAAAAAGAAAAACAGTGAGAGCTTTAGCAACCCTTTTTGGCTCAAACTAGTTCATTTTCTGGAAAGAAGGTACAAGGTTTTTCCATAGAGAGCATCAATCATTCCCATCTATTGCTGCGGACTTAAAATTTGGTACTAGTTGAGATTAAGAACTTCCCACTGTTGACACAGACGGACTGCCCTGGCTGACATCTGTAGCAGCCAAAGTAACTCCAATCTACCGAGCCAGCGTGCCCAGAGGCTGACTCAAAATAGTAAGCTGACATGAGAGGTCAGCATGAAGTCATGCCTCTCAGATTTGGCTTAAAGTTGACAGTAAGCCAGTTTGTCAATAAAGACATTTTTGTAAACAAGCTTTATATCACATTGTCACATAAATGCTCTCTGAAGTATTTTTTTTTAAGGAAAACCCTAAAAGTTTATCCTGCAGTTAAGAAAATTAGAGATCTTGAGGATGTAGAGCATGATGGTCACCTTTCCTACAAGTACTGCTAAAAATCATCAGTCGTCCAGGCTTTGTGACCTCAGTTCAGCAACAAAGATATGAAACAAGAATGAAAAGGATGGTTGTTCATAGAAAATAAAAGCAGCAGCAAAGGGCTTGTTGCGAACAGAAAACTATCTTCCTAGGCTACGTAGGCAGCCATCAGAGGGCATCTGAAAGAATCTTGTTGCAGGCGTTGTGGGGAGGAACCAGCGCAGCTTAGCTGTGACAAATTCTGCAGAGCTGGAAAGAACACCAGCCATCATCCAGCTGGTCTGGTCAAACTATGACATGACCTAGTCCCCAGAACACCTTCTTTTGACTTTGTCTTTTCTTTGTCCCTCAGATATTATCACTCAGACTGTTAGATTACAAGCTCTTCACTTTCTTCTTAAGACAATAAAAACTTCGCTTTAGGTCCACTGCTGTTTATAGCTCGATTCCTATAAATTCCTCTCTAAAATCCCTTCGCTGTTTGTCAGCTCTTTCCCTCAGAAGTGTGTAGCATCTTGATCTATGATGCCTCCTAGCCAAGAAGTATATACCTGACGTTACTCATGATCTCCATGACCTCACTCATTTACAGCTTTAAGTCTGTGTTGTGGCATGTTTAAGGAACCAGTTGATGAAGATCAGTAATTTGGGGGCATTATATGAAGGGTAGCTTTTAATCTAAAATAAGCTTTTCTGCAGCATGTTTTGTTGTCGATTATAACACTTTGTAAAAGGCAGGTGGGTTTCTGCACTGGTGTGTAAAGATCACAGACCTGACTGAAACTCGCGTATTACATGCAAGCACAAGTACAAAGGTCCTGCTGTATTGCCAGAGCACACTTGTAGCAAAGCCTAAAAATACAGCTGCAGAAAACCCTGCCAGTCATCTGATGGAAATGCTTTTGACAGACAGAGGACAGCTCCTGCAGACCCATTTCTATGGAGGCTCTTTCATTTGGTTCAGTGCATCTTCCTGGGGCCCGTCCTGCTGCCCCTTCTCCCCGACATCCTTTCATGATGACCCTGCTGTTGCTGCTGCTGCTTCAGGGTCTTCCTGCACTAGGAAAAGGAAGGGACTCACCCTTAGGAAAAGGTTTTCCTGCCTATGGACTGCATTCCTCCCTTTGCTTTGAAAGAGATTCCTTCTGCTGGTAAAATAACTTCAGCACGGAGAACCAGCGTGCTTTCTAGGATTTGTTTAGGCAAAGAGAAGCAGCCTGCAAGCCTACCACCTTCTGCTCCGTGTATCTATAGTGAGTCCAAATGCTCCTGCCACAGGAAACACATTGTGTTTCCATAAACGATGATGCTTAAAATCTGCTTTTCTAACTCTCTAATCACAAACAATTCCAATAACAAGGTAATTGGTGTGTGCTTGGTTTTGGTATTTTTTTTTAAAGTTCGATAAAATTCAACACTGGAAAAATAGAAAGCAAAATTAAAACTTATTCGGATAATGCAGTTCTCTCAAAAATTCTTTGGCATTTTCGTATTACCATACTAAAAATTTACCGATTTAGTCATGAACTATCATTGACTGATAAGCAGGCTGAGAAAAGCTTGGAAGGGCAAGGAGCAAATTCCTCACTCCTGAGGGGCTGAAAGTGTAAAGCGCTTAAATGGGGATTCCAAAAGGAAAAAAAAAAAAAACCAAGCAACTGGTAGCCATAAGAGAATGAAGTTTCCTTATATCAGCTCAGTGAGTTTCTCAGGATATTGTCCTAGGAGCCATTGCTTGCACTGAAGCCAACAGAAGTTGTTTGATGCATCCCATTGAAACGTCACTGATGTGCAATCAAACGAGTGATTTCTAGCCAAAGATTATGAAATATTTGGCAAACTCAGCCAAGTGGATGAGTCAGAGAGAAAAACCTGCCTGACAGAAGAGTAAGTCAAGCCACAGCAGTTGCAAGTAATTTGTCCCAAATGTGTGCAGGGCAAAATCTAGAGCAGGAGGCCGGTTTCCCAGCTCCATGCTCCAACCACCGCTCTGCATTCTTTGCTGCTTTTTTAACCACAACAGCCTCTGAAAATCACCCTTCAAAGGCACTTCTTGGTGGTAATAAATGAACCATCAAAACCTAAACAAAGAACACAGCAGTTGCGATGATGCAACTTAACAAATAGAAATGACTAAGATTGCCTCATCCTCTGCTTATTTCCAGAAGAATAAAGCCCAGGTCATTTATAAAACCTTCCCCTTTCCCCTCTCCTTTACAGCCCCTTGGGAGTCACCCAGAAGACAGCACCACTTTCCTCTGCTTCCCCATCTTTAAAATATATTCATTCCAGTTTTCAAATTGCTATTTTGTAGTGCTAAATCTCTACCCACACTAATTTCTCCAGGTCAGAATCTGACCCTGATTTGAGCAAAATCTGGAGTCAAATATTCACACCAGAATGCTTTTGCCTTGCTGCATGTCAGATGCCATCTCCCTGCAAATGTTTCACACACCTTGGAGTGCAGCTTGTGGAACTGATGAGGTGAAGAGCACTGCAGAGCAGCTCTGTGCTGGTAATCACAGGACTGAAGAAACACATACATCATCTGCCACATAGGTTGGCATTTCAAGTAAAAAACCTTCACAATGTGTAAGATGTTGGACAAATGATGGCCATATGCATGTTTGTCTCTGCGCAGATGTCTTTGCATTCTCAGCTAGGAAAAAGCTGAGGTAGGCTTTTTTCCCCCCCCCGACAGTTTAATATTGGTGACACAGTTTATGTCCTCTGCAAAAACAATAATGGAGGATAAGGTGACATAATTTATTTGCAAATCGTTTGACATATGCAGGGCGTTGTCCTTGCAATAATCACCATCAGTCTGTCAGTTTAAGATATGAATGGTGCCACTGCCATTTTATATCATTGTGTTAAGCTTTCACATTTTGTAATTTTACAGATTTGTTCTTTGGAGAACACTGCAACACAAATCAAATTGTATTATGTTTAGTCATATGCTGTGTGGAGCACCTACCTGCAATTAGGGGCGGAGACAGACGAGGAGCAAACAAATAGCCCTAGATAAGAGGCAGCTCCTCAAAAGTTAGGATATTTCCTAGATACCATTACTCAACTTTCGTGGTCATTATTCAAGGCAAGAGGGATTATTTAAATTCATGCTAACATCAGTTGCCAGCTGCATGAACAAAGTGAGCACTGGAAAGCACCGTACTGACAGATCAATTTAAAATACCCTTGTCCGTTTTGTTTCTCCCTAACAGTCAGGCACAAGATTTGATTCTTATGAATAATGTGTGCTTTTCTAAAGTAAATATACTGATTTCTTTCCAACCCACAAAAGATTCCTTCAAGACCTGGTAGGTGCCTGCAGTATTAACTCCGCTTTGCATAGACATGCGGAATGATTCTGGAATAGCAATAAATTCAGCATTGTCTCTTTCATTCCAGGCAAATTAATTCCTGTGGTACAGTTTAAAAAAAAATATGTAAAGTCAACTGCTTATTTTTAGTCTTTTTGTTCTTGTTTGTTTTACATTTGAGCCAGAGATTACTGTGGGAGGGATTCACAAGTGTATTTTAGGTATATTCAGTGCCAGACACCTTACATTAACCATTTGAGAAACATTAATAAGTAAGTATGTCTTAATTGGTAAAGGAGTCAGTAGGAAATAGTGTAATATACATTCTGGAGTATCACATTTCAATGGCTTTTTACTCTATTTTGAATAGAGAAACATGATCTGTTTTCCCCTGGGAAAGTTCCCCACATTCAGTTGTCAGCAGAACAGAATCTTTCTGCTTCCAGTGAGCCCTTAAACTAGAAAGATTTATTGCACTTACACCCTTGAAAGAACATATCTTTTTCTTTCTTTGAAGGCAGCCATTATCACCATCCCATTTTATATCTTTTCTGATAAGTGCAGGCAGTAAAGCAGATAAACTCCTTGCATACCAATTAAAGACACATGCACACTAAGACACTGTATACTATCAGAGATGCTCAGAGTAATATTCTTCCTAGCACAGTAGATATATCTAAGGAGTTTGACTTTTATTATTCTCAGCTTTACACCTCTGACATTTCTAAAAACATTGAGGAAATTAATGAATTCTCACTCAAGACTCCATTGTCTAATCTTGCCCCAGTGCTCATGAATTATGGAAAATGACAGATCAGCTGATCGCACACAACAGGCTATTTTGAAAATACCCTTTTTAACAAAACCCTGGCCACAAAAAGCTCACCACTGACAAACTATTGCTCTCATGTTAATTGATACCTGTCAAAGTTTACGGCTGGGGCCAGCCACTAAACTTTGAGAGATGCTGTGATTTCCACTCCCCCACCCTGCCAGGGGAGGATAAAAGGGAAACCAGGGAGAGAGACACGAAGGTTAGAAAAAACTTGAACCAGCATAATGAAAAACCTAACAAAACTAACAATAACAATGAAGATGTTAAAGTATATACCGATATTATACAAGTATACAAATATATTCAATGATACAAGAGACTACGTTAATACAGAACCCACACCTTCCAGATGACAACAAGGTCCCAAGCAGGAAAGCCCCAGACTGGGCTTTGCAGCATATGGGAGCACCTGAGCCCAGAGTCTCAACAACAGTCCAAAAAACAAACCAGAAAGGGAAGCACTGAAGAAGCCATGCCACTCCCACCCAGGGAGGCAGGGGAAAGCGACCTGTACCCACAAACGGTGCTCCTCCGCAGCACGGAAAGAGGAAATGAAAACACCAGCAGCACAGGGAGAGATGACAAACAGCCAAGGATGATCCTGCCAGCCGAGCAAGCACCAAAGGGCCCCAGGATTCTTCTCAGGGGCCCTTATATACGGAGCACCATGGGAAGGAACACTGTGATTGGTCCATTGGGGTCACCTGACCCATCCTCTCCTCCCCCACCGCGGTTGTCCCCTGTGCCAGAAGCCCCACAGGACTTCCATCCTGGGGCTCTCAAACCAGGACAGTACCTCAAATAACTGTCTCGCTTACTTGCATCCAAGTTGTGGTGATTCTTTTTATGCACAAAAAGTAGGAAGGCCAGACCCCGGAACCTCAGGAAGCCTCTTTTAAAATTCTCCGATAAGAAGCTGAAATGCAGTCCCAGTGCTTGGCAACCTGCCTTGGATTTTTCAGTTTTGAGATCTCCAGTGGCCAAGTGAGGGCTCAGTAACATTTTAAGGTTCTTAAGCACAACCTCCTCCCTGTGTAACTGCTTGTTCTCCCAGTGCCTTTTCCCAGGCCTTTGCTCATCCCGAATGGTGAGACCCAGAGGATTTGCAAGAGAAGCACCTCCCAGATGAGATCTCTGCAAGGACCAGGCTGTAAAGACTGAGACTGGTGTCAGCAGCTGGAAGCCCCAGGGCTGTTCTCCGACCCCTAATAGGTGGCTGGGCAGTAGGAAGCCACATGGTCTATGAACCTTTTGGCCAGAACACCTGCCACCTGCCCTCTTCCCCAGTCAGCCTGCAAATTCACTGGGGTAGGAGCCACTCTGCTGTGTTTCTTTCCAAACAAATAAAAGCCACCGTCTGCTGCAAGCTCTAGGTTGCTCCCGAACCACCACACTCAGCTCCTTTTTAATTCTGTACTCCAATTTTTAAAAAAATTAGTATATTTACTCACGATATTTATTGTTGAGTGGAAAATTAGCTGCATGCAATATTATCTGTGAACTTATTTCTACCTCTCCAAGGATCTCACCCAGGGTTTTCCCTCAAGTACAATGCCTGAGCACATCAGTGACTTCCTTGTGCAGAGTGGCTGAGATACCAGTTTTCTCTCAGGGTTCCCTTTAGATAAGAAACTACGGAAAGCAATCTATCTCATTCAAAACATCTGAAAGAGCTGAAGATACAGACAGCACTAATCAGTAATTAATACAAATAAAAGAAACGATCTTTCATGTAGGTGGTAATAATAACACTCTGGAGTTTGTTCTAATCCATCTTTTTGTCAAATGAAGCACCAGGGAATTTATCTGCAACAATGAGAGTATTTTCAGAGTCTTTGCTTTGATTTGCAATATGGGGTTTACTCCTGTGTTAACAAAGAACTCAGAACAAATAATCAAAGGGTTTAAAACCAATAAAGGAGACTTTGATATGCACAGGAATTCTGCTATACCTTTATAACCGTATTACAAGTCAACCTTCCAAACTAAGACCCTACTGCAAAAGTGCGACAATATCCCTTTGCACAAATCCTGATAGCTGTCTTTCCTCCATGTTAAACCACTGAGAGCAGATGGAATAAGCAGCTTCTAATCTTCATCTCCAGAGAAAC
The DNA here is from genome assembly GCA_020746105.1 of Trogon surrucura. Lineage (NCBI taxonomy): Eukaryota > Metazoa > Chordata > Aves > Trogoniformes > Trogonidae > Trogon > Trogon surrucura. The sequence goes on along the minus strand of CM036621.1, from coordinate 57,853,201 downwards.
AGTGTCTTCCAGAACATCAGACAATCTTGAAATCCTTTAAATAGCCCCATATTCATTATATTTAGTGACAATTACAGAAGTGACTTCCTGACTGCAAATATGATTCATTACTCTGCAGCAGAAGTAATACCTCTAATAGACTATGCATTGAGTTGACCCAAAATAGCTGCTGAAGAATAGTTGTTCCTGAACTACTCCACGGAGAGATTTAAAAAAAGAAATTATAACCATATATAAGAAAAGCAGATTACTCTGCCATGTAATTATTTAGCACTACCCCTAAATCTTTACGTAAACTAAATTTCAAACAGGGACAACAGTAAGCAATGTTTAATAAGGAGTTCTTAGGAACAATTTGCCTGGAACTTGCCAGGAGGTTCTAAGGTCTATTTTAAATTAAAAAATTTGCATTCAATGTTTAGTCACGCTTTAGCTCCACTGTTACCATCACTCTTAAAGTTAAAAAAGAAATAAAAAGGAGAAATATAATTTTTTTCTTCTGAGTAAATGGAGTAGAAATTCAGTGTTTCCAACCCTGCTAGACGTGAGGACACAGCTCCAGTTCCCTCCTCACTTTGGAATAACACAGGCAGCTTCATCCCGCTGAGGAAAGCCCTACTCCAGGGCCTGCAAGATCGCCTTTAAGAGAATGGTGCTGCCCTGCTATTGATTTTGACGCCTGCACAGTGCTGAGCATCAGGCTTTAACTGCACACACAAATTAGGAAGCCTGGAAATGATCTCAGAAGTTGATCATGTGTCCACTCCCCTATGCAGAGCCGCACACCATGGAGACAGCCCTGTTTGGTTTGTGCGCTCACTGTCCTAGGAAGCGATTGCTCACAGGCCCCCACTGAACATCTTCAGGTCACTCCCAATGTTCAAAGCAGACCTCAGCCCTGCCGTGTGCCACACTGGCTCTGTCTCACTGAGACAGGGCTCCTCAGCACACCCTTTTCCTAAATTCCCCACTGCAGAGCCAGGTAGGTGGCAGGGCTGCGGGTGCCCCCTGCCAAGGGGGTGTCTGACAGAGCCAGGTCTGTGCCCTCGCTCCCAGGGCAGGCAGAAAGTAAAGACCAGGGAAAAATCAGAGTCTCACCCCTGCCTCTCGCTGATGCCAACTGCAGTTTACCCGTGAACTTCCGAGAGGCCATAATTTCATCCGTGTTGTTCAGGATTTTTGCAGGCAAGGTGGCCAGGTACTCTCAAATGGAAACCCAAACCCATCAGCTTTCGAAAGGAACGACAGAAATAGCCCATCACCTTTGCAGAAGTGATACTAAACACGTGCAGTAATCTTCTTTCAGCTCCTTTTTTCATTCCTTCTCATAGCAGTCGCTCAGCGTAACCTTCCAGACAACAGCTGCTGCCAAAGAGGAAGGCTGGGAGGCCTGAGCTGTGCTCAGTGCAAAATTATACAGGTGGGTGCTCTCAGCTCAGCCTTAAAATTTTTATTATTTCTTCAGCTTCCTGTCCAAGTGTTGTGCCTGCTCCCTTGATTAGAGCAACGGCAATTTAAACTAAACCTCACAGCACACAATGGCTGATGCTGCCACCGAAAAGTCTCACTGATGAGGTCTCAGAGTAATCCCAGTATCCCAGCTTACTGTGCATGTCTCCGTTCTAGCCTGTAAAATGGCATTCTACAATGCTGGTATGTAATCTAAAGATCATCGTAAGTAATAATTAAACATTAAATCAGATTAATTCCAGGCTTGTTTGCCCTTGACAATAATACTATTAATTCTCTGGAGACAAAAGCAAGACAATTGTGTGAAAACAAAGCACAAATAAAGTCCATAAAATGCAGAGGAAATATTTCCAATATTAATTTTGTAATATGGAGTATTCATTTTGTAATATGGTGGTGACATAAAATATGCAGCAGTAACAAACAGAGGAAAGTTGATGGGCTGCCAAAGCTGTTTCTCTTTAAAATGCACATTGCTCTGGAGCAGCTGAGCTTGGCGCCGAGACGAGACTGCCTACACAGGCTTTTTCAAAGGGCTCTTTCAAGGTCGACGTGCCACTTGCAGCTCTGACATAGGATCAAAACTAAAGCTGGGGAATCACATGAAAACCCAGCCAGGCTGTGTGGGACTGCCTGAGAGGACTACAAGAGGTCTATCTGTGGCCTCACCGGATGTTCCCATGATTGCTGTCTTCGTATCAAAGGTGCTCTCTCTATAGACAGCAATCTGTTGGTGCCAGGCAGGGGTGGCCATGTGATATACGGCTGTCAGCAAAATGAGCTCGTCCATTGGTTATCACTGGCTCTAATTAAAGGAAGACACAGGCTGCCGAGTCGGGGTCCCTTTCATTGGAGCTGAGAGGACAGCAATCTCCACGAGAGCCGCAAAGGAGGACAGATTCATTTGACTGATTGCATGATGTCTGAATTAATGGTCAGGAAAAGAGCTATTGTTGTGCCCTCACTGGTAGGCTGCTTCAGAGAGCTTTTGCTGCACCATCTGCTTGAGCGTGGGAGCAAAAGTGACGCACTCCTCAAAATACAACCAGCAAGGCAGGAGCCTGGCTGATGCGGCGAGCCTTTTCTGGATCAATTTTACAAGGCAAAGTGTCTAATATGTAATGAATGTTCAATAAGCTCAAATACAAACACGTTGCAAGGAGCAGGCTGTTAGTCAAACCTATGCTGCTCTAACTTTTAAAACAGTTTTTTTGGTTTATTGTCAATGTGGGCAGTGGAGACAAAGCAAAACAGGGCACAGTATAAACTACAGCACCAAGCAACTTTGGCTCCTCATCTTCTTTGTGTCTCCTGGTTTCTGTGGCTGGGAAAAATGCACTAATTAAATCCTTGTAACTACGTTGGAGTTTCTGGGAGGAAAGGGGTGGGGAATAATTGCTATTAAACAGCAATGGCGCAGCATGTGTTTGACAGGTGAGAAAACCTGGTTCAAGCTCTTGGTGTTGGGGGGCACTTTTTGGGGGGAGGCTTAGCTCTTAAGAAAACACTGTCATGCTCTTCTTGGTGCATGTAAGAAATCTGGCTTCTCTCAGGATTTCAGTAACATCACAAAACTGGAGCAAGCTCCAGAGCTAAAATTAAATTCACAAGCTGCAGCAGGCTTGCAGGCTGGAACAAACTTGCAAGCAACAACCTGCTTCCAACATCCCATTTGAATGTAATGTTTACATTTCTGAGCTCTTCAGGGTCACGGCAAACTTCTACCTAAATGGAATTAACTCCAGACTAGAATCTGCTCTATGTATGTGGCTCACATCATCTCTAGCCAGGTGATGCTGGATCAAGATGCAGAGGTACTTCAGTGAGACCCTCTAATCACATGAGTCTTGTCAGCCTCACCCCGCTCCAAGTGTCTAGGTTTGCTTCTGTGGCAAACTCTTCTGCTTTTGGGAGACCTCCACTAGGAAGTGAAAGTCTCAGAAGAGAGAAAACTAAGGCAATGAAAATGACAATCCATCCTGGTCCTGGTTTCTGATTTGTTACTCTTTGGGAGCCAGTGGGCATTGTGAATATAAATAAATTACAAACCTCAGGCAAGTCACCTGGCAGTGACCTCCTTGGGCCTTTGGCTCTAGTTGAGCATGTTGCTGAATACCAGCACCGTGACATTGTCCCTGGAGGTGGTATGGCACCAGAGTGGGTCATCCAGGGAGGTTGTCAAACCTTCATCCTTGGAGGTCTTGAGACATGACTATACAAAGCCATGGCTGGCCTGATCTGGAGATGGCAATAGTCCCAATCTGAGCAGGAGGCTGGACCAGACTCCAGTGGTTGCCCCCTGCCAGCAGCTCTGAGGCTGCGACTCTCTGTCGGTCCTTCTTTGCTTCAGCTATCTGGAAACTGAGAAGGCAAACATCTTGGTCATGCATCTCTTAAGAAATTCTCCCTAGGGCATGCATGCACTTCCACATTTCTCTGGGAAGAAACATGGCTACTAAGCCAAGAAAAGAAACCTCTCACTGAGATCTTGTTTTCAGTTCAGACAACAGCCTCTGTAAGCGGATATGAGAGAGCTGATACAGACGAGTACACCGAGGAACTTAATGATATCATATTTCTGTGTGATCAAGATAACCTATATTAAACTGTTAGCAGTCATTTAAATATTTATACCAGTAGATCATACAAAGAAAAAGGAAATATAAAGTTTAATCACGTGGCTCAGTTCTATTGAATATATCCATGAAGTGGTATTTCTGGTTGTGAGTGGAAAGGCATTTACTTACTAAACTGTTTCTCAATTATAGCCATCACAAGCTTAGGACTCAGTGGTTTATATGGCCTGAAACATTAGATAATCTGTCCAATTGTGTAATGTGCAGAGAATCATTGTAATTGCAGAAATAGTACTTGTCACTATAGCTTTAAAGTAATTGCTTTGTTTATATTTAAGGGAATGCAAGTAAACTTGACTAGGGTACTCCTTGGATATCTATTAATATTTAGTCTGCTTTTGTTGGAGGCTTTTCTGAGTACAGTAGTTTTCCCCCCAAGAATAGGAACAGACAGAGTAGCTGAATAGCAGGACAACTTTCTTGTGACAATGCACAGAGAAGTTTTTCAACATCTGGTTTGGATTTTTTTTTTTTTTGACATGAACAACCCAAACTATTATTCTTTCAATTTGTTATCAGAAATGGTTAAATATTTTCATTTGATTAACAAAATAATTTTGAGCCAATCAGCTGTTTTGCTTAAGATTTTAGAAAGCAATTCAAATCACAGTCTTATAATTACAAATGAGAGGTGATTTTAACCATAAACCAGCTATATAAGAAAAGCAGAAATAAGATGACACATCTTTCTGTGTATTAGACACAGTATCAAAAGGCTTTAATTTCACTACATTCATTTCTGAAATGTCCTCTCTAATGAAATTCCTAGAAGAATCCAGAATTATTTAACAAATAGAAAACACTGAATAAGAAATTTCCTCTGTTTTTACAGTGTGCCTTTACTGAGACTTACTGAGCACTCCTGGATACATATTCATGAGCCAAAGTTATTCAAATCAGTATGTGTGTACATGCATGTTTGTACACAGACCCAGTCAACATATGATGAGTTCATACTGCTGTAATAAACTGGAGTAGCAAGAAGAAAACACAAGGAATAACACTTCAGAAGAAAGAGGCAAATAGGGAGGAATTACACAAACGTAATGTGCTACAAAAGGTATTTCCCCATGAGTCACTTAAATGCTGATCCATTCTCATTAAACAGCAAAATCAGCTTTGACATCATTGCTCAACACCAGTGTGGTATTACAGCTAAATGTTACTTCGCTGTAATTTGTTATTATAAAATGAACTTTTATATTGGAATATTCAAATATTCATACTGGAACAAGTGCATATTGATTTGGCTGTTCCATAAACATAAATGTCTTCCTAGCAAGCAGGGACACCATGTTGCAGTGAAGAAATATTTAAAACTACTTATTTACAGCATTTATTTTAGTGGCTTCTGGGAAAAAAAAATTACATTTTTAAACTGTCAGCATTGGGACATGGAATTTATTTTCTTTGTGTCAATTTAAAAGGTTTTTTTCTTCATTTTTTTTCTATGTCATGGCTCCAGAGCTCTTCACAGTGGGGCTCTGCAGTCAGAAAAAAAACATCATTTGGAGTCGGTGTGTTCAGAGATCTTGCTCCTATTAACTCTGGCCTAAGAACAAGGTCCAACTCCATAGCTGCATTTGGATTATCTTCCTCTTTGAGCTGGTGCTCCAAGACCATCTGAGACTCCCTACAATCACCCTATGTTCCCTGATTTAGACTGTTCATTTTTGTAACAATTCAGAGCTGGTGCTGACCCTGCTCTCATTCCCAGACACCCTTACTACATGCTCCCCTGGCTACAAAATACTTGGTGCATACTTTAAAGCAATCTGGGGCTGATTTATTCAGTGCACCTGCATGGGGCTGGAGGGAACATACTGCACCGCCCATCGCCTCCCAGGCACATGCATTCCCTCTCAGACTTCTTGGTCATGACCCCATCTCTTTCTCCCCCAGCCCTGCATCACATATCTGAAATGTTTCGCAGAGAAACATGTCCATGTCGGTTAAGCAGTGGGGAGATGGAGCCAGGACACGTGCGCTGCGTCTAGCGAAATCTGCTGCCGTTTCACAGAATCGCGGAATTGTTCTGGTTGGAAAAGACCTTTATGATCGTTGAGTCCAACCATTACTTAACTCTACCATGCCCACTTCTAAAGCATGAGCACCATATCTAGGTGGCTTTTAAACACATCCAAGGATAGTGATTCAACCACTTCCCTGGGCAGCCTGTTCCAGTCTTTGATAACCTTTTCAGCACAGAAGTTTCTTCCGAATGGCTGGGCTAAACCTCTCCTGGCATAACTTGAGCCCATTTGTGTGGGCTGTTCCCTCAGTGTGCTGTCCTGGCCCAGGCACTATGCAGAGAGAGGATGAAAATGCCTTACGACTTCCACAGCACGTCAGAAGATAGATATTGTGATAGGTCTTCAGGAAGGAGGTATGAAAGTGGCAGCCTTGGCGAGAAGCAGAAGTACAGCAGTTGTTACGGTTCCCTGAAATGAAAGCTTTTCTTTCCAAGATACCTTCAAAAAACCAGAAGTGCCCTGGAAATCGTACAGATCCAGCATCAGACTCTTTAGCACAATCTTTCTTGCCTTCATGAGGCCTTTTGCGTGTTCGGATGAGTCAGAGGGGAAGTGCCCCTGAGTTACGGAGCGAGCCAGATAAAACAAGAGCCCGATGGTTCTCCTAGCCAGCGTACCCACGCACACGGTCAGTGCTCCAGCAAAGGAGGTGAATGGATCTGTCAAGCCTTCCTCGGACAACCTGCTCGAGGATTAATCATACCAGTGTTTGCTCCATGCAGTCGTGTGCACTTCAGGCACCGTTCTCTCCTTCAGCTCTTTAAAGAAGGAAGTACTTCTTTCACAGGATTCAGGGGTCAAGTTTGGTCCCCTTTCGACACCTCAAATCCATTCAGTTTGCCTGCTGCTGCTAAGCTAAATGGTGCCATGAGGTAATTTATTTGGGATCAGGGTTAAAGTGCTAATGAGAACACCACATTTCTCTGAAGCTCAGCAGAACTGAGAGCAGCATTCTCAGCTGAGAGAAAGAAAAAAAGAAATCCTCAGCAGATACTGGAGCCAAGAAGCATATGGAGCCATTTTAGACCACGGTTACATAGCTTCTTCTCAAGTTTCAGTGAAGTAAATCTGAAATGCAGTTTGAATCCTAATATATGTGCAGGAAGTCTGTGCATCCAGGATTACTATAAAAGTAGGTTATTTGGAGCCATTCTCCAGTGAGGTGCTGAGAGCCTTCAGCTCCACTTGGAGTTAAGAGGACTGGTATGTTTAGCACCTTGAAAGATTAGGCTTCTAAATGTTCCTACTGCTGATAGCACATTTGCTAGGAGGATTGATTTGACAAGGGTAGCGATGTATGGCCATTAAATTGTTTGCAGATTTGACCTATCTGCCCATAATAAGAAATAATACCTGAAGTGCCATAACTCTGTCAAACATTTCAAAGGAATACTTGTTTAAAGATCGAATGCATTATGTAATCTCATAATGTCAGATTAGGACATAAAACTATGGAACATGACACAGAGCAGCATTACAAGACATACGGTGTCAGAAATTTTATAAACAATTTCTTCTGGACCTCTCATGTGTTATCAGTTTGAGTAGTGACTATGATGCATTTCAAATTTCTGCTGGCAGCTGGAGACAAAATGAAGTGGCAAAAAAGGTGACTGGAAATATCATCCAGGGGCTCTTGAAAAAGAATTTTTCCATAGAAAAACAGTACAGACCTGCAGATTTTGTCCTGGTGTGTGGGAACCAATGGCGAGAATGGGAAAAGAAAAAGGAGAGAAAAATCATCAAAATCAAGAAAAGTAACAGAGCCTAGTCCTGTATGTCTGAGCCGTAGTTCTCAGTTAGCAGCCCCAAAATAATTAACCACAAAGTAGATGTAAAAATCTGTTACCTGCAGCCAGCATAAGGGCTTAGAGTTACCCAATGCTTATGCCTAAAATTTCATAAGCACAATTTTTCTCCATATGGATTTATTTTTATTACATGTTATTTGCCTGAGTATGAGACTACCTAGGCAAGATAAATATCTTTTACCTTGGAAGGATCTATCTGATTTCTTTTAAGTATAAAGCACTTTGGAATTTGGGGAAATAGAAAAGCAAAATAAAATCCCATAAACTAAATCTAAAAGCAAGACAGGTATAAAAAAACAGAGCTGAGAGGAGAAAAAGAAATAAACCAGCAATGAGATAAACAGTGATCATTTTTTTATGAGACTCATAGCAAAGAAAAATTATTTTAACTTTCCTTAAGTGACAACTAGTGGAAAAATAGGAAGCAGATAAAAGGCAGCGCTGAGCATGCTAGGCTGGTGAACATCAGCTAGAGTTGCCTTTTCTGTGATTTTCATGTTTAATCTTCATAGTTTTTACGGCCTTATTCAATTAAAACTACATATAAATGAATACATGTATATAAAAGTGTATGTAAATGTCATACGCAGTGTTTTTGTGAATGGAAATTTAGTTGACAAGAAGTATGTGGTGGGCCCCTTCAGCAACATCTGCTTTGGCCAGTGCAGAATACCAGAGCCCACAAATCAGTGCTGTGATTGCAAAGGTCACAATTTCACTCCCATGTCCCATCTCCACCAACCTGCACCACTGGCAACAGAAGATGGGTTAAAATGAAGCAATACCTGGGTGGGAAACAGCCCCCACTCAGCTCCTGTTTTCCCTTTGCAAAGCAGTGCTGGTGAAGGGCCTGCAGCCCTGCGAAAGAACTCAGAAACTGAGAGGTCGGGCCTGCCAGAGCAGCCCCCTTTTGGGAGAAGCCTGGAGTGCAGCAGGGAAGTGATGCTTCTCTGGCCTTGCCGTGCTGCTGTGCCTCGGGAAAAGGGTGGCAGATGAAGGATGCCAAGATGCAGTTTTGGCAGGGACCAGCTGAGCAGACTCTGGGATTTTGTCTTGCTTGCCTTGGCGCAGCGAGCACCAAGCTGGCCCTGCGTCCCAGGAGCCAGAGCTGTAGAGAGAAACTCACAAGTGCTGCTCCACTTGGCACAGTGGATTTCGAACGAGTTTGCCTCCCTCTGTGAGCCATGCGGACACGCAGCGTGGGCACAGCCACGCACAGCGAGCAGAGGAGTCGAGAGCTCTCTCTGCACTTCTCTACTCTCAGCAGGAGTTTTGTCCCTTGGCTGCCCTTGCCCCAGCAGGTTGCCGAGCCTGCACCCTTGCTCTTTGCAGAGGGAGCATCTTGCGGGCTGAACTCTGCTTCTGCCCCTGCACAGTCTGCAGACAGCTTCTCCGAAGGTGGCAAGTGGGCTACGAGCCTGGGACCCACACTTCTCTCAAGGGACAGAAGATCCCTTCCACCTTTCCCTACCCACGTTTCTCCGTGCAGCAATCGTGCAGAGCAGGGCTGGCGGGAACCTGGGGCCGAATTCCGTTGAGTCTTGGCAGCAACCCGTGCAGGATGTCCCACTCCCCAGGAATGTCAGTGCTCAGTGAGCACTCCCCATGGGTGGCTGCCCTCTGAAACCTGTCACTTAGCCAGCACCTCCGCATTGGCAGATGCTAACTGGGTCAGCATTACTTCGTGTTAAATGTGATAACGCTTTGTTCTCTCTTTTTTTTCTGTTGCTAATAAGTAGCTGCTTCCTTACATCCCTTCTGGTCAGCCCTGCCTGTCAAATGACATGTCTGTCAAAATACACATTTTTCAAAAATGGACCTGTTACCAGCTCTGTGAGGCTGGGGGATGGGTTCGTGTATCATATCACTCGTCCCTTCCATACATCTCAATTTCCTGCTTTCTGCATGATTAATGCACACTTGCTTCCCTCTACATAATGTAGACAGCAAAGAATGAATTATGCTGCTTCATTACATTAACTAGTAACATGTCTTTCCATACCTATATACGCTAATCACTGCTTTCTTGTGACTTGTGTTTATAAATTAACTAGATAGAGAGAGTAAATACAGAATAATGGCATGTTATGTTCCTTTAATGTAACAGAAATCAAGGAGAGGGCCAAGAAGATGTTTCTCCTACTACTGAATTAGTTTAGTAGATTTTCATAATTTTAAAGTCATCACTTTCCTTGTAACACCTACATTTGATCTTTGATGTTGAGCTTCAGTTGTTTTACTAAATTCAAGGAACAGGAGATAGACCTTTTCTGCAGTTGATAGAAAAGGGATACAAGTGACTGAAAATAACTAACATACGCATCAGAAACATAGTCTACAAGACATTGTTCAAATACGGAGTGGTTAATCTCTGCCTAAACTTAATACTAAATAAAACAAGCCAATATTGGCACTCTCAGACAAACTCCAGTATTGCATCTGGAAATAACAATATTATGCAGACCTGAACATATTAGTAGCTTGAAAACAGAGAGCCAGAGCAGATGCTATAAAATACACAGAATCAATCCTGCTTGGACATTTATTGCATTAATACTATTTTCAATTTATTTAGTAGCAAAGTGCTTTTATTACTGACTACTGACTATGTATGAGTGAGAATGTGTGTGGGTGTGGGTGCTGTGTGCACACATATGTATGTTGGCTGCTCTGCCTGGCATAAATGATCCCTGAGAGGACAGCAATAAAATGTTTTAACAACACCTAGCAGCATCTTATGATGCACCATAAAGACACAACACAAGAATACTGATGTCACAGATTCAGTCACAGTGTAGATACAAGGGATAAAACCATTATTAATCCACAAGAACTTGATTAGAAAATTAGCACTATCAGCTTTAACCAAAAGTAAGAAACAAGCTGTTGGTTGTTGTTTGCCTTTTTCTCCCCTTTTACTTCACAGAGCCTCTAGAAGCTTATGTAGAAAGAAAATCAATTAAATAAAAATGGACAATGATGAAGAAGTCAAGAGAGCAATTTTAAAATCAATACATTGCTTCAAAAGAAGCTCACGAGGTGGTTGCAGAATATGGAACAGAAACCTGACATACCAAGCAGACACAATGTTAAAAAACAAAGGAAGATCCTACAATACTTTCTTATTTATCAGAAAGGATGGCATGGAAAGATTTGTAGTAACCCAAGGTTGTGCTACTATAAGCACATCAAACCATCCCTCTGTTGCCTATGCTGACTCCTACAGGGTAACCTGAGAAGCTTCAGACACTAGGCCGTGTCTTTAAGTGGACAATGTTTGGGTTTGAAGAACCCAAAACTTCAAGAGTCAGCCAAGAATGAGCTTTTGTAGTAGCAAACATCAGCACAAATATCATCAACTTCTGCTCTAAGTACAAGACATAATTCTTCAATTTTCAAATAAACACATGCCATAGACTTTTTTTAAAAAGCAACAATTAAACAATAAAACTCTGCCAAAGCAAAATGTTCCATTTTGCATGCAATTTTCTCCCCAAGGAGAGGACTCAGGAAAGAACAAACCACATGTGAAATGTTAGTCATGTTGTTTGACGCACTTTTGGGTGGTTCTCGGATAGTGTGGTAAGGGCAGTACAGGAGTTTATATGGACTAGTGGAGAAATCAGGAAAAAAATACCAGCAAAAAAATGAACTTCATCCTAATGTAATACCTGCTTAAATGCTGATGTGGGCAATTTTATGAAACCATCAGAGATAAAAGTAATCTGAATCATCTTGAAGTATGGTGATCTCTAACTATTTCATGGGAAACATGATTACCAGAAAAGGGTCTTAAAATAGTGAATCGTGAATTGCTACAGTTAACTGTGTTTTAGTGCTGCTTCTAAAATTGCAAACTGCAAAACTCAGCCCACAAAATTTCTTGACCTCTTTTGCTCTGTCAAAATTAAGGCAGAATTAAATATGACTAGAGTAGGCAGGCAGAGGATTGAGTAAAAAATTCTTAGCTATAATCACTTCTCACTTGAAAACCATTTCTGCTTTATTGCAAGCCCATGATTCTGAAAACATAGTTCAAAACAATGACTTTAAAGAAATTCCATTTTTCTGCTTGGAAAACATCTGTGTAGTGATATACCATGACAAGCATGAGGCGTGCAAATACAACTCAGAGCAACTGGCACTTCTGTCGACACAGCACTGAAAACACTGATGTCATTTAGTATTTATGGTAAGCCTGGAATATTCCCCTTGCAGCAGAACATTTGTTGTCTTATTCCTATGGAATTTCTGAGCTGGAATCAGGCCCAGCTATATCATATTCTATTTCTTCCCTTACGCAAGGTTTTGGTTTTTTTTTGAATTCTTCAGTATCAAATGCACACAAGTTCACATCTGAACTTGAATGTCTGGAAGTCCTACCTCTCCCTGAAAACAGACTTGGCTGTTCTTTCAGCTGTTATTATTCACAGGTTTCTCATCCATGATCATGTTGATGAAAGAAAACGTTATTATCATGTCTTTCCTTCAACCAATACAGTATTTTCATTTTTCAGAAAAAATGTGCAATGAGATTTTTTTTAAACTAAATTCTTGTCTGTAAGTTGTGCTTATAGGTCATTGACACTGAATCTTTAATACTGTCACTCTGCTTTCAGAAGTTGACTTCACCAATACCCTGTAAGTTTTCCATTGGTATTGGCCAAATTTGGTAGTTATGGCAGAGAGCATCAGTGATACTGTGCTTCCATCTGTCCTGTGGTTAATATCCTAGGATCTTCAGGGATTATCAGAAAAAAAGCAACCGTGGTGGCTGAAGGACAAATCTACAGTCTGTTTTCTGTCATTGCTACCACCCTGAGGCTGAAGTACTGTTCAGGCCTGTGCCAGGAGCCTCTGTACCAGAAAATGCTGGTATGAGAACAAAAACTGGAAAACTGAGGAAAAGAATATTTGAGTGGAGTGTGTGAGATGCATACCTTGTGTTCAGAGGAGGTATATGCTACTGGGTAGTCATCAATAAGTGCATTAAACCAGCAGCACCACTACTAGGAAATCTTAAAAAGACACCCGAGTTCCCCTGCTGCAGCTGTGGGCAGAACGGTCGGCGACTTAGCTTTTTTTCAGCTGTTGTTATTCACAGGTGTTTTTGTTTGTTTGTTTGTTTGTTTTATATCTGCTGACATGGGTAAGGACACAGAGGGCTTGGGGTCACAGCCAGTGCTGCTGCCCTGCCCGCCGCTCCTCCCGGTGTTCTGCGTGGACATCCGTGTTGCTACCAACGGGAACACAGTAAAGGATAGTCAAGCAACTAATTTGTCATATACTGCCCGTTTTGAAATAGACTAGTAGCATGGAGACCAAGCCATATGAAGGCCCAAGTGAGTACCTGCAAAGACTGTGTCTCTGCTTTGAAGAGCTAACTGCCTTGGGAAAAAACCAGTCTCACGGTCCTGGAGATCAAGCAAAATACAAAACTTAACAGAACACACCAGGTTGCGATTTATCTCCACGCATCAGCTCTGCTTTCTAACCCAAATTCGTTGTAACCCACCAAAGGCTCTGTTCTAGCAATGAGCTCTGCCACAACGAGCCCGTAGGCATATGTGAGGCAAAGCTGAGGCTGCTCTTTGGGATGTTCTTTTGTCTATATCTTTGATAGGAATCACACATTTGGAAGTATAATAAATATACCAGATACAACTTCATAAGGTACTGGAAGTCTTTACTGGCCGCTTGTCAGTTGAAGGTCTATCAGGAGTTAAACTCACCCCACCGGAATATTTTCCATGAAATATAATGCTTTGTGGAGTTATTTTTGTACAAATTCCTGTGTTTTTTATGCCGTTGTCTGGTTTATCAGGAATGAATGTCAGAGCTGATGACTGTGATTTGTTTGTGCCAGCAATGTTGCCTGGGATCAGCAAACTGACACTAGCAGAGACACACAGAATTTAAAAAATAAAAAAAGTCTCCAAAGACAAAATGAGTATTACATTTCAACATATATATTTGAAACTAATATTCCCTGGCTCTTTGCATATGCATCTGTGACTTGTATATAGGAAACCTGGAAAACCAATAGAAGGAACCAGAACAAATTAATAATCCCCTTCTTCAGCAAATTAAACTTCACTCTGCTAAATTAGTTGACCTTCAAAGTTTGCCCCAGGGGAATGATGTAAAATTGCAGGGTTTATCTGAAGAAACAAAGATGAAAACGGGGATGAAGCATGTGAGGTGGCTAGTAGAGTGGATGGGCCTGGAAATGGTTGTTTAGTTACCTTAAAAAAAGTTCATTGAAAGGGGGAATGACTGCCATCTCTGCACAAAGGTAGATTTTGTCATGACTTATTATTTACTGAAAGGGACTTATTTACCTCAGTAAGAATGTGTGTAGAGAGGAGAAGGAAATATTCTTCACAACTCAGCACAATGTGTACTGCACCAGCTCGGACAAGGAGCCAAAAGAGAAGGTAGTACAGAAAGATGCTGTTCTTTTCAAGACAGCCCAAGTTGAGGTAGACAGAGAGCGTTACTCAGCTAACACAAGCGGTCTTCAGAGTGGACATTGCTCCAAACCACCCCAGACACACAGACTGAGATGATGTTGATGTCTAAGAACTGTAGTTTGGCTCCCTCTGGTATTCCAGACACACTGGCTTTCTGTCACAATGAACTCTTGGAGTTGAACATCTAATATGAAAAGAACCAGAACAAGTAGAAAAGACAAATGATGGCACGGCCACTTAAAAAAAATTATTTCTTGTTAAACATGGAATGTTAACTCTCATGCTGGAGTTCACCTGGTCCTGCAGACTTACACTCTCATCCCCTTACCAGAAGGGATTCAGTGTCACATCACAGAGAGTCTTCTGGGACAAACATGCACTTTTTCTACGGTGGTTATTGCTATACAATTTCCTAAAATGTGGGACATGGGCTACCTGTATGATGATTGATATTGATAACTGTATGAGTTGACTGAGGTACTTTTTAAAAAGACTCTCACAATTTCTCCAACTATGAAAGTATACAGTTAGTCCCAACTACCAGGAAGACTCAGACACATCTTCTTGATACAGCAGTAACTTTGCTACCTGTTACAAGCAGATTCTCATTAGTATGGCTCTTGCAAAAAGGTGGTCTGACTAATATCTGAAAACACTTCCATGCCGGTTGCATTGATGGAGAGCAGGAAGCATAACCTCTGACCAGAGAAGTAATAACAGCATAAGCTTTTCTGAAAACAAGCCCTAGAGGAATTAGTGTCCAGTATCAGTCACAAAGTGCATTTAGGGCTCTCTATAAATCTCACTGAAGCACTTAATGAAATGGCCATCTTCCTGTGTAATTTGAAACTGATGCAAGAGTTTTGCACGGACAATGAGGATGTTTAAGCTCCCAGAGGACTAGGGCTAGAACCAAGAAAGTGTGTGGCACTGAAGAGTCAGTCATGGGCTTCCATGGGCTCTGACCTGGTACCTTGAACCCGTGTGCAGGACTTTGATGTCTGAAGGAGCAAATGAGAATCAGCCAGCTCCAGATGGGATCTTCAGCATCAGCTCATTGAGTAGGGGACACCTACTACCTCCAATCACTGGGAAACACTAAGGAGAGCAGACTTATGTGGGCTTTTTAAAAAAGAGAGGTGTTTCCATTTTGTGTGTTTTGTTTTTCACACTCCTCACATATACCACAGTTCAGGAGTCAGAAGATTTTCCTGGCATGTGGAAAGTTTAGATTCTCTGACCCTTCCTCATCTGACTGATTCAAGACCTATCTGCTCTGTTTCCAGCAGAGTCTCTCCAAGAAGCATCAGAGAAGGACTCCATCCTAAAAATGCTGAGGTATCATCACTGAATGCTACAGCAAACGGGTGTGACTGGTCTTTTATTTTTTTTTTCTGCTCTATGTACTGGTACCAGGCATCACTATCTCATACAAAATCAGCTGTCTCAAGTCCATAAATATTAGTAAATATGCACCAACAAACACATTGTAAGTTGGTTTCTATTAACTAATTAAAGGTGGCTTATTCTAATAAGGTGTTTGATGTCAGCTAGGTTGTTTCTTTCTTCATTTGAGGAAGATTAATGGGCCTATTTTCTACCTAACTTTCATCATGATAGTAAATTTTTATTGTGATTTTCTATTTAATGTGTTTTTATAACGATTTTTTAATCATCATATCTGAGCTCCCCTAACGTGAAGCTTTTTTATGACCTTGCTGAAAATTTCTTTCTTGTGTCAGAACCCCGTGTGAGCAGGTATTACAGGTTTTGGCAGTGATAGAATTATTCTTTCATAGTCTATAGAAGCTCTTAAGCCTTCATCCCCATAGCATCGAAACTCCATTGAGTAGCCCATTAACTGACAAGACTAACATCCATCATCTTTGCTTCATTCTCCTCTCTTGAGGAAGTGTGTATGTAGGGGAGCATATGGTCTGGGTGGGGCTTCCACTGTGTTTTATTTTTAAATATCTGTGCTGCTACATGTGTATCTCAGAAAAATTCTCCCCTCACATGGAGCAGAGGTTGCAGACAAATTTCTGAAGGTCTTTCACTCTTGCCATTATTCATGCTTGTGTCTCCAGTCAGTCTCTATCTTATCCAGAAATGAGATTTATCATCACAACTGACCTAGTCCAGGTGTTAAAAGAGGAATCCTTTACTAGAGCATTTTATACTGATGAAGTCTTCTGCAGCTATAGTAGAAAGAGCTTTCCAAACTAAGGATTTTTTTTTTGTATGGTCTTCTAAGTATGCAGTAACACCAGTAGCTAGAACCATTACTCCTTACACACATAGCTACCAACAAAAAGACATTCAGTTGAAGTTTCATCAGTGAGTAAAGGTTGATGATTGTTATTAAAGATCATTCTTAACTTTATAGTTTCCTTGTTGTTTTACTCATTCAGTTTGATATTCTAGGCACAGCTCCAGGACAAGAGGAACCTAATACTGATGATATTGGAGCATTCTAGCGTGAGGGTACTTAACCTTGGAGAGCTGGAGAGTCACTCCCTTATTAAGAGATGTAATGAAATTGAAATATAATTGCAGCTTGAGTCTTGGCAATATTACCATGTTAGCATCAAAAAACTGTATAGGTACTACTCATTATGACACTTTAAAGACTGATTAGGAAAGCAGTATTATTGTCCATCCAGGACATGACTATCCTGTGATTGAGTCCCTTCACCTCACTCACTGTCTTACTTCTGTGGCACTCCTCATTCTCAGCTCACTGCCACTTCTCCTCAGGAAGAAGAGCTGCCAAGTCCTCTGGCACCACCAGTTACTCTTGTAGCAACATATAGCATCAGACAGAAACAGATTCCCTTCAGCATGCTATCAGATATGCAGGTGATAAAATGCTCCTGGACCACAGGAGTTCTCGTCTAATCTAATATGCTCAGTGTTAGTCACAGTCCAGTGAAATATCAACTCATACGATTTTGTTACCAGTTGCAGTGAATTTATAAAGCTTCAGTTCTCAAACTCCGGTGATTTCTTTAAGAACATAGATGATAATTTTTTGGCATTATTTTTTAGCCCCATGAAAACAGTATTCAAGTATATAAGGCATCAAAAATATATAAAGAGAACCCACATTATATTACTTTAAAGAAAATTTAGTTGTCTGGAGAGGGAAAGAGTTGTGATTTTTGAACTCTAATACTGCTGATGTTGCCAAATATGAATTAGCCCTTGCTGACAGATCTGTAAGGAAGTCTTGAACTCTGTGAAATTGCCATACCTCCCAATTTTCCCTGCTTTGTCAGAGGTCAGTTTTCCTCTTCCTATTTCACAAGATCCTCCCATTAATTACTCCCCTTACTCTTGCCACAAAGCCACTTATACCATTTCCTGTTGGATTTCACCCTCTACCTCCTGAACAATTAGCAACGGAGTTTTTATTCATGCTCTGACTTCTTCCCTCTACTGTTCTTCTCTCTCCTCATCTCTCACAGGCTCCTTCCCTTTCTTCCACCGTCTGATCTTTCTCTGTCCCCTCACTCTTGATGTTTGCCTCCCTCCTACACCTTCTGTGCTCTCCCTCTCCCATCACACCCCTCCATTTTGTTTCCCTGTCAGCCCAGCAGCAGAAATCAAACTGACTTACATCCCCATCCCTTGCTGCTATTTCAGAGCTCTGGACCCAGATCAGTTTGGTGGTGCTGCTAGCGGAGCCAGAGGAGAGGTGGGACGCAGCTGCCAGAGGGGAGGGAGCGAGGAGGCAGCACAAAGGGCATGACAGGGAGGCCGCAGAGAGAGGCTTCCCAGTGAGAGGGAACAGAACTCCGATGGAGGAAGATGCACAGCTCCATCCATCCATCGATGGTCAGTGCTGTGTGTCTCCCCCAGCCCCACCAAGGCTGTGAGCAAAAGGCAGCGAGTGCTGCAAGGGAAGAGATGCGGCTGAAATGCCAACGTGCTTGTGGAGGATGCGCGGGCAGCTCTCATTGTAAATTCGCATTGAGAGCAGAGAATGACTTCAGGAATTTCCCCAGAGAGGACTTCTGGAAGGAACTGAAGCATGGGACTATTTTGAGGCTGGATCGATATTTCAGCTCCACAAAACGCAAAGAGCCCCCAGGTCTGGGGGGTGCGCAGTGGCCGATTCCTTTGTCCATGAACACAGTGTCTAACTCACTACTTTGCAAATGCTCGGATATCCTGAAGATGGAAGGAACAATGTACACTACATCTACAGTCTTGTAATTAGCATTTGGCACCAGAGAAACTGTTAAGAAAGACATGACTTTCCTGTGGGCAAATACGAGAAGTTCAATGTAACCCTTGCATATTACTGACCCACTAATTCACAGAAAACAAAGAAAGAAGTGCTTTAACTTCCCATGAACTGTGACGGTGGAGCTCACTTGTTACCTTCTTGTGTTCTGGGGCTCTTTTAGTAGGGTCTGCTCACTCTCGCCCTGGGGATCACTGCCACGGGTGTATTTCTGAAACTTCCCATTTTTTTTTGTAGAGAGATTCTACAATGCTGAACAGCCTTGTTATGCAGCAGCAAAAATACACCTTCCTGAGAATGAATGTCTTGTATCCCACTGTGGGGAATATTGACTGGATATTTCACTGGCACAAAACCCCTGCACTGTAGCTCACTGTATCTGAGGCCATACTCCCCATACATCCCACAGACTTGTCAGTTCGTACACTGACTCACCTACACCAACCTCTATGCTGTTTCAGCCCCATTCAGTAGGATGCTGAACTGTTATTAATGCACACACACAGTCTTCCCATCACCCCATTCAAGTAACCTGCCTACCAGACCACTACAGCAAAGACATTAGGAAAAAGATCTGGAAAATAGGAACGAGTCAGAGGAGGTGCTCCATTTATATCTTCAAGATATGTATGATTCCGTTTATATCTTCATTCCACTAAATGTACACAAAACTGAAACACAGCAGCCTTAATAAGGGGGAGGGTAAATGCCTTCTGGCCAATACCAAATTAATCTGTAGCTCTTGCTATCGCAGAAGTCACATGGTATATTCCATGGTAATTCTAAGTAGGAAATGTCAGGAAACATGCATCCAACGAGATAAGTTATGATATATATTCAGTTTACATATTATTTTCTGTGGAATTCTCTGTCCTCATGTAGTCCACAGGGAATCCAACCAGTAAAAACAACACAATCAATTATTCATATAGGCCAATCCCAGTATATAACCTAAACTCCTCGCAAACTAGTTTTGAGATTCAAGGTTGCTTGGCCAGGCTTTCTGTAGACAAGCACACAACCATTATGGCCAAGATCAGTTCTATTTTACATGAGTGATCCTTCAGAATTGAACTGTGGAAGAGCAAGGCCACCTGTTACAGTGCTTCTGGACCTGCATGGAAAGGAAAACCTACAGCTTCCTTTAGATATCTGCACACATTTCTAAATAGGAAACACTTCCTCCTATCTAGAAAGTCTGTGAGAACTGGAGGACTTGACACAGGTCTTGCATTCTCTCCAGTCTAGCTAGTGCCAGTATAAGAAGGTTTTTTGTCTAGTTCAGATCTTTTGTATGACCTTCTATGTTTGGCCAAAAAAAAGCCTCAATTGCATGGGACAACTTGTAGAAATATTCTCTGATCGTCTGTTTCTAACATAGTATAAAAGTCTAGGTGACACAGCAAGGTCCACACTTCCCCTTTGTGACTAACCAATACACTCATTATTTTTACTAGAAAATCTGGTAACTGTTAAGGACATTTGTCTTGGTACAGCCATATTACAAAAATGTTACATTTATTTTTGCACCCAGGTGATCTTTTTATTTTATTGCCTGTGCAGATTACAAAGTTTGTATTAACACTAAGACAGAAAACTCACACAACTTACTTTGAGCATACAGAGGAGTGTGAAACTATCAACGTGTTTTCTGTCACAAGGCTTTTCTCTTTATCACATCCTGTTAAATCCCACTATTGGGACATCATAAACACTAGGGAGAATTTCCTACTCATCAGTCTGATACATATGATCATTCATCTTCAGATCAATGCATGAGACGACAGTTTCTTCACCATCATTGTAGTGAAATTATACTCCTTTGCCCCAAAAGCAGCATGTTGTTACCCTGAGACACAGAGGGGACCTAGCCACTAACTTATATTTGTAAGAGCTTTCTTTCTCTTTCCTGGTTGAAACCTACAGTCCTTGTAAGTCACCTTCTGCAGAAAAAAGTGCATCACTGCACTAATTAGAAATATTTGGCCGTTACTAAAAAGCATCTTTTGAAACATGCAAATGTGCAAGTGTTGTGGTGCATCGATACTGTAATGTATCCACAGTGATACAGTAGAAATGCACAAATCATAGAATCATAGAATCATAGAATCATAGAATGTTAGGGATTGGAAGGGACCTCGAAAGATCACCAAGTCCAATCCCCCTGCCAGAGCAGGAATGCCTAGACTATGCCACACAGGAACGTGTCCAGGCAGGTCTTGAATGTCTCCAGAGAAGGAGACTCCACAGCCTCTCTGGGCAGCCTGTTCCAGTGTTCCGTCACCCTCACTGAGAAGATGTTTCTTCTCGAGTTTAAGCGGAACCTCTTATGTTCCAGTTTCAGTCCATTACACCTTGTCCTATCAGTGGTTGTCACCGAGAAGAGCCTGGCTCCATCCTCGTGACACTCACCCTTGATATATTTGTAAACATTAATGAGGTCACCCCTCAGTCTCCTCTTCTCCAAACTAAAGAGCCCCAGCTCCTTCAGTCTTTTCTCATAAGGGAGATGCTCCGCTCCCTTCATCATCCTAGTTGCCCTGTGCTGGACTCTCTCCAGCAGTTCCCTGTCTTTCTTGAACTGAGGGGCCCAGAACTGGACACAATATTCCAGATGGGGTCTCACCAGGGCAGAGTAGAGGGGAAGGAGAACCTCTCTCGACCTACTAATCACCCCCCTTCTAATACACCCCAGGATGCCATTGGCCTTCCTGGCCACAAGGGCACAGTGCTGGCTCATGGTCATCCTGCTGTCCACCAAGACTCCCAGGTCCCTTTCCCCTACACTGCTCTCTAATAAGTCATTCCCCAACTTATACTGGAACCTGGGGTTGTTCCTACCCAGATGCAAGACCCTACATTTACCCTTGTTGTATTTCATCAAATTTTTCCCCGCCCAACACTCCAGCCTGTCCAGGTCTCGCTGGATGGCAGCACAGCCTTCTGGCGTGTCAGCCACTCCTTCCAGCTTGGTGTCATCAGCAAACTTGCTGATAGTACTCTCTAGTCCCTCATCCAAGTCATCGATGAATATATTGAATAATACTGGTCCCAGTACCGACCCTTGAGGCACTCCACTGGATACAGGCCTCCAACCAGACTCTGCCCCATTGACCACAACTCTTTGGCTTCTTCCCCTTAGCCAGTTCACAGTCCACATCACTACCCGAGAGTCTAGACCACACTTCCTCAGTTTAGCAGCAAGGATGCTGTGGGAGACTGTGTCAAATGCTTTACTGAAGTCAAGGTAGACCACATCCACCGCTCTGCCATCATCTATCCACCTTGTTATATCCTCATAAAAGGCTATGAGGTTAGTCAAGCACGACTTCCCTTTGGTG
Organism: Trogon surrucura; assembly: GCA_020746105.1. Lineage (NCBI taxonomy): Eukaryota > Metazoa > Chordata > Aves > Trogoniformes > Trogonidae > Trogon > Trogon surrucura. The sequence continues at coordinate 57,831,188 of CM036621.1, read as the reverse complement.
AAGCCATGTTGACTGTCTCTAATGACCCTCTTATCCCTGATATGCCTTGAGATGGCACCAAGGATAAGTCGTTCCATCACTTTCCCAGGGATGGAGGTGAGGCTGACCGGTCTATAGTTACCCGGGTCCTCCTTCTTACCCTTTTTGAAGACTGGAGTGACATTTGCTTGCCTCCAGTCCTCAGGCACCTCTCCCGTCTCCCAAGACTTGGCAAAGATGATGGAGAGTGGTCTAGCAATGACATCAGCCAGCTCCCTCAGCACCCGTGGATGCATCCCGTCTCGACCCATGGATTTATGGATGTCCAGATTGCTTAATTGGTCCCTAACCCAGTCCTCATCGACTAAAGCAAACTCCTCCACTGCCCTGACTTCCTGTGGGGCCTCAGGGGAACGGGGCTCCTCAGGACAGCCTCCGGCAGAGTGGACAGAGGCAAAGAAGGCATTCAGTAACTCTGCCTTCTCTGTATCTTCTGTCACCAAGGCACCCACCTCATTCACCAGTGGGCCTACATTGCTTCTGGTGTTAGTTTTATCTGCCACGTATTTGAAAAAGCTCTTCCTGTTGTCCTTGACCCCTCTCGCCAGGTTCAATTCTAGGGAGGCCTTTGCTTTCCTAGTTGCCTCCCTACATCATAGAATCATAGAATCATAGAATGTTAGGGATTGGAAGGGACCTCGAAAGATCATCAAGTCCAATCCCCCTGCCAGAGCAGGAATGCCTAGACTATGCCACACAGGAACGTGTCCAGGCAGGTCTTGAATGTCTCCAGAGAAGGAGACTCCACAACCTCTCTGGGCAGCCTGTTCCAGGGCTCCGTCACCCTCACTGAGAAGAAGTTTCTTCTTGAGTTTAAGCGGAACCTCTTATGTTCCAGTTTCAGTCCATTACACCTTGTCCTATCAGTGGTTGTCACCGAGAAGAGCCTGGCTCCATCCTCGGACAACAGCCTTATATTCTTACAAAGAGGCCTTTGACACAGTTTAAAGCTCATACATAATATCATGTCAACCTACAATACCCAGACTTTATCAAACAGATATTTTCAGATGAAGTCTTAAATTCTGATTATGTTCATGGTGTTGATGAGATTGCTCTCATTGCAGAGTCCTGCTCTGCTTTGACTGGAAAAACATTTTAGATCCAATTAATTCTCACTGTCTCTAGCAAAATTAACACAACAGCTAAAAGCTGTTCTCTGCCCATATTTTTTTCTATCCTCCTTTAAAAAAATACACTGTATTTTAGAGATAACTTCTTCCTCTATAAGACATAGTCTGATAATGAAAACATCATTAATCTATAGTATGGAGTCAGATAGATCTTTGACAAAACACCTTGTAAATGGCTCTAACAGAGTAATATTGACTGATTCTGTCAATACATAGTAAGGAATTTGTTGTAGTATCACAGAATCATAGAACATTTTAGGCTGGAGAGGATCTCTGGGATGACATCTGATCCAGCCTCTTGCTAAGAATGAGTCCAACCAGATAATGCTGCTCAGGGCCTTGTACAGGCAAGTTTTGACTTTCTCCAGGTATGAAGACTTTACCTCCCTGGGCTCCTGTTCCAGTGTTGAACCACTCTCATGGTGAATTCTTTTTTTCTTTTTTTGCATGTAATAAAAATTTCCCATGTCACAACTTTGATTTGTTGCTCTTTGTCATATTACTGTGTGCCTCTGAGAAGACTGTCTTCTCTACAAGCCTCTGATCACTGTAGACAGCAATAAGATCCCCTTTCCAGCTTTCTTATGGCTGAACAAGCCCACTTCTCTCAGCCTCTGCTTGTATGTCAGGTGCTCTAGAGACAGTCTCAGTGGCCACTGATGGACTTGTTTCAGTATGCCAACATCCCTTTTGTGCCAGAAAGCCCCAAACAGGAGGCGTATCCCAAACATTGTGGGAATAATTGCTGACCTCGTCCACGTGGCTACAATCTTGCTATTAGAGTACAATATGCTATTGGCCTTGTTTGCCACAAAAACTAAGCTGCCATCTCCTTTTCAGCTTCTTGTCAACTGGGGCCTTCAGGTCTTTTTCTGTGACACTGCTTTCATTGTCCAGTCTGTTCGTGGTCGCGTGGGATTATTTTATCCCAGTAGCAAGAGACTGCACTTTCCTTCACTGAAACCCAAGAGGTCCCTGTCCACCCATTGCTCCAGCCTGCCAAGGTTCCTCAGAAGAGCACCCCTGCCCTCCAGTGTATTGGCTGTTCCCCACAACTTTGTATGATGCACAAACTTTTCGATCATGCTCTCTGTCCCATTGTCTGGACTGTTAACAAAGATGTTGAATGTTCTGCCCCCAGCGTCAGTCTCTGAGGGATGCCACAATGAATTACTAGAAAGCTGGATTTTGAACCTCTGAACACAACCCTTTCAGCCCTAGTGGGCCAGATGGTTTTCCTCTTTCCTTAACATCCACTTATCCAGGGCAAATCTACCAGTTTACCTACAATGATACTACGGGAGACTTTGACAAAGGCCTTACCAAAATCAAGGTAAATAATATCCACCAAGTTCACATCGCCAGAATTTTTATCAAGTTTGTCATACTTCCTGCAAATCAGACTGTTGTTGTGCTTTGAAGAGGTTGGCCTTGAAGATAAAACATAAATACGTGTATGTATCTTAAACATTGCTTAAAAGTGTACACTTTCATCTATCATATGTAAAGAATTATGAATTGGAAAGTATGCCCTAAGGAAGATTTTCCTGGTGCTGGGTATTTGATCCAGTGTACCTGGTACTATGTACTGGTTTCTTATTCAAGAAACAAAGAAGTGGCACAAACAAAACCAATGCAGGCTTATCATCAAAAACCTGCAGATTCATATTGTCTTGGGAAACAGCAGTTTCTTTAGGGGACATTTCAGTAACATTGCGGGGGCCGACAGCCACCTGGAACACGATTGTATGAGTTTTGAGCAGGACGAATTGCAACAGGAATGACTTGCAACAAGAATGAATTGTAAATCCTCAGCTCTTCCCCACGAAAGGGAGACTACACAGGTAAGATTAGTTGAATGACAGGCACTCTACACTACATCCAAATACAGCTGGATTTTTTTTTTTTAATCTCCTTTCTCTCATGTAAATAACCTGTAGGCTCTGTCAGAGGTCTGGCTTTTCGCTTGTGTTGAGACTTCATAATTACAAAGCAGATATTGGCCTGAATGTAAGTTTCTGGGCATCATTTTTATACAAAAGTATTTATATGGTGTTACAAAGAGACTTGCATGAAAGAAAGATGTTTTTAAGAGGTGATTCCTGATAGGTGTAGAAATACAGTTAGAGCATTTGGGCTACTCTGTCCCACCTCAGGACCACCTGTTTCTCTATTAGAATAGAGTGAACAACTCTGTCATGAACTACACTATTTCTGATAAAAATCATGGACTGCTTCAGAAATGCCTGTGCGACTCTGGGCACCAACTACACTGAACAAATTGCCTTTTGGCAGAACTCTGCCTCTGAGGAGTTCTGGCCCCAGGACAGAGTTGGTCCCCTGCAGCACCTCCAGCCGATCCGTGGGTTAGAGCGGGATCACCCATGGGGGCCCTGTTTGAAAGCCAAACTTCCAGTCCCTAACAGGTACTTCGGAGCACTTCACTGTATGTATAAATAAAACATGAAGCATGCTACACTGCCTCCAATTAGGAGCAGTCGCACACCTCTGTGAAATGGAGCTACATTACCATACAAACCATGTGAATTTTCAGAAGTATCCAAGAGAGGCTTTTGCAAATATTTGCAGACAAACCAAAGGGGAGAGTAAACAACCAACACAGGGTGAAAATAGTAAAATGATATTCCTCCTCTTCATTGCTAAGGAAAAGTTTAGGAGCTGGAGCTGTGATTACATGTAGAGGAAAACTCCAGCAGTGTGGTAAATTATTAATCAATATTGATGCGCTATCAATCAGCACAGTGCATTTATGGAGTATTCAAAGTTAGAGAGAAAGGCTAATTGGCATCTAGAGGGAAGGCCATTTCAGAAACCATGGCAGAAACTTTGGCTCCAATTTACAGTGGCATTTATTTACAGATTTTATGGATGGCATTGAATCTGTGCGTTCAGTGGTTTCATAAAGTTAGTTACTATGTATTTAGTAGTGAAAAAGTAAACCTGACTACATAAAATATGTTTTTCCAGATTAAATGTAATGGAATGCACTGGACAGGGAGAGGAGTTCCCTCAGATCAATCCATCACACTAGTTCCAGAACTCCTCATTTGATATAAGAAAATCCATAGTTTATTTAGTCAAGTAAATATTGAATTTATTTTCACCCCAATAAAACATATTTATCTCTCTGGGCAATATAAAAATACACCTACTGTAACAGTTAAAGACTACAATGATTTTGGATATTATGTAAATAGAGATCCACATGCTCACCAGCTTTTTCCTAACATAACATCTATTGTGCAGCAACCAAAAAAAAAGAGAATAGTTTTATGAGTTTTTCTACAGCATTTACAGTATTAAGATTCACCTTTATGCTTACTGAAGACTATAGTTTTTGAGAATATTTAGAATGGTAGTGCCTAAATTTCAAAACTGCGTTTTTGGAGTGAGAAGATTTGGTCATATTTGAATATTTATTTATGATGACATAATTTCTAGCAATAAATCAACCACTTGTTGTTCTTGTTACAGCAACGACTGATGACAGCCACTTTACTGGGGTGGTCTGATTCATGTTGTTTTAAAGCCAGTCGTCAAAATCAACATTCCTCCTTTTCTTTAGCGTTGCTGTAAGGGTTAATGCCTACCTTATGCAGGTTCATTCATATTTCCTATTCGATTTCAATGAGAAGTTAAAAAAAAAGAATAGATTTGAAATTGTAATTCAGATTTCATTTTAAACTGCTTATCTCTGTTCACCTTCTGATTAAACATAATTTTTTTTGGAAGCAAAATGTCACATTATCTTTATGACCACGCTCTCCATCAAAGCAGTAAAAGCTTGAAGGTTTACTGCAAGAAGGGTTCCCCTTACTGGTGACTCCCTGTACTACAGCACTCAAATCCCCAACATGGTTTAAACCTCTAAAATGATTTAACCCAAAGCAGCTGCTGGCAGTATGTCTCGATTTGAAGACCGCTCACGCAGTCTTTGTTCAAGGCTTTTGCATATGTTTAGCAAACATGTGCCAAATCATCCATAAATACTGGCTACTGGTTACCGAATTTTGAAACGTCCTTATGATATTTGGAGGCTTTTCAACAGGAGGGACGTGTTTGTGCATGTGTGCAAGTGCATAAGCAAACATTATGCACTAAGATACCAATTAACAATATTTACAGCTGTAACACATATATATTGTAGTTATATAGGACAGTTGGAATATTTGATTGGCATTTACATAGAGTGGCTACAAAAATGAGACAGTGACAGCTATGTAAGTTGTCCCATAAGTACTGCTGCAACCATCATCCCCTGCTCGTACGCACAGAGGATACAGAAATGGCTTCAGAAAGAGGGTGCTTGCAAGTGCAGAGCAGGTCAACACTTCAGCAGTGCACTTTCGTGCTGTCACACAAAGAACACCACGGGACAGAGCTCTGGAGATGGAGCTGTCCTTCCAAGCTAATCCTTCCAAGAGTATCTACTCATTGCTTAAAACAGTTCCAGCATAAATAAGCATAAGTTTTTAATTCCTGATAGCTCAGTATTTCCCACGGCTAGTCGCACTCTACCTTGTGAGAATCATAGAAGAGTTTTGTTTGGAAGAGACCTTCAACATCATTGAGTCCAACCTTTGTCCTAGCCCTATCAACACCACTAAACCATGTCCCTCAGCACAACATTTACCCTTCTCTTAAATACCTTCAGGGATGATGACTCAATCACCAACCTGGGCAGGCTGTTCCAGTGTCTGACAACCCTTTCAGTAAAGAAATTCTTCCTTTTTCTGTTTTTTAAAAAGGCCAGAAGAAACACTCTTCTGTCCATTTGGAACACTGGAAGAAACATTCTTCCATTTCCCATGGCGTGCAACTAAGAGTTTTACACTGAAATTTCTTCTGCTGCTATGGACACATCTACAATATACAGAGAACAGAAGGTAGGAAGGTCTGCAGTTGTACTTCCTCACACTGAAGGTAAAGAAGTCCTCTTATTCATTAAAGCTGAATTAAATATGGCTGCTGCAGTCACATCAGAGACTTTGAATATCATCTCAGGTGCCCAGGCTAGCCAGACTGCTCTGTTGGGTAGTTCTTACCACCACAGGGTTAGGCTCAAGCTCTGACAGTGCTGGGGCTATGCTGCAGTGTAAGATGAAGTATGCTTATCGTCCATCTGTGCTGAAAGGCAGGGCTGCAGCCTCTCCCACATTTCCTGTCACAGATATTGCTTGCCTATGCCCCTATACTTACTCCCTGCTATGGAGATGCACTTTCATGGGCTGCCAGAAAGCTGGCTTGGCACAGAAGGCTCCTTCCCCCACAAGTGGTCTCCTGTGGTTGTGATACAAGCACCTTACATGTGCTCTCCTGAATGATTGCTGGATTGCAAAAGGAAATGGAAAAAAAAACCAAATCCCAGAACACAGCCCTTTGCTATCCTCTCCATACAGTTCACACACAGGTACATGTCTCAATGCAGGCAAAAGTCAACCACCAAGATCTTCCCAAGACAGCAAGGTCCCAGTATAGCAGAGGAAAAAAAATAAAGTGAAAAAGCATAACAGAGATGAGCATGGTACAGCTCAAATCACCGGCATCACAGCTAAGCTTGGTTCTTGCTAAGCAGTGAATGGCTGTTTCCATCCTCATGAGCCCATGGCACAGCCCCAACGAGGCCACAAGGCTTCCTGGGACTCGTCCGTCACATCAGGCAAAGCTAGACAGATCCCGGCAACCCCTGCTATCAGGACATCCCCTCATCAATAATCACTGCTTCCACGGCTCATTTTGTGATATCCCTTGCAGTGGTGGGATTCTCTGTTTTTAAGTCCCTCCTCAGGGTTTGCAAGACTCCCAGTGGTGGGGCTTGGGTTCAGAGGCTGTATTTTTTAACCATTTCCTGTTTGAGTGGAGAAAAGACATTCCACAATGCCTCTATTTGGTGTATTTTTTATTCATGCACCAGAGTAAGATTAAGCGAGTACAGTATCTCAATATGTGCCAAGCTGGGATTCAGAAAAGACATGAACTTCTCAGTTACACAACCTCCCCAAATCAAATTCTTATTAAGTTACTAAACTATAGATTCCTCGTGATTTTTGAGGATTGTACGAGGTAGCAACAGCACTGGAAATCCACACTGGATTTCTAATGAATTTTGAGGCTAAAATCTGAGAAAGCAAGTCAGAATAGTGGAATACTGCTATGAAATAAAACAAAGTTTCCTTTTCGGTAGTCATTACTGTCATCCCTTTTTTTTTGCCTGTGTTTTCAGGCAGAAAGATGAAACTTCTAACATTTCTCAAATATCTCATATCCTCTACTCCAAGCACTAACTAAATGAGAATGCTGAAAGCTGACGTGGGAATCTCCTGACAAGGGAATCAAATCCACTGAAGTAATTTTTAATTTAAAGCTGAAAAATCTTAAACGATAGTTGGTAGGAAATCTTAAAAGTGTTACTGTGCTCCAGCTTGCATTTCAAAGGAAAGAGAATCTACCCTACAAATGGCCAAGTGTCTGAAGCATCTGTCTGGCCAGGATGTACATTGTAGCTAATTTAGGCATCTGCTTTTGATGATGCCTTTTTGGGCTGTTGTAGGAAGCAGCCTGTGCTAATAGTCGTGTATGCCATTTTTGGCAGTAGGCCTGTTTCCTTAATTAAAGTAATTTCATTCATACAATCAATAAACACACATTTCCTTCCTAAATATATCTTGAAAAAAAGTCTTGATTTAGATAAAGGGTAATAAAGTATTTGGCTATGCTATAATAATATTAAATCAATATTTGAAGGAGATTAGGGAATGTCTTTTAGAATATCAATATCTTCACTAATGTGTTAATAGTTTGCCACATATTTAACAATAACTTCAAAAAATATCAATATTTAAGCCATGTTGGAACAACTAAGAAGAAACGCCTGGGTTAAGGCTGCTTCTTTGTTCCAAATCTAAAAAAACCCCTCAAATACTTAAAAGTAGAATTAACTTTACCTTATAGTTAGGATTTACTGACTTTAAGTCAGCTTCTTAACATTGTTTGAAGTGTATTTATACCCTGATGCCCTGAACGGCATTTAAAAATATAATGCATAGTTTTTAGAATGTAAATTACTTTAACACTTAACTAAGAAATTTAACCACAGGCTTAAACACCAAGACAGAATTCCTTTGGAGAAAGATATGGGGTAACAGTTTTAAACTAAAAGAGGGCAAATTTAGATTAGATATAGAAAGAAATTCTTCCCTGTGAGGGAGGTGAGATGCTGGAACAGGCTGCCCAATTGTGGATGCCCCCCCGTCCCGGAAGTGTTCGGGGTGAGGCTGGATGGGGCTTTGAGCAACCTGGTCTGGTGGGTGGTGTTTCTGCCACGGCAGGGGGATTGAAACTAGATGAACTTTAAGGTCCCTTTCAACCCAACCCATTCGATGATTCTATGACGAATTTCAGGTTGGGACACCCCCATTCTACTCCAAATTGCACTTTAAGTAGAGGCAAAGGGGCATATTAACTTACTCCTAGCTATATTTTCCTGGCACCATCGAAGCCGGCACAATGAAGCAGTGAAGGCCTGTGGGTTTGGGCTTCCCAGAGCAACCAATATGCTATCTCGGGACAGACAGGTCCAGAGCTGCTCTCTAAACCAGCCCCCTCCACTCCACCAGCACCTCTATGAGAGGCAATTTCCTGCCTCCCCACCCAGGAAAGCCATACATCACTTCTGAGATTTGAACCTGTGAAGACCACGCTGCTGACGATACGCTTTGCTTGCACCTCTGTCTTTAATTCCTCCATAGTAGAGAAGCTCAGAGAAATCTCTCACCACAGCAGTTATGGTGGTGACTGAGATGGGCTTGCCAGGATTGGGAGGCAAGGGGAAGAGAAGAGTTCCTGAATGGGAGACAAGAAAGGTTCAGCCTCCAAACACCTGTAGGTGATGAGACATACCAGTGCAGAACCACACCTCTGCATAATGAAATTTCTTTCTGCCTTTGACACTTTCACTGAGCAGACACAGGCACAGCAAGATCTGAGTTAAAGTGGGCATCGTGCTGTCTCTCCTTGCCTGGTCCTTGCCACCTCCTTCATTTCTCTCTGCACACATACATTGTGAGTTCCCTGAACCCTGAGTTGCCTTCTAGCTACGTGGCTGCATAGTTTCAAAGCCTGTGGTGGTGACAGCCATGAGACTGGATCACGAGGAACTTTTCAAAACTACACTGCAATGATTACAAAACTACTCCACCATGCTGAGTGATGCTTGGATGACCTCACCTGAAAGGTGAAAGTGCAGATTGATACAGGGATGGGACTACCCAAAGGAGCTGTGCTAGGGCTGGAGTTAATGCACGACTCAGGGCAGCAAAAGCACAACAGATGCCCAAGGCATTTATTCTGTTGTTAAAAGCGGAAGTTCAGCATGCATCTGTGCCCTAATTCTGTGATAACAGAGAGAGGTCCTGACAATCACCTTCAGCATGTTCCTGAACTTAAAAGAGTGATGGGTTTCCAAAACCCACTGCTCTGTTAATGAAGGAGAATAAAGCATGCTCAGCACTAGAGAATCCCAGTTACCTGAATAACAGACACTAATCACACAACAGGACACACTTTCCCAAGATGTAAGAAAATACTTCTTGCTAAGACAAAGTCCCAAATTTCACATACATCCTGGGATTTACTGAGAATTGACTGTTGCATGTGCATTCGAAGGAACAGTGTTTTTGGTTTCATGACCTAGAAAACAGATGAAAAACAAAACTATAATTTGGAGGCTAACCTTGTGTCCAAATTAAATAGGAACTTAGGCTGCTCCAGCATCTTGTTAACTCAGCTCTGTGTTGCATAATCCATCAGCCAGCTGACAGATTATTTGTGGAATTGTATTTGTGCGAGCAGCCTCCCTCAGGATTAACTGGAAGAGAAAAGCAAAATCCAGTTTTTGATGTGTAGAAAAGCAATTTGGCAAAATACTTTTCAACAAAAAGCCTCTCTCTGCATAGATGCATCCCTTTTTCCATCTGTACTACGTATGATCACAATGAGTTCATCTTACTTTGTTGAAGTCGTTTTGGTTGTCTGGTGAGTTTTGGTTTGTTTTTAAATCAGTGTTGGAGGAAGGAAGGCACTACATGGCTGGGCACCTCTTTCTTGCCCTTGCTGGAGGGGTCAATTCCCAGAACAAGACTCTAGTCACCCAGTGTGAATAGTTGGTCTCCTTCTGAGATTCACTCAACAGTAGTTTGCTAAATAGACAAAGAGTGAATGGCCAGGGATAAGCAGCAAAGTTCTTGTGCTGTGCTGTACATTTACTGTATTTTTTCTCATTATAGAAAATATCCTATTTTAGAGTGTTTATAGGAAGCTATCACAATTCCTTGTTGTGTGTATATTACATTTACTTGAAAATTAATACAATCCATCGTGTATATACACTTCACAGACTTCAAGTTGGCAAATACACAGCACATGCTCTTGATAAATACTGTAAAATTCTCTTAAGGTTTGTTTCTTCCCCTCTAAAATGTGCACTGAATGAAGCATCTGGTTGTCATTCTTAATTCCTTGCAAAATGGCTCAGAAAAGACTCATTTCTCATTTCCAAAAAGAACACTTCATTCTATTTGTGTGGTACTCCAAAGTGAACATAAATTACCCATTCTCTTCCTACTTATATTATTGTAAGTCAAGTGACTTCAGTGCAACTAATCCTGATTTACATCAGTGTAAGCCAGGAGAGACACGAGGGCTCTAAATTCCCTCAGTGTTTGTTTTCATACAGTATTTTCTCCTTCTGATGGTTATCCATTAGCCTATAAATCTTCGTAGTCTTAAACTCATACAGCTCATTAATTTCTGAAGTGGTTTGGCCTATTCTTAGTAATATACTTGAGCCAACTCTGGCAGTTGTAGCTCCAGATCCCATGAGAAGGCGCTAGTCTGAGGAATTTAAGTCTTGGCTTTACAGCCATGCAGGACCATCCCTGCAAACTGCCCTGACACCTGACTGTGCACATCTCAGGGGTGTCCTAGGATACTCTCTGCAGCATGTAATATCTGAATATTTACATTCAATACTTCTGTAACTCTGTCCTTGGCCAAAGATATCAACGCAAAATCTCCAGTCTTTAGCATTTAGAAACATGGACACCAGTTACAGTAAGGGTGGGTACCTAAAAATATTCCCAAGGGAAAGGACGAACCCCATAGGTTTCCAAGGTACTCGCTCACCTCCTCACTGCTCTCCAGAAAACATTTTAACACCTGCTAAGTGGAACAGACACCAGATTGAATGTGGAGCAACAATGTTAAATGAGATGTCAGTTGAAAGATTGTTCAATACACTATATAGAGAAAATGGAATATTAGGACTTTTCATCCACACTGTGCCTTAGGAATCAAATGAGATACTCATGAAACAAAACATTAGAAGCATGATATCTTCATAACTTTGTTCCTGTATAGGAAACTGAAATTATCGCATAGCAAAGCATTGACCTTACACCCCCTGCTTATAAGTTCCTAAATTGTATAGTAATTTGTATTTACACGGTTTACACGATTCTTCCACCTGAATGATTTCAAATAATTTTACAGAGCATTCTTAGAGCTTTACTGCTTCAACTTTCCCAAATGCTGAGATACAATTCCTACAAGAAGAAATTCATTACATTGCTCTTTTGCTATCAGCATGTCACCATTGAAATTAAACAGCATTATCCCCTTTCCACAGTGATGCATAAGAAGTCAAGTGATTTAAGTCAGACACTAAGCAGTAGTGCAGTTAGGAATGGATTTTGGATTTCTTCATTCCCAATTGTTCTAACACAAGCAGCATAGTATGATAAGGATGCATGCTTTAGCAATATAACCTTTCCATGCCATTTTACTTAAAAAACCTGTTCATTTTGTCTTTGTGCAGGGTTGCTGCTGAATGATGTCTGCTACATTTCTGCTCCAGAGACAGTTTCCTATCACCTGATATGATAGAAAATCAAGACTGTACTTATAATATGAAAGTGCTTTGAGGCTGCTGTGGATTAAAGGTACCCTGGAAATGCAAAATATTTAATAATTTTAACCGCACAGCTTAGCTTCAGAGTTGTTTCTCTCTAAGTTATAAATTAGCATTTCCTCTTCTAGTTGCTGTCTTTTGGTCTCTGCTATCTTTAATGTGAATTTGCAGCTGTCAAAATGAATAATATGCAGTATCAATTTAAACCCTGCTTTTTGATAAGTTCAGCATAATAGTTTCACTTTGTTTCGATTCTGTTGATTGCTATTAAATTCTAGATTGTTTTAAATTCCTTGAGACCATCTTGGAAGTATCAATTATAAACTGTAGGCATTTACTAGAATTCAGCTTGAGACAGCACTCTCATTTGGCTGGAAAACATTTCTTTCTGTTCTTTGCACTTAATACAGAAGTGGTCATGGAAATAAAATTTGCCATTTAAGAAAGCAGAGTATTTAAACAAGAAATGTTATAAATTACTGCAGAGATTAGAAAAGAAAGAAAAGGACCTTTATAAAGCGTGGATGGAGGTGAAGAACCACACACAACTTGCTTTTTACCCATCTATACAGTTCATAATTAGTCAAAGTCATTGAATAAAAGCAATTTGAAAACATGAAGCTCAAAAGTAACACAACTCTCCCCATTCACAAAGTAAACTTCCTGCTGACTTGGACATGGAAGATGAAGTCATCAATTCTCGCAGGTCAAAATATTTCTAGAATAATGTGGCTTACAATACACTCCCTAAGAAACTTGTTATTTTGCTTTTAGTGGATCAGAGCTACGTACACTCTTCGACAGTAAAATCACACACAATCTCCCCCCATTTTTTTTTCTTTTAACAAGTATTTGTTATTCCAAATATTTGTTGACACTCAGAATAAACAGCAACATCCATAGTTTTTCTCCACTGAACACAGGTGACATACATGCACTTTTCACAGTCTTAGCTAATTTATACAATAAAATGGTTGTATCACTATGTTAGAAATGGATTGAGAAAACAATGCCTAGGAATAGATCAAGGCTGGTCCAGAGATTAAAACTAAAACTAGGGTTAAAATTCAGACTGGACAATACTGAAATGTTGTGGGTTGTTCTTTTGATTTTTTGTTCAAGAGCATAGATGATCTCATAAGATCATCTGGAGGGTGTTTACAGTGTGCTTGACAAATGTATTGACAGGTTTTCTTACACCTTATTTGTTACCTTACATATTCTCTAAATACAAACCATTCAATATGTGAATTTTCACCCGACTTGTATGCAAATATTAAGGACCTGTTATTTAGGCCAGTTGAAGATATTCAGTGTTTTCTTTTTAATCTATGTCCTGTTTTTAAATACTTCTTTGGCTTTTAACGCTTAAATCTAAACATCATATTTTCTATTAAATATTCTGACTGGACTCATCACTTGTGTTGATACACTGATTGCTAAGTCTTCTTGATTAAAGCTCAAATGGGAACCAAATTGCTACCACATGTGTACTGGTTTCCACTTTTAATTTTTCTTTCAAGGACATAAACAATTTCAGCCAGAAAGCTTCACTACCAATTCCTTATTGCAAATAGGAGTCTTGAGTTTCTTACTTCCCTGATCTGGAGCAATACCATTTTTTTCCCCCCAGACCAATAAAATAGGAAGGAAACAGTCTTGGTTCCTGACCAGCTCCACCTTGACCTTGATTCTAGTATTGCAGGTGAAACTTCATTATATACGTGGGCAGTTATTTTTGCTTCCAATTATATGTGTAAATTATCAAGCAGAAGCACTGATGTAACCTTTGGCATAGGAGCAATCCCAGCAGGAATCATTCATCCTTAATATGATTAAAATGCTTGTACCTGAATATTGATTCTTAATACCCAGTATCGTTTCCAAATAAACAACTCACTTGATAGCGGTGAAAGTGAATAGGAAATTTTCAGGGCAATGAGCTATGTTGATTTAAATGCACAAGCGTGAGATTTAATTAAACTGGAAGAAAAGTGGCAAAATGAATTACCTTTTCAGAGCCCCAAAACTCATGAAATGAAATCGATAACATGCAAATAATATGATAGGCATAAATAAGAGATGGAGAGGGGAAGAATGATAGAGAAGAAGCTAAAAGGTACAAGGTAGAAGGTACTCTTTTGCACAAAACACTATGTAAGAATCTCTGTTCCAGTTTTAATCTTTCCCTTCCTGTTATCCACAGTCTCTTAGTTTTACTTCTTATTGCTTTTTTATTCCATCTTGGTTTGCCATTTTTTTTTCATGTTTCCATTCTTATGTCTTTAACGTGTAGTCCCCAAGTACAGCACATTAAGTCTAGTGTGGGATCTAATCTTTCAGAAATAGCCTTTAAAGAAATCTTCCAGAAAACTAGCATTGTGATTCCTTTTTTTCCCAGAACAATAAGCTGATCTGGCAGAGGACTTCTGGAGAGCCTATTTTATTGTTAAAGTAAACCAACTACCTTAGATGGAAGTGACTAAGTAAAAATGGATGATTCATAAACAGCTTTGCATGCGCACAATTCAAATCTGGGGCTTCCCACAGTGATGGTATTTATTGTTCTCAAATCTAAACATTCATGCAAAGGGTAGTGAATCCAAGAAACTAAGCTTAAAAAGCCATTTTCGATTTGTCTACTTTTTTTCCCAGACACAAGCCTGAGTTCTGTTTGGAGCCTTTGTGCATGGTGGTAACAGGCAATCGCCTTCCCTTTTGCTTTTCCTCTCTCCCTACTCACACCAGCACAGCAAGTAATCAAGTGATTAGTAAGAAATGAATTAGAGTGGACAGAGTTAGGAGGGCTTCCTGGAGAAACAAGGAAGAGAGAGGTTGGAGTTTCTACTTCACGTCCTAGTAAACTACATCCCCAAAGCATTGCGAAATCTCACCTCTTTGTGAAGTGGGAAACTAACAAGTGCTCTGCCCACCATGGGTGCTCAGCCTCAGCTCAAGCTCAGCACCTTCAAGATGCAGCCTGCTCTTGTGCTTGAGCTCATCCAGGATTGGTGACCTCCCCAGGAACTTGCCTCGTTGCAACAAATGTCAGAACATTCATGCTACTTATTTCCCCACAATGCTGATTGAGAAGATAGAAAAACTGCATGTCATCAGGACCACTCAGCCACAGAAGAAGTGTGCTGCTTTATTCAGTGCCCAGAAATCCACTGACGTCAGAACTGTAGTGAATCCCAGCATGCTACTGGAAGCTGTGAGGGCTTATAAAGCCTCTCAAGATACACAAGAGCCAGACTGCTCCCCCGGACTCTACTGGGCACAGACACAACTGGGAAAGCAGAGCAGAAGCCTCTGTCCAGGGCTCCTGGCATCTGTAGTCCCCTGACAGGTCAGATAAAGCTTTATGCCACTGGGAACACTTGGTGGGTAGTTGTGTTTATTGGGTTGACATGACACAGGCAGCTCTGTTTTCCATAGAAAAAACAGCAACTGGAAACCCAGCAGAGTATTACACGGAGCTGTCATGACTATGTACACTACACAACATTCATCATCACTATTGAAGACTGACTGGGCCCATAATAAATACATGACTATTTGATATGTCCTCAAAAAGGTCGTCCAGCAGCATATCCTGGGAAGTCCCCCTTAGCACGAAGTGCAAGACCAGGCAAATTGTTTTAACTCACCGGTATATTTTTAGAGTTCATTTAAGACATTGTCATGTATACTCTCTTTTAAAGAATGATACATCACCACTGGCAGGCAGCACACACTGTTTTCATAGCAAAGCTTTCATAAATATTATGAACAAATATCACAGTGCTATTGTTATAATGAATTACAGTGATGTGTTTCTTGAGAGAGTGCCAACGACTGGTTTATATCTTCCGTGATGTTAATGTCATAAGAAACGTGGCACAAATCTTTTCCCAAGGTTCCACAGTATTTTTAAGGCAAATAACGCTACACTTTTTTTTTTTAAAACAGTTTCCTCTGAACACTGATGTATAGCCTTTTAAAATTTTATTTTAGTATAGTCAACGATCTAACAACACTTATTATGTTTGAAGTTCCTTTATTGTAATCTGGAAATAATTTTCATCTGACTCTCACCAACAGCCAAACATAATAAAGTATGCATAAGCCAAATAATGTTACACAGAGGCTCTCAGGACTACATGAGGTTCTCATACAGTGGTACAAGTATCAGAGTTACAGAGTACTGTGGTACAAGTAGAAAAGGAATCACTGAGCTCTTCTCATCTACTGGCAGCTTATCTGGGAGGAAAAGAACATTTAGCAACGTGGCACAGAACCCTCACTGGGTTTCTGTTGGCACACCTGTCAAGTGTTTAGAGCGGCTGGGGGAGAGGTTTTCCTGGGTGCGCGCTGCTCCCAGTCACTGTGCCCTGTCTCTGCGCTGGGACTGGTGGCTTGCCAGCCCCCTGACAACCTTCCCAGATGGACCGCTTCCTTCAGGAATGGTGTGCCAGCAGGCACCCTTAGAAAGACATGGCTGGATGAATGTGGAATTCATTTTTATAAGATCCGTGTGGGGGAAAAATGTCATATGTTTGCCAGCTGCTTGTCTGAAGATAGGCTTGTAGTTGGAGCCATTAAAAAGCAGGATTTTAAAACTTTCTTTTTCGTGGTTTTTAATCTAGCCTAGCCTGTGAGAACAATAGTTCATTTAACTCCAGCTGTGTTCCACCACATTCATTTCAATAATGTTTGGTCTACTGAACATACAGAATTAAGTACCTATGTGTTCTGAAGTGGCATAGATGTTTTGTCTTAGGCTCTCAGAACAAGTTCTGCACAAAAATATACTACAGGAAAATTATATGTGAATGTACACTTGGCCATGGCTGAAATGGCAACATTTGCTAACAGATACACTGGACAGTAGGGCAAGCATATTTTTTTTTTTAACATGCAGATTAAGATAACAGCAATTACCTTTTCAAGTTTGCTACTGTACTTAACACATTAAATGCTGTCTTCACAACAGTAACCCGTCTCTAAGAAATTCTAAATGCCCCAACTCTTTCAGTATCCTAAAGAGTTTTGGATTTCACAATGCTCCCCTTTTGCTTCCCACACAAACATATTTCATAAAAAACCAAAACCCCAACCCCTCAAAAAAAATGAAGGAACAGTATTTCCAGAATGATAAGAAGATCAAAAGTAGCAAGTGAAAACAAAAAAGTCTTTGCCTAAAAGAAAGAAAAACCCTAAGGGGCCCAGAACTGCATTTTTTTTTTTTAATTTGACAGGCATTTAGAAGTGTAATTGATGGTGCAGTTAACATGGCTCTTGACCAAAACAGTTCATATGCGATAGCAATGTCACATTTATGATATGCCAAAAATAATGCTAATATTTGTTCCATAAAACCACAACTACTTCATAAAACAGGAGAATATGTTAATAAAAGCATTAAAAGTACTAAATTTTAAGTGCTATATTGTTATTTCAGATTTTCAAGGAAGACATTTTCAAAAGCTCCCCCTTCTCTGCTGCAGTAGGCTATGCTACCTTTGCTACAAATACAATAAAGCAGATTGTCTACAGTCCAGGTTTACAGTGGAAACCAATTGCCTCCCACACCAGGGAGAGGGAAGACCAGGTCATTTATCAAAAATCACTAGTGCCTAAAGCCATGGGTCACTTTTCAACCCAAAGGATAATAGTTTTTCCTTTCAACTACAAATTCCAGTCTAGACGTGCTTTATGATACCTTTTGAAATGCCTTTTTGCCTAAAGTGTGCTCCAGTGTCAGTCACCCTCAGCTGAGGCTTCTTTACATGAACCCAGAGCCACCTGCCTTTCACAGGCAGTGGCAAAGTCTGAAACAGACAGGCAGAAGAGTTCCTTAACGTGAATTTTTTACAAGCTGGTGTTCACTGACTACCTTTCTTGCACCTACAGCACTTCTGAGAAAAATACATATACGCACACGTGATTTGACATTATTTTACCCCATAATTATGGGTTACTACAGTTTGATGCATAATGAAGCAGAGGGACAGAGACACACATTCACAACAGAGGTGTGCCTCCACGGGTATTCTGTTCTGCACTCGTAGGGTGTGGTAAGCTCCAGAGAAACATATGGAAAGACAGTTGCTTCCACCAGGATCTTAGAGCCAAGCTCTGTCATCAAGTCCGACGTGCCATAACTTGATGGTCTCTCCTGACAACGTTAACTGGTTGTCTTATTGTTATACAAGAACTTCGGACACTATAGTGAAAATTAATCTTAGTATATCTGTAGCTCTCCGAGACAGCTTGCTACTAATTACAAAGCTTACATTTATTACAGGTGCACGGGGTCACTGTTGACACTTCGGTTCTTAATGGCCTTTCTTCAGGCACAGCACGTCTCTGTTGTTAGCATCGCACAGGTCTCAAACCAGCAGTGGAACCAGCCAGCAGCCAGCAGTGACAAATTCACTAGCTGTCATTGAAGTTCCTGCTGTATCTTAACAACTGGTAGAGAGAAAAGCATCAGAAGTGAGTACTCTATTGTTCTCCACCAAATGACTTAAAACACCGCATCACACTACCGGCTACATGGAGGCAGTTTGAGGTGACCAAGAGTAACCTGAATTCTGTGCATTTCCCCCAACCCGGCAAAGCAGAGCTGAGCTAAACTGGGAGGCACAGTGCAAGCTCCCTCTGTCCTACTTTTCTTCCCTCTCTTATAGAAAAAGGACATTTATTTCCCAGAAAGATAGCAGTTCACACTTAGAATGGGCCATCTCTTCAGGCTACATACCAGTTAAACTAAAAGTCTATTAAAAAGAGAACAAGCTCTCAGATACCAGCACGTGGTAGTTGTAAATACTAATTTATGAATCATGACTAACTTGGAAAATATGAATAAAGATGAAAGTAGTGAAAACTGTGACTGAAAATTTTATGACTGAACATGCTGAATTTGATTAGTTATGATTAATGGGGGTCACATTTTGTTCCTTGTAAATAGTTGAGTAATTGCTGTAAATTCATGGAAATATTCACAAAAAGTGAAAGGTTTTAGCACAAACATCAAATCACACAGGAAATATGTAATGTGTTACTACAGAGTTGTTAAAAAATTAAATTCTTTACAGCTTGTGATATTACAATCAGTTTTCCCTCCTGTTTGTGGCATCATTGTCCATTTCTTCACCCAAACATGGTCACAAAACATCCCTGTGGCAAAAGCAACTGCAACTATGTGAAAATTATTATTGAAAAAACATGCACACATTATTGGCTAGCTTAATGTTTTTTTAAAATTAAAAAAAAATGTAATCACTGTGTTCATGGATCTAGTAATCACAGAACGCTTCGGGTTGAAAGGGACTTTTAAAGGTCATCTAGTCCAACCCCCCTTCAGTGAGCAGGGACATCTTTACTGAGACCAGGTTGCTCGGAGTCCCATCTAGCCTGACCTTGAATGTTTCCAGGTACGGGGCTTCTACCATCAATCTGGACAACTTGCTCCAGTGTTTCACCACCCTCATAGTAAGAAAGAGTCTTAAATATTTCTAGTCTAAATCTCTTAATTTAATATCATTACCACTTGTCCTATCACAACAGGTTCCGCTATAGAGACTGTCCCCATCTTATAGGTCCCCTTTAAGTGCTGAACAGTCGCTACAAGGTCTGCTCAGAACCTTCTCTTTGCCAGGCTGAAGAACTCCAACTGTCTCAGCCTCTCTTCATGGGAGAGGTGTTCCAGTCCTCCAGAGTATATCACTAGCACATCAGCTAAAATTAGCTGTGGATAAAATGAGGATGTGTCAAGAGGCAGATCTTGAAAATGGCCTTCAGTGCTTGGAAGGTGACACAGATATCCAGACTGAGTTTCATTCAGTTAGAGAAAGCAGAAGACAACTTAGAGACCCACTTTTGCCATTGAGAAAACTCTATGATGTCACATGCAAAACATGATCAAAAAACCTGCAGGAGGAAGAAATGAAAGGTTCCATTCAGCCTGTTCCTAGAGCTAGGAGACCTTTTCTCTGTCCATGCCACCCACCAAGCTGTTCCTCAGTCAGCAAAACTCCTCACACAGCTTGTTGTAGACTTAGTACCCATAAAAACCATACCTGCTGACTGAAGTGTTTCCTTTTTCAAAGCAGAAGAGTGCCTGAATTCTAATATTCTGTCCCCTTAGCCAAAGAATCCTCATAGGCTCTTCAGGCAGACTTAACAGTTAGAGTGTTTTAACCCTACCACCAGGAACAGAATATCCATCTCTTCTTATCCAGAGCCCCAGTGCTGATTTAACAGCCTCCCAGAAGCTCACACGTGAGTTCTTCAAACTTAAAATGTAACATGACTGCTGCTGAAAACTGAAAATGCAGCAAGGTGTATTTATCAAAGTCATTTCCGTATTTGATGAATACTGCCGAGCTCCACCAGCAACATTATCAAACCGTATCTGTCTTGAGTTAAAAATATCAGCCAGCAAATGCCAGACGTAGGGTATAAGAATGTTCCTTGTTGCTGCATATTTACTCAATCAACTTTGCAGACAGGAACATAAGGACCCACAGGGAATATCTTTCAGCTGTCAGGCAAAAACCTCAGGTTGGTTTACTGAAGCACCAAAGGTGTTTATGTTGCAAAAGCCCTTTTGTCTGCACAGACTCCCCTCCCTAATGAAAATCTGAAACATCTGAATTGCTTTTAAATCTCTTCAGAGGTTTTGTGTTTTCTCCCTCCAGTATGGTTAATGACATAAGTTTTCGAAGTAAATAAAAAAAGTTCCTATGTTAGCAATGAAAATATATTTTCATTCCAAGAGTTTGCCACTTTTTTCTCCTAAAGCAGAATGTCCAACTTTATCCATTGGCTTTTTTTCTTTAGAATCACAGACTCACTGAATCATTTGGGTTGGAAGGGACCTTAAAAATGACCTGGGTCCAGCCACACTGGCATTGGCAGAGACACCTTGCACCAGACCAGGTTGCTCAAAGCCCCGTCCAATCTTGCCTTGAACACTTCCAGGGCAGGGGCTTCCACACCTTCTTTGGGCAACCTTTATCTGTCTTCAACAGACTTGCCAAAACTTTATGAAAATGCTCCTTTCCATACTGAAAAATAGGACAATTTCCCTTTTTTGCTCCTTCTTTGAAACATCTTTTAAAAAAACATTTTCCTCCTCAGTATCCTTTGACAGTGGTGAATCTCTGCTTTTATGCAAAGACTCCTCAAATATGTCTTTCCTTCAAGGGAAAAGGATGCTGCTTGCACCAGCCAGAAGAAGCTGGCTAGTAACTAACTTCAGTTAGTCCCCAAGCCAGTGACTTCTCTGCAACACTGTCAGTCAGGAGACTGGGTTAATTGGAAGGCATTGCCCAAGGCATTAGTCTGGCAATCTGGACATGAGCTTCTCTTGTAAGTGCAAACATGAAGTACTATTATTATCTGGTGGTATTGCAATATTGGCTGAACCAAGATGCTTATATGAGATGCTTACAAAATTAAGGACTGTAAAATTAATCTTCATTTTAGTCATGGAACTGATACAAGGATTCAATGTTGTCCTCTTAATCCTCAGCATAAATCTTTGTGACCAAGTCCTCCCACACTCGGGATGCTTCTGCACCAGAAAGGAATTTTCAAAGAGAGGAAGATTTAGCTAGAAGTAGAAGATTATTTTTTCAGGCACAGATACCTAGGTTTCCGATATCCAAGAAGACCCCATGCTAATATGTGTCAGGTGAAAAGGTAGGAATTTTCACAAAATACCCAGGTCACAGGGTTAAAAAGCCTATAGTCACTGTTTGCTTTGGTACCATGATCAAAAAAGGCTGTTGTGAAGGTTAAAATCAAACTGCTAAAAAGTAGCTGGTCAGGACTTCCATAGTAATATCCTCTAAAAAAGCCATGTACAAGGTCCAGAAGACAAGAGATCCAGAGTGCCAGAGCATGGAGGAGATGATGCTGTAGACAGCAGGAATTTAGCTACGCTGGGAACCAGGGAGTCATTTGAAATCAGAGAAACCTGTGCAGGATGCTTGGGCTGTGTGTTCATCATGAAAACCAGCACACTGCTATGGAAAAACTAAAACAATTATTGAGAACCATCAAACCTAGAAGCAGGGGACAAGCTAATAGGGGCAGGAGCACTCATGAGGTGGCCATAACTAAAGTGAAAGGTATTTCTTAAAGAGTAAGGAGGAAATTAAGCAGAGCATTTTCAGTGAATAAGGAAGGGTAAATCAAATTGCCTACAATGGCTGCCAAATTGCACAGGCAACACTAAGCAACGGTGTAAGGTCAACATTTGGAAGTACTTCTACATCAATGCTAGAAGCTTGAGAAGTTGAGAAGCGAAAAATGCTTGGTACCAAGTGACAACCCTGATATAACAGGCTTCTTGCTGTATGAGGGAAGGAGGATAATTAATGAGATGTGGTATTACCTACTTGATAGGAATGATGGAATAGGGCACACAGGTCAGGTATATAAAGGATATTTTACAGTGGCACAGCATAAAAATATCATGGGGAAAAAAGAAGCACAATTGAATCCGTGTAGGTGAAAAGTATGGATGTTAATAGCATAGCTGTGCCACCAACCCCCTGATTAGGGCAATGCCAGAATCACTGGCTCAGGAAAAGCTTCATGAAATTAGAGAAGGTGCTAATTTAGGTCAGGTACAAATTCAAAGAGACTGTAATTGACCTCACCAGACTGAGTTAATGCTTCATTAAGATGCAGAAATGTATTTTCTTTTTGGACACATAAATGCTTGCTACTTGAAAAAACATCTAGGAGTTGGTCTCAGCAGGTGCACAGGACAACAGCTATTAATGGGAAAGGTGTTCTGCATTAATGATCATCATACACTATGGCTTAAAACCAGAAAAAGAGAGAATGCTAAACAAATATAGTTTGTGGCTATTACATTTCAAGAATAAAAAAAATGTAAAAATAATCAATTAAAAACCAAACCAACATGCTCCCACCCCTCCAAAAACCTCTGAAAGGGTTAGTTCAAAAGCCAAGAAGTCCACAGAATATCTGATAACCATGAAATACACTATACTAGAAGCTTAGGTAATGTGTGTGACAGACCAAGAAGAAAACAAAGCAGTCCAAACACCCTCTGAATGGATGGCTCAATAGGAAAGCTCAAAGGCAGATCAGCATTTAAAAACAAAAACGAGAAAGCTTTCTCAAGTGAGGACAGAATAATCCCATAAAATTAAGCAGCTCAAATGTAAACAGGAAACACAGAGAGCTGAAGAAGAATTTGAGGAGTTACTTGCAAATGATGCCCAAACTGATAGTAAAACATTCTTTGAACACATCAAAAGCAGGAAGCTATCTTGTGATTAGTGGGACCAGTTGATGACAAAGGCATAAAAAGGGTAATGCCACTGCAGACATTCTGTGAACTATTTGTTTTTACCTGTACTGCTGAGGTTGTTCAGATTCTCATGCTTGACATACTTGTCATAGCACATAGGTAACAATTTTTTTTTTTTTTAGTTCATAATGAAGTTGCTGAAGATTCAGAGAAGACCAATTAAAGTCAAGGGGACACAGCAGCCGTATCATCCATGTGGTGTCTCCTACACTGCATAGTCTAGGACTGCTCTGTTGAGAGGGGAAAGCTAAAAAGGAGTTATGATCACAGTTTATAACATCAGAAAAGAGTGGATGGCTGAATGTAAGCAGGATCAAACAGAATAAAATCCTGCAACACCAGAAAAAGTAGTAGGGGAACTATGAAACTGATATGAGATTGATTTAATTCCAATGAAAGAATTTTCCAGTGAGTAGTGAATCTCTGGAACTTGCTGCCACAGGAGGCTGCTGACAGACAGTATCAACAGACTCAAGTGGGAATGAGGTAAGCTCCTGGCAAATGAGTCCCTGATCACTAAAAAGACTATGGAGGTTTATGGCCTCTAACATGCCTAACACAGCAGCTGTGATGCCAACAGAAGCAGGCTAGACCTATCATCAGTCTTGTGCAGCCAGGCTTTTTTTTTTTTTTAATGAACCTTTCTCCAGCATCTCTGCTTGTGTTATGTTGCCTTTTTAATTTTGGAGCTAAACAGCCCATCCCACAACAAGCTGTGTCATTCTTCCTGTTCACAATAGACTGCCATTGCTCCTACAACTCGGGTACAGATGTCCTGTGGCTGATGCATGAGAGAAGCCTGAACGACTCATGAGCGATTATCCAAAAGCAAAAGTAATATAGACCATTCCATAGATGCAATTTTAGAGAAAGAAAATTCTTACCGCGTTGCAGACTTAATTTTTGATATCAAATACTTTTGTTTTTAATAAAGGGTCCAGAAACTTAATCGGAAAATATGTTCAGAAAAATTACATTGGTATTGATGAACCAGGACATTGCAAAAGTTAGTATCCTAGTCAGAACTATTCTAAAAGTCGTAAGTAAAAATATAAAGGAAAAGCTGGTGAACATTGTCTCACAGTTGAAAGAAGGAAATTTACTCTTCTGCAGAGTAATTTCTGCAGCTTCTAAATCTACAGTGTCATAAAACTTCAAACAGTATTAAGTACTACTGAAAAGATGAATATTCTATCCCCAAAGAATTTTAAATTATGGCACATCAACAGAAGTCACTTGGATATAGTCATTAGCACAAAAATTAATGCAACAAGCAGCAGCACCCCCACTGCCCCTCACTAACAATCAGAGGAAACAAACAGATTCCTCAGTGCACATGTACCAGACTCCCATCTGGAATATCCTGTATTTCCTTTCTCCTCAGAGTTTGATGAAAGGTGATAACAGATACTACAAATCATCAGCACAAGCTCACTTATTGGCTCAATGGAAATTCTGAGCAAAAAGATGTTGACAACAGTATCCCAACCATCTCTTTTTTTTTTCTGATTTGTTGGTGCAATACAACATACAATCATCAGAGAGAGAGTTTTACAACCATAGCAATAGTGTTTTCTATTTATAACTATTGGAATGTGAATTTATGGTCTGCGAAAGGCTTTAGAGTTCTGAATGACAGCCTGGGAGTCTTTTATTTCATAAACACTACATGATTTAATAAGCAAGAAATCAAGAAGCTGATTCTAAGAAATGAACCTACAGAAAGTATTTTTCCAACTGAAGACAACCATGCTAATAAGTCTGAGGTTATCCTCTTCATGTTGTTACGCACAGATGCACATGTGTTGCTGTACAGAAACACAGCAAGTTGCAGAGTTTATATAAACTCCTAGAAGGGGGAAAATGTTAAAACAGCATGCTGAGGAGACAGCTGAATCAGAAACCCACCATAATAAATAAGTGACTTTTCAAAGGAAGCATAATACATGCTTTTACTAAGGACCATTTATTAGGGACTAACACATCATTTATTTTGAGTGCAGCTTTGGAAAAAAAATTTGCAAGGGTCATTATGGCTAAATCCAAAGATTAAATTACTTGTTTGGAACTTTCAAAACATTCTGTGCTAGTTTAACCTTGTTCCTCTTAAAGTCAAGAACAGTTTTTTCCCAATGATTTTAATGGGAAAGGAACTGAAGCAAGTGGAGCAATTCTGAAAGTTCTGCCAGGGAGGTACTTCAGGTTTTGCCTTTAAAGGAGTATCAGTTAAATTTTTATGTGGATATCTAAACAATCTGGGCTGTAAGAGCTGGCTGAAGAGAAAGTTATTATTAGTCCATTAGGTCTAGGAGTTCAATAAAACTTTTAAATATTTTGTCGAATTAACTTCATACAAGAATTTAGTGATGGCTCATATCTTTCTAAATGCAAAAGCTGTAATGAGAATTACATTGCTCAACTTCAGAAGCTCTCAATGAGCACTACAATAGCACCAAATTTTATACTTGCACAGGCTAAGTGTCTTGCAAACATTAACAGTTTTAGCCTAAAACACCCATGTTAAGTTGGCTACACCCATGATCCCACCCGCCCCCCTTTTTTTTTTTTTTTTTTTAAAAGTACAGATGAGGGAGATAAAAATAGAGAGGCTGCAGCAAAGAAGAACCCTCGAAGCCAATACACTCACACCACACGGAAATTTGTGGTTTCAGGCTATTAACCTGCAGAGAAAAAAAAGAAGTTGGGAAATTGCTGGCAAGGAAAATACTGACCAGTGCAGTTCCTTCCTGCCTGAAAGTCCATGGGTTCCAGGATGCTGGAAGCTGTACAGTAACTCAGACAAGTAATCATGAAAGTACTGACTGGGGAGAAAAAAAGCAATTAGACTTTGAAGGTAAGAAGGGTCTGAAACAAGCTGGACACTCGGGAAGAAAGAAGAGCTGAGCATGAAATAACAATGGGACTCTCATCCCCTTTTACCAAAGCAAGGTGAGGCTCACCTAATTTCAGCTGTGTAGGAGTTACAGGAGTCCCACCTGAGCTAGCTATCCTTTAGCATTAATGAAGAGATCAAGGCACTGCTGGAGTGCCCATAGTTCATCCCTCCATTTCAGAACATGTTCTATGACAATAAACTGCAGGCTGCTGAAGTTGATGACATGAAATCCACCTTGGGAGTGTCAGCAAATAATTATTTTAAGATGGGGCATACTGTGAATGAATGATAGACCTTTAGCTAGCTCTGCCCAGGACTGCATGTGGTCCCCGACAGCAGTCACACAACCTGTAACTGCACTCTGCTGACATCCAAGAACACAAGTGTAACTTCTAGTTTTGTCCCATCTGCACAGAACACAAGGTCTCTCAATCTGTGATCTGGGCTCCACACAATACATAAAATAATGCTACGTTTCATAAAGTGCATACAGATCCAGGGTTAGAAATTACTAAAGAACATTAAAAGGCTGCATTATTACAATTAGATTTGCCCACTTAAGTAAATGGCTGAAAAAGTTCCGTACTTAGTGTCATCAGATATAACTTGTCCTTGAATTTGCAATGACAACCTCTGCTTACTCCCTACAAATTTCTCCTTGCACATGTCCTTAGAATATGAATGTCCACGAGTATTCACAATCAACTGAACATATATAGCTTCCTCACCTCTAACTCTATACCTTTATTTGCAGAAGTCAGTAAACGTGATGACACGACTTCAAGAGTCTTAGACTTGTTTTCCCAGAGGACACTGCTACAATTTGCAATGGAAAACCAACTTTGGACATTTTCCAAGACAGTGAACAAAAATTATATCTGTCAGCAGCGGGAACAGATCTTACATTTACTTCTTAGGCACAGCTTCCTTTTGATATTATGGGGTTAGAAGGGCTTGTTTTCTCAGCAGCAATTAAGGAATGTCATCTAGAAATTTCAAAAAGATAACCCCTAAAGGTACTGCATCCCACACCTTAAAAAAAAATCTGTTTTAAAAATCACATCTGACCTACACTTCTCCCTCTGGGCACACTAGACACCAGGCTAACATCTGCACATCTGTTCTTCATACCTGAGTGTCTCTTAGATGAAGAAATACAGAAAATAAACTACTGTCTAAATGAACAAGATATTGCGTTACACTTTGTGGTTCCCATTAACTTAAAGCAATCGCGAACTCTTGGAAACTAAACCCTATAATCATATGCATTTAACTTTCTTCATGTAAAATTACAATTAAGAACCACCTAAATGCAACTGACTGTTATCAAAATCTGGAAATTTATTCGGACTGATTTGTGCAAGCCTGGCCTGGAAAATATGCAAGTAAGTGATTTTCAAAAAGGCTGCTACTGTACAATAGTAGCACAATTTTCTTTACAGCCAGTTCAAGCAACCTATTCTGCTGCCCTGTTTGTCTCTTTGTCCTGCAAGGTTCCCTTATCTTCTTTTTGATCCCCTAGATGCCCAGCCCGCCTCCTAACTTAATGTCTTGAAAATGTGTTAGCTCATTTGCTGTGCCTGGCTATATGCAGGCTTCACTGTTATTACTTTTTTTTTTCCTTTTCACCTACAATGATAAGCTATCTATAATGAGGTCACAAAAGCTTCTGAAAGAACAGTTTAATGATATTCATTAGGATATAAGTTTTCACATAAGCATAACTGACAGAGTCAATACGCAATACATATTCCAGCTGTTGCTAGATGTGATCACTACTAAGACATGAAAGAAAGAAGAAGAGAGAGAAGAATTCTAAGAACAACCCAGAATAAATAATATTTTATAGAGGAACTAAATGCACATTAGGCACTGGAGTTTTTCCTGCCAAACCTACTCACACTTAGTGGTGGGTTGCTATTCCTACTTCTCACTGATGTCAGTATAATCTCTGTCCACACAAGCATCACTTTAAATTAGGAGAGGTAATGGTCTTTCATGGCCTCTCAAAAACCCTATCTGGAAGCAGCGGTTTGACAAAATTCTGTGTTTGGTGCTAGCTGACTTGTGAAAGAGAGGGAAGACAAATAATTTGTCTAACTAAGATGATATCAAAAAATATTATATCAAGTCAGTGTTCTACACTAAAATCAAGCACCTCCTTCAAACTCCTTACATGACACAGACTAAAGCATCCAAAAGCATCCAAGAGCTGTTTGCATAACCCTGCACAGCTCTGCCTGCAAACCAGTGGTTTTGTACCTACTCATACACATACAAGGATAATGTAACGCGGGCTACTGGGGTCTGCCTGGAAAGGAATAAATAACGATAAGAAAAGGAACTACTAGGATTTATTGTGACAATTTGGTGAAGACTCACAGGACAGAAAGAGCAGCCATCACAATCCATATGTGAATTATTCTCACAGTACCTGTAGAAAATGGGTACTGAGACACCTCAGTTTGGAGACGTGATTTGAAAGCAAACACTTGAGTATTTTGCTGAATTGTATCCTCAGCAAGATAAATGCTAATGTTTAGCTATTAACAGGAACAGAAGGTCTACTGGAATCTTTCTCATTCCTCAAACGTTGCAGTTACAACATATAATTATACCAGCCCTGTCACAAAGGAGTTTACATTAGATAGCAATGGAACAGATAAATGTCTTAATTCAGACTAGAGATACTTCTGTAAAATACATAAAACACACTCAGATCGAATACTGCCTTTCACTCTCTCACTAATAGGGGCCTTCTTCAGTGACTGAATATGCACAGGAACTCAAGCTCACCATTTAACCTTGTTTTCACAACACAATTCCTATCATTTCCTGGGACTGTCCACCATAAAGCAATTACACAAAGCATTTCTGTTTGATGTTGTCCTCTTCTAGAAGTGTCTCATAAAACCAAACTCTTAACACATTACACTTGAGATTAATTTTTTTTCCTTACTCATTACAACAAAGTCACTATTACTCGTTCATACAAGTTAAAGTAGAGTGGGTTTTTTTGGCATGACATTCTTTCCACAGATCATGTAAGATGGCGTGATTCTTCCACACGTATCTGGCATGCTCCTAGGAGCTGGAGGCACAGGAGATGAGCCCTCCAGACACCACTGCACACCTCACAGAACAGCATGAATGTTGCTACATTTCGCTTTAGTTTGAGTATTGGTCCAAACCACTTATTGTCTGCAGACAGATGAGCAGTGGAACGACACAAAATATCAACATAACAGCTAACAAAAGGGAAAGGAAGTGTCCTCTCTGGTCAAGCCAAATACATAAATTCACCAGTCAACACTAAATTAACTATCTGAAAAAAAAATTAAATAGAAATCGCTTGAACTTCGACTTCCTTTCAACACGCTTAATTATGCTGTTTACAGTATTTTAGCGTGTTACCAGGTTTTAATACAATAAATGTGCTCAGCTACTGTTGCAGTACTCAGTGCTTAACCCTACAACACCCCTGGCACAGCACACGTGACTGCTGCCAACAGAACGCACGCTCCGGGAGTTTAAATCTCAGCAGCAAACACGCCTGAACGTTTCCTCTCTCAGTACTGCAATAAATTACTTACAAAATATAGGCCTGATTCACCACTGCATTATACCACTTGTACACAGCTGACTTCCACACAGCTACACTAGGGTAAGAGAGAAGTAGGGGAGGGCTGAAGCAAGCCCTGTGTGAAGATAATTAACCATCTTTTTCATTGAACCATAATATACTTTCTCCATAAACTGGCAACAGAACCAATCAGTGTACACATTTCATTTCAAATACAAAGTAATTTTAGGAGCTAGCATTATTGTACCATTTGAAATATTCTCTGTTCTCATCAAATGATTCCCCCTGTAATTGATGTCGTAAAGAATATCTGTGTTAAGCTGTCTTCATTTCCACAGTTTTCAATCCTTATGATGATCAATTATTTATATACAGACTAGATGAAAGGCAAGACTGTAATGACTCCAAGAGATTTAAGAGTGATATAATAAATCTTGAAAGCAGAACTCAACTGGGTGATGGTAACAGAAGCCAGTACTGGACAATCATATTTTACTATTTATAAAAGTTCTCCTTCACCTCCTCCCAAAAAAAAAGGGATCACCAAAGCAGCATCTCATCCTGTAGCTGTCTTCCTTTTGTGCTCACAATAGACCTTCTGCTTCCCCATGAGATCCCTGCCACCCTTGCCCCTTTCAGCTTATTCCTCCTTAAAAAGGAAAACCACGTGCTTGTTGCTGTCCTGCCTAGCCAAATCATTTTTGTTGTCAGGATGACCTCACCGAGTGGTGAGGAAAATCCCTCGATTTAATTTTTTAAAAAGTCCTTTTTTGTGCAATGTGTATTAATAGTTTTATTGGACTAAAGATGACTCAGGGCTTCAAAGTTTACATTTGTATCTAAACTTTCCAAAAACATCTGGTTGGCTTTTGTTCAAGGCCACAATAAACGTAAGTGTTGTCACCAGTCGGTATCCATGTCATATGTAACTTAAAAAGGACATACATTTCTACATATGACTCTCATCAGACTTGAAAAAGAAGTCTGGCAAAAATACCAGTGACTTAGATAAATCAAAGATTTGAACTCCTGCTTCCATCTGCCTCCTTTTTTCCACAATTCTCTAAAGAAAAGATTCAACAGCTAAGGATCCCCAGCCTATTTTCTGTGATCACATTGAGCCATCAGATACGTCTCAAGCATGTGGGTTCTGGCCTGCTTCCAAGGGTAACTTCCAGCCACATTTAGGGACACCTCCCTACTAACTGTTCAAACAAACTTATGCCAAAGGATATCGTTCAGAATTCTCTCTAAATACAATACATGTAATTCTCTCTAAATACATCTAAGACATCACCCTAGACTTACAATTCTTCTTCACACTTTTCAGTAATTCTTGGTATTAACTTGGACACATGCCTTAGGTATCAAAAGACATAAAATATTTATAAATGTATCCTGCAAACCTGATCAATAATTTGGGCAACCAATTTTGGACAGCTATAAAGAACTTAATTTTCACATTTGCTTTTCATTGCATGAACTCCATGTTTGGCTGAAAGGTCTTCAGGTGGGACAACAAAAAAAAGGACCACCAAATTATTAACGATTTTTTATAGTTAAGGCCAAAATCTGTGGTTAAATATAAGGCAAATTCCAAAGCTTTTAAGGAATACAAAAATTCTCACCAGCATTTTGTTTCAACATGTACTTCATACTTCCATTACTTATGTTAAAAATATGTACAGTTGGGTACACCTTGCAACATGATCTTGCATCTTTAGCGCATACTAAAGAGAGTGCTCGCTATAGTGGTAGACGAATAAGCTGATTAAAAGACTACATATTCTAGTACCAAGTTTTGCAGTAAAAAAATGGCAGTTGTCCTCAATTAAGACTCACAAAATATGGTCCTAATTTTTTTGTATAACAATAAATGTGGCCATGGCTACGATTAATGCCAAAGTCGCTTGTCAATTTATTTCTCTTTCTCTCCTTTGTGACTTCTCATTTTCATAAAACACTTGCAAGAAACAGTAACTCTTGAAAAACGTCTGCAAGGAGTTAATTCTAAACGATAAAGCAATCCAGTCCAGAAAGCAGCTAAGATTGGGCTTATGTCAACAGGTAGAATTTACAGTCCCACAAAAAGAAATGTTGAACAGTCAACTATTTAGCTGCAATAAATTAGACTTTCACTCTGTTCATCTTATCACTGTGATCTATAGATGAAAAGCAGTATATAGTACGTAATTATTAATTTTATTTATTACCACAGGCAGGATTTTCTAGTAGTGTTCTGTTCCTTAATGTGAAACTAGGGATCAGAACTTTATGATGACCTGAAGCCGATTTCTTAACAGTTTTGATTTCCTGCTCTTCATTGTCACCATAAATCTTGTTTTCCTCCTCAAAACTTCAGATGTTTCTAACTTCTTATCTATCAGCTTCTAAAGTGCTTCCAGACCCCCACAAATGTTTTAGCAGACTCTGCAGGCTTGCCTGCCACTCTGCTAAGTGTCAGGCCATATATCTCTTTTGGAGGAGTTCCTCGCTGAAGAAGCCATACCATGCGAAAAATATGTCAGTGGGGAGGACCCAGAGGCATCCCAGTCTTGGCTGTATTTAAAGTGTGAAGCCATGGTGTCATGTTAACTTGCCCAGCATAGAAACCGGATTGGACAAGCCTGTGCTTAAGCTCATCAGGCTAAAGCAAGCGACAGGCTTCAGCAATTCTTCTCTGCATCTGCAGTCCCAGGGTCAGGCAAGGCTACAGCCCACCTCCTCCAGCAACTACTCCATAATGCTTTGTGATGGCAGCATATGACCGATCTCAACACGGATACATGAAACCCAGATCAGGAACCACATCATGTTTTATCCCAAACTTTGACAGCAGAGATGTCATCATACAGGCATTGGTAAGTTTCCAGCCTTAAAACTGGTTGCCGTAAAAAAAAAAAAAAAAAAAAAAAAAAAAAAAAAAAAAGAGGGTGGGGACTGAGAAAGGAAAGCAAGGACACTGGAGAGCGGGGTGGAAAGGAAAGGAAAGGTATTCGCAAAGACATGCTTCATCACAGCTTAAGCATTTAAGAAACAGAATCATAATGAAAGATTTCGCATTTGCCTTATCTGTGCTCTTTGTCAATCATAGCAGAACAGGTCAACAGAACGGACACTTTTTTTGTTCAATCTGACTTCGATACTTGATTGAATCCCCTGGAAATGTTCTCAAGCAGCAAAACCAGGACTTTCTCCCAGCTCTGCTACGAGCTGTCAGGAATTGTCACGCTTCTAGGGAAAGCACATGGCAAAGTCAGAAGGAAAGGAGATTTACAATGCTGACGATACAAAACGCTAACAAAGGTGCACCACAGCAAGGCCATTCTTTAGCCCAAAAGTAATCTTAAAAAAAAACCAAAAAACAAACAAGCCACATAATAAAGGATATGCTAGTAGTCAAAACCAAACAGCATAACATGGAAGAACAGTGTGGTATGGAATAAGAAGTTTTGTATGACACACTGGCTCCTCACGTGAAAAATGGTCTAAGATGCCGTTCATTACTTTGGCCTGCAGTTCTTTACAATGTGAATATACAAGAAGCCGTCTCTCCTTCGATAGCATTAGCATTTCAAGTGTGACAGTACGTTTGATTAATGTCTAGTAACCTAAGGGATAAGCCATCACATTTGTGTTGCACGAAATGTGAAATGACTTAGAACTCAGTCATGTTTCCTGATGGTGCTCTTACATTCAGTTATGTTGTTTTTTTAAGCTGTTTGGTTCGCTGTTGCTGTTCGCATGAGCTCACGTGAATAGTTTAGTATTTGGGTAGTATGGCTTTGGTCACATGTGGCAGAGTTTATAGTATTTTATACATTCTTCTATAAATAGGTGCTGAGAATATCCTGCCTCATCTCTGCATTCAACTCCTTGATGCAGCATTCACAGATGAAACTCCCTTGTGTGAAGCAGAGCTGAATGTTTACAGATGTGTTTGACAGAGCCAGCTTTTCTGCTAAAAACTCTTTCCAAATCATGTTTCTCTTACTAAAATGAGGGAGAGTTCATAAAATGGGAATCCACGTTTGATGGGAAACATGCTGCATAGAAATACCATCAAGTTGCGAAACAAGAAAAAAAACCCCATGAAGAACAGTTGCATGGTATCATTTGGGACAGTTTTTCTCTAATTTCGTAGAGGTAAACAAATCAGCTGTAACCCTGTTTATTTAGCTTTCCCCACATTTAGGGCACCCTGTCTCAGTTGGATGCTTCACTAGGTACAAGCATAACTCTTTTCCCCATGGAAAACTGGATGTTCTTGTACAGGCTTTTAAAAGCACTTTTTAAGTGACCATTCTGTTCTACCTTCTACAGCTGCCAGGGCTCCCTTCTCTTCTCTCTGCCCCGTTTGCAACCCCAGGCAATGGGACTCTGCTGGGAAGTGCCAGAACAAAACAGCATTATCAGGATTCCTTCTCTCCCCACACACCCTAACGTGACTCTCCTCTGCCAATGTACGGGTTGCACTGACAGTTATAAAATTACCCTTCTGACTCTGATTATTTTTTCAGACAGATGCAGCTAGGTTGCTTTGTTACATTTGGATGCATTCTTCTTATTATTTACTAATCCACATTTCTCAAGCGCAGGGCCCGCCTAGGATCAGCAAAGGGCAGACAGCTCCGCATCTGCTCTCGAGCCCCCTCCTCCATCGCTGCCGATTCTCACTGTGTGCTGCTCCCCCCTTCCCCCTCTCCTCACTTCTGTGCCTCCCCATTTTTGTCCACTTTGCCAAGTCCCTCAAACATCTGCTTTCTCCACCCCTGCTCTTGTGCTCAAGAATGTCTCTGGCAAAAGCCTGTGAACAGAATGGCTCTCCCCACCAGAAACCTAATCTTCCCTCTTTTGGCCTCGGCCCAGCAGAACACCTCTCCCAGCACAATAAGTTTCTGAAGTGCAATCTCTAGTGACCTCAGTTCGGATCTTCTTTGCCTTTCTCTGCTTCCCTTTTCACCGCACAAGACCATGACAGTCGCTCAGAAAAAGCTTGCCAGGGTATAACTCGGTCTTCCTCTCACCAGTTTACCTTCACCTTCAGTGATTATCCCCAAGTCTCTCCCATACAGCCTCTCATGCAGATGCGCAAGTTTCTCATCCATTTTCCTCCAGCCAACCCACGACCACTTCCTGAAGTTTACCCTCAGGCACCTGCTGCACTCTTCTTTACTCTTTTCTCTTAATATAAAAATACAGAAAAATCTCTTCCTCCTAAGACACACAAGCAAAAAACCAACCACATAGAAACACAACTGACTTCTTTATACTCTAAGCTTACTCTGTATTGTCAATACATTTACATAATTTTTTTTTTTTGTCTCCTCACAGTACTTTCAAGTAAGAACTCTCTAGCCCGGCTTTCCTCCTCACATTTCAATAATGACACTGTTCATTTCAAGTGATTGTTTCCCAGACAGATCTCACAGCCACTTATTCTATTTTCAACAGTCTCCAGGGCATACGTTCAAACATTTACCTCCTCACACCCTAATATAATTGACATCATCATATCCCAATTGCCTTATTTCTTCAACTGATCCTTTAGGAGGATTCTGCCATTCTTTCCTCCAGTTTTCTACAGGACTTCCGCTCTACACCACATTTAAATTACGTTATCCTTTAATATATTTCAGCCTCTTTTCAAGACTAGAGACTTGTTTGTTGACTCCCCACATTCATGACAGGAATCTTTATCGGCATCACTGATACCTAAGATATGTGACGAGCTAAAGCCCAGCACAACTACTCCTTCCTCTATTTTAAGCACTGTCCACCATCTCTTCATTTCAATCACAGTGAACCACCCCACACAATTACTTGCCTCCTTGCATCATAAATTTGAGAACATTCTCTTTGCCTTGACCTCTCTAGTCTTTACATTCAGACTAGGTCTAGTTTTCATACCTCTCTAGTGTTCACATTCAGACCAAGTCTAGTTTTCACATCTGAAGCTACCCATAGCTCTTACTATTTTGCAGCTTGACTGAAAACCCTTCTTTCTTCATCTAACTCAAGGAGCTCTGCCTCTCTCAAAATCAAAGCAAGTTACACAGAACTTTTTTCTAGCTTTGGGGCTTCTCTCTAAACATCTCTTGAGTTGCTGCTCCTTCTTTACTGTATTTTCAAATTTTCTGATGAAACACAAATAGCACTCATTTGACTTCTGGGATGTTTAGAAACACTGAGATTAAAACAGCCAAGAAAAATGAGACCAAAAATTACTCACCCACCTCCTTTTTCCTCTAAATTGAGCACAGCTCATGCAACAGGCAGGAAGGGGTAAAATAGCTTTGGAGACCAATGCAGCTGGTCTCATCAGACAACTGCACCCAGCTGTTTTATATATGGGACAGGAAGAGGAAATTAGAAGCTAGAGTAGGAGGATAATTCCCTGTTCAGAAGCTTAATGTGAAAAGACTGTTGTATTAAGGGCTGTATTTGTTCGTACTACGTAAAGATTTGAACAAATATGAAGTATTGCCACCGTTGCAGTGAAGAAAGGGGAAACCATTTTTCCTTATTTTTTTTCTGTGGCTTGTGTCATTTTTCTCTTTACTATGATGATTTTTCTTTAAATATGTTCAACCAGAATATCAAAAATTGAAACTGGTTTTGTTGGATTTACCTTTCCATTTTTTTGCCCAGTTCTTACTTCGCCCAGTTCTTCCTTTAGCAGTCATTTGTCATAAACTACAAATTATGAAAATTAGTATCTTCTCTAATTCCTATGAAGGTTTTAGCCTTGACCCCATACCAATTTAAATAATCTTTCCAACCTAAACTTCGCCCATAGGGTCAAATAGTGTGCCTGGTCTCCAAAATACTTATATTAAATTTCTATGACCTATCAAACAGCTGGTTGGGACTATTGAAAGGTCACTGGAGCAAGCAGTGATTTCTCTCTTTCAGTTTGTGAAGCATTTGGGGAAAATACTGTAACTAGACTAAAGAGAAGAAGCAACAAGAAGGAAATACCAGTTCTTCCCCTGCTCGTACTCTGTGAGTAATACACCATTTCCTGGTTATAGGGGTAACTTCTTTCTTCTAATACTTAAGTAAATTCACTAGCTCATAGCAAGAAGCCCTGCTCATAAGGGAAGAGAGGACTACCGAGTTTCCTGTCTTTCTATAGTTTTTGATTACATCATTTTTCCATTAGGCATGGTTTGTATTACAAGCAATACACAGTTTAAAATTGCCAATCTTGTCATAATTTGCAGCAGAACTGCTGTAACACAAAGCAAACTAATTTCTAAACCTCATTACATTCTATAACTTCATTCTTATTTTTCCTTTCATTAATAAAAAGACACAATCCATGCTACGCTTTCTATGAATCAATGAAGACTAATGGAATCATACTTTACACACTTGAAATGAGAACTAAGTTGAAAATGAATATGGAAATTAGTACAATGTATTTAGAAATTTACCAGTGCCGCAGTAAAAACCCACAACAACATAATAAAAAAAGGCCCATAATGGCTGCAGATCTATTTCATTGACTCGTAGTTTCTCTTTTTGTCATAGAATGTAACTTCTAAAAATGTTTGAAAAGTTTAATTTCTTACATTTAGTTTCTAAACCCTTGCAAAATGTGTCTACTGCATAATGAGAAAGTTTTAATGCCAAGATCATATGGCATGTGTGAGAGACAGATACTGATATTTTAACCTGGTTCTCATAATCATGGTATGTTCAGAGGGTGTAAATTGCCATATTTTTTCTTTGAATTTTGACAGCCTTAAAATGTGATAAATTTTATTGCTGTTGATACATCTTAGGTTTTTAGACAGTGGAAGTTGTTAGAACATCTTCTGTTCCACAACACTCATGGAATGGGGTTTTCCTCAGCTGCACACGCCATCTGCAGAGACGAAGCCTCTTTCAAGTTTGGGAATAACAGCCAGAAGAAGACCCGGCTTTGAGTGATCTCCAGAGAAGTCACTTGCTGCAAACACCTCCCAGTGCCTCCCCACCAGCTGAGTTCCGAGGGAGTTCCACAGGAAGATTTAGATGTGTGGTAGATCCCCAGATCTAATCTCAAGCTGTCAAAAAGTGAAATGAACCTTGTTCTTGGAATCCAAATATTTTCCAGTCCGTGCTATGTATTGCTGTTTACAGCTATGCCAAGGCTATTTTTGACTATGATTTTTTGTGTGTGTGTGTTTACTTTTGACAACGTCACTGCAATGCCAATGAAATGCATTACTTCCAAGTGTTTGGCATCCCTTGAGTATACACGGAGCCTGTGAGCTGCGAAGGAGGTTTTCTTTACATACATAGGATTGGCTTCCGTGCGTTAACCCTGCCGAAACCACTTGAGTGACTTGCTTCTTAAGAAGTCTGGGGGCTTACAGACATAGTACAATTTTACATGAAATATTTTTCAATTTATTTATCTTTGATGAATACTAATTGAAAACGGGAGGAGGGAGCAAAACGTTTACAAACATTTTAGCCATAGCTGCTAATCATGATATTAAAATAGGTATTTGCATTTATTTGTATGTACTCAAACATGAAGGCTTAAAAACCTCAACCAATTTTCTTAAGTATGTCTTTAAGGACCACCTAGTGGACGAACTTTATACAGCAGTTGTATGTAATCCTACCTCTGCACCATGTTACACACTCCTCCCTTTTGGGAGAATAAAAAAAAAATGAAAAAAGAGTAGGAATTGCTATAGGGGTGTAAAGCAGAGGGGAAGAAATGGACTCATTTACAGCTTAGTTGCAAGCTTCCAATAATATACATTCTATGATTCTATATTTATCTTCTCTTGATAAATGTCAGTGTAGAAAGAAAATTTCTTTGCTATATTATAGCTATATTAAAAAATCAGTACGTTGATTTTGTTATGTTGCTTTTTTTTACACAAAAAAAAAGGATGGAATGGGTGGACTCTTTAATAAAAAAATGTAGAAAAATGTTTTTCTACTAGATATATCTGCAAAATTCAGTAAAATACCTGCTTCGTTCTAACAGAACCTGCAGTCATGCAGCCACGTGTTGTACCTTCAGTCTCTAAACCAGAGTAAATTGTAAAGTGGAAGCAAACAGCATTTATATTAAAAATTAATGATGTAAAAAATGTCTTCAGTAATAATAATCTAAAATGTGAGTAACCTCAGACATGCTGCCTTCCTCCATTAGGGAAATTTAAAAATACATTTTCTCAGTTCAACTGTATTCCACACAGTTAGCAGCACACGCTCACCCTATTACATAAAGCATACCTTGTCATGTGCAATTGGGGAGCTATTGCCGAGGTTATAAAAAATAAAGATGTATTTGTTTGTCTTTATAACAGGATTTCCTCAATTTATCTTCATTCGGATTTGTTAAACATTCATTTATTCATTGCAGAACCTTGCGTATTTCCTTATTCTGCACTCAGACAAAGTGTTAATAAGGGATCTTAACTACAACTGTATTTTTCTGTCATTAGGTTGTTTCTAAATATACCAGGAAGCACTTGAATATGCATTAAATATACTAGGAAGCACAGCTTGACAGAGGTATTTTTTCCTCTTGTCCTTTCTATCGCTGACACAAAACAGCCTGTTTTGTAAAATGATAAAAAAGGGTTTGATGATTTGTGCTACTTATTCTGCTCTTACAGATACTGGAAATAAGGCCACTGCTGTGCAGCAGGAATGTATTTTTTACATAGCATTCTTTATGGCATTAAATAGTTATCTCTCATAATTCCTTACAAAACAAACCTTTCCTATCTCAGAGACCCCCTCTATGCCCTTTGTATTGTCCAAGGCCAACCAGTTCAGGGAAAGCACGTTCAAGCGTAATATGGTGTCA
This sequence comes from Trogon surrucura, assembly GCA_020746105.1. NCBI lineage: Eukaryota > Metazoa > Chordata > Aves > Trogoniformes > Trogonidae > Trogon > Trogon surrucura. The sequence continues at coordinate 57,791,383 of CM036621.1, read as the reverse complement.
TGGAAATTCATATGGACAAAGTTATTTCTGTGGAACGTTCTACAATTGGAGAAGTATGAGACAGCGAAAAAAAAGTGCCCATCATGTTTGAAGCTGGAGTCCATGTGTGAGAAGAAAACACCTGCTTTAGCAGCTGCCTCTTTGTGGAAGCTGAAGTGGGTCAGTTCTGGCCAGCAGGTAACTAAAAATTTGAATGTTTGCCAATGAAAGGAAAAGCTTTCCAAAAATTCATGCGAATGGAGGCAGGGTCAGAACTGAGCCACAAACACACATCTCATCAGATTTTAGGCATGGTATTGATTCATATTAAAATCCCAGTATTCCTGTCTTAGATATGGCCACGGTCCTCTGTGGAGGTCTGTCTCTCTGAGCCTGAATGCTGTTTTCATGTCGGGGTTAGGCCACGTAACCAGGACTAATCAGTTACCGATTAATCAGAACCTCCAGTAACAGGAAGTAATGGCCCAGCCTTTTTGAGCCCTGCCTTTCAGCGGACTTGTAGGATGCCCAGGACCTCTTGTCACCCATCACTTGTGAACCTCTCCACAAATTCATCATCTCCTTTTTGCCCATGCTGTGTCACGGGTTAGGGCTGGGCCAGCCACTGAAATGTGGAGCAACACTCTCTAACCCCCTCTCCCTCCCCCCAAAAGGGAAGGAAAAGGGAATGAGGCAGAGAGACTTATGGGTTAGAAAAGAAAAACTAAAACAGCTTTAATGAAACAATAATGGAAATAATAGTGAAATGATAAAAATAAAGAACTATATACAACTATATATAAGCCCAATATTGAACCCGACTCCCCCCCCCCTCGGATATCAATCCCCACTGGTGCTGCAGAGCAGGAGGCACTGGGGAAGCCCCAGGCTCAGGCGGCGGGAGCTGGATACAGGGAGCTGGATTCGGGAACTCAGGACCCGGATCAAAATCAGGAGGTCAGATGGAGTCCTCCCTGGACACTGGCCATTGAAGAAAAGAAAGAGAGCTAAACTCTTGTGATGGCTCAATTTATACTAAATATGACATATATGGAATGGAACACTCTTGTTGGTCACCTGTCCTTGTTTTCAGAGTGTCTGCTTTGTATTTAAATTTATCTGGGACGTCCTGTTGATTTAGAGGGAAGAATCTTACAAACTTGAAACTTTCTGCTACCACATAAAATGGCTTGTTCTGAGCTTTGGCGCACACGGCAATTTGATTCGTGCCAATCTTATTAATAATGCCTCCACTTTCAACTACACCTTCAGCACCAACTAACACCAGGTCCACTTTCTCCATAATGTAGCCAACCGCAGCATCCAAAATCAGAGTCTCAGGAATGTTCAGCTTCCTCAGGGCTTTTGCCATTTTTTGCCCTGCTTGATCTGGCTGTGATTCAGTAACATGAACACTGAATCGCTTCTTTGACTCAACAGCTGCTTCTAGCACTCTGAGGACCACTCTTGAGTCGGCATGTGTCAATATTTAGGCACCATCCCTGATGAAAGGATGACACAGCTTGGCGATTTTGTTCCGAGAGAGAGAGAGAGAGACCTTCCCGAGGAAGATCTCCCCGCGCTCGATTATGATTTCTTTGCACTTGGAGTAGTCCGAGTACAGCACCCCCCTGGAGGTACAACCTTTTACTTCCTTGTGACCCCTCTTACTACCCAGCACCCCCAGCGTGGCACACAAGAGCCAGCAGTGGCCTTGGTCACTGTAGGAATAAGTATAAGCAAGAGCCTTTCTGCATCCCAGTCCCAGGCAGTAACTGTAAACATCAGGTGTTATCCGTGCCAGTAGCACACACTGTCTGCAAACACATGCTGCTGACTTCAGAAAGTCCAGCCTTTCAGAAAAGACTGAGCTGAGAAGTAAAAATCACTGAACAGAACTGGTTTCATTTAGCTCAAACCAGGACACTGTCTTGACTCAATCAAGATTCACGTGGCTGGCTCTGAGAGTAAGGGAGGTTGAGGAGCTGCATTCCTACAGGCTGGATTTTACCTGTAGGATTAGAAAAGGATATGTCACGCTTTAAATTTTGGAAGAAATATTTTCTTCAAAACAACACACAGAAAGCGTTCCCACTCACTTGAAACTCAGAGCTAGTAGATGAGAACCAGGAATGAAAACAATCATAAATAGCCCAGAATAGCTGCACTGAACACAAACTGAACACAGTGGAAAAACAAACAAGCAACATAGCTCGTTTGAAGTCTACTTGATGCTGGAAGGGTTTCTGTATGAATGAACTGCAACTGCTTCAGGAATACGGGTGATGCCAAGATCTTTGCCATCCTTAAATAATATATCTGAAATTATTGGGAAGTTAGGTGTAAAGCGGCTTAAAACACTTCCCTGGTGTCCAGAGAGTGAGCTATTCTGAAGTTACTCTGAAGACTGGCAAGTCTGCCAAGTTACTATAGCCATGCAGAGGGCCGTCTAAATCGCACAAGTCCCTGTCCTCCCCCCCCATCATTCCAGGAGCCAGGGTGCTGGACTTCATGGCACCTCCATCTAGAACCCCTGCTCCTCAGCACACATACGCTGCACTGGAGCTTGGAAGGTCTCTGAAAAGCTTATTCTCTACATCAAAGGAATCCTTTCACTGCAGAACTGGGACTTTTATGACTCCTTTCTGCTACATTAAAGGGTCTGGATTGAGGATCTTCACCATTTGTGCAAAAGATTTCCTTCTTCTGTGCTTACTTGGGGTTAAACAAACAATGTATTTTTATATGGCCCTCAAAACCAGCTTGAAAGCATCAGAAAATTCGCTGCAGCAAGCTGTGTTCTGCTACCAGCAGCAAAACAGAAAGACATCAACATCTGTGATTTTATTTAGAACAACTGTGCCTAGGACAACCACTACAACTGCTGGCTGACAGGCGAAGGAATCTCACTTGCCTGTCTAGTTCAGCAGCCCAAAAGGAGCGATAAGTGTGATGATCCAATGTTCCCCCATATAAAAGAAGTCTGCAGTTCTAACAGAGATTCTCTTACACACAGACTGCTGTCACCAGTACGTCTTACTGGCAGGGTTAGAAGAAGACAGCATCCCAGGAAGGACACATTTTGGGTGAATACTCACATTGCTGCTGTTTTATTTGTTCCATGGATAAATTCACAAATGAGGGTCGAATTAACACTCCTAAGAAATAGAACAAGTCCCCTTCCAATCTAATCTGTTTAGTAGAGAAATAGTTACACATTCTTGCGGGTGGAGACCAGCTTCAATATATCCAGTTCTGCAGTAGTTGCAGGATGCTCTTTTGTTCTTTGTTTGTATTGATGTCAGGCCATGACATGAACAGTACACAGCAGGTTTTGGGACCCTGACACCTTTCCTATAGCAGGGTTTAGAATATCTATAAAGCATGCGGTTGCTCATTCCTAAACCCAAGGAAATTAGTAAAGCTGTTCAACGTGGTGGATTAGCCAAAACATAAAAACGGAAGAAAAGCCTTGTATTTGCGAATTCCTTCTGGTGTTGTTTGATGTTTTCCTCAAGACCTGTTACAGCTACTTGCACCTTCCCATTCACGCTGAGCAGCAGAGACGCTCAGTCTAGTGCCAACAGCTTCTACTGAAGGTTAGCTGGCTGGTGGCCACCAACCAGAGCTCAGCAGGTTGCTTTGTTTTATAAAGTCATTTTCAACTCATAGATATTCTAGCTGAATTTTAGCTGCAACTGGCAAACTTCATACTCTTAACGACCAAGAGCAGTGCACGGGGAAAACCATGAGGTATGATTTAAGCCTGTCTAGAAACGTTTGCCGTTACATACTTATCTGTGATTTGCAGCCACCATTGAGTGTGTGTCTCCCTGTAAGCTGAAGGCCCATAGTAAGCTATTTTGGAAAGTCCATAGACTAAGCAGGAAAGGAGAGGGGCAGAAGAACATGTTTATATTGTAGTTACAAACTGTCACTAGATCCTTCTATAACTTGCTAAGCATCATAGACCAGAAGCCCTGTGGTGTGTGGCTGGTGACAGCTGTGGCTGTGTGAAGACCTTCCAGGGAATGAATGACAAGTTGCATTCCGCTCCCATATACCTCAGTTTCGGAGTGAGGAAGGGTGCAAATCCGAGGACCTCTCCTATCCCTGCCTTGTAACAGTGGTGTCCCCACAGAGGAAAAACCCACACAGCAAAGGTGAGAGCCTGTCTCTAAAACGCTGCTTGAGCTGAACTGTAAGGTTTTACTGCAACTGTCATTTTGAACAACTCTGAGGGAGACAAGATCTAACTCTTCAACAAACTCTTATTCAGGTTGAGTAGCTTTCCTGTAAAAGTTTCATTCTGTACAGGTTTGCATTGAGTCCACTTTTTTTAAATCAACAGCTTATGTCAGAGTAGAACCAGGCCCCTTACTTGGCTAAGGCATTGAGCATCTTTCACCATTTGCACTGCCATCATGACAAGTCATTTCTACTACAAGCCTCTCATCCCCTAATCTCTTCTTTTTCCTTTGTATGTTTAGAATACCCCTGCACACATGAGCACTTGCAAGCAGCACTGCAGCAGGGATCCAGCCAAAAGTGGCCCATTGGGTAAAGAGCAGCCTCAGGCAAAGAGGCCTCTTTCAGCATAATCCCAAACTATTCCTAAGGAGGGATTGCCAGGCACAGCCCAGCGCTGCTGCAGGGACGTGCTGCTTTCAGTGGAGGGTGACTGCCAGGGGAACCTCACTCGGGGCTAGGAAACCACCTCCCACTTGGGACAGACAAAGCCACCACACGTGTTCAGGAACAGCACGGCTGACATCCACCCCCGAGGGACCAAATTCAGGGAGAAGGTGTAAGTCACATGAGGAAAAACACGTCTCAATGGGAATTCCCATGAAGGGACCGCAAAAGGGTGTCAATCTCCCTGCGTTTGGCTCTCCTCTATACCCGAGTCAAGGTTAAGGGCGAGATGCAAACTCAAGGCACCTGCTGGCACCTTCACCCCACACCCCCCTCACCTCCTCCTGCCTCCAAGCCAGCGGCCCAGGCTCACTGCGCTCCGCCAGCTCCACAGCGGCGAAACCCGCGGCACCTGCTGTTTTGCAGACAGGCCCTTGTTCAGCATTCTCACCGCTTTTCTCTCCCTGATTTGATTTTTCTCTTTACCCTCAAATTCAATTTTCTGGCACATCACCCCAGCTGCTCTCGAAGCCTCTCCCGATGCCGCTACGGGCCCGCGTTCCCTTGGGCCGCACCTGCCCGGTCCCAGCCGCCCCCTCCCTCCCTCCTTCTCTCATCAGGCGGCACCGCGGCGGCCCGCCCGCCCCTCTGAGCGGGAGCCGCCACACCGGCCCTCCCGGCATCCGGCGAAACGGACCCGGTTGGGGTCAGTGCCGGCGGCCCCCCGCGCCCCCGCAGGGTGCTGGTGCCGGCTCGTCCCCAGTACGCCCCACACGGCGGGACGCGGCGATGCAACATGGCGCCCGCCGTTTGTAGCGGCGCGGACCCGCCCGCCCGGGCGGCAGCAGCGCCCCCAGCGGCTCCCGCCGGCCGCATTTTCCCGGCTTTGCCCCACCCCCGCGCGCCGTCAGGGCTATGACGTCAGAGGGATGCCCCACCCTGCACGCGTTGTTAGTCAGTGACGTCAGAGAGAGCGCGCCACGCGTGTCCAGTCGCCGGGGTTTCCCTTCTCTTCCGCCGTGGTGAATTGTGCTGGGGGGGGGGGGGGGGGGGGGGCGGTGGCGCTGGAGCCCCCTCCGCTATCCCTGCCCCGTGCTGGGGATGTCACCAGCTTCCAGAACATCCCCCTGCGGCCTGAGGGAGCCGCAGAGGATCCGCGCTGCAGCACCAAGGCCGGTGCTGGGCTGCACCAAAGGCAGCGTGGGCAGAGGGCAAGAGAGGTGCTTCTGCCCGTCTGCCCCGCTCTGCTCTGCTCCCACCTGGAGTGCTGTGCCCAGCTGCGGAGCCCCCAGCACAAGGATGTGGACCTGCTGGAGCGGGTCCAGAAGAGGGCACAAGAATGGTCGGAAGGCTGGGGCATCTGTGCTGTGAGGACAGGCTGAGAGAGTTGGGGTTGTTCAGCCTGGAAAGGAGAAGGCTCCAGGGAGACCTTACAGTGGCCCTCCAGTACCTGAAGGGGCCCTGCAGGAAAGCTGGGGAGGGACTGCTTACAAGGGCGTGTAGTGATGGGATGAGGGACAATGGTTTTAAACTAGAGCAGCATAGATTTAGACCAGATATCAGGAACAAGTTCTTCACTGTCAAGGTGGTAAAATACTGGAATAGGTTGCCCGGAGAAACAATCGAGGTCAGGCTTGATGGAGCTCTGAGCAACCTGATCCAGTTAAAGAGGTCCCTGCTCTCTGCAGGGGGTTTGGACTAGATGACCTTTAAAGGTTCCTTCCAACCCAATGCCCTCTATGATTCTGTCACTTACCTGAGAGCCTTGAGGGATTGCCCCTGGGTGCAGAGGGAGAAAGGTCAAGAGGAGGGAAGATCATGCAGTGCCTTGGTGGATGCAGGTTTCTGTGGCCTGTCCCCAGGAGCAGCTGGCATGGCAGCAGTTAGTGTGACCCGCAGTAATCGGCGATGAAGGTCAGGTGCCTGGCTCTCAACAGATTCAATCCTGAGTTATCGAGCGCCGCAGAAGGTCTCGTCCACTGCAAGGGCCCGTCATCTGCTGCTTTGACGTGCAGTTGGTGGTGAGCGATGAGCATGTGAGAATCAAAGGATTGTGTTCTGTGCTTTTTACAATTCAGCTGACAATTTCAATATTCTCTGGTAGAGGCTGTGAAAGCCTATGGCCCTTGATATCAAGATTATTTTCCTTTATCTGTTTAGGTATTTGTATATTTTGCCCAACAAAATGTATGTTTGCAGTTGGATATTTCTAAGAATAAAAGTGCGAAATCTAGACAAAATCACAGTATTTGCTCAACCTTCCGATTAGCTGTTTATTTACACAATAATTAAAAATACCCTCTGAAATTATACTTGAAAAAATAACAAGACCTGCTGTATTTAAATCGAACACTCTGAATACAAAACATGTTTCATATTCCAAGCACACTGTTTTGCATAAATGCAATACCTGAAAGGGCCCTGAAGCAGTGTACACTACAGGCTTTCATTAAACGTGTGACCGACCCTTTTTGTGTAACATAAAATAATTGCCTTTCATGCATACCAAAGAGCAGAGCTGCCATATAAGTTGATGTGATAGGAGGATGACAACCAATGAATGCTGATGGTCTGCAGAGTGTATGAGAGGATGTGGGGAAGAGAATTAAGGGATTACTTATATAGAAATTATTGTAAAAAAACCATACATCTGCAATTGCCAGGAAGCTCAAAAATCCCCGTGAAGCTCTCACCCGTATTCTGGGAGGAGCTGGATTTAAGAACATCAAGCTTAACTGAGGAGGTTGCTTTACTATCTCACCCTCTGTTTCTACAAGTCTCCAGTGTCTAATAATATAGCTAGTTTTGATTTCAGTTCTCTGTAGAAAAAAAAATGTCCTCAGGTGACAGCTCCATGCATCACTGGTGTTGCTCTGGAACTTGGTTGTTCTTAACACAGATCAGTCTCTGACTCTGGGTGCTTTTCAATAAGCTCTTTATTAATCTGGCACCATTTCCTACCAAAGTATTAGGGTGGGAACTGTTCTATTGGCAAGATTAAGTCTAAGTCTATACTTAACTGCAAACTACTTTAAATAATGTCACTGTCAGTTATAGTTTTGTCAGCTGCATCACAGCTAATTCAGTGCTTTTGACACATACACTCATCTGTAACATCTTCTCTTTGGGCTAGCTCAGAGAAGAAAGTAAAACAGCATAGGATATATTGCTTTTTTTTTTTTTTTTTTTTTTCCCCAGCCTGCATCAGCCAGTGCCTACTTTGCTTTTGAGGAATCATTGCTTTCTGGGCTTTTGCTTGATTTAGTTTGCTTTTGGCACATGTGATGAGTTTTAGATCTTTCCCCAGTGTCACTTTTCATTTTCAGGGAGTGTAGGGCATCTTCAGTCCTCACAGATTCATCCATGCCTAACTAGCCTTCCCGTGTTCATCTTGGTAATTTTATTCAATACAGTAGTAAACACCTTTCTAGTACCTTTAAGCAGTATTCCAGATAAATTTCTCTTTTACAATGGCAACAGGTGTTGGGAATATGCACCACCAGCTACCTTGTGCTAAAAGCCAGATGTATGTTTCCACTGACTTTCATGTTAGGGTTAATGGAGAAAGATAAATACGTACCACTGAGCCTTTCCTTACTGGAGATACATGTAATAACTAACAAACTGGAAAAGGGGCAGTTTGTCACTGTGCTGTGGAAAATACCCTGAGATTTTTCTTAAACTGTTTTTGTCCTTTGCTCCTTCAGTGACAGTGTTTTCCTGAGGAAGCCATAGAATTGACATACTTTTACCCGGTAACAGACTTTTATCCTCTTCCTTTGGCTTTCCTGTTACTGCAAATAATTTAGATTCCTGTACTGCCTTGGTCTGGGCATCACTGTCCAACCTGAAGAAGCACATATGCTTTTCTGTCTGATAAACACTTTTATCACCATCAGCTGCAATACTGTCTGCTGTTCTGCTGAGAGTTTACTTGAATTTTTAGATTCTCTCTGGCTGTGCATGCCCTGCCAATGGCTCTGCACACATTTCCTCTGGGCTGGCACCTCCCATGCTGCCTGCTGCTTGTGTCAGAGCAATCACTCCTGTAGAATCACCTTTGGACAAGGTGTTTTACTTTTTCTTAAAGACAAATTATAATTACTCACCAAAAAAATTAATTCTTGTACTCTTGTTTCACTGAGATTTTTGTTCCAATTCACAATCCTTAACTCTTACCAGTGGCCCACCCCAAATGGTTCTGTAGCACATCTTTACAAACTTTTGCAACAAATTCTTTAGTCATTCCCCTCAGAAGGGGACAAGTTTGCCCTCCCAGCCAGTGCTAGGTTCCATATCATAGCCAGGCCTCTGGCATGTGTTTGCTTTTTGCAGCACCCATCTCCCTCCAGCCAGCACCCTCAGTTGAGGAACTACAGAGGATCCACTAATGAATGCACTTCCAGAACTGCAACACGGGGATAGGGGTTAATGGAGGGAGATGATGAAGGCCATCAGTGAGTCCATGACTGATTTTTACAACACTTCTTGTAATGCCAGTGTGAAAAAGTGTAGCCCATATCTTGGTCGCTCGGTGGAGTGTGTGGTCTTCACGGTCTTCACCTAAAGTTAAAAGAAAACTGTTAAGAGTCTAGAAAGCTTCAGAGCCAGAAAAAGCTTGTCTTCTTCTTACTTGCAGGTGCAATGAGTTTGCATGTGGGGGGAGTTGCTCATTGCTCCACTCCTCCTGAACAGTTTCTTAATTCCCTTTTACCCTTGCAACCATGGCTATTCAAGCCCAGATAACAACGGCCTTTACGTACCTTGGTTTCGTTGGGAGTAAGGTACCCGTCGCCATCAGAAGACCTGAGATGTGACACTGAATGACATTTCTGCAGCCCAGCTTTGTTCAGTGCCTGGTGCCCACCGGCAGTGAGTGATAGAGGATTACAGGGGCCCTTGCAGGCTTGCGGGGGACTCAGCTCTGCGGTGGGGTGCCCGTGCCCTGGGTGTGGTGGTTGCATGGGGGGTACCGCTCAGCACTAACCACCCCTCTGTGCACCTCCTCCAGCTCCTCCTCAGACAAGAGCTGACTTGAGACTTGGTGTTGACACTAAAAGTATAACACTCTCTAGTTCTAGGTAGCTGGCGTTAGCTTTTTAAACACTTTCAGTACTATGGGCTTGAGCATCGAGATGCTACTGTAACTTAATAATAATAGAAAGCAGTGATACATGAGTGCTCGAATTACAGGAATTATTTCAGAACAGTAGGACAGAAATGGTCCACTTAGCCCTTCCAGCTTACTGAAAATGGTTGTCTTTTTTTTGCTTTTGTTGGTACACAATAACTGCTATTTACATCTAATTTATTATAAGCACATGTTGAGTAATAGACCATAAAGCTTTTGGAGCTTCTATTTTCAGTTACATTGTACCACTGCTGAATAAGAAATGCAATTGCTGAAATTTGTTTTCCATGGTATGTTGATTAAAAGCTGCTTGAGTTTAAAATTTCCAACCATCTAAAATGAAAACCCTTCACATGCTTCATATCCCCAGCCAGCCAGAGACTTTATTTTCCTACAGTGTATAAATAATGGATTTTTGCTGTTTATATGAATCCATCATCAAACTAGGTTGAATTCTCAATTGGCAGTGTGAATTGTCTTGCAGGGAAGCTAACTAGCTGGAACTAATTTTGAAATGGGTATAGTGCATAATTATGGTAACCTAGTGTACAGGGACTGATCCACCTGAATCACTCATATCTGGTATAAAAAAACATTAATAAAACTGGCACCAAAAACATAGCTGCCTGGTTATAAACTAAATCCATTTTTGTTTAGTGATTTAATTCCCTTTACTTAGCAGAAAACAAGTGTAAAAGTTTAATATATTTCACATTAGCTTTTTTCAGTGAATCCTTTAAACATAACCATTGGTGAGAGTTTATGGATAATCTTGCCTTTGGAGAGGGGGAAAAGATGTCCACAGAAAAAGTAAAACCATTCAAAGAAATGTCATGAGTTTAAAATTTACTTTGCCTTTAAATCAACTACGTTTCCAGTACCAGGTGGTGCAAGAACCATTCAGTTAAACCATTCACAGTTGGCCTGCTGGCTGTAGGGAGTTCCTGAAAATAGGTGTATTTCAAGACGAGCAGTGCACACGCAGGTGACCAGCAAGGTTGAAAGATGTAACAGGAAAAAAAGGAAGTAGTGATGTTGATTCCCAGGATGGGAAGGTTTTTGGTAGAAGGGAAGTTGCCAACAGAAGGTTTCAGCAAGGATGAACTGGGCACATGAAGCGTTGGAAGGAAATTGGTGGAAGACGTGAAAGGAAGTAAGAAGGGAGAGAGAAGTTAAGGGGATTAAATATGGAGAGACCTGCCAGTCGTGCTGGAGTTTGAGGATATCTGAACTAAAGAGGGTCTGGGGGAAGGGATGGAGCCTTTGAACATAGAGAAATTTATGGACCTCTGAAAGGAGATAAAGATAAGGCCTTTCAGAGATGGCTGAAGATGAAAGACTCACAATTAATCTAACTTTGGGAGATATATCTAGCTAAGGGAGCTGCAAGATTTAAAACTTTTGTTGCTGCTGCATGACATGTGTTATGGCATTGTGTCTTGCTGGATAACACTCTGTGGCTGGATGAAGGAGGATTCCAGTTCCCTTCCAGCTCCAGCCTTGCCAGGCTCACATCATTTCTCCAGTGTTATTAGCCAACCGTAAGCTTCCTGACATAGCCAGAGTAGTCAGGCTTTGCATGCAGTTATTTTTTTCACCTCTAAAAGAAGGAAGATGCACTTGCATCTAATATTTACTTTGATGTAGCTCATCAAAAACCCAGCTGAGTCACTTTCAGCTTTGTGGATATCAGACTGCTGATTTGTTATCTGCATGTGAGTGCTAAGAGAGGCTTTCACCACAACCCTCAAGTAATAAAAGTACTTCTCTAACAGCAGCTATTGTTTATCTCAGTTTGATGAATGCCAAGGTAGCAAACAGCACTGGGAGAAACACAAATAAGAATGTAGCATCTTTACAAATACCATCGTTTCTCCTATGCCCTATTAATCTCCTCGGAGAAAAGGGAATTGTAGACTGCACCCAGCTCGCCTAAACTGGGATGGATCAAAGAGGCCACTGAGCCCAGACCTTTGCAGCTGTGAGCATGTATGTTTCTTAAGGGATTTTTCAAGTCTGCATTTAAAAGCCACAAGTAAAAGCTCTTTGTCTCTTCCACTGGGAAAATTATTCCACAGATTATCATAATTCATGTTCAGGAAGCATTTCTTGATACTCAGAACATGGTTTTGCCTCTCAGTCACTCTCTGGGCTCTTTGCTGTTCCCTGCTCCCTGTGAATCCTGCTGAAAAATGCCTTTCCTTCACTGGTGGTCTTCTTCAAATATTTGTAGGCTGTTATCATGTCCCCCATTAATCATTTCTTAGTCAGGCAATTCATATATTTAACTCTTCTAATCTCTCCTCATAAATCAATGCTCCTAGTCTTTGGATCATGTTTGGTGCTCTTCTCTGAACTCTCTAATTTGTCAATATCCAGAAATGCATATAATATTCCAGATGAAGCAGTACCAGCACCACACAGCAAGTGGTTATTTCTTCCTTTTCAGTGATGTGATACTGTTTACTCTGTCCAATATTGTACCGGCCTTTTCACACCATATTGTGATGCCAATTCATGTCATTTAGTATGAGATACCTCCCTTTGATCTCTTTCATCATTATTGAATCCCAGATTTCTCCTTCCTGTTATTCCTTCTCAGATGCTCTCCCTGCCTGGATTTTTTTAAAGCTGAGTCCCATTTAGTTATTTTCTTTCCATGGTTCTATCTTCTCTAGGAGATCGTCTATTATTTTCTTTGTAGACTGATCTTTCTGTCTTTCATACTCATATCTGTGAGTTTCATCAAAGAGCTGTCTTTTTTCAGATCATTAATAAAGAAGTCCAACAAAGATTGTTCCTAGCAGTCATCCACATGGTAGCCAGGAGACACTTCCCACCACCTCGCTACATTGCAGCTTGTTTCCTGTAATTTCGTTACTTCAGCAACCTGAAAGCCACATGGAAATGGCCAAGCCAATGTGAATTATTTTTTCAGCTAAGATCCTGTGAGATACATCATACCTCTACCAAAGCTCATCTGTGCTTGCAGTAGTTCCCTGTCCTCACTAAAGGCTCTGTACCCAAGGCTCGCTGAAATCAGAAGTGAATATTAGAAAGTGGATTTACGAGAGGGTGTCTGGCTGCAGTACCCTTGCTGTTGTTAAAGTTGGTAGTTAATCTTTGCTCTAATTTTTCAGTTTGGCTTGTGCACAGTGAACATAAAGGAATTTAGCTAATTCTTTTAAGTCCTGCAGGGTGCAGGTTTTCAATTTTTTTTTTATTTGTTGGCATTTCCCTTACATGTTTCTTTATGTGTTCTTTACCAGTTGTTGCAGTTTCTTCTACAGGATCCTCATCCCACTCTCCCTCAGTGCTTCAAGCATTTCTTCTCATTTTTTCCCACCGAGAAAATATTTGAAAAGGAACATGGTGTCAGAGCCATTTCTGAGTCTTTCATTTATTTCTCTCATGTCTGAAAGGATCTGTTCTCACTAACCTTTCTTTTATCCAAAAGCCCTTGAAAGAGTCAAGGTCAATCTCCTTGAATTCTTTGACTAACATGAAGTTTTGCAATATGTTTTTTTCAGCTGGTTTGGGAGGGTTATAAGTTTTAGGGAGGTGTGTCTCTTGGTTTGGGGATTGCTTTTTAGGTGTGTTTACATTTAACTTGCCATTCTCAATTGACCAAACAGTCAGAAGAGAGTAATTTCTCTACCACCTGTGTAAGGAAAATGAAATCTTTGTTGTGAACAAACTTTTGCACCATAACTTGATGCCAGTCTTATTGTCCTGAAGCACTGGTGAACTTACACTGTTGGAATAAGCATAACTGACCTGGTTTTCTTATGCTAGACCCTGAAAGTGGATTAGAGTATATCTAGTTTCTCTTCATTTCATCGTTTCCATGTATAATTACAGTTAGTGATCTCCAGAATAAGATGAAATTGAGTGATTTTACACTCTTTAAATTACACAACTAAAGAAATCATTAGAAATATAACCTTGGGTGACAGTAACTTCTTCAAATAATTGATGAGAGAAGGAGCAGAACATGATAGCTATCAGAAATGAGTCTTGGCTCTCAACACAGAAAGGAAGTGAGAGACACAGTGAAAGACCAAATTATGCCTCATATTGCCTCCGTGACACTTCCTTCAGTTTGAAAGATTTTGATAAGTGATAAGTAATCAGCATAACTGTCTTGGGGAACAGACAGATATGACTATTTTTCTTGTTAAAGATGGTGAAGCAAAGTGGTGGCAGTGAGGCAAATCAACCCTGTGGCACGAACCAGACCGACAGAAAGGTACCATTAAAAAGAATGTGTTTCTTACTCTATTTACCCAAGGTACTTTACCGCTGCAATTAGGTATGTTTAAAAAATAACAAGCACACAAAAGCATGAGGAAATGTGTTGTCAGGAGAAAGGCAAGAGATCTGATCTAATAATTCCTTCATGTCTCTAATACTTGCCATTCTGAGTTACTTTCCTGGATAAAGATAATTTTTGAGCTGCTGGCCAGTTCTATCAACATCTAAGTTTATATTATCAGGGATACTTTCACAGTGATTAATTTGGTTACAGGTAGGGCTCACTCTTTTGGAAAACAAGTTCCTCTGGAATATGCTATAATGATCATCTGCAGTCCCCTGGGGTATGCCAGCAGCACACTGTAGCTGGGTGAACTGACAGCACCATTGTTTCACCCCACTGTGTGTTGTCCTTTTTCCCTACTGCTGCATACAGCTGAAGTTCAATACTGCCTATGCAAAGTCTGCTATTGATTTCAATATGCTATGAATCCATCATGCTTATGCTCAATGGACTTGCAGCAACGCGTGCTCATTCTGTGTGTGCCCAATAATGTTGTGCTACAACCTTGTGCCTTACACATGAATCATGTGAAAGAAACGGATAAAAAATTGCAAAAAGTACCACATTAAGAAGGCCAGGACTCTGGCTTTCATTTGATTCTATCCTTTTAAACAGAGGAATGTCTCATTTTATATGGAATGCAGTAAATATCAATGTTGAGTCAGGAACAGAATTAAAAAAAAAAGTATATTTGGCCTCCTCAGAGATGATGAGGAAAGAGTCCTCAATTAATAGTATTTAATGAACGGCTAGTTTCAGTACTGTTGTTAGAAAATAGATGACTTCCTTATAAAACCTTGTCATAGTTGTCACTCTTTCTCTTATTGAAAAGAAACAAAAGATTGATCTGGCATGAAGCCTATACTACATTTTACCTTTAATGGTGATCTCTTCAGATCTAAGTTTTAGGTAGATTCATGGGTTATATTGCAGCAAACTCCCATCTTTATTGCTTGTTATGAATGTGAGTTTTATGGAAAACAGGACTGCCAAGCTAATGGCTTTGTGTGCTTATTAAAATTTAAAGGCCTTTTTTAATATTTTTTTTTTAACTTAGGACTAGCTCGGTATTGTTTCCACAGTGTACAAGCTCAAGAAATGAAAGCAGCTGAAAAATAAGTGTGCAGTTAGGTGACTGATAGCAAATGTGTGTGGTCTGAAGGTAGAACAGTCAACATTTAAGTGTTGGCTGTTTTGCTGGCTGCCTTCACTCAAAATAGGTGTCATGTGGAGCTCCTTCCCTCTTCTGCACAGCTGCTCAGGAGATGCTGTTAGTGTGCATGGAGACATAAAGGTTTAATGCCTCCCAGTTGTGGACTGCTGGAACCTCATGGTCGGTGCAGCAGCATTTCAGCCTGACCTTCACTCTCTGCTGGGATGAGGCTGGTGGTGGCCACAGGCACTGGAAGCAGCTGGGGGGACAGCAGGGACACTCTGCCTGGCCCCAGTCCAGCAGCACTCTCTTCTGCATGGAGGTGTCACCGAGTTGCTTTCGTAGGTCTGTGGTGGCTCTCCTGCTGGTCTTTGTACTGTTGAACCTGAGTCATCTGAATTTATTGTTAGAAAAAACCCCTTTGTTACTTGAAACATGTTCTTCATGCTTTCTGATGTTTATTCATTACGCTGGAGAGGAATGCAGTTATATTAACATTTGATTATCTCTTGTGTTTTGCCTCCGCTGTTGCATTTCTGTAGCTGATGTTTTCCTTTTTTGGGCTGAAATGCTTTTCCCTGTGTTGTGTGGCCCCGGTCCCTCGCTGTGTGCGCCGTAACCCCTGGCAACGCCCCGCACCTCAGCACAAACACGATGGATGACAGTTCCCGTGTATGAGCGCACGTCGCCGGCGCCCACCCAGCTATGGACACCACCCTGGGGGGCTGTGGTGGTTCGGCACGCTCCCCGGCTTGCTGCCAGCCAGAGCCCTTCACCCCGGCTGGGCTTTGTTCGTTAGCAGCAACGCAGCTAATGAAGTTGCTGTGAAGTTCTCCATGGTTTACAACATGTGAGATTTTCAGACTCGTCCATCATTGGACTTATTTTGTTTCAGTGCGTTTTGCTGCCATCAATAGCGACAGAATGAGGTCAGCACTGAATTCTTCTGAAAATCTGTCCTCTAAGGAATTTGTTTTCTCCCAGCAAACCAGTAAATAAATAAATCTGGTGCTCTATAGCAATTTAGCTTCCTGAGAAACTTCAGGTCAGCAGTGGTTTGTGACTTCCAGAGAAGAGCTGGTTTTGCCCGGTCGGTTAACTTGGTTGGCAGAGGAGAAGGAAGGTCAGGTCATCAGTCCAAGCACTTCACCAGGAAAAGGATGGATCTGGATTGGATCCAGGTGTGTCCTGGATCTGCAAATCCACTTCAGCTAGAAGTATTACTTTGTGTTTTCTCTCATTATGCTCCTGCATCCAAAATGCACTGAACAGCAACGCTGTTTCAAATAATACTACTGATAAAGTGAAGCAAGGGAAAATGTGGTGATCTTAGGAAAAGATGGGCAGCTATTTCTGTTCTTGTCTGTGCCTCTGCAGAGACAACTCGAATTAAGGGAAACCCTTGGGAGCGTTTGCACACAAAAGCTGACCCACTGAGCATTTTGCCATCTGCTTTCTTTTGGAAGAAATATTCCAGAGTAAATTGGGAAAAAGTCATGAGTGCTTTAGAGCTAGCATTGTGATATTATTTCCTGAAGATTTATTGCATTTTGATGGCAGTCTTTCAGCAGAAACTCATGAGTAGTTATGTTGTGAAGGAGTCAGGAACTTCTGTGGCTTGTCTTTAATTTACAAATCAGCAAGCGTCTATCTCTCCGAGGTGACATGCGATCTTGAGTAATTTACATTATATGACATAGCACCTTTTTCTGTGTGCAAATTGCCCTCCAGGAATGTGATAAAATGACAGTCACTCACATTTAAGTGTTGGCTTATACCACAAAATTTAGATCCAACTCAAGAGTCTTTCAGAGTTGTGAGTGATCCCGTTAGAAAAGATCCAAAAGCTGAATTCAAATCAAATTGGAGTACCCTCTGTAATTTCAGTTTTTCTGAATGTAGGATTTCAGTTGGCTCATCTTGTCTTTCAGTACAACTTCAATTTTGATAGGCCTTTTTTTGTTCACTATTTCTTTGTTTAGAAACACCCTTTCGCATATTTAAATCCTTCCATATGTCTATGTGCTTTTAAGTTTTGTTACATTTTTTTTCGTATTTTATTTTGCTTCAGGATCTGGATAGTACATTAAACATGCATATTTGTGTTGGTTCTCTTCACCCTTATTGTCTAATTATGAGAATATTTTCCTATTCTTGCCTGGGAATAGCAGATATAAAAAACATTTCTATAGATCTAGACTTAGTGTAAGGTTTTACTTTGGAAAGAGTTATTCTCCTGATGAAAATACAACCATTATATCAATTTAATATTCGGTCTAACTCCCTGAATCCTATGTTTATGGCAAAGGATCAAGTCAATAAGGCTTTATGACTTTGTCACAGTAGAGTCCTTTCCTCATTCAAGGAATAAATCCCAGGCCATACAGAAACCCATTATGTATTCTTGATATGTAAACCATTCCAGAATAAAATTTAATAACAGTAATGAAACTAAATCAACATGACAAATTTCAAATAATGCAGTGGAGCATTTTTTTTTATCCTCCAGCTGTTAAGATTAACTGAAGTGGCAGAATCATGATGTGCAAAGTCCTACAGAATAATGCTACGGCTTTTGCTGGTGCTGCTGCTGCAACAAGAAACAACCTTTATCAAAAAAACATCTGCTGAGTTTCCTTTGCAATCACTGGCAGCTGAGACCAGTGCACAGTAAATTACTCTCTCTGTTCCATCAGCCCTCTTTTTATTTCTGTGATACAGTGTACTATGCACCACCAGTAGTTGTTAGAGTATTTGATCTGTATGTATGCTTGCTCTTTTATTTATAAATAAAGGTATAAAACCCAACATGTTCATGTACATAAGGTTTTTGTTCAGGGCTCCTGCCCATCGCATATGTTTAAAAGGAGATGAAAATTAGATTTAAGGGGCCTCAATCTCTTTTTAATCCAAAAGGTAACCTGCCTCAGAGTCTATGTCAGGGAGTGTCATCTGGATAACAAGTATGGTCGGCCAGATCTTCGATTGATTCCAATCAGTGTATAGTTTGGACCTGGCCTAGTTTTCGCTAAGCCCCTTCTTGTCTGTTACTGGAAGTTTTCTGCAAGCTGTAGATCTCCATCGGTGTATGCTACTGGAGAGCTAGATAACAAAGGCTATGTTAACTAACAAATCATATCCCCAGAGCTGTGGTAGTTGCTGACATGATGGATGATGCTGAAATATCAGGTAGAACCCTACTTAGCCCTGGCTTCAGGGGCTCACGCATTGGTTGCGTGTCAGGACTTCCTATGGAGAAGGAAAGCCTATCCCAGTTTGCAATCCTCAAGAAGAACAACAACATGAAATAATTTCCACTGTGCTGTCAGATAGCTGCTTCACATCAAGCCTGTCTGCATCAGTTCCTAATTTTCTCTGTTCCATGACCCTGAGTCCTACATCTGGTAATTTTCCCTCAATGAAGCAACTGCAGTTACTGTAGCCATAAATAATTCAGGAGGGAGAGGTCTATGATGTGATCTGGGGCAAACAGCCAAATCTGGGTTTTTCATGTGCTGGCAAAATCAGCAGTTAACACCTTGATCCAAGAAGAAGGTTTCCTACTAAGAATTTAGTTGTGTTATGGGTGAATACCTGAAAGTATTGTAGGGCTGTTGCAGAGGACTAGCACATGTGGTTTGGTTTGCACCATCTGTGGATACCACGGAGACTATGGAGAATACAGACCTTCTGAAAATAAAGCGGCCATGGTATAGTTAATGGTCTAATAAGTAAGTAAGTAAATAAATAAATAGAGAGGTTGTGGTGGGCACTCCAGCCAGGTGTCCAGCCCATACTCACTGCTCTGGCAGCTCTAGGTCTTCTGGAGACCACAGAAGACAAGAGCAGTGCGGGGCTGGCCTGCCGAGGGTGGTGTTGCTGGTGGATCTGCAGCTGTAGGGAGGGGACACATGGCTTACTGCTTTTCAGAGGGGTGACTAAAGTCTGCTTCTTCCTCGAGGGGAAGAACCCCCTCAGGGGGGGTCTGCACATGGAACAGACTGTTCCCCCTCGTGTCTTTACCCTTCCTGTTTACGTGTTACTCCCATCAGTATGGTAGTTAAAAAGCAACTCATATCCTGATAGTATTTTTAATATATATGGTCTGCAACTGTAAAGGGCTATTCCCTATTTATATCATTCAATACTTCTTAATTACTTGATGTACTTTCACCTCTGTGGAGCCTTCAGCTTGTTGTGCTTGCAGAGCTATTTATATTCTGCCTTGCCTTGGGACTCCTTTCAGAACAGTTGATATTCAACCTTTCCAAAGAAAAGTCTTTAAGCTCTGGAAGCAGGCAATAAAAAACTAGAATGTGCACGACACAACAAATAATACAAGTTGCACCAAATCCTATTAATTATTTTTAAATGTCCTTCAGTCAAGTACAGAGGAAACTATTGGCCTCTTGGCTTAGAATAAAAGCATAAAGGCTGCATGATGGGTTGTAAGCGTTCCCCCGAGCTCTGCTGGGAATGGAGAACAGGCTTGTGTTCACTGCCCTCACTGTGTACATAAGGTCAGTGTATCAGAAAATAGCCAGTCGAGCAGCTAGTTTCAAGAGCTTTCGTGTACCAATTACGAATTTTATTTTATTGTTAATGTTTCTTTTAAACTTGACATTAACATCCTTATTGCATTATGCACACAACGCAATGAATTATTTTTCTGATGTATAAAAGAAGATTAAAACCACTGCCAAACTGTTTACCCACTTCATGGAAATGTTAAGCAAGGGAGTCCAGGTGTGACAAGATGGGAATCCTCTCTCTCTGGGATTTCACAAGGGAATAGGGAGTCACGTGTAGATGGCTGGAGCTTTGCATGAGAAAACAATGGTATGTTTTCTCATAAAAGCAGTGAGTCATTGCAACCAAAATGATTTCAAGGAAGCATCAGTTTCAAAATCGTTTGATTCAGAAAGTACTGGGAAATTTTTTTAATTTTTAAAGGACTTGTGTCAACATTTTCTTAATGGAAAACAAAAATTGTTTGAAGTAATCTTTTCCTTTGAAACTAAGCCTAACTCAATACAAACTTCAATGGTCAGAAGGGAAATATTTTGAAATTATTCTTTTAAAATTAATAAGGACATGCTTGATTCACTGTTGCCCATTTTATTTTTAGTTTAATGAATATTTGTTTTCTCATTTCTTTCTAGCACAGGGAAGTCTTTCTTGACCTGTTGTTCTTGGTTATATAGACTCTGAGACAAATTTATTTGTAGTAAATATACAAAATCTTATTAACCTGACTGTACTGGGAGTGAAGTCTCTTATGACTGACCACAAAGTTACAGTTAGACATTAGTTACTCACATTACCTGCCTCTGTTCTGGGATGGCTCTGAGATTGCCCATGTTTCATGTATGCATGTTACCCATTCCTGAATGGCACTTTGGTAAAAATGAATTCAAAAGGAATCCTTTGGGGTGTTCAGAACATCCAGGACTTGTTATACTGTCTCTTGGTTAGGAGAAGCTGAGAAGATGCTGTCCTGCTCACCTGCTTTTAGTAGATAAATATTTGTTTTGTGAGATGAAAGAGGTACTAGCTCGTGTAATATATATAGAGGAGTTGGTAGTCAAAGTTTAAGAAAAGGTTAAACTGTCTTGAAACACAGATATATTTTCAAAAATATGTTTAAAATGAGAAAAAACCTGCACCTATATGATAGTGTTGTCACAGTCTAACCTGGTGGGTTTTTTAAATTCTACTTACCTGCTTGCTGGTTAAAATTTCATTCAAACTCATATTGCAGTCCCAGGGATATGCAGGGTATATGTACAGGTATAGTCACTTAACTGGTAACTGGTGTTCTGTCTAAAGTGTAACATGCTCTCATGAACTGGGCAACATCAAATTCCACTGCATATTTTGCAATCCCTTTTGCAGCCCACCACTTTGTTTTTACTAATCTTATTTCGATTTCCATGCCACAAATACACAGGAAGGCAGGGCCATGTTTCCAAGATGTTGCCCAAGAACTTTCCCATGCACCAGCAACCACCAAACCCCTGACCCGGTTGCAGCATACTTGCGGCAGGGGCCATCTGGAACTGTGCTTTGTGAGCAGGACAAAACTTTCCCAAAGTCCTTCAGATAGCTTAAACCGCAGGGTATTTAATTTGATTTTGGCTAACCCTCATTTGAATCTGGATTTCCAAAGCAGGAGGACAGCAAAGGTGGGGTGAAGGGAAGTATGTCGAGGGGCAGAGGGTAGCTGTCGTACTGGTATGACATCCCTGCCTGGGTGGGTTATTCTATCCCAAGAAGGACCATGTCCAAAATAATATATTCTCAAGCATTTATGTAGTTATGAACTGCAAGGCCAGCTCAGCCAGGCACTGATTCCTGGACTCATCCATCCCTGTTCTGTAGAAAGTCTACGTTTGACTTTAAAAATAACTTTATCTCTAAGTGCTCTGATGAAATAGGACCTCCCAGTTACTGAACAGCAAGAGATGTTTTATAATTTGCAGTAAAAGTTGTGACAGTTAGAGCCTTCATTTATTTCCCTTTTTACATAAAATGAGGCCACTTGCATGATAAAGGTTAAAAAATCCACGTTATCTGAACTATTTGAATACCCCAAGTCTAATTTTCCTACAAGTATATTTGGGTAAGAGTCACCCTCTTGTGAAAGCCAGGATTAAAAGGACCAGTTTCCAGTTTGTTGCAACGTGTGAGCTGTTTTGCAGATATCATAATAAAACAAAATAATTTAGCAGGCTCTGGTAATATTCAGCCTTTCCTTCACTGACCTTCTCTGGAGAAAATCAGGATTTCTGACTACATGTTCTCGTGTTTGAAAAATCCAGACTAGTAGAGTTGTTGTTAGTTACAAAAATCTCCAAATGTTGTTACTCTTGTTAAAATATTCATTAAAGAATGGCTTGAGGTTTTTTCTTAATTATACTGTTATTAATCTTTGAACTCTTTTGAATGGATGTAGCTTTATTGTTCTCTAACCAACTGAGCTTATAATTCTATTGCTATATTTGTGGTTGGCCAGGCATGACACATTGTACCACACTAACTCATAATTTTTTTTCGTTCTGCTATTAACACTCTAGTGATTTTAATTCTTTTTTTTAATAGCAGAAACTGTATATAATATGCTGTAGGTAATTCTTGAAGTACAGAGGAGAATTAACATGTGGCAGTACAGATCTAACTTCTTGCAAAAAGAAGAATATGAAATTAAGAAGCAAAACTAGCATTCCTACTGACAGCCCTCTAAAACAAGAAGTTGAATAATTGTTAAAAACATAAAGGGAAGTGAATAACTTTGTGGTTGGCTTTTGAAAACAGTTGCCTAAGAAATTAATACATGCAGTTCAATGTAATTAGTTATAACAAATTTTTCCATTACTACCATAATGACAGTACACAATTTGAAGTGGGCTGAAGTTCTGAAGAACTTTCTTTTGCTATTTTCACTTTAGGGAAGACTAATACTAGTGTAGCAGTCAAATTCGCAGCAGGGATGATGCAGCTGGACACTTTCAACTTCAGCGTAAATGCATCTTACTCTTCCTCCTGTACCTCTGATAACCTGGTTTTAGGTGCTCTGAAAATCGTTGGGGTTCTGCAGTCGCACAGAACCCCCTAGAGGCAGCTCGACAAACGATCACGGGTGGTGGTAGGTGCTTAAAAAAAATAAAAATCAGTTGCTTCCAATTGTCATAAGAATTTAACATCCTGTTTTTGTCTTTCTACAACCTCGGCTCTCTCAGTAGTTCCAAAGCTGCATTCCTGCATGTTTTTAACAGGATGCAACAGCCATTTCCTTATTTTGTATGGCTATTTTTATTAGATTACAATTACTTTACATTATGATTGATTGAGGGCTAAAACTCAGCTATTCATTTGATGTCCATATAGTCAAAAATATTTCTTTGAAGTTAGAATTCTTTAAAAAAAGTATTTTCCCTCAATTTTGTATACAGTTTGCAAAATTAATGACCAAAAGCTACAGAAAAGTGCATATTGTCTGTGTTCTGTGCAGGCACAATCTTCATTGCTTTGCATGAATTAAGATCGTGTTCAAAAGGGATGAAAATATCTGAAGCTATGTGAAAAAAATTGTTCTGTTAAAAAGACACGCTTGCTTTAAAGACTACATAATGCATTGTATGCACACCTCATTTATTACTCTATGCTTTTCTGCTGCTGTAGAACTGCTGTCAAAGTAGATCATGCTAGAAAAAATATTCTCAGTTTCTTGGTAAAGCTAAATGAAATCAAATATAAAGTTTGTGATACATTAAATCACAAATGTAAATATATTCTTTACAGCCAGCTGTTATGTCTGAATGTGCACATTTAAAAATGGAAACATTTATCCAATATGCTGATTAGCAATTTCAGTTCTGAAAAGCCTGATTACATTTAAGATGCAAAAGATTAAAATGACTAAACAGATAATGTTAATAGTTCATTTTCCTTGATGTTTTTATATGTTTAAAATCATGAAAGTTACACCAGAACTCCTTGCATAGTAAAGTCACCAGAAATAGCATGGTTGTAATGTATCTTGCTGCAAATTGTAATCTCTTATGGCCACTGTTTGAAAGAAGGATTCTTGCTGAGAATGCCTGTCTGTGCGTCTTTTATGATGTTTACACACACACGTCTAATTTAAGCTACAAACCTACATAATAGATAGTTGTACTAAAAATGCCCCAAAAGAATAATGAACAGTTATCTTAATTACTAGTAGAACTCCAACTTTTGCGAAATTTCATGTTTGTTGTTAATAATTCATTTTTCAACTGTTCTTCTGCTCTGTGAATACAATTAACTAAAAAAAAAAGTCTGTGATTACATTTCATCTAAATCCAGTCCTGTGTTACAGCTTAATTCTTCCATTTTTGTTATCTGTTTCTTATACATTTGAACATGCAAATGCAAAGGTAAAAATGCTACTAGCCTTTTTTTTTTTTTTTATACATTGGCAATCAGTGGTTCAAAAGTTCATGCAATACCATATGTCCAGATAATATTTATCTAAATCTAAAATAATATGGAACTGTCAAATAGGATCCCACATGGTAACAAATGATGGAATGCAGGGGAACTCTTAGATTTAGCCTTTTTTTTTTGTCCAACAAGCTAATGCAATAAGACCAATAATAAAAGCTTGTGTAGTAGGCCAAAAGTCTGTGACAGATAAAAAAGAAATGTTGGAAACCGATGAAGCTTTTGCACAATTAGATTTTTTGAGTCAGTGCTGTAAGGATTGTCCAGGGCCTGTTCAGTTCTGATTGATGGTAAAATCATAACTACATCATATTAGCTGTAGAGTTCACTGACAGGTTACTGCAGATTAATATTGCTACTGCTGTTCACTTACCATCAAACTGGTGGAAATATGAATTGAGAGGCTCCTACAACAAACCCTGCATATTAAGAGGTAGGGTGTTGTACTCAACCATTGCCATTCTGTCATTAGGGAAGGAGATGCAAACAACATTTATCTCCAAGATGTGTAGATATATAGTAACATACTAATTAGTTTTTCCAGAGGAGTTTGATGATGCTGACCAGTTAGCAATCACGCATGTTTAACGTTGCTTCAAGGTTTAGTTTACAATTAAAATGATATCTCAAATAATAATGACCAAAATTTTTATCTGGTTTAAATATTTAATCTCATTCAAATAGCAATGACAGGTAATGGATACATCCTTGTTCTGGAAGATAAAATGAGAGAAATTTTTAGGGCCCAGGCTGAGGGTGTTGCTACACTGCTTTGGCTAGAGATGCAGGGCTGGGGCATGCTTGAATTCAGCCCAGCATCACAAGATGTGGTGTGGAGAAGTCCAGGACTGTGCTTTACTAATGGCGCAGGTATAGGCAATATTGTGTGTGTTTGAAGCCACAAAGAGCCCTGTGGTTTTTGTTTCTTTGTATCTCTCATGATATCGGATCTTTGTTCCGCCAGGGTCTCCTCTCACCCAGCACCTCTGGCACCCTCCAAGCACTGCCTGGTATTTACCCTCTGCCCTACAACCTTGCGAGATGAACTTTCTTCTTTCTTGGAGGAAATCCCAGCTCTGGCCATGCCCCTGCACACCCTGTAGCTATTTTCTTCCCCTTCCCACTGCCAATGACTGTGACAAGTACTGTGTCTCCCCATTCCCAGCTATGACAAAAGCATACTGACATCCCATGGTGGGCACCTCTCACCTTCCCCTATCCCAACTGCTCTACCTGTTCCAAGAGAATCTGCCTAAATCCTCCTGTTTCTCATCTCACAAAACCGCAACATATCAGAATATCTTTGGCTAGGGAAAAATATGTATTTACATAAAAAAACAAAAAGTCTAAAAAGCCCATTTGATCTGAGAAAGGGCAGCTAGAGGAAAAGTACTGCTGGCAGGTGGTTGGAGTGGAAGCAAGGCTGCTGGAGTTGGCAACCATGGAAAACAGGTGAAAGTTGCCCAAAGCACCACTTAGTCCTGTCCTCTGCTTTGAGCTTCGCTTCCCCCCAGTCACTTTAGTGAGCTCCTCTGCCCCAGTTTTTCCATCTGTAAAATATGAAAAAATCCTTCCAAGAACACGGGAAGAGGCAGTTCACTAGTGCTTCCTGGGACTCGCCACAGGAAGCAGACTGCTGAAGTGCACAGGTTTAAAAAAACAGTTCCCCAAGTGTAGCATAATAGCATTTGCGATTTTAAAAATGTAGCCACGAATCCTTATTGCAAATCTCAGCTGAGTTAAACGAATTTTTTGTCAAGGAGATGGTGTTTTTTTAATGGTAGCTACTCTGTGATTCATGAGTCAACATGCTATAAAAATACTAGAAGGCATGAGTTATATTCATTTCTCAGGAGTCGCACAGCAGTTCTCCATTACCCAATTCAGTTAAAATATCCTATTTATCAAGTTTTCTTTTGAAAAAAATGGATGAATCCTGCAATTTTTAGTTAAGAGAATAATCTGTGTGGGGGAACATTCTCTTTGTCTGGAAATGAGTTTGGATAAGAATTACAACTTGTGTTATAAAAACAATTTAAGAAAAAGATATATAATAGTTTCACTGTAAATTATACATCTTCAGTGACATTCAATAGCTTTTCATTTCTATCACTTGCTCATTTATTTTACAAGACATAGATTCTTGTGTCTAGGTGTTTCTGTGTATTATTTCCCCTTGACATAAGTAACATTTGAATTAAAGTGTATCATCACAAGTTTTGAATTATGTTTGTCTGAGGATATAAGAGGTCGGCAGATTTGTGGTGATACATTGCTGATTGAAAAATACCTATCTGGCAATATGCAAAATGCTTTGTGGATATGCAAAATCTTTCAATGAAAAAAGTCAGATTCAGAACAGAATGACTACTCAGTCCAAAAAACGTCCATGTGAGGCCAGAAGCTGACGACTCATGGAACACCCAGGTTCAAGTCCCTCCAGGAATTTGAACCTGGGCCTTCTGCATTCAGGTGAGTACCCCGGAAACAGCGCATGGTTAGACCATGCCTTGATGTTTGAAAAAACTCATAATGTTTTGTTTTTCATTCCAGGGCAAGATGAGAATTCTTTGGGGACTTCTGAATTTTTTCCAGGACAGACAAAGCTGTTTCTTTGGCGTCATGCCTTTGCAGACCATGCTTTTAGAAATTTTCAGGAGACTGGATAAGCTTAGAGTTGCTTAGAAGTTAAATGGATCACAGGGACAAACTTAGCCATGACATAAACTTGCTGACTTCCAAATTGCACTTATTACCAGCAGGCCTGAATTTGGCCAGTAGGCACTATTTGTGCAAAAAAAAGCAGCATCTTTAGTAAGGAGAGGATCAAATACTCATGGGGGGGGGGGGGGGGGCAGGAGGGAGGAGGACATATGGGGCTGAGCTGGAGAGAAATGAGGGGAAGACAGAAAGGAAAAGGTCATAGCGTAAAAGGGTGCCGTGAATTCCAAAAGTGTCTAATTAGGTTTCTGGCTGTGGAATTTGCCTTTGCCCCAAGCCAAGAAGCCCAGCTGTTTTACAACAGGGCTTTTGCCTCCTAGCAATGACTGCAGACAATGTGTGACCTAAACTGCAAGTGTATTTATAAGGACAACTTCCTTCACTCTTCACAACAGATTCCATAAAATATGTTCAAATGTTATTTAGAAGGTCGCATAACTATTTTGGATTTTTTATACACTTTTCTTGCTTTTGTCAGGCATCTAAATGCAATTTGGAAATGTCCTAAAAAGAGGGGGA
The DNA here is from genome assembly GCA_020746105.1 of Trogon surrucura. Taxonomy (NCBI): domain Eukaryota; kingdom Metazoa; phylum Chordata; class Aves; order Trogoniformes; family Trogonidae; genus Trogon; species Trogon surrucura. The sequence continues at coordinate 57,763,942 of CM036621.1, read as the reverse complement.
TGAATTTCATTAAGGGCACTCCTCTGAATTTATATTCCATTGGATTATTTTAAAAAAATGTCAGTCTTCAAAATGAAATGTTTGATGGAATATTAAATTTGATGAATCATTGCCAGTTTCCATGTTTGTTAGCTTTTATATACCACATTAAAGCATTCATTAATAAAGTGTCACACAACACTGCTTTGATTGAGTCCTAAAAGGTTAATGACTTGATACAGGCTGGTATTCTGAGCTTTACTGTTTGCAGGCGGTTTGTGGTGAATGTGAAGTGCTTTGAAATTGTAACAAAGAGAAATCTTTTATTTTCCTCTATTTCAAGTCCAGAAGATGTTTTCAACTGAGCTGAATGTGCAAGACAAACTGGACTTATCACCATTAAACTACAATAATTAAACAACAGGAGGTACAGTCATGAGGAGCAGGGCAAATTTTTTTCTTTTCTTACAGGACTTGCGTCTAATAGTAAAAAGTTTCATGTTCATACAACTCAGAGAGGGGTGGAGTAAGATATGCACAAATCTCATGTTTTCTGTCCACCTACTGCTGTTTGTATCTCTAAGCTGCCTTGCCAACTGATTTTGGGGGCTGCGGCTATATTTGCCCCATTTTGAAAGTGATTAACCAGTCCAGAATTATTCCCTACTTTTAGATATACTGAATATTTTTCAAAGTGTCAGAAGCCTTCAAAAAGTGCCCTTTCAGTGCAATGGTTGTGGACATGTGCATGAGGTTAGGCTTTGGATGAGCTAGACTGTAGTTCTGAGACATGACCAGTATTTTGCCCAGTGCCCTCTTGGTAATGGCCGAGCTGGGTAGTCTGGTCAAGTACAGGTGTTTCTATACACTCAGCAAAGTGTTGCACTGATGTTGCCCAAAAAAATCCATGGGTGAATGGGCAGTATGGGCAGCAAAAAGAAAGGAAATAACATTTCAGAAATCTCTCTGTGCCCAGGTTTTATGAAATTTGAACTATGCTGAGATGGAAATAAGCTTCTTGACAAAGTCATGTGTGAAGTTAATTTTGTTTTAAAATAGTATTGAAGTTCTGCTCTGAGGGGAGTTGTTAGTAAAACAAATGACTCTAACTGTTTTAGTATGGAAGACAAATCAAAGCACTTCCATGAAGTAACAGGGGTGACCTGCTGTAACTTAACCATTTCCTGAGCAAATACAAGCTGTTCTATTGGATGGGGAATAGTTCCCATGTTAGCCATTGTGCAGAGAAAAATAAAAGTTCATATAAAAGAGCCCACCAAGGGTTATATGGCTGCAATTGTTTCCAAACTGAAACAACTTAGTATCTGTTTATGACTGTCAGTATCATGTTATATTGTTCTTGTAGAATCCATAAAACCTAAAAGTCTGCAGTATTGCCTCTAAATATCCAGCGGCTGCAGCCAGGAGATTTCAGAGCCTGTGTGTTTAAACAGAGGGGAGGAAAACCCTAAAGTTAATAAAAAGTTGGTCTTGATTTCATTTACCATCTCAGTCTAATTTTGATGAGGTGCTTCATTTGAACATAGAAGAACAAAAAGCCAAGCCCACACTGATAAGATTAAGGTATATAAACTTGTGTCCTGTAAACGTTTTTTTCTCTTATTAAAGGACTGCAGACAAGAAGCAAGAAGCAGTAAATGGGAATTCCAAATTTCTCACCAAAGCTCATGTTTCCGCAGTTCAGAACAGTACCCATTAGTTTTCTTAGCCATTCAGATGTACAGCGTGCTATCATATTAGCAGTGCTTAGAAGAGGATATTCATTTGCATTTTCATAGGCACTTCCTTTGCATTGTGTATGACAAGTGATGCAGAAAATGAGTGGGTAAAGACATGGTTCTCCACTCAACAGAACCATCCCTTGGAAGAAGCTACAAAATAATTCAGCGTCTCAGAAGACAGAGATGTTATCACTCAATACAAATACAAACTATTGTCTTTTTTTCAGACAATGCCAAAGTATTCTTGCTAATAAAATCAAGTTTCAGATGCTAATGTATGAAAACAATGCATACTTTCACTTGAAAGCAAGTTGATGGAAAGATAAAATAGTCCTTTGTTGGTAAATCAGATGTATTGTCCAGTACTTGTACTGGCTAATTGCAGTGACTTTTCACTGTCTGATTTTAGCAGTTTCATATTTCTCTGGGTTATTTCTAGCAGTTCAAACACATTTTGGTTAAGATACAGACAATCTGCTTGCAAGGTGTACATATATCACATGGGTATCTGCAGTCCATAAACCTTTCTGTAGGAACAGCATCATGACGACAATGACAACAACAACAAACATCAACAGCAAGAGAGAAAGAGGGAAGGAGGGAGAGAAAAAATATACATCATCTGGTTAATCCTATCTCAAAGATACTTCAAAGCAAATTATGCAGCGTAGCTCTTATCAACTGCAGCTGCTTAGTAGGAATGTCATGTGAGCAACACAGTTTGGAAGATAATGGATTTATGTCTAGCAGGAAGTCAAACGTGTGATGACTTCATGCAGATTCTGTTAGGAATCGTGTTGCTAATTTTTTTTTCCCATCCCAACAATGTCATACAAAAACAATGAAAATTTTGTATTTGAAGCCTATATCAGATGACACAGGGAATGCAGATGAGAATGAGGGCAGATTGCATTTGTAGGACAGATTGCATTAGGAATGATTCCTTTTAGAGTTGTCCTTGCCAGAAGCAAAGCTCTAAGCTTTCCTGATTCAAAAATAGGGGATCCATCCTCACATGGGCTAAGTGTCATTGTTCTCTTAAAGCCAACAGTGAAATAGTAATTTATGATTTGGCCCTTGTAATGAAGAGTCTGATAGATGAGTTTATATTGCTTGCTCGTAAACAAACCCAGTTTGTTCCAGTTCTCAAATTAGGACTCTGTATACTCACAGGCACTCGGAAAATGAAAGAGAAAAATAATCATAGTTGCTGAACTTGAAAAACTCAGCACTTCCTATTTTAAACCAGTTGTTGTGTCTCTCATAATGATTTCATATTTTATTACCCTTGCCCACAGTGGTCTTTTACCATGTCTATATAAACCTCATTTCTAATGGTCTCAAAGGACATACTTGGTGCTTCCAGAACAAAACAAAATTAAAACATACACCCAGAAACCACATATATGCACACACAGTCTCAAAGTACTCCAACATTTAAGGCTTATTCAGAGCCTATGGAGGTTTCAGTGTGGGATCTGGGCTGTGGTGACTGACAGGCTGGGCTAACAGTGCTGCAACGTGCTCAACTGCAGCTGAGCCTCTTGCCTTCTCCCTGGCTCCTCTGGTCAGCAACACTTGTGGCGTAATTCAGAGAGATGTTTGGCCTCTGTGGAGATGGTACTTTGTGTCATCCTGAAACAGCCTCATCTGGCTGCCATCACTGGAGAAACATAGACCCCGAGGGGTAAAAATGCTGCTCAGCCCAACAGCAGGCTTCTGGAAAAAAGCGACTAAAATGGATTGTGTGGGGAGAAAAGCCCTAGAAATTTTCTTAACTAATTGTTTGTTTTTATAAGCTTACTGAAATAGGAGAATTGATCCAACAATGTAAATGGCAAAATATGTGAAATAGCTAATGGATTTAAGGACTTGGCAGTGGGAACTCTTCTGAATCACTGCAACTGATTCTTGTTTGTGCTGTAGCAGGTTTACAGGAAAAGTACAGGCATAAAACACCGACTCCACAAAGCTTCCAATTTTAATTAGAAATCTGTCATATTCCGAGTCCGGTGAGTGCGTGTGATGTACACAGGCAGCATGCACACACGTGCGGCCTGTACCTGCAATTGTGCTGCCATGTTCACTGGCACACCAATAACAAATTAGCAGGTATATCTCTATTTTCATTTCCTCATATACTATATCAAGCCATGCTACATGTATTACATATGCTTAGGTCACAGAGGGGTTAGGGACATAACTGCTGGATCCCAAGGGACAGATGGAGCAAAGCCAGCATAATCTCTGAATCCAACTCTTTACTCTTACTCTCTGATCATGAAAAGCCCCATGAACTTGGAACAGACACTTTCATCCAGCAGCTGTTTGCATATCAGAGGCTAAAACTGTACATAAAATCTGAGAGAAAGATTTTTCATGCAGGCTCAAAGTAGCTAGGGAACCAGAGGCCCTTTTCTGTCCTGGCAGCAGCCCTGAAAGACTGGTGCAAGTTTTCTGTGGAGGCTGTTAGAGGCTTTGTGCTACAGCACTCTTCCAGTGCCTGGATTCTCCTCTCCCCACCTTTTTTTTTTTTTTTTTTTTTAATGTGTCTGTGCAGCTTCCAGCACAGAGAAGGTCCTATCAAAGCAGAGTGCTAGAATGATATAAATGCTTGGTGCTATTACTATAACAAGCAGCAAATATACTCCTGCCCCTCCCCGTGGGACTTCTGGCCATAAACTTAGGCAACCTGAACCCAAAAGTATAGCCATGGAATTGGACCCTATGCACTTGCTCTTTTTGACATAACAGTTGTATTCTCTCCCACAGGCTGGTGTATTCCTTTTTTCTCTGTAGGAAACTCAAAGTGCTTCTGTTTTACGGATCTCTTTCAGGCATGATTAAATTGGCCTCAAAGGAATGGGATTTAACTGAAAGGAGGCCAACTGGTATTTTCAACCATGCCCAAGAATCCACGCTTCATGAATAACAACCAGTGAGCCCATCACTCTGTGCAGTCAGAACTTCACCAGATGAACTTGAAGCAAAAAGTGCGTTTTTATCGCACTGTGTATAAAGGACAGACGATATATTTTAGAAAGAATACCTTTTTCCTTTCCTTTCTCTGCTTCTTTTCCATAAGTTTGTTCTTGTAAAGAGCTGTGCAAATTTTAGTGACGAAGGCACACAAATGTGTTATGCTGCCCTACAACACTTCACTTATTTATCCTTGCTATTTTCCCACCAAGCTGTTTTTCTTAAATTTAATAGATTTTCAGGACTTTCACCTCAATCCTTGAGCAATTTGAGGTGTAAACTCCAAACATGATTTTCTGCATCAGATGCAGGTTTTCTATTTGAAAGAGCGAATTTCTTTTGTAAAGATGCAGTCTTGATTTAAAGACTTCAGATGATCTAACACATCCTGTGGTAGGTTGTTCCAGTGATTAATGACCCATGCTAGAGAAAGTACAGCAGCTTCCAACCATTGGATCTCATTGTGCCTTTTCCTATTAGACTAAATAGCTATTTTGTTATCAGAAATCTCTTCCGTATGTAGTTACCTGCAGACTTTGATTAAGTCACTTTTTAACTCTTTCTTGGATAACTGTAACAGATTAAGGCATGTTTTCCTGGGTCTTTTTTCCTTGAACTTTCTTAAACCTTTTCCAGGTTTCTTCATATACTTCAAGAACTGACCCAATACTCCCACAAGCATTTCTACTAATGTTATATGCTTTTATAATTGCACCTTCTGAACTCTAGTTCATGTGTATCTTCATCCTGTCTTCACATCCTCCTCTTTACATTGTACTGAAAGTCTTCGTCCCTTTGTTTACCTACCATTACTACCAAATCCATGCTGAAGCCCTGAGTTGGACTTTTGAGACTTTTGGTTGACTGTGGTTACTATGGCTGGACATGCTCCGTGCTTGTCTGGGTGGTGTGTCCCTGTCCCTGCCTTGCTGTCACCCTCAGCTGCGGAATAGGAGTGGAACAAGGGCCACTGCCTGTGGGGCCTCAACAGAGGATGGTGGCTGCCAGTTCCCCATTACTCAATATCGTCTGTTTGTTTGGTTTAGTTCATTTAGTGTGAGTATGCTGCTTTGTTGAGGTTCTTAACTTTATCAATAGAACTTGCTACTTCATCAAAAAAACTAAGATCACACTTGCCTGACAAGACTTAACTTCCTGGAAAATGTGCCAAGATGAATGTTCTGCTGCTCATTTAATTACTTACTGATTGTCTCCAGTGTTAAGCTTCCAAGACGGGGATGATGGCTCTTTTCAGCTTAACAGGTTGAATGTCTATTAGTCATCATGCTTACCATTCTAAAACATTTGCATGACCTTAGCTTCTTTTACAGTCCTCTCAGACCTTTCCAGCTTTTAGAAAGTCAGTGTATGTAGATCAGAGTGTTCCCTGGCAAGATGCTTTCATATCCCTGAGTAAAAGTTGGCCAGTGTCATTTATTTGCAGCTGAGTAATATTTCTCTGCTGGCTGATGGGACGAGAAGAGGCTCCACAGCCACTTCAAGGATCTATGAGCACTCCCACACACAGAAGTTCTGGTAGAAGTATGAGGTAAACGTTATCATTAGGACTTTAAAAGGAGTTAAAATATTTGTAGAAAGATTAAAAGGTAGGATTTTCTGTTACTCTGCTCTGCAGTGGAGACAGAAGAATAGCCCTGGCTGTAAGTCCTCCCTGTATTATGTATATTAAATACTGCCTGCCTTGAACTTGTCTAATTTATGCCTTGCTTCACCATTTCAGCCTAAGCCTCATCTAGAATTACCGTCCAGGCCATTCTCTCCAGACCGCTTCCTGAAGAAGCTGGAAGTTTCAGCTCAGCTCTGGTCTGGGAGGGAGTCTGTACACCCCAGGAGCTGCCTTCCCACCGTTCAGCAGGCACAAAGCAGCCTCAGTGCTCCTGACAGCTCCTCCCTGCTTTGAAAAGCACTTCAGTTCCCAGCGACTGGGCAGGAGGTGCCCCAAAGCTGCAGCATTCGGGTCTCACAGAGAAGTTTTCACTCATATTCTAGCGCAAAAGCTGGGGAAATAACCCAACTTTTTTTATTACTTTTTTTTATTACTTTTTTTTTTTTTTTTTACAAATGAAAGCGCAGTAAATCTAGCCCCAAATTGAGAAATTAGAGGTGAAAGAAAGAGCATTTGGTTTAGCAGCTAAAAGACACGGATATAGTCAAAATAATCCAGATGACTAGAAAAGAGTAAGTGTGAGAAATAATTGAAGTAATCAGTAATCATGCATGGGCAAAATGTTTTAAGCACTTGTACTTTCTTTTAGTTGGAAAAGTTTCTGAGTTGAAGTATATATTGAGAAATCTCATAATACATTAGATGAAAGTGTATTGGTGAGCCACATGCCATTATTAAAGTACGCTATTACAAACTAAAGGTATCCTTTCCAATCTTTAACCAAAATTTCACACCTCTGTAATGCTATGAGCTTCACTCATCATTTTCACTAAGTGGAACTTAGCAATTTACATCAGTTTATTTGACTGTGCCAGCGAGAAAAGCAAAGGCAAGGGGAGACAATGCAATGTTCCTAATAACTCATTTCTTAGAACAAGATCCTCCCAGCCTGCTGTAGTAAAGACGCTCATATGGTAGGGGTTTGTGCTACTTCTGGGACACAGCACTTGCTCTGTTTGGGTTAGATCAGGGCCCCACTGAAGTCAATGGGAGTTTTGTGCTAAAATGTATCCTGTATGCTGTCACTTGGGCACATGTCCACCTCAGGCTATATCAGAAGCAAAATCACTACATTTGTTTTCACTTCTTACCTGCTGAAAGAAAGATTATATTACTTGTATATTTAATTTTGATTTTTTTTTTTCTGATTTAAACAAAGATACTACTGTGGTATAATCTGATACCAAGTAGTGTGTGATAGGCTGGAGAAGTCAGTTCCGTGTGAAATTGCAGACTTCATTTACTGTTGCCTTGCTTTTAACTCAATGTTTTTCTTCATATGTCTTTCTTAGCTCCCACTTCTGTGTCTCACAACACGAGCAGTAGCACTGCTTACTCTTGAATTCCCAGATTTATCTCATGTTGTGCCACTTCCTTCATATGATTTAACTCCACCTTTCTCCTGCATAGATGGATTTCAGGGGAAAAATGAAGATAACTTCTAACAAGTTATCAGATGAATGCAGCAAAACTGAATCATGCTGAGGCCATAAACACTGACTAAGCCAATTTTTACATTACGAAAAATGAATTTATTAGTGTTTTTCTCAGATAATCCAAGGGCCCAGAAACCCTCCTCCAGTGACAGGTTAGATCTGATTTTTGTTTGTGACCAGCATGAATGCTGACCTTTGCCTTCTTGCCTGATCTTTGCATCTCCTAGAAAGTTCATGGGAAGGTCACGGAGCGGCACTGCCTTCCTCCGCGTGTGCGTGTGCGTGTGGGTGTCCGTGTGTGCCTGCATGTGCGTGGGGACCCCTCCTGCCCTGAGCCCAGGGAAGGGCTGGCCTCGCCCCCTGACCGCTTTACTTTCATGTTTGTGGAAAACTGGGCCCATTTATACCAACAGCAACAAAGGCAAACCAGGCAAAAGGGCACATGGTGTTTTATCTACCAAGCACTTTTTTTTGCCTTCCTTAGCACTGGCAGTTGTTCCCTACAAAGTTTTGTCTCCGTTCAGATACATCCTTAGCTTAAGGAAATGGTATTGCACAGTCTATCTGGCTTTGCGAAATGCAAGGAGTAAAATGTGACTACAAGCAACTACAGAAGAAATGTCTACCATGGCTTTTTCTTGAATAAACATGAATGTATGCAAGAGAATGAGTTCTTCCTTTAGATTGCTTTCCTGTAAGTGCATGGGAGAAGTAAAAAATGATTTCTTTTATGTTCTTTAGGTGATTCCTTTCATAGAAAAGTTCAGTGCTGCTTGTCTCTGCAAAAGAGAGCTATGAATCTCACGAAAGCTGCTCTGCTGACACCATCAGCTGTACGGCACCCACTTCCAAACCAGACCTTGGAAAGCAGCACCCTTAGAGGGTTTTAAATCTCTGCTTGGAAACTGCATGTATTTACAAACAGCAAGAATCGCTCTGAAATTGTGAAAAATGTGCTCGAGTCATATTTAGAATGATTGTATGTGGGGGATATAACAATACTTTTCAAGACTGTAAGCACTGCGTATATTCATACCTCGTGCTATTTATCTTGCAGATATACAGCACTGGAAGTTGCTGGCTGCAAGCTGGTAAGCTTGTAGCAGTGAGAAGGAAAGATCTCTCCGTTTGTCACTGCCCGTATATCACTGCAGCTGTGCCCTTTGATTACACAGAGGGCTCCTCCAGCCATTAATAATAGGAAACACTTTTTTGTCTGGTGAATGCATCTCAATGCCGTCCTCTAACACCTAGGCTTTACAGTGAGGTAGAAGAGGTAAATTAAGGATGGAACTTGCTCATTTTACATTTACGCTAGATGTAAACAAGGATAACCTTTGTCTTCCTTGGAAAAGAAAATATGCCATTCTTTTTCCTCCCACCACAGTGACTGGTTTTTTTACAGAAACGATATAGCACTGCCAATTACTACGTGCTGAGGAAGTGACACTAATGAATCACAATAATGCTGCCACAGCATCACAGAAAGTCCTGTGACGCCAGCTTTCCAGATTAATTGCATCACATATAATAGCTGAGCCACATCTGCTGGCCAGGTGTATCAGTGTAAAAGATTTTCCTAAAAAAGCAGAGCTTAGAGGAAATCGATATATAGGCTGAATGAAGCCCTAGGTATGAATACTGCATTGCCAAAATTAGATAGCTATCTGAAATTGTCACAAATAATTGATGCTAAGATTGGAAAATTCTAAACTGGTGTAAATCGTTTAGTGCCAGAGAGCACTACAAAAAGCATTTCATGCTTGATCTGCAAAATGAATCAAAATTAATGCTAAGCTCATGTGACACGCTGTTGCTCTTACCTCTTGCAGTGCAGTGTATCTGAGCTGCTCCAGAGAGGTGTTTGCAGTCAGCGATGCGTGGAATCTCTCTGGGGCTGGCCTGCATTGATCATCTCCCACAGCATCTCTGACACAATAGGAAAACGCTAAAGACCATTCGTCTTAACACGGCTTTTAGCCAAGTGTCGAAACCTTGCTCTAGCCCATCCCAATTTTCATTGAAAATGAGGACTTTTGAGTATCAAAAAAAAACCCAACAAAAAAAACATGAGCCCTTTTGAAACAAAGCCTGCTATTGCTAGCCGTTATTTCACATCCTCTGCTCTTCAGTTGCTGGAGGTAACCACCCCATCAGTCAGGCCATGACTAGATTTGCACTGGAGGAAAGGATTCTGCAAAATGCAGCAGTTTTGGAGGTATTCCAAATATCACACAGAAAGGTATCATTCCTGCCTCTGCATTTATCCCAAAATAGTGCCCTCTGTTTATGTTTTAGCACAATCCACAGTTACTTTGTTCATGGCCCTGTGACTACGATATGTTCCTCTTAAATCTGTGCTGACAACTGATTTAGGTCATGGAGTCAGAGTTTAATATCCTCTAGCTAGATTTATCCCTTCAAGCTGTAAAGAAATAAGAAAGTGCACGCTTGTTTCTGAGTCAAACATGGAGTTGAAAACCTCGGAGGCGGAGGCTTTGGCCAGCATGATGCTCCTCTTTTATCCAGCCTGTTACTTGCTTCAGGATTTGAGAATTTGAAGAAATTGCAGGATGCTCCCTGGCCTCAGGAGCGGGCACGCATGAGCACTGCTGCTCACCTCGCTCCATGGATGTCTTGCTTTACTAAGTCCTGTCTGCAGATGGGGAGGTAGTACGTCACTCTAGAAATTGCAGTAAATCCTTGGCAGAGAACCTACCCTGAGTTCTGTGAATAACATAGCATATATGAAAAATAAAGTATTTTATCTTTATATAGTGCTGTTTTTCTGCAGACACGTAACTTAGATGAAAAAATACCATCTGTCTATATGAATATCCAAATAAGAATTAATTAGATGTGATTGGTTAAATTTCACAAGGAGAACATATCAGTCAGTTTAATATATTTTTTCTAGAAAACCAGAAAACTATACAAAGCTTACTTTTTGCTATTTTTACAATCTACCTGTCCCAAATACAGTTATTATATTGGTCACTGAATTTAAATGATGAATTTCCCTGCTTTTAAAGCTAACAGAAAAAGATCACTAAATTTCTTATCAGGAAATAGTGATAGACTTTTCAAAAATGCACAGCATCTTGAAAGTTTGGTTTCATCTCACCATTTATATTCCTGAGAAATAGACATGTCTCACATTCTGTAGCAGTATTTTGTGACATTTGGATTTACAATGCTCAAGTTTAAGTCTCTAGCCCTTTGCAGTCTGTCAAAAACAGCTTCTCTGTCCATTTATTTTTGTCTTCCGCGCTCAGTCTGAATATCTTTTGTAAATTTATACTTGACAACCCTCGTATTTCAGCAGCAGGCTTTGTTTCACAATCTACCTTGCTTGCTCTGTTGCATTAGCTGAAACAACAAATTTAATCCATGATGTCAATAGTAAATTATAGTGGAGATGTAATATATGCCTGACATCACTCAGGTCAAGGCCATGGTGAAAATATTGTGAATAGATCCAAAGGGTCTCCTCATTGTGGTATTTGTTTGCTGCACATTTAATGTTACGAGAAACTGATTAGTGCTGCACGCTGCATTATGTTAGCCTTTTAGTTACAGCCAGCACAAACCTCCAGCCAATGTAAGAGTGCCCCCTCAACATGAAAAGAGGTTCCAGAGAAGTTTGCTATGTCATTATATTTCATATTTTCTAACTGATAAATAATTAAAACAAGAATTACTTTGCTGAGAAGATTCATTTAGAGCACACATTTTCCATTACTCTAACTGTTCGGAGGAGTTGGGGGAAACATTTATTGCATACCTTACCTAAACTACCTTGCCATTAAAGTATCTAAATTACCTCAGTGAATTCTGAGCACAGAAGTGGTTGATGAATTGCTTTTTGCATAAATGCACTTTCCCTTTGCTAGAATCTAATTTTGTGTATAAACACACACACACACAGAGAGACAGAGGATAAAGTAACTACTGAACTCTCTCAAGAAGAAAAATTGAAGCCTGGAATTTTCTCTGTGTAATGAAGTTTTTCTAAACGTTGCTTGTATTATAAGCATCCTTGGACTCTCTGAGGACAAGCCAAAAATGGGCTCTTCTACAATGGTGAAAGAGCAGTTAATGAATCATTTTCTCCTGTGTGAAAGTGCTCATTCCTGTTAATTTGTCCATTTTTACAGCCAGAGCTCTTTTAATATCAAAATTCACTTTCAGTTTAAAAGTCCATTTAGTGCCAAAGGGGAAAAAATTTTGTGCCAACTGAACCATAAACAAATTGAATGTATGGCAGAACATGGAGATTTCCATTCCATCAGCTCAATTATTTGTTTTATCTGGCATAAAGAACATCAACAACGCAAGGACTTTCAATCTGCAATTCATCCTTTTAACTTGGCTCTAAAGTATTTTCATTCCTTAAGAAGGGGAAAAAAAAGTTGTAAAACACACCAAAGAACAGCTACAGTGCTTGACTTCCCACATGCCCTATCTGGATGGATGTAATTTAACAGGTTTGCTTCTCCGGGGGATGGGCAACCTTCTGCTCCTGGTCTTCCTCTGCTGCATGGAGGAAGGCTTGTGCAGGTGGTACCTTCTGGCTTCCATTGCCGCTTAGTTTCAAGAACGTGAGTAACCCCACAGGGTGCAGGAACACACAGGGGAAAATGCTTGAGTCAAGGTCTCTACACACAAATCCGCACTTTGGGAAATATGGGCACGAACAACTTTTGCAAGAACTTTGATCACCATGTGCCTTTGCCCGTGTTCTTTACTCCTTTATTCAAATCCACACCAAAAATAATTTTTACTTATCCTGTCACTGTATTGAGTGCTCTACATGCAATGAGTTGATGGGTTTGCTTCAGTGACTGAAGTCAACACCACTTTTTGCCCACTGTAATAGATTTTATTGATGCCTCTGTTAGTCAAAGCAGCAAGGAAACGGAGTGACAGAACACAATAATCCTTTCTTGAGGCTGTCTGGCAAGCTTGAGTGAGGCAAGATGAAAGAAGTGAATTACTGAATCTTGTTCTTTTGACCTCTGGGCTGGTCCTTTTGGAAGGGCAGTTTTCATTATTGATAACCTGGTGCTCCACTGCCATGAAGACATTGCTTTAAAGATGTAAATATTAATGAGAACCCCAAACACTGAAGTTCCTGTAATAGTCTCTTATATGCAAACAAAAAGTAGAAAAGGCAATCAGTGGCTGTCGGAACCAATGAGCAGTCTCAGTATGGACTCCTTTGATGACTATTTAATCTTGGCCATAAAAGAGATTTAAATAATGCTGTTAAGTGTTGATGTTCTTAGCATTTGCTTTCGTGCATGATATATGGCCAGTGTCTGCTCCAAGAATCAACAAATGCGCATTATTCCATTAGCAGTTTTCTGTTTTCCAGAGAACTTTACAATTTATTAGTTATTTATATTAATGTACTAGTGCCTTATTTTACATATCTTCTTTCCTCTGCCATGAAAAACAATGAAAACTTTAGGTATTGCAGATCAGTCCAGCTTACATAACATTTAAAAATGTTCTTTCTGAAAACAGTGTCATAGAGAGTCCTTTCTACACTTGGAACTGCTGTTTTAACTTACATGAAACTCTTACTGACATCAAAACAAGATTGAGGCTTTTCTAATCCTCTACTCCTTCTTTCCTGCTGTTTTTCAGAAAGGGGAAGAAACTCCAGCTATATGAGCAGAGGTGACACTTTTTTCCCAATAAAATTTGAGAGAAGCATAGCAAGAGGAAGAACATCAACAAAAGGTTGAAGATGTGGATAACAAGGTTTTGATAGGAGGAAGAACTTGTAGGGAACAGTGTGGTGGAGTCTCAGAGGGTTTGTAAATGCAGATTTAGTCAACAAAAATCTAGCTGGTACCACTGGCTACCCAGCAACTTATTTCTGTGCCTGCATGATGCAGCAGGGCATACAACAACTAGACACAAATCAGTTACTTCTGACTGACTGCCTTTCCTTGATTTTCCCTGGCACATGGCCTTCCTGGCACTTAGTGATTCTGAACATTGTCAGCATTATGGCTGCATAACACATCTCTTAAATTTGTCCTTTTAAGGCATCTCTGTTATACCCAGCACATTAGCTCTGCTTGTACAAATAATTTACAACAATGGTGTTACTCCACCCGCATAACATGACTCAGCTTAAGCCACATCAGGTCCTGAATTCCTGTGTGAAACAATGAAGGATGCCATGCAATATGATAACTAAAAACTGCATCAACACTGACAACTCACTTTGCACAGACCACCTAACAGACGAGAGACATTGAGTTTCAGCCTCTGCTAACATGACATCAATTCATCTCAGTGACGGAGAACCATGCTCTGTTTCCAAGACCCCAAGCATTCTCAGTTCCAGAAAGCAACTGTGGACCCACATTCGGTGGCTTCCAACAAATTTTCATTTATTTGTCTTTTCCACAGATTTCATTAATACTTTTGACATTTCTGAAAGCATTAATTTTTTCCAAGATTATTTCCAAGGCTCTGGATTAGTTAGGGCTCAACTGACCATGAGCATTATTTATTTAAAGGCAAATTTATCTAAACCAAAAAAACTTAAGAGGACTCGAGCTTGTAAATGACCCCTAAGCTTCAGTCAATGTCATCTTGTCGGTTTGCCTTTTAGTTTTTCTGAATGGTCAGAAGTGAGAAATCTCACCCCAAAACCAACAGTTTAGAGTGACCCGTCTTATGCTACCTAACAATGAAAAAACTGCCATTATCTTATAACACCCATAATGTTCATGATTATCGTTTGAATGTCAGAAACTTCTTAAGAGTCATGATGGGATATCACGCCGGGTCAGGATCTGTTGATGGGTAAAGTAACAACACAGAGCAAAATGTTCATCGTTATGGAAAAAAGCCCAAACATGTCTACAGTGCTGTAATATTGCTGTTTCTATCATTTTAACTAACAGGAATATCTGTACTGATTTCAGATCTCATCTATAATGTCATAGTCAGGATTAGTTCATCCATCCTCTTAAGAACAAAACACTTGTTTTCATAGGCTGGCTTAATAATCATGCTAACACTCCTCAGACGAAAGCAGTGGCTAGGTGTTCAATTTTCAGAGAACTGACTGGAAAATAAATTTTTCTAAGCTGTAACTGTTGGTGGTAAAAAATATGTGCACAATATTAATCAGAAGGTAGGCACTATTTTGGTCCAATGGATTTGTGGTTTCCTTCTATAAGAGTCTGTCCTTCTGCAAGAAAGTTCTCTGCATCAGGAATACTTTTTTTTTTTTTCTTGAGAAATACTGTCTGGGAAGAAGGCTTTCCTGGTGAGAAATACTTACCATGTAGGAAGGTCACAAGATAGCCTTCTTGAAGTTCTTCACACCCTACCTGACAAAGTGTGCAGATCTAAATTGTTCAGGTGAGATGGATTAGCTAAAATGAGTAAGGGAAAACATCATTTATCCTGGGAGGTCAGACCCTGCTGAGAATTCAGCTCCATCTTCCTCTTCCCTTCATGACACCCTCCCCACCTCTGTCCCTACTGCCACAGAACCTTGCTTCTTCCTCAGCACCACTGGCTCCAGTGAGACCTTTCCCTGCTTGATATGGGGTCTCTCTCGACACTACTTGTCCCTCTCCCAAGTAATGAGGCCACTGAGACAAATTCCTCCTTCATACCCCTGCACTGGCCAGTGGCTTCACTCCAAAGATACATTGCAGCGAGAGCAGGCATAGGAGCAGAGGGTGAGTTTTTGACTGGGAAAAGCAGCGTGCACAAGGATAATGCTTTTCGGAAGAACTTGTATCAGAACGTCAATGGCTTCTCTGCTCAGAAGCAAGCCAATGCCTGTAATTCTGGTTCCTGACCCAGTGCTAGAATATACACAACCGGCCCAGTCACACATGCTGCAGCCTTGCTCCTAGAACTTCCATTCTCTCCAAATGGCAACCTTCCTGAATTAAAATATAAATGCATCCTTCCATAAAAGCGAAAGAAAAGGAGAGTTATGTTTTCTGCAGAAAACCCAGCTGATTTGAAAATAAACATAGGAGAAATATATAGCAACCAAGAGTAAACATTGTTTCTCTTCAAACTTGTAAAACTCCAGAAAAACAAATAGTCTCAAAATGTGCTCTCTGTCTCTGGTCTTCCAACAGCAAGCTCACTCAGAGTTTAGAACACTGGCAGAAATAAATTACGAGTCGGTTCACAGCAATAAATATTTTGGAGCAATTTTTGTCTTGTTTTCAGAACTACGTATCTTGCTAGGGCTTGAAAAACACTGCTTTGGATTTCTTATGTTAGCAGGTAACTTCTTTGGGGAAATTAAGAAGCAAATTAAAGTGCTATTTATTGCCACTGAAATGCACTGAAAACATATATTAATTATTATGAACATGTTATTCTTATAGGTGCATGCGCTGCTGTCATAAATTATTATTTACACTGAAGCAGCCCCTTAGGCCATATCTGAAAGAGGAGACCCAGGAGTACCTCTGGAACACACATCCAATGGCAGGAGTCCCTGCTCCAGGGATCTCATCCTCCTGCAGGTAAGACCCAGATGTGCTTGGCTTTTCTTCCCCAACCTCTCCTTTACTCTCACCTTCCCATGGAAGGGAAACTAAAGGGCACAGCTCTGATGGGAGCCTTGAGTACTCCAAACCCCCCACTGGAGCTCCCAAGTGCCAGGTCCTGGCACGTAGCATCAACTGCCCCAGCCCTGATGGAAGCAGTTGTGACCTGGACCCCCTGGTCCTGGCAACCACACAAACCCAGAACAGATTTCATAGTCCCTGCACCAAAGCTTCGCGATTTCATGTGCTAGATGCTTCACAGACGAAGACTAGAGATCTGCCCTCAAGAGTATACGAGAGGGAAATAGAATGGATAAATACAATGAACTTGAGAAAAATTCTCTTTATTTCTTTTTAAAAAAAAATAATTAATACTTAAGAACGTAGCAAAGCCAGATGAAGTCCAGACGCTTTCATATGGCAATCCTGTTTAAGAAGTAGATAACATGCTTTATTCTGACAACAAATAGTAAAAATATTATTTTGTACCATATTTGTCTAGTCAAAATGAAGTTTAAACAGTAAAGTGTGTAACCAAATGCTGAAAGGTTTGATCTTGCTCAGGCATAAATGAGTAGGTTGTTTCCGATGGCTGGGAACTTTCCAATTAGACAATTTGTTCATCCTTATTTGTCAAAATGAGACATTTTCAAGGGAAAGTTTCAATGACTCCTTTGTCAGGAAAGGTTTCTTAGCTTTGATTTGTACTTAAAAACAGGGATAAAAGAGAAAAGGCAGACTCAGCCCAGTCTAGCAGAAGGGTCACAAACTTAAACCAGACAAGACCTGCCTAGAAGTGCCTGCTGTCCCCAACCCACTCAAACAGTTCACAACATGACCTGTGGAACCCCTGATCACATTCATAGTCTTTTTATTCATTTATTTTTTCTTTTTTTTTTTTTGCTATGGTTTCTCTTTTTCTTTTCTTACATTTTACAAAGTTCGATGTTTTTTTTTGTTTGTTTGCCTTTGGTTTGTTTGTGGTTTGGTTTTTTTTGTTTGGGTTTGGTTTGGTTTTTTTTCCTTTTTATTGTCAAGTGACTTGGTCTTAGCCCAGCACAGAGCAGCTAACTGTTACAAATTTTTAAAAGTCTTATGAACCCAGAACAAGGCTTCTTGCCCAACTACAGGCTACTTCCCCTCACCTCTGAAAGCAGGGCACTTATGTGTGCTTAGTGCTGGGGTATCAGGTCATCTGTATATTCAAATCCATATTTTGTGAGTTCTCTCTAGCACAGCTCCCAAAGGCAAGGCAACCCCACAGCCCTATTTGAAGTTGCAATATATTTTTGTGGCAGCTAGAAACAGGTCTTTGCTCTTCCTTCCCTGCCCTGGGCATAGGTATGTAGACTTACAAGATTCACTTGCAAAATACTATGAAAATTCAAAATGCTACTTACAGCATGTATGATTTTCTGAAAAAAAACCAACCCAAAACCACAAACCAGCACAGACCCTGTAAAGAGATCTTACATTTTGTTCGTCTTGGCATTTGCATCTGCCCTGCTGGTAGAGAGTTCTAATTTCCAGGGACACAATAGGCTGTGCTCTTATCTGTGATTAATAGACATGATCTTTCCAGAATGATAAATGGAGGTAGGTAAAGTCTCTGTGACTGTATCTATGCCACATCATAGATTATCAAAAGCCATACAATGTAGACATGATAATAAGCATTCATGGTGTCTAAAAGTGCTGGCTAAGAGTTTCTAATGTCTAGAATTTGATTTTTATGATTTGAATGAGACTCTGTGTGGGAACATCCTCCACAACATTGAAAAGTAGTATTCAGTTTCATAGCTATTGCTCAACTCTCTGTTCTGGGGATTCCCCCCAAATTCCTCTTCAAGACTCCCTTTAAACAGAAAGAGGGATCAGTGCCCTGAGCCGTGGGACAACCTGGAGCCACAGGAGAAGTGTGCACCATCCCCAAGGTGGCTCATCTTGGGGATGAAGAGGGATAAACTGACATTCCTCATAGCACGAAGCAACCATCCCTTTTTCCCGCCCTTGCCATGGTGGAACAAAAACCTTTGCTCAACATTTTCAGCACAACACCAGCTATGATTGTCACTGCTGAGGCAAAGGCTGTGGCAGGGCACTGCCCATTCCTTGCTGCAGCTTGTGGTGAGAGGAAAGCTCCTTTCTATGGCAGCACTTTCTTGTCCCTGTGCACCTCGGGACTGCATCCCCAGGGCAGCCTCCTGCAGCCTACATCATGGCTGAAACAGGGGAGGCCACACCACAGAGTCATCCAAAAGTTCTTCAGGATGGTTAACTACGGCTTTACTGGTTGCCCAGAGAGGTGGTGGAAGTCCCATCCCTGGAAGTTTTTAAGGCCAGGCTGGATGGGGCTCTGGGCAACATGGTCTAGTGGGGGATGTTTCTGCCCATGGTGGCGGGGGGTTGGAACTAGATGATCTTTAAGGCCCCTTCCAAACCTGACAATTCTATAATTCTTTGATTCTACCTCTGCAGGGAGACAGAGTGCCACGCAACACCTTCCTCCTGACTTGCACTCTGAGTCATGATAATCATGAAAACGATAAAATACAGTAAGAAGGAAAACTACATACTAGATTCGGCTCATTCATAGCAATATGGAGCCAACATTTAAATGTAAAGTTGGAGTTTTTTTCTACACCAGCCCTGCCTGGCCTGTGCCACATTACAAAGTTTGGTTCTGAGTGCCAGAAAGCTGGAAGGTGCTCATCCTGATGATTTTATTTAAACCATATTGCTAGTACAACACTTTTCTTCAAAACATACTTTGGGATTCTTGTCTCTTGTTAAAACCAAGAAGCCTCAGGAGTGGAGTGGGGTCACAGGGAGTGGAGACAAGCAGGCTTTGTTTCATGGGTGCTCACACCAATCTGCAGCAGACTCTCAATGGGAAGGTCAGTAAAACTCCAAAATGGTTTTTCTTTCTCATCTGTCTCTACTTCCTTGCATGCTTTTCAGTGACTTCAAAACAAAATATTCCGTTTGTAGACAGTGGCACGTATTTTTAAGGGCGATGCGGCGATTGCCAAAGTATCTGTTGCATTATGTGGATCAGCAAAAGGAAATCAGATGGGTGAAAATGTCTTAAGGCAAGGAAAGATAGGATTGAGAGACTTTGCTCTTCTTTAGAGCTATAGCCAGCACAGAGTTTGCATTTGAAAGGGTATTCAACTAGATACAGGTGTCACAAACAGAGTCTTTTGGGAAACTCACACCATTATAGACCCTCAAGGGAAGCATTTGGAACAATATTTTCCTTCTCAGAGGACTGAGGTCCTCTGAAAGTTGCTGCAGTGATGAACTACCACCTTTAATAGAACTCACGCCATCAAGTCATGAGGGGAAGAATGGTGGCTGCAAATGACAACCAGCATGATTAAAGCCACCCATTAAATAGATTAAGACTCTGCAAATGCTGTGGTACATTAGATGCAGAG
The DNA here is from genome assembly GCA_020746105.1 of Trogon surrucura. Classification (NCBI taxonomy): domain Eukaryota; kingdom Metazoa; phylum Chordata; class Aves; order Trogoniformes; family Trogonidae; genus Trogon; species Trogon surrucura. The sequence goes on along the minus strand of CM036621.1, from coordinate 57,744,127 downwards.
CTCCACACTACTATGCAGATGGAAACATCTGTAGTAGAGATGTGACGTTCAGAAATGTGCAACAAGTTTTTCAGACGCTCTTGCAGCCTGAGACACAGGCCACACACTGTGAGCAGATGGCTCCACTGTGCTTCATCATGCACAGAAACATTGATTTGCTGTCATGCCATGGTGTAGATTTTTGTTGATAGCAGGTTAATGGCATTTGGCAGTAGCCATTGTGGAGCCGTTTTTCCCTTTTTTTTGGTGACATGGGTTATTTTTCTACAGAGGCACACAGTGTGGTGCTGAGATGTCCCTGCTGGTATTTCCTCAGACCACCATGGTCGGTTTGGGGAGTCTGTGAGGAAGAGAAAGGCACAGCTCGGCTCTTCTCTATTTGCATGGGAGCCAACGTCCAAGCAGGAGGATTTTGGCTCACATACAGCTGTCTAAGGCAACCTTTGTGATGAGGAAATTTTTGGTACTAGGACCCCGAGAAGCCTTGTTTTCAGTGTACATGTTCTGTACCAGGCAGCGTAAGAATTAAACATGGTGGAGAAACTTGTATAAAATTGACATGACGGTTGTATCAGCATTTTTACCTCAAGTTTGTGATACTTCCAGCCAGAGCAGTAATGACAAGAAAAGTTTTGCAGTAAAGACTGGTGAGACTGTTACACCTCTTCGTCTCAGACAATTCCACCTCTAAATGTACTGATGGTTTTCTTGCCTCCACATTAGACAAAAGCAAATTACCCGATGCTCAGGGTTTTGCTATTTGCTCCACCAAAGTTAATGTGAGCCTACCTGTGTTGCAGGCATGCCACATCTGCCCAGGCGCATCACACCTGTGCTTTGGTGTCCCTGGCAAGTGACAGCCTTCTGGGGAGAGCTGACAGTTATGTTCTATGTCCTTGAAGCCTTAGCCACTTAATCCACCAAAGCCTCTCTCTTCCACAGGGACAACTCTGTTTTACCAAAGTACTTCACCTGGCAGACCCAAATTGGGAATTTGTAAGAATGAGGAGCAAAAAAAGTCTGAGAAGAGTTCTCCCACAGAAAAATGATTGAGTACATGACTGGCTGTATCTGCTTTATAAGTCATGTCTGTTAACATCTTTTATTACATTGGGATTTATAATCTGTCTAATCGCCAGTTTTCCTCCAAGATTAATTAGTTACTACAGTATCCACTCCCATTTCTGCATATCAACAACTCTAAATCTTGTAATGCATACCAAGAAAATACAGGGAAGCCTGACTCTTAAATACTGATGCTAATGACTAACAGGATAATATTCAAACACATTTATTAAGCACATTTATTCCCATAAAGCACACAAGCCACAGAATCTTTGGGTAAAGAAATAAGACATATAAACAGTTTTATTAACACGAATGAAGAGTCTTACTCTCTAAGAAAGAGTGAGAAGATGAATTATCAACCAAGTGGGAATTTGGCAGGCAGAAGTACTGTCAAGGAATCAACAGGAGAGAGGAATCAAAAATATGAAAGAAATTCTGTGACAGCTGCAGGAAAACGCCCACTCTGAAGCCATGTGGGCATTATTGGATGACATATGAACGGAAGACCAAAATTACTTTTTTATCAGCTCGAGGACATTTTAATAGGTTGGACAACTGTATTAGACATTTCAGGAGAAGCTTTAGACTACTCACTTGATTCAACAAAGTTAAGCACGTGTTTAAGGGACTTGCTGCCTTGGTATCTTAATTATTACGGACAATTTCTGTGTGTGTGTTTGCTTTAACATTGTCTCCTGCTGGAGAACAGCTGGCTGCAAATGGGCTGGCAAGGGAAACAAACAGGCCTGCAATGCTCAGCAATTCAGACAAGTCTCATCACCAGCACAAATCTGTTGCCAACCTGACAAGCATAAAATATCTTGGAAGGATCCACATTTCATAGCCGTTGTGCCTTGTGGACTGTGTCATAGTCCAGCAAAATATTCAGGGCACAGTGACGCAGTTATTGTCAGGTGTTGAGGAAAGAACATAGATCCTTACTAAATAATGTTTCTTCTGAAATATGAAGGTTAATTTGGTGTTTGTGAATAAACCAATGCTCTGTTTGTTTACAGTGTAATGCAGGCAGAACTGGTTGGAACTGTGTTAGTAAACCTTGACAGTTTATTATTTTTGAGTTAATTGCTATTTGTTCAACTCCAAGAGTAATCCAGGTGATTCACAGGCTGATATAGAAAGAACTTTTCCCTGAATAACCTAAATAAATTTGGAAAAAAGAAAGGGGAAAGCAGTGGATGTAGGACAGCAGAGCTGAGTTACTAACTAAGGGCTCAGTGTGTTGGCCTTTCAGTACAGTCATTCAAACAGCCAGGGATGTTGGTTGTTCTGTTGCAAGAAGCTAATGTTCTTGTGCTGGGAAAAAGAGGAGAACTTAAATTGAAATGGTGATTATATTTTTGCAGTTTTCTCCCAGAAGCCTTGTGTTTGTTCTTTTTCCAGTCCTGGATTCCCCTGCATTGTTGACTGTAGTAGCATAAGGACCTAGCTGCTGTGGGTACTTGTGGGACACTTTTCCAGTGATGAGCAGATGATAAAAATCACTCCAAACAGCTCTGAGCAGTAACCATTTCACCTGTTAAACCAGGGTGCTGGTCAAAATCACAGCTGGAATACTGGCCCAGAGTCTGCACACAATTTCATTGTCTCTCACACAGCTTGAGCGTGTGCAGCTACCACTGCCCAAAATAAGTCCATACCATTCTGTCACAGTCTCCTGCTTTGGGATCACAGGTTGATCTGTTAGGCAGACCTATTGGTCTATGTGCTAGAATTTAAATGATTATTTGAGGTGAATCTCATTTAAACAAATATAAACAGAGTCATGTGAAGAAAAGGCTGCACAGAGCTGAGTCACTCCACAGGCTAGAAAGAGAGATGTACAGAAAGAGAGGAAAACAGATGTACTAGGGAAAGAATATCTATAATATTGGCTAGTGGAATGGATACTGACAAAAGAAAGCAAATATCTAATGATTGTGCCAAGGTCTTGAGCCCGACGAGGTAAAAGAGTTGAGATACCTGAAGAGACAGATGGGATACGATGGAGAAAATTAAGAGAAAAAATAACATGTTTGGTTTGGAGAATGACAGCCTAATTTAGTCATCTACAGCAGTCAGCAGAGAAGGCAGTAGTGTAAGGGTTATGGATAAGACAAAGAGGCAAAAAGCAAGTTTTGAAGGGCAGTTGGAGAAGATGAAGAAAGAGAGAAGAGTGGAAACAGAAGAAAACAAATGAAAAAAACAAAACACAAAGGAGTAAAAGGGACTAGGACACTGCAAGCACCTCATATTTCCATTATTCACCTACTCATGATCTGACTGAAGTGTGCATTAAAGTACACAAATAATGAGCTTCTCCCCTCATCCCCACTAATAATGAGCTAAGTAGAAGTGATGAAAGCTCATTATAAATGGCTTAGGACAGGTACTTAGCAGATGAAAACGCAATAAAAATAGAAGTTAAAACATCAGCCTTTGAGGAGTGGCCCAACTTGTCAATGGCATCGGCTGCCTGGCCTTTCTGTCCATGTTTCCTCCCTGGAGGTCATGCCTGGGAGGTATTGCCCCTGTAGCCTCCGTTTTCACCCCCACCTGCACAATTCTGGTCTCAGTAGTCATAAACTTGCAATGGACTGGCCTACTTTGCTGGCAGGGCTGAAGTATGAAGTAGAAAAATCTGAAACTATGTTCAAAGAGTAGAAGTAGAGGTTTGGACCACCAGGGTTCACAGCAAATATATACCAGCACTGAGACAAGTACAATTATGTTTCTTACTCTCGTTCTCCACAGAGACTTAATACTTTCCAGCATGTTGCCCTACCAATCAATAAATAACCAACATTTTCCTTATTTCATTAGTTTTCAAATTTATTCACACATTCTAGGTTCTCTGTATTTTTTACTAACGTATACCAAAGAAGAAGTTTAATACTTAATTACTAGGATGGGACAATTACCATTTTAGGAAGTTATCAGGCTCAAATGCAATAGATTAAAATGAAGAAACAGCAGTGAGCTCCACTGCTGATTGCCATGTAAAGGCAAGGCCATATTTTGCCTCAGTTTGTCATTCTCTGGACTGGCTTCACCAAGCATATATGTAGAGTGAATAAATATTTACAAAGCATTGTTGAAATCACAGGGACAAAAAGCATCCTGAAAATATAACTTTACCTTTTTTTTTTATTATTATTTGAGCAGTGCATGACACTGTAGTAATCCTAGAGTGATTGTGCACTCGCAGACCTCTCAGTGACCAGAGGAGTGTAGCTACCAATTACGTTGCTTCAGCTCCTGAATGGTACCATTTTGTTGTTAGAATGAACAAAGGATGCCTACGAAGGAGTGAAATGTAAGGTGCTGAGAGAGGAAAGTTTTCTGCGGTGTGCTGGGGGAATGTGGGCAGCACAGCTAACACGACGGGTCGTGATGAATGATGTTACACGAAGAGAGGCTGGGCCAGATGTGTGCATGCAGTGAACGTCTGTCCTCGATGAGCTGGGCAACTTACTGGGAGTGAGGAAAGAAAAGCCCCTTTCTATGATGAGATTTCATCACCCTCTCTTTGTCAGGACCTTTCATTTAAAAATGTTACTCTTGTAGCAAGGATGGCCATAGGCTACACTGCACTAACCTGTTCTGACACTGCGGTGACACTGTGGAACAGCTTCATCAGCAGGGGTGAGTGACGAAGGTTCCCTCCAAATCAAACACTCAGAAACCGAGTTTGCTACATATGAAACAATCGCCACCTCAATTCTAGACAACTAGCACAAGCAAGTCTGACCCTAGCCATACACTGCAAACTCAATTAAATCAGTATTAAGTATTCAGAAACATTGCACAGTTAGAACTGCCTTGATAGATCTTTTAGGATTGAATCTAAAGACAAAAAAAAAGAAAAAAGTTTAATCTAAAGACCTAAAGAAAGTTGTACTTCATTTGAGGAATTAAAAAAAAAAATCTGTTTATAAAATTCTGGTAAATAAAATACTTGACTAAAGCATTTTGCCTGCCTCTTGTTAGCAATGTTGTATCACTGAAATTCTTTATAAATAGTCTATAATATCTAGTTCCTCAATACAACTAACATCCTACTCTTCTGACTACTTGGATATATCACTGACAGCAATAGGTGGGAAGGCATGAGGTTAAAGTGGTAATCAGGTAGAATTTAGCCCAGTACTCACACCACTTCTAACACCGATCATCCAGAAAAGACGTTACGGAAACTACCAAGGTCTCCTCTGAGTAGAGATTTCCTTTACATTGTGCTTTTCCCTCTCTGCTACAGAAATGTACATAAGCATGTGCCAAGAATAAGGACTTTTTTCTGGTGTAGTTTTGCACTGAAATCTGCATCAGCATCTTCCTGTACATGTTACAGGCCATGTCCAGCACTGTTGTGAGAAAATGCACCATGAAGAGAAGTGTTAGGAGTGGGTGGGCTCAGCACCAGCGTAAAGGGACATTGCAGTCTATAGTGGTGAAATATAAATGTTAGGGCAGAAATGTAAAATATGAACCATCTGTGTGGCTCTAAAGAAAGGTGTGTGTAAAACTTGTAAAAGCTTTCTGCAGCTTGCTGGTGATCAACTCTCTGGAAGAATAGCATTTTTGTACAGCTAAACACTGTATATAGTGGATGACTGTGTGTCTTTCAGTTTTGTTTTGGCTTTTTTTTTTTCTTTTGGCTCACAAAATTTCAAGTAGATTAACAATAAAATCAATTAATATAAACTTTATGTGACTCTTCACTGGCTGTCAAGGGCAACTAGTATCCACCAGGTAAAGGACAATCATCTTCTGTACTAATTTTTTATGTCAGTGTATTACAGTGAGTTGTCCTTTCAGTGGATATTTGATGAGGAATCATGTATTTCTGAGCCCTTTTTAAGAGAGACAAAAATGAATTGGTCCCACTTTACTGACCTACATCAGGTAATTTATCTAAACATTGTAATGTAGTCATACATAAAAGCTACAGCAATTCTTTCACTGCTCAAACCATGTAGCAATTAACTTTATTTGTGTATTTATTTCAACATGCTAGAGATGTCAGTCCTGAAGCTACACTTATACGTGTATCAACAGTTCCCTTTTTAGGCAATTATATTTTAGAAAATTTTAATTTTGTTGTACCTAGATGTCATGACAAGGAAATGTATCTTTAACAATGAATGAAAATGGTTTGGATACATTTGGATACATACAAGCACCAACTTAAGACACAAACTATTTATCAGGACAGGATTTTATTGTCAAACACTTGTAAGCAGCTTTCTACTTTACTTTTTTTTTTTTATGTGGGCATACAAGAAGTTTTCTTTCTATTTTCTTTTGCTTCTCTGGGTCACTGGGCAGAATAACAGGTGAGATTTGTAGTTCTTTTCGACCTATTATGATGTTAAATGTTCTTGCAGATATGCCCCTGATTTCTGATTTATTAGCTGATACAGAGTGTTATAAACTGGCACCTCTATGTGCAAGAAATGGGAAATGTGGGATAGTACCAGCAAATATCCTCAAAGTACCTTCAGTGCTTGGAAACAGTAACACAGCAAAAATATTGGAATAGTATGTAAATCTTACTATTTCAGCTACAACACATGCCAAGGCACGTACCAATATCTTACACCAGCCCTTGGATGGGAACCAGTGGCCATGGGCAGCCACGCTGTGTTTGCTGGAGCTTGCAGAACTAAGTGCAGGACCAGGGTTTCACGGTCTCCTGGCTCTGCCCATGCTGAGCAGTAACTTTCCTACTGCAGTGAACTGAAGAATCTGCTTATTTAAGTCAAGAAAGCAGAATCCGACCTTTGGCAGATAGTCTTACCATTTCCCTTGGAGTAACTCATGATTTAACATGCACAATAAAACACACATTAAATGATAGTCATGGAGTGAATATCATGATTGTTACAAGGTCCAGATGCAGAATACCGGAGGGTGAGTGCAGCATTATGTGTTCACAGCCCGCACCAGTTGCAGGTGTCTCTTGTGCGGTGTTACTTCAGGAGGAGCTTGTGTGCAATGGTCAGAGCAATCAGCTCAGAAGGGGTCTGCCAGCCCTGGGATTCCATCCTGCTCCTAGTCCTTACATCACACCTCAGAGCTGAAAAAGCTAATCTCAACCAAATTGTTATTTTCTTACAAAACTGGCCAAGCAGATCACCAAGGACTCTACTGGCTTTTTTTAATAGGGGCATGGCAACTCACAGTTCCCAGTGTACTAGCAAGGTCCGAGGGGTGAGTCAGTTAAGGTTGAGTCCATAGTCCTTCTGGCCCTGTCTTGTGTGGGGATAATGGTGATCTGATGGGAATGGGAATAAATTAAAATCAGAAAACTTTTGTTATATTTCTGAGTGACAGTGTCACTGATGGATGGATGGATGATGATGAAAAATGGTGGTGGCACTTTAAAAGCCCTCAGTGATCACATCACACTGAGATGCACCGTCAAGAGTCATACGTAACTAGGCAAAAATGTACTTTTAAAAATACCTAAATACATTTGCCTTTGGCCTTTGGAAAATACTATGTAGGGTTTTTTTTTAGTCTCAGAAGTAAATAACGCATATATTATAACCACTAAGAAAATTCTCCGCTTTCCCCTTTTCACTTCAGGTCATCATAAGAAGAAAAGAAATGACACAGACAACTACTGTCTAATTAAATAGACTGATTAATACTTTCAACATTGATATTTCTCTCTTCTTTTTTTTCCTTTTCCTTCTGCATTTGGAAATCATAGAGAAGAAATAGCAGCTATACAACTTCAAAGCACTTCTAGAACTGGATGTCATTACAGATATTTCAGCTGTTCTTCCTACTCCAGTGGCTCTGGCTTTCACATGCGGCATGCTCTAAGTAACAGTAAGCAGAACATGGGCGACAGTTTACTCACACAAAGTTTTGGTGTAAGTAGATACCAGAAGGGATATGCCTTCCAATTCAATTTCAAAATTCTGCTGGTTTTGCTCAGATCACAGTCATAGGAGCTTTGAGGCCACCAAGATGTTTCACTGGTTAGTGGACTGAACGTGTTGACCAAGAAGCATAGAGGGGTGTGTGCGTCAGTGGGTGCTGCTGAAGAGCCCCGAATGAGGCAAAAATGTGGGGTGGCAGAGGGGCTCCAGCCAATGTGGCTGGATCCATCCTGAGCCCTTGCTCCCAGGGTCCAAAAGTTACAGCATTTCAGGAGAAGCCCTTTACCTCCTCGGCTACAGGAACAGTGACTTTACTGTCCAGAATGACAGGACGTCACACATTTAGCTTCATTTTTGTCTTACATTGCGAGGTACCCTGATGTAACTGGCTGTACGGTTTCTGTAAGAAAATTCCCTTTCCAGACAAAACTCCACTGGAAAAATATTCCAGTTGTTGTTAGAAAAAAATAATAAAAAATAAGGGACTAAAGGTCCCATTACCCATGCGAGGATATGGCCAAAGCAGGTATATGTCACTTGGTGTGTTATTTTGTATATCTCTTGCTAATCATCAACACTTCAAATCTCCTAAATGTATCGATTATCTTCTTCCCACAGCACATCACATCACCCTGTATTGCTTTATTCTGATGCGGGCATAAGCCATATTCTTCAGTGAAAGATAGAAGTACTAGATTCACCTGCATTCCTTCTGCTTATTCCCCATCTCAGCTCCCTCAAAGGGCACACCAAGTACATGCTGGTTCAGCAAAGTACACAGCGCCACACGGAGCAGAATGGCAGGACTGGGATGTGCTGGTACCACACTGGGACGTTCCCTTTCCCTGCAAATGCAGAAGGCTTGATAAGTTTGCATTTCCTTTGCACATGGACAGACTCTGCCAGCAGGATAAGCAGTTTAGCCAGTTATTTAAGACGATCAGGGGACTGAAGCACGTCCCCTGTGAGGACAGGTTGAGAGAGTTGGGGTTGTTCAGCCTGGAGAACAGGCGGCTCTGGGGAGACCTTATGGTGGCCTTCCAGTACTTAAAGGGGGCTACAGGACAGCTGGGAAGGGATTTTTTTTTATCAGGGAGTGTAGTGATAGGACAAGGGGTAACAGTTTCAGACTGAATGAGGGTAGATTTACATTACATATTAGAAAGAATTTCTGTGAGGGTGGTGAGACACTGGAACAGGTTGCCCAGAGAAGATGTGGCCGGGCTGGGTGGAGCTTTGAGCAACCTGGTCTAGTGGGAGGTGTCCCTGCCCATGGCAGGAGGTTTGGAAGTAGGTGATCTTTAAGGTCCCTTCCAATCCAAACCATTCTATGATTCTATGATTCCATGATTCTACGATTCTACGATTTTATGATTATTTGTGTTGACAGGGTTTGCCATTTAATAGTTACTATTGTCTTGCGCTGAACACATTGGTATCAGGCCTCTAAGGTATCCCATTTGATGGGCAAAATTCACACTTCTCAGAACCATTATTCCAAGCTTCCTGCCAGCTCCTTAGTGTACTCAGGCTTCGTCTTTGCAAGGTTATTTTTGCAGTGACAAAGGCTGGAAACATACCGCCCAATTCTCTGCCAGAAAGGCCTGGGGCCATCCTGCTGCCTGGGCCCTGGCTGCCTGCCCAGCGCTGGGGCACGGCCGGGGCAGCACGGGCTGGGGGGAACCGGGGCTGCCCCCGTGGGGACAGGATCCAGCTCCGGGTACCAGCCGGGACTCAGCCTGTCACACTGACCTGTCCCTCCTTCAGAGTCGAGGTAAAACACTTCTACCGGTTTGGAAGCCATGAATATTCTTATGCAGCTTTTCATCATGAAAATCCCCAGGGTTTTTTTTTCTTTACCCTGGTAGCCAGGTGGGTGTTGGGCGTCGTGACCTGGACGTTACTGTACCCACCAGACCTGCGAATTAGATACCTGCAGGTAGCCACTTGCGAATAAGAATTGCACAGCAGCTGATAATGTTTTATCGAAAGCTGGTAAATATAGGACCCAAGACACAAAGTATCATGAGCGGCAAATTGCAGGGAAGGCAGGGAAGCTAAAGAGGAGAGGAAAACACTGTTCTGCACTTCAAAGTCAGGAAATAAGGACATTCTTTCAAAACAGCAGATTATGAGTATAGAAAATTACCTACAACCGGGCAAACGTGAAGCTAGTTTTGTCAGGATTATATTTGTTCCAGTTTAATGGACCATATCTGGTATATATTAAAACAGTCCTAAGCAACGCTGCTGTAGTTAAAGATAGCTCAGGTTTTTTCATTGTAAACACAAATTTCAGGGCCTGCAGTTTAGCCATGTAAATCCACACCAGCCTAAGCTTGTGATTCAACTGCTGTGCCTGGGTGCGGTTCCTCCTCCTCTACATAAGACTATGCAAGAGCTACACTGTTTTTACTTAAAGAACAATAAGTAAAAATAAATTTATTTGGGCTCGGTTCCAATATTGCCTGTTTTCCCTTTGACGAGAAAGAGAAGCATTTATGATAGACCTGGGAATTTCAGAACAAGTTCTTTCACTAGGAAGATCCACTACTTGATAGGGACGTGCATCAACTCATTTTCAGCATTATTTCCAATGTGGAGTTCTGTCAGCATCTGGTACTGTCAGTGGGATATTATGGGAATATACACAGTGAAGAACTTAGTCCAATGAGGATATTAGGTCCCAAAGATGCTAGTGAGGCTTTCTACTTTATGTACAATGCAGATTATGCTGCTTAACAGTAGCAACAGATCTTGTCTACATATGGAGCGATTCCTCCAAAGTCATGTCTGGATCCTCCCTGTTCCAGGAAAAAAGTGTGTTTGATGCTGTGCTTAAGCAATTTTCCCTGAAAATTAATATAACTGAAAGGAAGAAGTTTTATTCTACAGTAAGTGAGTCCATATACAAAGTTCTTGAAATAACTTTTGCAATATAAAGTCACATCCTACCATAATCTAACTCTGAATTGCAGATAATAATGCTTTTATAAAGTATACATTCTCAGGGGATGAGAAATATTGCTCAAAATGCCACCCAAATGTAAAAAATATGCTATTTACACTGGGTACATGCCATCCTTGTCTGACAGGCTAACAGATTAGAAAAAACTGTCAGTGAAAAGACGACTGTGGGAGTGGCTGGGAGTCCAGCGGTTTCTTTCACCCCCTCCTCCATTTTTAACAAAATTGTACTTCCTAGTGTTAGGATTTAAATCAGATTTTAAGAAGTCCAATACGATGCATCTCTTTGAAATATCAAAGGGAAACACAACTCAGTAACACTAAATGTGCAAAAGTGAAGGCTGTGAATTAATATTATCTCTCCTGCTTAACTTACTGCCTCTTGCGTTAAAGCATCATAGGCACCCAATTTCACATCTCCGTGGTCCTAAAGAGTGTCACGAACTGCAAAGGGCCAGTTGTGCCTTTGAATGTCTTCCCATGCCCTCACATTGTCCAGATCAGACCAGGTGGTCTTACACAGTAATCTGATCTTGTTGATTTTGTGTTAATATTTCAGTTGAGTTACGCTGTAGTTACAGGAAATCAAAATGTTATACAGCTATTTGTCTTTTTGGCAGTTTACACTTTCTGTTGCCATTTACATTACCTGGACAAAAAAACAAGTAACAACCCATGCAATTCATTTGTAGAGGAGCTAATTTCTATTTCTTCTAAAGCCAATTTCCTCCATGTGGCTGATACAAAATACTGTGATGCAGTCAATGAAAATGTGGCTCCAATGAAGTCAACGAGTCTTGTGACCAACTTCAGGAGACTTCAGGAGAGCCAAGCTTTCACCTATTTTCTAGTTCTGTAGCATAGGGCCCAGCTCTATTATAGAAAAAAAAAATAATCCAGCAACAAAAGCCTGAAGCCATTAATCAACTCAGAAAGATCTGGTTAATGTATTGCAAGATAGTGTTCAGTTGGATGGTGCGTGCCTTTAAATTCTGCAAGCACTTAAAGAAACCCTGCAAAAGAAGTGACACATGTGCAACCCCAGTCCCTGAGCCCAGACGATATCCATCCTGCCTGCTGCAAGCACCGTGGTCTGCTATAGCCGTGCTTTTCTTCCTTACCCTTTGAGGCCCTTCTGACAAGCAGGCTGCAAACTTCCCTAGGCAGGACTCTCGTGCCCGCCTGTCACAGCTGGAGGTGCAAGGCACAATGTCAGATATTGAAAGGAGCGAGGCTGAAGCTGGATGTGAACAACGCGAGTTCCAGTCTTGCTCAATAAAGGGTGAGACATTTGTCCATTGGGCCTTTATCGTAGCTCTTTAAACATAATCTACAGTTGCCTATCATACCTTTTTTGGGGGGACTTTTACATCACATTAGGCTGATATAAAAATTCCGTACTGAAGTAATGCCGCATACTCATGCCACAATAAATTAGAACAGTAAATTTAGGGGAAAAAAAAAAAGTTTCTTTTGCCACTGAATCCGAGATCCTGCACACATAAGCACGTACCCTGATTTGCATCCATAAAGTCAATGGAACAAATGGGATTGTTCACATTGTGGTACTGTACGCGTACTTGCTCAGGCAGAGTGCAGCACAAAATAGCAAACAGCTGATCACCCAGATGACTGAGTTAGGTTTTTAAAGAAAGCATTTAAAAATAAGGGTGGTGTGGCTCTGCACACCACAGCTTAAAGAGGCATTTCCTAGGAATGTTCCCAAAATCCAACAAATACTAGAATTGATTCTGAAGAGTCTTTCAGTAATGCAAACTAACTCCGAACCCCCTTCATTTAATTTAAAACCTCTTCAAAGTTATGTAGGCACAAACACACCTTAGCCACATGTATGTGGAATTCTGTAATGCCTCAATGACTTTTTAATTCATATAAGTTCAAAGCTTTGATCACACTGCTGCTATACTTTCTGTCTGCATTTTTGCAGTCTTTACATTATACCTGGTGACAGAAGACTGAAAATTTCATTAGAGGGCAAAGAAAATCATTATATAGTGTTCATTGAAAACTTGTGTATTTCCATAGATGAGTTCGATCTCAGATTTTTTTTTTTTAAATGAAGTAGACAATGTGACGTGATAATTTTCTTTGGCTTAAAAAGTGCAGCTTCTCTCTGTGAGCACTGCTAATTGCCATTGTTACCGTAAAATTATTGAAGACATAAAAATCTGAGATGGAACAAAAGCAAAGTTTTTTCCATTTATTCAAATGTATTTTATTCCTGTAATTTGTCAGCAAATATATATATGTATGAATCACACGGTAATATCCTCATTCTTTTAATCAGAGGTGATGAACATAAGGGTATATAAAAAATTATAGGTTTTGAAACACCACGATAAATATACATTTTATGGCTGTATGGTCTGCATATGCCAACTTTATGTACAAACAGAAACATCTATTTTTTAGGAACCAGTCTTAATTTAAGACAGTTGAGGTAAAGCAAGCACTACTTTACACTATACTTACAACTTCCCCATTCATTCAGATAGCTCAAAATAAAGCACATTAGTGCTTACTTTTTTTTCTTTCCAACCCTACCCTGATACACAGTTTAGAGACCCAAAATTACTAAAGCGTGGTTTACTTGAGTTGTTAACAATTTACACTAAAAATAACTTCAGGGTTATTTTTTTTTCCACCTTAGCGACAACAAAGCTCTTTGTTCCTGCTCATATACTGGTTATTTTTAAACCAGTTTTTGCCTAAAGGTCTCTCTCAGTGCCCGCTGCCCGGCGGGGCCGCTCCGGCCGCACACCGGCTCCCCTTTGCACCGGCACCAGCCCGGGCTCACGGACAAGCCAGGCGGCGGCTGCGAGTCACTATTTTCCGCACAGAAGTTGGCCTTGAACATCAGCCTTGCCACATGAGACTCAGTTATCCTCTTCACCTGAATAAAAGGAAACTTAAAATGTTTTCTATCCACACATCTGAAGTCAATTTCCTTAGTTTACTACTATTTTATCCCCTCCGCCCCGCTTGTCAAGTTTCGGGCAGCTCTGCCAAGCGGCTGCATGTGACGGGAGCGGGGTCGCTTCCTGCCCGGCCAACCGCAGGTAAATCCCGGCGCAGCCCCGAACGACGGACATCCCGAAGGCGGGGAGCGATGCCACCAGAAGCCGCCAACGCCGCCTCCTTCTCCGCGCCCGCGCTCCAGCAGCCAGAGCGCTGCCGGCGCCAAAACCAGCCCGGATACACGCGTTCCCCCCTCCCACTGCACGGCCAGACCGCACGGCTCGGCACGGCTCCGCACGGCACGGGGGGAGAGCGGCGAGCGGCGGCAACCCGGCCCGTCGTGTTTCCCCGCCCCACCGCGGCCGTATGCGGCGGTGCCGTCCCTGTCACTGTCCCTGCTCCGGCGGTGCCTTCTCCCTGCGCAGCACCGACGGCAACGGAAAGGTCGAACTTACTTGACTCCTGCGGCGGGCCCCCCGGAGGCGCGGAGGGCGAGCACTCTCTGCCGCCGGGCCCCCGCCGCTGCCCCGGGCGGGGGGCGCGGAGCCGGGAAGCGGCGGGACCGAAGCCGCCGAGAGCCCGCTCCGCCGCCGCCCGCCCCGCGAGGCGCCTTCCAGCCTGGCTCTCCCCGCAATTGTTTTCCTCGCTTCATTTTTTCTTTTCTCTCTTTTTTTTTTTTTCTCTTTTGATTTGCAAGAAGACGCCAAAATCCCCGTAAACGTCTCATTTCTGGGGTGGGGGAGCGCTCCCGGCGGCCCGCGGGGCTGCGCCGGGGGTCGCGGTGGGTCCCGCCGCATTCCCGCTCCCACAGCGCCGCCTGGCGGCACCGCCGCGCCCCGCACCCGCCCGCACCCGCCGCGCGTCCGCCCCGCCGGCCCGGCAGCAAAACGAGAGCATCGCCCGTGAACTAACCCCCCGTGACCCATATTTAGTTCAAGTGCAACCGCTCTCTTCTCCTTCCCCCCCCTCGCCCCCCCCTTTTTTTTCCTTTTCCCCCACCCCTTTCCTGCCTCCTCTTTTAAACCCACTCCATGCTGCCGCGCTGTCTATTACATGCTAATTTAATTTTACTATGGACGATATTTTCAGCATTTGCTGAGGACAGTAAATTTTGTAGTTTATGTTATTTCACTTTTTATGACTTTTTAACACTTAATAAAATTTTATTAGAGCACTTTTGTGTTTACAAGGCCACAAAACTCTTGGCAGGTTGTCAGAAGTCCTTTTTATTATGATCCTACTGATATACTGCGAGTAATGAAATAATCATGTCCAGAAATGTATCAAAGGCCAGAGGGATTATCCAATTTAATGGCTCTACAGATGCGCTGCGAGGGATACGGACAGGCAACGCGTCGACAGGCTAAAAGGCGTGTGCGAGCCGCAGGCAGACCTGCTTAATTTCTTTCCCATTGCAGGCGGGTTTTGCGCTGTCCTAAGGGCTCCGGGCTTGGTCATGTGACCGTGGGCGCTTTCAAGAAAAATAATTTATTCTGTCGCAAAAAGCTCTTTTCTTTTGATTCTTTTTAGGTGTGCACCTGGCACTGATGTGCTCACTCTGGTGTTTCTACTGCTTGCGACAGCCACTAAAACACAATTTACTGGAAAACACCCCATGTCGTCATGCCACTGTGCAGCAAACAGTGGCTTTGGGCATGAAGATTTGGTCTTGCAGCCAACGGATAAATACACAGAAAAAAAGAAAAGACCAAAATAAACAAACATAAATATAAACTCAGAGGCAGAACAAGCTGGTGAGATAAAATATAAGCGAGATATTTTACAGCGTTCTGTGAAATGATTGCTTTTTGCTTTTGTCTTTGCAAGGGCAGGGTTGCAGGAGTGCTCTCGTTTCTGTGGCTGCCTACAGTCCACAATAGGCTGTTTTTCTGCACTGCTGTTGGAGCTATAGCCTGAGATACTGCAGCTGTTTTTAAGGTCATTTCCTTTTATTTTAAATAATTGTTCATTTAACATATGTTGTTAAACTCATTCTTGCGTCAAAAGGAGGCGATTATACTTCCTGACCCTGAGAGCAAGGTGGGTGGCTTTGTTTTATAATTAAATTTGCTGTGTTCAATTTCATATTTTTCTTTCTCTGCTGCTTCCTAAAGAGCATGCCAAAAAAAGATAAAAGGCAGCAATGATACCAGGAACACTTCAATGCCAGTCTCCTCTCTTTAACACACATTGTTGCAAACTTTCAAGCTTCACAGAGACACTAGAAATACACTCTTTCATCATTTTAGAAGTAATTGTTTAATTCACTGCAGTTTTAAACCTACCCCATCAAAGTCTGCAACTAGAGATTTCACAGTCTCCAAAGCAGGAGGAGGAATTTTTTTCCTCCAGCACAAACATATGTAGTGTATTCCAAGGTATCTCATGATACTGCCAATATGGATTTCTTTTAAAGAAAACAGGTACTATCTGTGTATTTTTAAACTACATTTGAATAATTTGCAAGGACTTTACAAACGGACCTGAAGACAAGATCAGAAATGATAAAAGAATTTATCTTCAAAATCATGACAACATATTAGTGGACCACATGTTGGTATATTTATTCATATTATGAATCCCCCTCATCTTGGAAGAGTGCCTCCAAAATCAGTGGGGCTTCTGGAGGAATTAAAATAACACAGTGTTAGCAAATACACCAGAACCTGGCCCAGGAGAAGTAATATAAATCATTAAATGCAGTTTAGCTTCAGGACAGAAGTTTTGTTTTGCCAGAACAATATAATCTACTGTAAATCATACATCTACAGGTCAAGGTCATTTTAAACTTCTTAAACCTTTAACAGCCATCAAACTGGAAAAACTACAGGATGAAATGATGTGGTGAAAGAGGTGATGGACTGGAAACTGTTAACCTTGGAAAAGGAGCGTTTGCTATTGTTCAAGAGAAAGAGCAAACTTAGAGATGCCTTGAGTGTAAGTATGTAAACATGCCACAGATTATTTAATCAATTAAGCATCTAACTAACTTAACCCTTTCCTAGGGGCATAATTTTTTTTCCAGGAACATCAGAAAAGGCCTGAAGAAGCAAGTATGTAATTCCCACAATCAAGGAAAGAGAAACAGAAAGGCACGATCCAGTGACTAGACCTGGGCTGGCACGTAGGTGAGGTGTGCAAGGCTGGCAAGATTGCTCTGGGTGAAAGAGGACATCCTTGGTGGAGTAATTTAGGGGGCAGCATGCACAAATGCCAGCCCTGGGAAAGGTTTCTCAGACACCAATGGGTGCCATCAGGGCGGTTATGCGGGGAGAGACATTCGCCCGCACCAAGGATGGCCAGAAAATGCTATTAGAGACATGGGGAGTGTGGGTCCAGGGGGAATTCTGTGGATACTCCGCTACCGTATTTACACGTAACCCCTGTTCATGGCCTGGTTATTCTCTTCAGCTGGTCAGCAAGCAGGCCCAGTAGTGAAATGCAGCACAGTCTCGGCACACAGTACCTTGCTCTGATGAAACTGATGTTCTGATGGTCTGATGAAAATGAAACTTTTTCAGGTCTGTTTGTTATTTTTATTTTTTGGTTGGCAAATAATTTGTTTGTTGAAAGCTGCCATTTCACAAATCAGGAGAAAATGTAACAAAAATTATGGGTCCCTCAAAGCGATGAAAACATTTCCAGGGGCTTGGTTACTATTACTTGAAAATGAAGGCCCGGTTCCTATAGATTAGCTATTAGCTATCAGCTGTTCCTATAGATTAGCTATTAATACTCCCCTGGTATTTAGGAGACTGTAAGACAATCCTTCTCTATAAATTCAAGCATGGACTGAGCCCACATATGTCATCTCCCAAACAAGTGCCTCATACCTAGGTGGTGGGGTCTTCCAAGATAGGTCTTCCAGTGAGGACACTCCAAGGAGCTCAAGGGAAGAGAGAAAATAATAGCAAAGTTTAAGTAAGCTGTCTCATAAATTTTCATTAAAATTTCATGAAGTTGGGGTGTTTGAGGCTGGAGCTCCTGACTAGCTCATCAAATTGAGAGAGAGAAAACCACAAATTCCTATCGCAGCTTTAGCCTTCTCTTTCCCGTGTAGTCATCTGCTAGAGATCAGTATGCTGCAAAAGTGTAGAAGAATGAAAGCAAATGAAGATAATGTTATAAACTTAAAGTATATAAAAATAAGACAGTTGAAGTGCTACCTGCATTGTAGTTTTATTATAGTTTAATGGACATACGCCAATGAGCATTGTGCTTCTGTGTCCAAACTGATAGATGAACACCATAAAAGCTTTCCTCAGAAGAAAGTCAGATAAGTGAAACTCAGTAGAAAAATAGCTGTACTTTCTGCAGCTATAGATTATTCAATCAATGAAACTCTATCTAACTCAATACTACCCACGTCCTTGGATTTACTTTCTGAACTCCAATCTGAAGTACAAACTGGCTCCAAAATTCCTCTGATGAGTGTGGTAATTTTGAAAGCTCAGAAAGCCTTCCTGGGGACTGAGCAGTAGCTCCAGACTATGGGTTTTATGGCTGAGACAGAAAGGAATAGCATTTACAGTTCTCAAGACAGAGCTTGGGATTTGCTTTCTTGCTTAGGAACATAGTTATCATTTATAAGGCAATGTCATTTAAGTTCTTAAGCTGAGTGGTAGTTATGGAATCATTTCATGTTCTTTATTGTTTTGGCTTAGTCCCATTTTTCTTCTCCTTTATTTGCAGTACATATATATATCTCTCTCATTATTAGTTCACAAGAAAACATTAACATTTCTTTCCTGTCTGTTTCCTGGTAACTTATGGAGACAACTTTATTAATGGTAACCATAGTAATACAGAAACAGAGTCTAACATGACCGCCTGAAACACCCAACTCAGAATAACCACAAGGAACCCAACGTGCAATTCTCAGCCAAAGGAATTATAAACAGCAAACCTAACTGGAGAACTTTCCACCTTATACTGGAAAGTCCTACCAAACTCTACTCATCCTCCTGAATATTTAGGGATTAAGGGCTGTTTTGCTGTTTAACACCCCTGTACCTGCCCTGTGCTTTCTGCTTGTGAGGCTTTGGCACAAGGAACAAACACGCAAGGATTCTCCCAGAGCCACTGGGAAGTCTCCGGCTGCCCAAGTGCTGCTCTGGTTACCGCCACAGGACAGCACCTTGCAGCTTGCTGGATACAGAATTATCT
The DNA here is from genome assembly GCA_020746105.1 of Trogon surrucura. Taxonomy (NCBI): domain Eukaryota; kingdom Metazoa; phylum Chordata; class Aves; order Trogoniformes; family Trogonidae; genus Trogon; species Trogon surrucura. The sequence goes on along the minus strand of CM036621.1, from coordinate 57,725,057 downwards.
TTACAACCATTTCCAGAGGAGAAACTGAGGCATTCAGGCTGAAGGTATTAAGGTCCCTAGGGAAATCCTGCTAGGTGCCCTGTTCTCATCTGCACGGCTTCTACTGTCATCTTTCCCTGCCTAAAATACCCTTGTGAGTTTAAATGGTTTCTCTGTGGTTTCACAGATTTGAATGGTGCAGGAGGAAAGGGAGCATGAAACCTCTTACGGTAAACTGCCCACACCTTCCTGTGTAAATCGCGGCATGGTGGGGAACGAGCCTCTGTGAGAAGGAGACAGAACAACCAGGTCTCACGAGCAAGTGGGTACCAGGAGCATTTGCTGCAGAGGGATGAAGCTGGGGTGTCACATGTGGCCCAGCGCAGTGCAAGCATCAGGGAGATGTGGCTTTCAGGAGCAGCACCAGCACTGCAGCCAGTGTCCAGGGAAGCCTGGGCAAATGGCTCTCCTCTCCCTTTTGCTCTGGCCTGGAGAAGGAGCTCCTGGAGAAGCCCTTTGCATGGCTGGAGACGGGCAATTTGAAGCATCATCTTTTTGACCCAAATTCTGCCTTTAAGAGAGCATCGTCTGCAGCCCACCCTGGTCTCTCAGACCATGCTGACTTTCTCTCTCTTCTTGTGCAGTCGCTGCTCTGCTGCTGGGATGGTTTGCAGGAGAGAGGGAGGGCTGATACTACTCACAGGCTTTTTTCTCCCTCTGGATCTGTGTGTATTGCTTTCCTGATGCACTCTGAGGCAAGGGTGAGGATATATTTATATCTCCCATATCGATGAGAGTTACCAGGATTTTAAAACATCATTTAGAAGTGCTGTAACAATGAGTATGTTACACACGTAGTAGCTCTTTAAAAGTTTCTCACATCAGTAAAGACTGTCTCCAAGAAAAGTCCCACATATAATGTTACACAGTAATCATTACCTTTAAAAAGTATTACAAACAAAATAAAATCCAACAAATCAAAATGAATTTTGGCTATGTGACTGTTCAAAGCTTATTAAAATGACAAACTTGAAGAAGAAGCTGGAATGCTTAAAACTCATCACTTGTTCATGTGCTAGTTTCATTTAAAGAAGCCTCCAGAGGCTTTCTTGAGCCTTTCATGAATTATTCCCCAGACTTCAATGCTGGCCAAAATATGGCCATCATCAGGCCCCAGGTCCCTCCCTCTGCGTGATCTGTCTTTTTGCAGAAGATTCAAACCTGTCAGTCTTTCCTCTCACACCCATACTCTTGGCAACTCTTTATTTCCCTTGGTGAATTCTAGGGCCTTTATCTTCACTCACACTTGGAAAAGATGTGATTTGCAATGCCTTAACACTTTGACTAAGGCAGCAGTTTCCTGGTGCACAGCACAAGCTTGGGGTGGTGTGCTGCAGCAGTGGTGGAGCTGCTCCACTGCCCAGTCTCGCTGCCGTGGCTGCCTCCCAGGGCAAGCAGCCCCTTTTGCTGTGTAAATGTTGCCACCTTCTACAGAACCTTCAATGAAAAAACGTGTTCCTAGTTTCTCAGATTGTTCACACATCCTAGGTCAACTCCCTCATGCCCTAGGGGTAAGATCAATACTTTTTGGCAAAAAAAAAAATCACTGCCCATGAAGTTTCTAGCAGTTTGCATTGAATGGGTCAACTGCAGAAGAGCCCCAAATTGTGACATCCAAACCAGCAGTGCCTGTTGTGGGAATGGAAGTCAAGCAGAAGGGGTAGAAAGCCAACAAGCCAATGAAGGTTAGAAAGAAATGTCTTGGCCATCCTTCACCATAAAGTCCCTACAGTAAGTGTGGCTCAAGGAACAGGCAAGGGTCTGGGCAGTTTTTAGACTAGACAAAAGAAGTGCTTTGTGAGAAGAAGTTTTGGTAATTCATTTGGCAGGACAACTTTACACATCAGATTGCTGTGATTTAAGTGACACCCTTTTTATGACAATGACATTGAACCAGTCTGAAAAATGTTTCAAGACACTAAATCCCTCAAGCCTGATATTTGGAATGAGGTCCTCTTTCAAGATTGGAATTTCCCACCACTGATGTCATCTTTGTATTATGGAGTCCCTTATCTTTCATTCTAATGATGTTGCATAGACCTGTCTTTGTGACACAATGAAGACCTGTAATAAAATGATGCAGTGAATTTTCTCACTGGGATGTAGAGAAAAAGATGTCTACTGGACAGTTTCAGGTTTTTTTTTTTTTTTTTTTTATAAATTCTACAAAGTCCCATTACAAAACATAAGATAATTCAAAGTAGATAAAGTACTTGTCAGAAATCAGATATTTTAAGAAGACAGCAACAATATCACAGCCAGAAGGTGATCATAAAGGCAAATAAAGTGTAATACTTATTTTTAACGTACGTGAAAAATTAGCTTATGTTTTGGTCACATTATCTGCATGTCTTCACCGCTTCAAATTGTTACCATCCAAACACTCTTCAGCTATTTATTTGCAGGCTAATATTGTTACACAGTGAATGTGTGTCAGTTTAACAGCACATTCTTTTAAAAATGTCACCAGAGCCAGGTAGGGCCTGATCCACTGCCCATGGAAAATCAATGAAAGCTTTTCAGTTACTTCTAAACCCTTTGGGTTGTTTGTTCTCATAGTGAGTGTTAGTAACAAATATGAAGATAAGTGATTTCTGCTGGTTTCCCCAAAGCTTTGTAAAATTTTAGTGTACTCCCGCATAACCTGCACTCCCTAAGTCAGTAGGTGTGTGTACATGCTTCAAAAAGGATGCATGAAATAGGATGCTGTATAAAGAGAGAGAAGTATCTAAAAATTCCTACAAGTACATACTTTGACATCAAAGCAGCGCCTTGTATGCATAATAATCAATTGAGAACGTGGAGAGAAGAGGGTCCAGTTTTAGTGCTGGTTCATTTAAAAATATTTTCAGTAGGCAATACACCTGGGGGAAACACCCCATATTACAGAAGTTGCTGCAAATGTTCCAGCCATACAATTTAATCAAAATATCAAACATCTTTCACCATAGTCCAGTTAACCTTTGTAAGCTAAACAATTACTTACAGGACTTTCCTCACAAGATGAACTTCTGGCAGTGGATTTTGTGGGCTGAGTCCCTTTCCACTAACATACTTTGGGTTTGGCACAATAAAAAATAAGAGGGGGGGAGGGTGGAAGGGTCAGCTGCTTCCTGACATCTTTATCAGTACCAGCAACCCCTCCGCTGGTGTCAGTGATTTGTGGTATTGTTGTTTATCTGTGTATCACTCACTCGGACGCCCTGTTTAGATCCGAAGGTCTCAAGACCACTTGCAATCTCTTCTCGGCTTGCCGTACCAGACAGGGCAGACATCTGGCTGTCAGTTATAATTGCATCTTGCACCAGAAGTTGTTTTTAAATACTCCTGATTCCCTTTGAACGCAGAACTGTGATGCACAACAGTTTCAAGCCATTACTGCAAGAGGCAAAGTCAATCCATGGCTTTAGCCCGGTATGAAACAAGATTTATGAGAGATGGAGGGGAGGGGGGCTGTTTTACAAAAGGGTGGCTGTTTGAGCCTGCTTCGGTTTTAATGATACAGCAGTTTCCTTTCCAGCTCGTACAACTTATTCTTTGAACGCTGACAGAAATAGTGCATCAGAAAAGTATATTTGTGGTGTTGCCATGTTTAGTGTTTCCTGTTGTCTTTCTTTGGAAGTATTTTAACAGAAATTAGGACTTCACATAAAAACCCCACAGGCTTTGGGATGAAAGGATTTACTATTAGGTTTCCCTCTCACTCTAACGTGGTGGACTGTGATTTAAATGCTACAGACTCATGAAAGGATATGATGCCAATTAAAAGCATGAAACCCAATTTTTTGACAGAATAATCACATAATCCCCTTTCTATTATCTGGCTAAAGGGTTATTGACAGCACCTTTATGTCTCTGCCCAAATCCTGGATTTATTAGGCTAACAAACTGCTCTTGTTTAAGTTATACAGGCCAATGAATATTGCTGAATGTCCAGGCACAGGACTGCATTTAATATTGCAAAGGGATGTTTTTCCCCTGGTAATTGTCACACCGGGTCAAGCATGCACAGAAATGTAAGTGGACAGCTGGCTTTGGTTGAAAGCAGGGTTCTGATTTGCTGTTTAACACCAAATCAATTATAAAGTAATCTAATAACAAATCTTATAAAGTGAAACATCACAGCAAAAAACTCAGCTGGAGTCTCTTCTGAGCTCTGAATTCAGTCTGCATGGAGTACATAGGAAATCTGATGGAAAAATATTACTGGATTAGACACAAGATGTTAAGTTCTGTCTCTCTGAGTCACCAGTCATGACTGCTTGAGCCCAATGTGTGATCTGCATTGTTTTGTCAAGGCCAGATTCTGGGTAAGACAGACCATGCTGATGCTCTGTAGAAGTGAACTATCCCTCTCTGCTTTGACACCTGATCTGACACCGGTGAAGAGTCCAGAGGCCAGTATTTGCCATTCAGTTCAGCCCCTGATGGTCTGCTATCAATATTACATAGGCGTTTCCCCAGAAGTGTTTCACATTTACACACATTTTGTGCTGCAGTGTCTGAAACAGGGAGGAATCTCTCCCTCTGTGTCACATACGCTCTCACATAAACTGGAGCCTGCAATTTTCCTAATCACTAAAATCCCTTCTCCCCATGTGTAAGTTGTTAACCTTCATTACATCCCCAAGGGGACATACACTAAGCAGAGGCCTGTTAAAATGAAAATAACCATCCCTTCAAATTGCCAAATCATCATATTAAAAAGTCTCCTTCTTATAAAGCAAGGTTCATCATTTGCAATGCCAGGCTAATTCCTGCTCAGAGTCGAATGTAATTATTTCTGCTATGTGGTTTTATTTTTAAAAATACTTCACTGGCTTCCGCAGCGTCACAATGACACATATTGTTTTAAATCTTCTTAAAGCTACAAGTTTTAAGATGAAGATACACCTACAGTTACTAGAAAATTCATAGGGAGACTGCTTTCAGATGTGTACTTACATTGTTTTCTTCCAGCTTCAAGGTTAATTTTTACCCTGTGTGTTTTCCAGATGCACATAGGATTTTCCCCTCATTTCCTGTCTCGTTCCTAATCTAAAATCTATTGCCATTTCATAATAATTAAAAAAAGAGCTGGGCTGTTGAGTGAGCAGAGGAACTCTGGTGCCGAGTCGGGTGTGCCAGCCCTTCTGAACCTCCATTTCATCGCTGTCACACGCAGGCTGCAAAATGGCGGCTCCTACGATTTGATGAACAGGGCCCTGCGATACACCCGCGCGGTCATGAAAAATGTCCTCGCCCCGGCTAAAGAAGGCTGCCTTCTCTTGCTGGTGCTCGCCTTTGTGCCTGTCTCCCCGTGCTTTCACAGCTCTCGGTCGCCTCAGGACTGCCCATAATTCCTCTGTGAGATCTACAAAGCCACTAAACACTGATTTCTCATTTAAAGTTCCTCAGAAGTAGGCACGGTGCTGTGTGCATGACGTACAACCCCAAACGGTAAGAGACCAAAATCGCAGTAAGTTTGTGTCCCGTGCGCTTATTAATAGAGGACCGAACGTCACACATGCAGTAGTCCCAGGACCAGTTTGCACAGAGAACAAATGTTTTGCTTGTGAATAAGCGGTCCCTCCAGATCAAGGTTGAGGTCATTGGCAAGATCTAGGCGTTAGCTCACTCTAGAGCTATTTGCACATGTGAATAAAGGAGTTAGTACGTGGACTGTCAGTATTTCTCTTTCGTAAGAGATGTGTGCAGCCTTACTTTTTGCAATAGTTGGGTACCAACAGTTTTTTCCACACTTGAGTATAAACACGCTGCTGGCAAAACAGTCAGTGACCTTGGGCTACCACTACCTGGGTACCACCGAGCACCACAGAAGAGGAAAATGCTAACGGAATGGAAATCGCCTGTGATTACCCAAAGCAGGATGAGCATCATCTTTAGCCTGTGAGGAAACAACTTCCTTTCACCCAGGTACGAGGCTGCTGCAGCGTGGCAGAGAAAGCAGCTTCAGAGCCTGCCTAAGGGCGGGTGCCCCACGAACACGCCAGCAGCCGCGGATCTGCGCGCAGCTTCTCCCCGGGTAAAACAGACCCACAGCAGCACCGTGTACGGTCTACTCAGCAACATTATTCTTCTCACTTTGGTCGGCAAGGCTTGTACATAGGAAAAAAAAAAACCCCAAACAGAAATAACCCCCCAATAAACGTCTGAGCTATTAAATCTAGGAATAACGAGGCTCCCACCCAACTCCCCCTCCGTCGCGCCGAGGAAGGCGAAGCCCCGGCTGCCCCCGAGCCGCGGCTCCTCCCCCGCGCGCTGCCCGCGGGACGGCGCGCGGAGCGGCGGCGGAGGGCGCCTCCTGGCGGCCGGCGCGGGGCGGGGCGGGGCGCGGCGCGGGCTCCCCCCGCAGCCCCCGGCGGGGGAGGTGAAACCGGCGTGAAAGGGTCCCGAGCGTCCGGGTTTGGCTGAGGTTTAAGGGCTCGGGCCAAGCGTTATCCAATTTTTTCCCACACAATCTGTTTGGAGAGCCAGCGGTGCGTTTCAGAATGGCTTATCTCGATGACACGGTCATAATTCTAAATAATTTGATTTCCAAATATATACATCATATTGCGGCTTTGCCAGAAAATCGTTCTATTGAAAGACTTCTGTCTTAAGATGTAGACTAAATAGAGGAGAAGTGACTACATGATCTAAACACCTTTCAGGGGGAAGGAGGGGGGTGAGGTATGCTGCTGTTTGCTGGAAAAAAGCTAAACAAAGAAAATATTTTCCAAACCTAAAAGCTTCTTTCTGGGGGTCATGAACTGGAGACATTGCGGGGACTGTCAAAAATCTAGAGAGGAAATGAAAAATAGCACTTGCTCCTTTTGAATGCGTGTGTGTGTTTTCTTTTCTTGATGGCTGGAGGAGACTGCATTCTAACAAGGCTTCTCAGTGCATTAGAAAATGCAGAACTATGTCATAATTCCTTGGTTCCTTCAAACTGAAAAATCAGAGTGCACGTTTAACATACAAGAACTCTGTGTGGGTGTGTATATTAGCTTGTCACCGCAAAACAGAACTTCCATGTATATATGTATGTATGGTGGAATTTAAATCTTCAGCTTCCAATAAAATTGTATTCTGTAATAAAACTGCTGCACCTTGACTCCAGACTACACTGAATCCCAAATTAAACACCCCATTTACTCTACTGTAACAAGCAGGAAGGTTTGCTATAGTGAACACTATTACAGACAGGAAAGGCACATTATCATTCTCTTTACCTTCTGTACATATGATAGTAACACCTAAACAGCCCCTGTGAGTCTTATTTTTCTCTAGTTCCTGGCTCCTCTTACAAGAGAGAATTGATGAAGGGAAAAGGTGGATTGAAATGTGATATTTAATTTCACATCACTCCCTTAATTATTTAGCTGGCTGGACAGACAGGTCCAGCAGTTTAAAAGCAAGCAGGTAGTGTATTTTACTACAAAATGTCTTCCTGGACTTCATGAGTAACTCAGTGTCATAAACAGAAACAGCTGGCACGCTGAAGGCTGGGTAGATTTCTTTATGCATTATATATAATGTAGATGCTTCCTACATAATGCACATGAACCATCCGCTTCATATCAACGTTTGTAGCCCACAAATACCATAAATAATATACCAGGGATATAAAATTAGGGGACTTGAACTTCGTAATCCAGGTTATATATTAAAATGCTATTGTTTAGTGGCCATTTGTCTATTGTTTATAGGTCTAACAATTTCAGAAGCACCCTGTTCCTGAGTGCTAATTTTCCTGTCTTTCTCTACGAGTCATAACAGAATTTTGATGCTGTTGTTGTGGTTATTGAGTTACAAATTGGAGCTGAGAGTCAGGAGTCGCTTTGCCAGCTCCAGGGAGGTGCAGGGGAGACCAGCCTGCTGTTCCTGGGGCCGGCAAAGGTTTCCAGCCCGGAATGAGGGCAGCGACCCTCTAGTGGACTGATAGTGAATTTTATTCCCCTATTCGTGCCCCATCCTGGTCTTCATTTATTAAATACAAAGTACCTTCTCTAAGGCCCTTCATGGCTATTAACCTTCACACATGAGACGGAGTTGAAAGTTAATAAAGAAAGTATTTCTAACCAATTGTGGTGATGTGAGGCATGGAGGAGTCATACCAGTAAGCCAAGAATGTGAATCCCCAGGCCTTTTACAACTGAGGTTAATCTGAAAGGAGTTAAAAGTTTGAAGTTGTTTTAGATCAGGTGTCTAAGGCAAAGAAGGAGGGCTCCATTCCCAGACATCTGATCTAAACCCTCTGAGGCTTGGGAATTTTGAGTCCAGATGCAGGTTCCAGTTCTGCAGATGATCCTTATCTTTAGTGGGACCAACTCAAACAATCACACATAGATTTGTTGCCATTGCGAAGGACCCAAAGAAAGAAGTTGGCTCTCAGCCTGTAGCTTTGGGAGAATTCATTCCTTGAGCAGAGTAGTCTGAGTTTGGCTCACCTCTGCTTAAAATTGGAGCAACATAGGAAAAAGAAACGGGTGAGGGAGTTGGAAAGCTGAAGAATAAAGGATGGGACTGAATTAGAAGTTTTTTTTGGGCCCATGCAGGGTGTTGTGCATAACATTTCTGGGCTAGAGACTCTATTAGCATCTACTGTAAGTTTTGCTCCAAGGGATCAGATTTCTGGAGCCTGAGACCAGTTACGATACATCAGAGGAAGCCTCGTAATAAGAATCTTTATTGCCTTCTGCTAAGTGAGCCAAAAGTCAGGGGCTTTCCCTTGTAAGCATAAGGCTGGGAAGGGGGGAAGGGGAGGTGGGAGGTTTTTTTTTTTCCTTTTTGCCTGATGTGTTTCATCCTTCCCCACCTCCGACATCAAAGTGTTTGCTAGGGCAAGTCAGCCCTGTGATTCTGGAGCTGTGTATTTCCCCTCTCCCAGTAGTTTCCATGCCCATTTCCTATGCCCCAGCTGCCAGAGCACTAACCCTCTGCTGCTTTAATCACTCCATTAATCAAGCCTTTGCAGTGATCAGCACACTAGCTCTCACTGCCACAAGGAAGCCTGTTACTTCTTCAGGACACATAATCTCCCACTAGCCCTCCAAGGGTTTTTACTCAGCTGAGCCATATTGCTCCACCAGCTAAAAAGGGTATTTCACTACGCTTTGAATTAGCTGTTTTTAACATAACCTTGCTCACATAAGGCACAACTCAAACATAGTTCTTATATTTTGGGCGCTATGAAGGTGAAAAGACACACTTAGCCGTTTCCTATCTAAGCTTCACAGACACTGCGCTTTCATTAAACAGACAAACACTGCCATCAAACCAAAGATCAGCAGATACAAGCAAGTCATTTCTGCTGGCTCCTAGACAGCCATGATTGCATCCCCATGGGTATGGGGGCTGGGGCGGGGGTGTCATATACAGAGACACGTGTATAGACAGTCTCCAGTCCAGTAAGAGCAGTTTATTAACTACTATTTTGCACTGGGTAGTGCCAAAAGATGGCAGATCCTGTTATGCTAGGAGACTTTGAAAAATTTAAAATGTAGCCATAAAACAAAAGATCACAGTAAAGCCACAGACAGGGCAAAAAGAAATGAAAGGGCAGCTCAGTAACCTTCAGTGGCCTCTCACACTTCTGGCTCTCGCCAGGGAGAACACTGTGGCTCTTGAAAATCATTCTGCAGTGTCTTTTATAGAGTGAAGCCTGGGCACTCTGCTGACTCGCAGGATGGGGATGTCATTTCCAAAGGTTAAGGGGAAGCAGGGAAGGTCCTGTGGGCTCAGGGAAGGAGCAGCTCCTGCCTGGCGCAAGGTGGGGTAAGGCTTGTCCACTCCATTGCTCTGCCTGCCTGTGCTAGGAAACCTCTCTTCCCACACATCTGTCCCCCAGCACGCCCTGCCTTTTCCTGAGCCATCCGTTTCTGAAGCCAGGAAAATCAGGGAAAAGGAAGGAAGGAAAAAAAAAAGCCAGAACTGCACTAGAAAATACTCCCACCACTACCACCATCATTCCAGCAATATGCAAGAGCAAAGGCAAAAGGGTGGGATGTGAAAACAGCCACAGAGAGGAAATGAGCTGGGAGCTTGAGAATCCCAGCCTCCTGGGAAGGACGAAATCCTTTGAGTTGTGGCAAAAGGTTCAGCAAAGAGCAATGTCTGAAGGAGCAGAGACTGAAAGAGGTGGAAGTGAGATCAGCCTGCTTACTGACAGCAATGGGGGTCACAGAAAGCAAGTGGGTCGCCGTTCATCAGTCTTTAAGCATAAGCAGGCTCTAAAATTTTCAATGTCCAGTTTATGTAGCTGTTCATTCCCTTTCTAGATCCAGATCGGAAATCTGCAGCCTGCGCAATTTGGATTGCTGTGAGCAAAGCAGATCTCACACATGAACGCACAGACGCACACGCGTGCACAGGCACTCACACGCTCTCGGAGTGGACATCTGCAAAAATATCAGCAGCAAATAGAAATGATAACGCCTAGAACAGTTTCTGAATACAAACACTGGTGTACAATCAGTACATCAGTTTTGCAGAATAATTTCACTGACTTTTCTATCTGCTGTGACTGCATGTTTAAGCTTCTCTTCCTGTATATTAATACTTGTTTCCTCATTTAAGTTCTTTAGCTCTGGCTTCATAAACGTGCACCAAATCCAAATGACATGTTTGCATGTGTATACTCAATGAACAACTCAAATTATTTATCCCTTGGGATAAAGGACTTGAAAATACAGATGGTCTTGATACAGTCTGATAAGAATGTAAACAGGAAAATATCTTTGTTGACTTATTTCTTAGTAATCAGTAATAATTAGCTATTGTCTAGAGATGAATTACATTATTTCATAAACCTTGCAACAAACAATAGCTAAATGAAATCAACTTTGATTTTCTTAGGATTACTAAAGATAACATCAGATAACTTCCTTAAGAGAGCAACAAAAACCTATGCTCCATTTTCCATTGTTTTTTTGATCTACATCAAATTTAAAGGCAAAAATCAAGATAACAAAAAGTGTCCTAGAATTTTATCTTGCTCCTCACTTCTATGGTTGTGCAACTGAGCCATATTTTATTTTATTTTATTTCTTCAGATGTGCCTTTACATCTTTCAAATTACCACTTTCATTACATGTCAATATTAAATCTGTTGAATGGTTTAAGTTCTCACCATTTTGGCTATTTACTTCCTCCTCAGGAACTATGGCTGGTGTCTTGTCTTCAGGATGTGATGTTCTGCTTCCACATTTCAGCTGAGCAAACCCAAACAAAATCTTTTTCTCTGTTTATAGTTTTTCCATAGACTGATTAGATTCCAGATCGTCATATCTATCTCTTGTAATGACTTAGCAAATTTTCATGAATGTTTCAATCTGTGGATTAATAATGACAAAAAACTAACAGCTGAGCTGTATTTGCTAATCCCTTCCCTGACTTCTAGCATGAACTACAAAGTTACTTTGAAGATCTGCCCATATACCTGCCTTTGTGTCAGGGCAAATCAAATGAAGAAATGATCACAGGGAGACAATCTAAAAGGATGTGAGCATGTCCGAATTAATAAAAACATCCAATGAATGTTCCTTTCTCAGCCCTTTTTGCAGAGCTGTGAACTGCAGTTACTCCTCCTGGCCCTAGAAAGCCTCTCTCCTCTTTCTGCCCTGCTTTCTGTCCTTACCTCTGCCTAGATCTGTTGCAGGATCACCTGCCAGTCACGATTCAGTGCTCCTCCACTGACCTAACCAGTCCTCAGACATGTTTAGTGTCTTGTTCTTATTGTGCTTTATATACTGGCAGCACAAATTAGGCGAGAATGGCTTACCCAATTGGGCAAGTGCAATGACGGCTACCTATCTATCTTAAGGTGGTTGTTGTTGTTATTATCATAATATTCATTTATTTTGGTATAATTGTGTTTTTATTTTTCCAGGTGTAAGGTAATTAGATCTTAGGCTACATTTTCTAATGCATCTGATAGTGTGCATTAAAATAAAATAGAAGGTAAATTCTCCCTAGATGGTCAACTATCTAATGCAGACTGCTGTATTTCTGAGTGATCACCTAGTTGCAGAACTTGCCCAAACCTGTAAGAATTTGTGTATTTTCTCTGCAGTGAGGTGACTCTATGGTATAACTATCTTGAGCAATCAGCTGGTATTGATATATTAAAATTTAACGCTAATCTAAAAGAACTGCTTGTCTTATAAAGCTGTGCTTTATATCTTACTGGTGTCTGACCTCTTGATAAAGGGCTCAGCACAGCCACATAGACTGGTGGTTTGAGGGGCCAGGGTTTGCTTCAGTAGCTGATAGCAGTTTGGGAATTTTAAAAAAAGGAGAGCAATGTCTCAAGTCTACCAACAAAAATGTCACACAATATGGAGAAATCTTCACCTCAGAACCAGCCTCATGTAAGTAAACATACTCTGCAGGGCAAAATCACTATGATTGCCCTTTTCTGACAGCTTTCAGAGGAGACTGACCACATCCTGAGGAGAAATTATGGGACTCACATAGCAAGAAATAGGAATCCCTGTTGACCTTTCCATTAGTCCAGAGCAAACGGGCTTCCTTCAAGCTGCCTGCTTCCTAGGTGGTTCTCTGACACAATAGGGCCCAGGAACACAAATTCACTCAGGACAAAATTAAATTTAAAAAATATCATGCTAAGAAAGAAAGGATAACACCCCCACATTATACATATATCTTCCTAATCTTCACAGGGTTCCTTCAGAATTCAAGTACAAGAGTGAGGAAACAAATCTGTCCCCTGGACCTGAACAAGCAACATCTTCAATCTCTAGCCCAGTCTCTTATGGATTCTGTCCAACACCCTTGCCTGTCTTAGTCTCTCAGCTTTTTAAGTGGGGGTAATATTAATTCACCTTTGTAAAGTGCTATGAATTCTTTCTTTAGATGGAAAAAGTGCTGTGTATGTTGAACCCTGAACTCAATTTTGGCAGGTAAGTGAAGAAATTGATTTTGAGCCTATATTTATTCGCAGTTTTAAATTGCACTAACTTCCTTAGACTTACTCCAAATGTAAAAACGTGTAATTGACAGCAGAATTCATTCCGTACTTTCTTACAGACCGTTTGTCTAACCACTGAAGTACAGCAGGCTAGCAGACAGCAGAATCTGGCTCCTTGTATCTCAAGGTGTTTTTTAAAACCTATAAAACCAACCTCACTTTTATAGACTTTTTTTTTTACAAAATGCTAAAATCTAGTGGGTTTTTTAATATGCAGTACAGAAATTTAACTGAGCCTAAATAGAGTAAGCTAAGAGCCAAAATCTACTCTCTGCTATTTGAGTTGGTAAATGACATAAGTCCACTGATACCAAAAGTTCTTCTTTAGGTTCATATTTTTTGATCTGTTGCAATAAAAGTGTGAAATATATTTATTTCATTTTGTAACAGATGACTTTTTTTTGGTAATGGCTGCTACAAGAAATATTGACTTTTTATCTTTTAATAAATAATATATTTATAGATTTAGAAAAAAATCATTAGATATGAATTATAGCTACTGTAATCATTATAAATACATTAACAACAAATGGTCAAGCCAAATTAGAAAAGCTCTATTAAAAATTAAATAAAAATATCTACTGAGTAAACAGATGTCTCTTCACAGCAGACATATCCCCACAGTTATTGACTGAAGCACTTCTAAGTATTAGGAAATGACCAACCATGCCAAAGCATTACTAAAATAATGCTCCATAAAATACAGCTTGCAACATTGCCTTGATCGAGGATGATCAGAGAAGCTAATTAACAGACTTGTGTGCAATATTCTCAGAAATCCATTGGCTTCTATAAGGAGATCTAAATGGCATGCTTAGAAATAATTAAAGAGTTCAGGCAGCAATTTTTAAAAAGAATAACTATCATCCAAGATGACTGCACTTCAAAGGTGATCATCTGTCTGCTGAGATCTTTTTTTTAACCTTCTACAGATAAAAGGTTCAAGAGAACAGTAGAGAAGAAAATCACAGCAAATGGACCCTGAAGCTTAGCAAGGTAAAGCCCTCAATTCTGATTTGAATCAACTCAAATAGAGCAGGGAATGTGCAAAATCTGGTAGGATAGGGTCCCCAATTGCTATGTTGTAAGAACTTATTCAGCAAATAAGTGTATGACATGAAAGGCATAATCCTACAGCGTCAATGACTGTTTAAAAAGTGCATAAACAAGATTATGCTACAATTATTATGCTACTTTGCTTTTACAGAGGGCTAAATCTGATGCTTTAGATTTAAAAGCAGTGCTAACTTCCAGCCTAAAAACAAAGCTAGTTTAAGGAATTGAAATGGCTCTAGTTCTTGATTTAAAACAGGTTTTTACTCTCAGTAATCTCTAGCAGTAAACACACATATTTTTCTTTTCAAGATGGTTTATGATCAGTGATTTCAGTCCACTCCACATTACCCTACCACATGTCCTGAACTGCTTGGGACAATCCCAGATTAGGAAATGCATTCATAGGTCTCACACAAAGACTACTTTATACAGAAATAACAAAATGTCCTAACATCTGTTCACAGCTCATTTAATAATAAGTTCATATACTTTGACACTTTCAAAGAAGGTCTTCGTAGAAGTTACCATTATCTCTGGGAGACAAGGGAGCCAGGTGGGGTTTGCACGCGCTTTCTTTTACACTATATCTTATTATCACTGATGTTGTTAAAGGAGCCATTAAATTCTGTGCCTGCTTCCAAGGTGGAAGACCTTAGCTCAAGCTGAATGGGTCAATTGTGTGGCAGATCTGAAACATACAGGGGCAGGGGTGAACATTGCCTACCATGAAATTCCAGAAATTGTCATATCCTCTCATATGGGGAAAGGAGAGCGCTGATCCAGGGAGAGGGAAACCAATGAAACCATCTCTACACTATGGTCTCTGCACTGGTCTTTGCACTCTTGAGAGATCATGAGTCTCCCAAGAAAGAAGGAACATAGGGGAGGTATGAGCTACTGCTCTTTGACATTTACAGCTGATATTTCAGACGAGAAGGAGGGTTTATGCACTCACAAGTTTGAGTGTGCTTTTTACCCAGTGATGGCAATCATTCTAATGAAATGTCACTTTTCCCTACAAACTTGCGGATCTGACTCCTTCACACACTCGTGACAACAAATCCTTATCAGAGCAGTGCCCATCATACACTCAGCTGACCACTTTTCAGGATTTGGTCTATCTGGACAGCAACAGACTGCTTTGTAATCTGGGTCCTTGCTTTTTTAATACTGGAATGATAAAGTTTATTGCGGTTTTAGTGCCCATTAGGAAGTTGCCTTCCCACAGACACCCCGACTTAGTGTGAGATAGTTGATTTATTATGAGGCACAATGTGAATACTTGTTTTCACTTCCTTCCCATCTCCACCCCCAATTCCCATGTGTTAAAGTGCCGTAGCCTGTAAGTGCCATCATCATCAACACATACACCGCTCAACTCTCTGTGAATGGATAACTTTACACTGAGTGCTGAAGCTTACAAGTTTTATAGTGTGAGCAACCTGAATCTGTCATATTAATGCTATTTTGGGATATGCGCACAATCTAAAGTGACATTTTCTATTGCAGTACAAACACATCCTTATAAACAAGAGACATAAAAAATCCAGTAGTGTTTGGGGTGCTTAACACACAAAATAGTTTCTAATGTGTTTAAGGCAACTGTATGAGGAAAGAGATGACACTGCAAGTAAAAGTAATAAAAGCCTCCCACAAAATCATTCATTAAAACAACAATGGAAATACACATATTAAGTGACACAATTGACATTCATTTGAGTAATTTAAATCTATTAATATTCTAGTGGGAAAATGCTCACTGCTGCTGTTTGGCCCGATGCAGATCAGAATAACAGTGCTGCATCACTTAATATTGTGTGGTAACTTTTACACTTCAGCTGAAAACATGTTAAAGATAAATAAGAAATAACAACAGGAAAGAGAAATTACAGGGTATAATGCACAGGAGAAGAGAGATGTTTTCAGCTGAGATTTGAAATCAGATCGAGAGTCAATGAGGTAGAGAGATAAAGAAAGGCTGTTCCAGATGGCAGGAGCTGCAGAGCAGAAGGCTGTCTTACCACCAATTAATTTAATGAAACCCACCCACTAGTTTCCCATCCTGACTTTTTTCCCAAACCATGTTAGGCTCAAACCTCGTGGTGCAAAACCACAAGAACCCGATGTGAAAAATTCCATGCTCTCGGCATGCTGTGATGAGAAACTCCCATGTGCAGATCTGTCTGCAGCGAGGCCCTGCATTCAGGCAAAGGCCTTTCTCTCCCAAATGTCACTGTTAAGCTCAACAGACAATCCTACTGGAGACTGTGCCTGCGCGGTGACGAACATCTCCATCCCTAGATTGCTCTGCGCATCTTGGGAGACGCTGCTCACTGCCGAGTGAGCCGTGTAGTACAAGAGGACAGGTGCTGCTCTTTAGGCAGAGCACAGCATACAAGGAAAGGCTTTTGTGCGTGTCCAGGGAGGTTGTTCATGTACAATGACAGCTTACATGGCACATCATGGCACAGCTGGTTCATCCCTCTTCACAAGCAGGAGCACCCTTGAGATGCAGAGGGCTAATACCACCATAAAGCAGACCAGCTCTTCAACTGAGCCTAAAGGGACTTTCTCCCACCCAGGGCCGGGTACACACACATCATAGTAATATGCTCCTTCACAGGACACTTATACATCTGAAGTTTAATGCAACATAAAACGACCACTGTGATAATTACCTTTGCACAGTGGAATTCACTGAAGTGAATGCAAATGTTAATCATATGATCCACATACCATAACAAGAGAAAGCCTTTCTAAGCACAGCGCATCAAAGTAGGACAATTTCTGACAATGAAAGCAGCAGTTCATCTGACAGCGTCAACAGCTCATTCTGAAGAAAAGAGCTTTGCCCTGTCCTATGAAGCCCATCAGAACCAAGCTAATTCAGATGAAACATAGAAGTGAAAGTTCAAAAGTTATGCTCAGCTCAGCCTGGGGTCTCATCTCATTTTTACAGAGAAGCATTCGCTGATCTTACCAGCACAAAGGTAGGAGAAGACGTGTTTCAGACATTCAGTTCTCAGGCAGCACAGGGCTTTCTAGGTTAAAAGCAAAGCCTTCACTTTCACACAGAAACCTACAGGTACCCCTTAAAGGTGAGCAGTCAGTTTGCAGGAGGGAGTATCCCTGAATCATCAGAATATTGTGCTCTCCTCCAGCTTCACTTTCTAGATCATTTCCCTTCCATATCTGGAAGATTCAGCTTTGCATTATCTGGTTTTGAAGCAAGCATAATCACAAAGTCTGTGTCTGTGAAAGCAATTACAATCTTTTGACTGTATGTAAATGAAAAATATAAGCTGATTTTGTTGTGGTTGCTTCCTTATTTGGTAACAGTTCAAAGTTCTGGGATGTACTTCCACTGAACAACACAGAACCAGTACATGCTATCAGTTAAATCCATGACCTTCGAGTTGTTTTGGGGTAAAACTGGAATAATGTATGAATGAGCCATCTCCCAAACACTTGTAAATGTAGATTCATAATGTTATTTGATTTTATTCCTTTGCATAATTCTACTTATCACAACTCTAAAAAAACCTAGATAGAAACTATTAAAGAAGTGATGACAAAAATGCCATGTTAGATTTCCATTTATTTTATCATTAAAAAGATTTACAGCCTGTACTCATATCAGATTATAAAAATTAAGGCCCTCCATAAATTAAAAGGGCTTGCTCTTGCTGAGCTATAATAAGGGAGCTAATATGTCAGATCTGAAAGGTCTAAGAAGCATAAAAACAAGCAGCAATGAAAAGTGAAATCTTAAAAGCGTGTAGGGATTTAAAAAGTAGATTCTCGCAGAATGCAGTGAAATATTAGTAGAAGAAAGTAACTTGCCAAAATAACTGCACTAACCCTCCTCTTACAATAGCCTTCATGGTGCAATTAGTAACATTCTTTTTTTTTTTTTTTCATTACACAGGCTCTGACATAATGACATTGAATTCCACGCAAATATTCTACTTCTTTAGGAATAATTTATTGTAGCTTTACTGGAAAATTTTAGCTGGATCTTAAAAGGTTTTATGGCCTCAATTACAGTACTTTTACTCCTAATAATCAATATTGATTTTACCCTACCATCGTTTTTAAAGTTTCTCTTGGTTTACATAGAATCCAAATCCTGACTGAGTTTGTAAAGTGATAATACCTTTATTCTAAAATCATGTTCTTTTAGATAATTATTCCAGCTCCTCAATAGCTACTTCTGCTATACCACTATAAAGACAAACCAAATCTTACTTTCTCTGTTAGCAGGAGGGAAGTATAGTAAGGCAGTGGGAGAAAGCTAATTAGCAGAATAGTTCAGTGACCTGCAGTTGTGCTCATCCCCTTGCGTGTTTCCATTGTGCTCCAGAGCTTCTTTCAGTGCAGCACAGAGTCTGTGTCCCATCTGCAGTTGCAGCCTACACTTTTGCTGCAATGCCCCAGAGAGAAACCTCAGGCAACACTACACACTGACCTACATGGAGCTTTCACTATACACTCCTCCTAGGAAACAGAGCCTTCTGAATCAGCTCCATGCATCACAGGTCTCTCCTGTCTGCTCCTCTGCACATCCAAGCTTTTCCAGCTGAACAGTTCTCTCAGGAGCTGTAACACTGTCACCTCTAATTGTGACTTCTCAAGCCAACACTCACCCAGTTACCACCTCCTGCAGATGCCACGCCACTTGCCTTAGCAGGGCTGTGCGTGGAGTCTGAGGCACAGGGAGTGCCTGCTCTGCAGATCTGCTGGCCTTGCCCGGGCTTCTCGTGGTGATGGGCAGCGGTGAGGTGCCCTCACGCAAGGGGTCCCAGTGCTCACTGGCACTGGGAGCTGTGGAGAAGGCTGTGGTTCAGTCAGGCAGCTGCCTCTTTTCAGTGCCTCGGGACATAACTTCCTTGTTCTCTCCAGTGAATAAAACAAGAAGGAATAGATGCACTTTGATCGGTTAGCCCCGTGGCTCATCCACCTTCAGACAGATAGAGTTTGTAGCCAAGTGAGATCCTTAAAGGCTCTGTCTGAAGTGGGAATATTTGTTTATATTTGCCACAAGAATGTCTATTTTCCACTCAATGTATAAGCCTCCTTATTTTGCCCTTGTCTTTTCTAACATAATTAAATGGTGACACACAAATAAACATATAATTTAAATATCAACTTGTTTTTTTCAATTAGGAGGAAAAAGGAACAAACATATGAAAAAAGTTATATGAAAGAAACAGTATATAGAAAATTTCTGTGACTGCTTCTATTGACCTATACACCTGCTTTAGAGGTTCTTTTACTTTGTTCTTCTGCTCTTTTATACTAGGTCTATTTCAGCATCTTTGGAAATGAAAAGATCCCCTTTTGTTTCAGAATTAGTATTTGACTGATGAAAAGAATGAACCCCAGGGGCTGTCTTTTCCAATCAGGCACTGTACAAGCACTCGAGCTGACTACGTTCTGCAGAACACCGAAAACATGGCATGCCCAGGAAATGTTTGCCATCACATTAGTGATGCTGTAATGGGCACCACAAATCACCTGGACATTAATAGAATGAAATCACTTACTGCCTCTGAAAAGCAGCTTTATTCTCAGTTGGTGTCCTGAAGGCACCATGTGTGCAGTCTAGAGTTTCTACCACAAAGGAGAAATTTTCAAGTATCATAAAAGTCCTGTTTTACTTGCTGCTTTTGGAGTTTGTTTAAGTCCCCATTGATTGTTTCTGATGGCAATCCCTTAAACAAAACTAGTGTTGGAAAAAATCCATTCAAAAAATTAGTTGTCTTACAAACTTTAAGTGATGTCTGATTTTTCTAAAAGCTGTAGCAGGACAGGATACACGACTTCTAATGACTGCCCTTGCTCTCACTTAACTGCAATAATGCATCAAACGTGTTTCTTTATTCTGTTACTGCTGATGTGTAATTTGATCATCAGACAGATTTGAATTCTTCCCAAGCTGTTCCAACGTGTCTGTAACAGAAGCAGAGTTACCTACGTGCACTTCCCATCTTGCTCAGAAAATAGAACAGCTTCAACGATCACAGCCCATGTGAGGCAGACAGCAGTGGTTAAATTAACTGTTGCGATCAAAGAAATGGGCTGTTAAAAATACCTAATTTCCTATTAGAGAAGACTTTTTAACTGTGCTTCTAGTGCCTAGAACTTGCTGATTTTTTAATAAGATAATTCAGGTAACAGTCCATTAGAAAGTGTATTTGATTCATCCTGGAGAAGCTTGGGAAAAGAGAGCACACTCTTGTGTGAGCAGTGCCTGTCCTTGTCCCCTGCCCCTGCCAAGGCTGCCATTCCTGGGCAGCAGGGTGAGCGGCGTGCCCCCTCCTTTGCCCCAATGGCACCTGGCCAGCTGCGAGGATGCACACCCAAAGCAGCCGCAGGTTAGGCTGACGTTACCTAGGTGTGAGCTACAGAGACTGAAAAGCCCCCTTTGCTTTCCCTGTTACAGGAGCAGTATCCTCTACAGCTAAATTCAAGAGATCTCAGGAGTCAAATGCTATATTGTCCATAAAATAAAATATCTGGCATCTCAGGCTTATCTTTCTGCTTTTAACTTATTTTCAGTTTGTATTAATAGAATGTTTGTTATAGTATGTTCAAGAAAGCATCTAGTTTCTCCAGTGCTACTCTAGCAATCAAACTGATAGTTGTAAACCAGATAAATAGGAGCTGTACACCACTGTTTCTGCTGGCCCATTTTTCATTTTCTGAAATAAACCCCCCAGAGCCTTTCTGCAGAATAAATTGAAGATAAAAAAGTTATCTTTTGATGCCAATAGTTTGAACATGTCAGATTTGTGAAGCATTTTCTTCAGCTAGCTTAGCATTCTGCCTTTTGAAAGACACATAAGGCAAAGCCCAGCTGTCAGAATTTAAAAAAAAATAGTCATATAGGACAAAATTAAGTAGCTCTATTAAGAGCAGAGGATCTAGGAAGTCAGGTTCTATTCTCCTTGTTAATGCCAAGCAGCTTTTCACTCCACAATTCTTCCTTACTGAAATCAATGAAATTACTTGCAAAGGAACGAAACTACTCAGTACAAGGAAACATGCCTAAATCTGGCCTTAACTCTTCTGTTCTTCGTCATGAAGCTGCCCTTACAGCCTAGGATTCAGCAAATGGCTCTTGCTCTGTGCCCCTTGTTCCACACAGGAGAGAAGAACAAAATAATCCTGCACAGAGCTGAGCAGCAAGTTCACTGGTTACTGGGGACCCATCTATTTTGAACAGTTCTTTTGCTTCTTAAAATTATACTGTTGGAAGCTTTGGCTGAGATAGAAGCAATAAAGAATCCTGTTTTCCTTTCTCATCTGTAGTTCCTCTGTGGAGCTAAAGACTGAATCTATTTTTTCAGTATGTTTATAAGCAAAATATGAAGACTGAATTTAGTTCTTAAAGTCCAAGGTGAAAGTATTTTTTCTCCCTGATTTGAAGGAATGACAGTGCAACCTTTTATTTAGCAGTTGCTACCGATGCTTTCTTACCATCTCATGAAGTCACATAGGTGGATCATTTCACCACCGATATGCTGATCATCCTCTTCTTGCCCACACACGCAGCTACTAACCCATGACCAGCATTAGGCAAAAGAGTGCTTGCCCAGCTTTGCCTGTGCAAGCAGCCACAATGATTTTACACAGCGAAGTGATAAATTTAGTGCAGGTGTACATGCCTGCTTCATCAGAGACTGTATTACCAAGCTGCTGTGGATCAGGTTATACCATCACTGTGGTAAGAAGCAGCAAGCACAACAGGGCTCTGACTAGAGCTTTTAAAATCCTTGAATTAATAGCAAGCACAGTAAACATGATCAGTTCTGCTCTTTCGTGTAAATTAGACTAGTCTCTTCAAGGAAATGAGATAAATTTATTGGCATAACTAAGCTAAGAATTTTGGTCAATGAACTGTTTAGTACAAGCTGGATGTACAGTATCTTGCCTTATTATGGCTGAAGAGAAGTCCATCACTCAAAGATGAAAATAGCCATATCTCATTTGACAAGTAGTAGGTGAGATGGGAAGTTATGGCTTTAGATCGATGGAAGAAAATGTCTCAGTTATCTGAAAATTTGTGGTACTGTTCAAATGACAGAAGGTGTTGTATGGCAGTGTTAGAAGACTTTCCTATGTATGGTTAGCATAATACAACAATATGGATTCCACGCCTTTCATCCTAAATGTGTAATTAAACTCTTTAGTACTCTTCAGTGATGTAAATTTGTCTTAATTATATGTGATATTACTCTAGTAAAGACTATATCACATGAAATAAAGAAGACAGCTAGTCAAAGAAAATAGGAAAGAGGCATAGGGTGAATTCTTGATCCTTCTGAAATCTATGACAAGGACATACCACTTCTGATGTTCATCTCCATGTGCTTAGAGACTCTCACGTTGTTTCAATAAAGGAGGAAATGTCTGAGCCACAGAACCTATCTTTCTGTTGATAATCTCTTAATATTATGGATTGGAAGTAGTCAAACCTGCACCATAAAAATACCAAAGGAAGATTGAGGTGACTAATGAATAGCCCATATTTGAGGCTTCTGTGTAGGAACATCCCCATTGCAATTTACACAGAGCTGAACACTTCAGGTGAGACCTGGGATAATGCTGGAACTGGAAAGAATCATGATTTTTGCTTCCAAATTCATCCTGTCTGTAGGAGGTTGGGATGGCAATGGAGGATGACTGGTTTGGTAGGAATAGAAGGTCCTAGAGAAAGTGAAAGAAGTCTGGAAATGGGTTTGGTTAAAGCAATAGAAAAGGCTTTAGCCTTGATCTGTATGTTCCTACACACAGATATTTGTGCAAAAATAAATGGAACTATTAATGTAATGGAAATTGTCCTGTTTCTTATAGAATCTGACCTTAAAAAGGTTCCTATCTCAACTGGGTGAAAGCCATAATTTTCAGCTTCATTTTCCCTCTGAACATCAGACTGAGCATTTGTGAGGCAATGTTCTGTGAAAGGAATTTCCCTTCACTTAAAAGAAATCAGCTAAAATATCTCCTGACAAATATATTGAGTGAACCCAGTAATGATTTGCATTTGCTGATGTTCACCCAGTAAAGAAAGGAAGCAGCACCCTTCCTCTCAAAGGAAATGAAGAACTCTGTTCTCAGTATGTGGGTGTATGGGGAAAGCTAATTACTTTTTCCATGCCAGGAGAGAAATGACATGTGGCTAGAAAGAAATGTGAATTCTGGTGACCCTGCGACCTCTGCAGAAATGTGACCTTGGCCTGTTACAGACTGTGCTTCGTGGTGAGGTGCATAAACAGTGCAGGGGCATGGGCTGAGAGGCAAACAGAAAGGAGCACAGCTTGGAAACCAAAGCAAATTGGCATAGAGGAAGGGGCATGATGTGAAGTAGTCTGTGTTTCTGTACGGCCATGCTTCCTCAAGCCAGAAATTCACTAATCGGGCCTGAAATTATTTTGATCTTTGTGAACTTTGATTGTGGCTTAACTATTGTAAAATACCCTTTTCCAAAGTGGGACTTGGACAAACTTGTACCATGAAGAAGTAAACATAGCATTGTTGTTCCTTCAGCTTTGAAACACTTTTTCCTGCCTTTAAGTACTATTTCCCTAACACTGCCATTTGTAAATCGATTTTTTTTCTCCCTGATGCTTGGCTTGTCATTTCAGCTCCAATACTCTACAGCTGCCCCCAACGGTAGTTTTGTACCAGTAAATTACTGACAGACGTGGGAGCAGAGCTCTCAACACCCCACTCTTCACCCATGGCTTTCAGAGCGATGCCCCACTCCGTCGCTGCAGTGCCACCATGCCAGGGTTCTTGCTCTCTGTGAGCATAAGCAGCTGGGGCTGGCAGTTGCAGATAAAGAGTAGAACATGTTTCTTAATTAGCTCTTGGGAACTGCTGTTCTTTTCCTCTCACGTATTTTCCAGAAACACTTTAATTTTGTTTGTTTTTACAAAAGCATGAAAGCGTTCATGATAAATCAGGAAAAAAACGAAATTTAATTCAAAAAAAAAAATAGAAACGCAATTGCTAGACCTCTTTGAGGTGGTCATTCAATGATCCAAACCTGTAGGACGGAGATAAATTACTTGTGGTACCATTTTCCTCTTGGAAAATCACAGATGAGACTAAATGAGACCTTTTATATATATAGTAGCAAACAGTCATAGCTACATTTCATTTTGAAAGTCCCATCTGTCTTGCAGCCCAAACAGTTTTTGACACCACAGAATGATTGCTGCACTTCACATTATATGAAAAGGCAGTAAGAGTTGATATACACCAGGGCTCTAAACATCAGAGCTGCATTTTACTATATTGAGCATTTATTCTAAGGAACTGGGCTTAAAAAAGGGAAGAAAAGATAAATTAATAATTTATATTCATTACCCTAAAATATGATCAAGATTTGATTCCAAGACACTGAATCACCTAATCCCTAGCAGGATCATCTGATTCATAAATTCCAGCTGTTCAATTTTTTTTTCATAGAAAAGTAAACAAAATGCATGAATGTGATATATTGTTTGACCACATTTTAATTTACTGCATTAAAGCTGCAAATATTAGGGGAACTCAGCCTGTGTACTTCCTGGAGCCTAATTCAGCATGCATCTTAATGCTAACTGTGTGTGGCAATCCACAGGCAGTAAGGTTTAAATTAATAATATAGACTTAAATACTACCATCAAAGGAAAGAGTTAATTGCTTTCCTATTTGGACTATGACACTGAAATGCCACAAGAGCTCAAAATGATTGTTACCATCACCAGAAAAAGTAGTGCAGAGTTTAACCAAGATTAAAGAGGGATTACTGC
Organism: Trogon surrucura; assembly: GCA_020746105.1. Classification (NCBI taxonomy): domain Eukaryota; kingdom Metazoa; phylum Chordata; class Aves; order Trogoniformes; family Trogonidae; genus Trogon; species Trogon surrucura. Next base: position 57,700,184 of record CM036621.1, on the reverse strand, counting down.
ACTGTTTTATTGCTTCATAAAGAGCTACCAGCAGTATGCTCTGACAGCTACAGTCACCTCCCTTATCAAGGCACTTGCAACTACTGTAGAGTATAAAGAAACACTTATGTCTGAGATTCCAGTTATGCCTCTGAACGGACACTGTTGGGACCCTACGCCTTACAAAATCACATACAACAGACAGAAACATATTATCTACAATCCCTGCAGAAATATCACTTACAGAACTCTGAAAGGCGAAGAGATATTTTTCCTTTAAATAACTCTAAAATTCTACTACAGATTGTTTCAGCCCATTGAATCCATTCAGGAAAGAATTGTCTGCTGGATATGGGAGATGATTTTGTGTCAGACAAAAGCATCACGTTTTCTTTGTAATAATGGGTATCTCTGGATCGCCCGCATGGCTGTAAAAGAATCCAGGATCCACCATAGGGAGTAATTTCTGGTACTGGTCAGTTTGCTGCAGGAGTAAGGTCAAGATCTCATGTCCATTCTATCCTTGTGGGGCTTTGTAGGCTGCAGTTTGCCTTGATATCATCAGGATGGTGTACATCAGGATAATGTACGGCTGACTGACAATTGTTTGCTCCTTTTGGTCCCCATGCTGGCATTTGGAGGGGTCTGATCAAAGCAGTTGGCACTGGAAAGAGAGAACAATTGTGTTGGCCTTTTCCAATTTCTGAAATGTTTCTAGTGGTTGTTGAAACATGAGTTTTCCTTCGAAATTTTTGCTTGCGGATGCGAAGGACGGTAGCTAAGGAAAACCCACCAAATAAGTCTGCCTCCTTAGCATTCTGGCTTCGCAGCAATGCTGTAGAAGGGCTTAAATCTCCGTAGAAGTACAGAATAGATAAAGATGAATTTTAGCATTTGATGTAATCCAAACCAATGTACTATGCTACAGCTCAGCATGTCCTGGCAGACTATAACAAAGCAAGTTACAAAGGAAGGCAGATACAACATCCTTTTTTCACATTCTTAATGAACAGTGTGAATTCATTGCTTTCAGAATAACAGATGATTTAATTGAATCTGTATAATCTGATGCAATCAATCTCATTTAACTAAATGTCACACAGCCTTTTTCACCAAGAGGCAGTTTACATACACACACCAAGGAGCAGGACCAATTTCTGAAACCCTTATTAGTGTGAGATCGGTTTTCATGAGTTGTCCAGAAAAAACAATGCACTCCTATTTTGTTTCTAACTGCTGAAAACGCTGCCTTCAAAAAACATTCAAAAGGCTATGGTCTAACAGCAGAGAAACGGAAAAAAAAAAAAAAAAAAAAAAAGAAAGAAAACCCCCTATACTTACTATACTCAACCTGAGATTTAAGCATGGGAAAAGGTAAGACTGAACAGACTTTAGAGATTTTTTTTTTTCCTCAATGAGTAAATTGTAGTTTTCCAGGGGCTAAGTATAGTTTTTAGCTTTGGTATGTTTCTAAATTTCCCATCATGTATCTCATACATCTTGCAACATTCTAAGCACTGTTACAAGTACGGCCAAGCGTTCAGTACTCAAAAGACCAAATCTAGATGGTTCACCTAGACAGGGCTCACTCACATCAGCAGTGTCTGATGTGCCTCCTGCCTGTAGAGGTGCAGGACCCAGAGAGCAGCACCCTCCCTGGTCCTTACCCTGTGGCCCCTGTCCGCTCAGCTGCCTGCAATTCACACGCTCTGGCCACTCACGGCCTCTGCTTCTGTTACTGAGAATCACAGAAGATTTAATTGCTAAAACTTTGTCAGATGATGCACTGCAGGATATGGGATGGAGGGCTCTGCACAGGCAGGCAGGTTTGTGGCCAAGGCTGTCTCGTCTTGTCTCCAGCGTAGGAACAAGCAGGTTTTGGATACCACCAGGAAGCAATGGGAGTTACAGAATTTTCCCGTGCTATGCCACATTTATTATAAGATGTCAATGGCTGAAGACTGGCTTTCATCTAGCACGGCCTTGGGTTCAGTGTGCTATACAGATGCACCATCCCCTGCCTCAGTAGACAAGCAGGATTATTAAATAAGTTTTCCAAAGCAAACAAATGCGACTGTTCTGCAAAGAAAACAAGGAGGGTTTCTTTGTTGTGTTTTACTGCAAAGTAGAATCTGCAGGATGTAAAACCTGAAAATAAAATTGTTTAGCTATGTCAGTGAACCCAAAGAATTTCTCAGAGTATTCATAGTGGTTTTAATATTCATCTAGTTTTAACTGGAAATTAATCCTATAAGAATGATGTGAAGTGAGGCAAAATCCTTAAAAAATAAGTGACTTGGGAGCTTAAATTTCTGGTCTTAAGAGCTAGGTGAAGTAAAATATTTGAAGGTATTTTGGCAAATAAATTCACTTTGTTTTAAAGACATGAAATCTACATTTATGTAACCTAAGATGTGATAAAGTGCATAAGTCTGTCTTCAAAACAGATATTGGAACCTAAAACTCATTATGGGAGTGAGTCGCTTTTGAAAATAAAACACAAGATTACTAATTCACTCTGCCATTTTGAAAATAAATCTGAGATCGTAAGTGACCCCAGTGGCCTCAAACCTCAATCTGGAGAGTGACACCACTAGTTGCATTTTACAATTCTCCCTAATTAATTGTCATTTTGTGTCAATTCACAAGGAAGAACAAAACTCGCAAAAGTCATAATTTCTGGCCTATGCCTTGGTTAAAGTTCTTTCATTTTCAAATCCTTACTTAGGTTTTGAAATTTGACAGGCTGAGAGGCCAAGAAAGTAGGGGAATAAGTGATCAAGAGATGCTGATTTATGATCTAAAGCATCTGAACACTTTTAAGACCTTCAAGAGTACAATTTAACATGTCCCCAGGTGACTTTAGTTTACACAGCCAACCCTTACAACACAGATAATCTAGGCAGACATTGTCTTTGGCAGCATTACAGGGCTACGTTTCACAAAACTGGACTGTTTGTTAACTGTTTTTCACTGTTTCAGACAGCCAATCATGCATTATTTATGGCATCAGGCATTGCTATATGTTTTCTTTTACCTTCTATTTGATTACAGCAATGTAATTGTGGCTAGCAGAAAAGCAATGGAAATATTGCAAATATAGATTTAGTTCTCCTTTGTGTCTCTTATCTTTTTGAGGGTACATTTGGGTTTGTGGCTTGCTTTAGTTTCTTTTTGGCTTGATTCACTTTTAAAAGTACAGTCACACAATATTTAATTCTCTGAAAGAGCTTCTGAACCTCCAAATAGCAACTAAATGGGCTATTAATCTATGGTATACTGAAATCCAGGATGTTTGTCATGTAACCATCCCCTTGTTTGCAGTTTACTCATTAAGTTACCTGAATAAACCGTCTGGAATCTACTTATTTTCTTTCAGTCATTTACGTTCCCCAACCATCCCAAAAATACACATGGAAGAAAAGGTGCTGGCATTAATCTGAGAAACACCTAGTCACTATTAGCACAAATAGAAAGAGGGCTTTCACAGGCTATCAGCAGAATGACTTATCCATTTTTATCTACTTACCCAGTTTGTCGAGAACAAATTACACTTGGGGGGTGGGGTGAAAACTGAGTAAATTTGGGTTGATTCATCACCTGTCCAACTTTGCAGATCAATCAGTTAATAATTTCACTGACCTGGAGGATCATTCAGAACAATATATTTAATTCAGTCATGCATTTAGTTTAATTAAGGTTTGAAGTTACAGTGCTCTGTTGGCAAAGAGGTGTTAAATCTGTTTTCTTTCTGCTTTCCATTCTCTTTTTAATTTCCTCTATTGGATATCATTCATAAAAGTTCTTTTATGTTAATTTATCTGAGTTGCTCACTTCTTCTGTAAAATTCTGCATGTTTCTTTGGAATAAGAACCACCTGAAAATCTTTCTGCATCATTTGACGAATGTGGTGGAAGTATTAGACCTCTTGGACACTTTAGCAAATGAGGTTGTGGGAGTACAGAGATTTTGGGAACCAGCTATTTGAAAACCGGCTAAGAGAATGCAATGATCTGCTGCAGAGATGCAGCCAAGAAAGAACACAAGTGCTGAGGCAGTCAGAGCTCAAGAACTACAGAGCTAAGGTCTTTCATGAATGCCTTAACAAGGAATAACCCTCACCAGCAGGCAGTTTTGTGCTCATTTTCCCTAAATGAAACAGAAGTTTAAATTTAGCTTCAGAAAATGTATTGAAATTACAGCAAACAAAATAACCAACAATTGACAATCTGTCATTTAGCTGATCTGGAAACAACATTACAGGTCTGTGACAATCATCATGTGCAACGCGTACAGACAGAGCTCCCGAAGCAGCCAATGCTGAATTTGGTCCCACAGACAGCACTAGGACATTTGGGGAAACTTTGCTTTATTATTTGCTCTTCTGATAATGCTGTTTTCCTGGCAGCTACTACTTCTTTCTTCCCTTGGGTAACTGACTCCATGTTTCGAGCCCCTGCAACTTTGCCACCGACTGAAAGCTGTGTTCATCTCGTGCACTGCACTGTTGAGTGCCAACAATGTCACTTAACTTGGCCTGAGAGACTCTGTGGTGTGTGTCCCTGCAAACCTTCACAACAACACAGAAAAGGTGGATTAACTCCATTTCTCTCTGGCTGTGGCTATCAGAGGATAATTCATCATCACTTTTATGAGATATACTTTAATTTAATGGAAGGAGTTCTGCTGAAACAGTGGTTGATACTGCCAACACATCTCTAATTTATGAAAGGCAATGGTTTGAGCTTTGCAGACATATCTTTCAGGTCTGCCTTGAGGTCTAAATAGTCTGCACAACAGGACATTGTTCTTGCCCCTGATCTCCTGGCACAATTTGTCGTGGTCCAGGAGGTTCAGTCATACACTGCACTGCCAATCAGCACATTAAGAATTTCCTCTGTTCTTAGTTTCCACCAGCCTCATCTTTTGGTAAACAGACAGGCTTGGAGATCCAAAAAAAAAGTCCATTCATGAGAGAATTATCCTTCTTACTTGTGATAGGGCCTTTACAGTCTCTGAATTGCATTTGATTAAGTAATACGCTTTCAAAACAGCGAATAGTTGACATGCATAAAAGTTCACTATTCTATAAAAGATCAGGTACCTGCAAAGGCAGGAGTGTTCAGGAGGAAGAGTTATGTGGAACCGCCTCACTCTCATGTTTCCTCAATGCATTAACTTAAAAAATCTAGACACCAGATCTCTTCTGTTATTAAAAGATAGTTACCCCTCTGGGACTTACAGCCAGAGGATTTTGAGAATTCATTTGCTTTGAATTAAGGCTTTAGTTCCCCAGATATGGTTTCAACTAGCAAATTGTTTAATGGCTCTATAGGCAGACACAGGACTCTGACAAGGTCCAATACGCATATCCATTATTCAATTGCTGTGTGATTGAAAGCACTTTTTGTTTTGGTGGTATGAAATCATGTGCACATGCTTTGATTATGTTAGTTTTCCTACTTTCTCTTCTATAATTTACTTGTAGAGGCTGTTCCAAAAGTCCTGGATCCTCAGTTCTCATGTGGGTGACAGCATACAGCACTGGTCACATGTAGGTTTTGGATCTGTGAAAGGCTGTACAGAGGAGCTTGTAGTCACTTTTATTCTTCACTTTGATTTATTTAAGTATGTATGGGAATCTCCATCACAGATCAGCCCCATTGTATTATACACTTATATCATAAAAAATAACATTCCTGTTGTTTTCAAGGTGTTACCTGAGCAATCCCAGGAGATTAATTGCCAGCTGGAGAAAACAGTTGCAAAATATTTTCACCCATATGTTAGTGTCTTTGCTGTTCATTGTTAAAGCATGAATTTTATCAAGAAATAGATACATCTGATACTGGTATTTTGGTTTCAGAAGGATAAAGTTGGAGAGATGCAGGTCTGCTTTAAGAGTACATTCCTGAAAAGCCTATTTGCTGTTTGGAATGTTATTTCCCCCAAGTGTGGAGAAGGGCTGGGCAGCACACGATTCGCGCTACAGCTGTCATGACACACAAGGAACATGTCTTTCTCTGTGATTATTAACTGTCCCCTTCACTCCTGTATTTGTTTTGTTTTAATTTTACTTGGCTGAAAAACTGCTGGACAGAGACTATGGTTGAAAATTGTATCACTGTGTGTGGAAGCACAGATTAGAAAACCCAATTTTGTTTTCCTTTGCAAACTGTGCAAAACTACCATTTTCAATTTTGCATAAAAAAACTCAGTCTGCATTAGTTCTGTCCACTAATGTCTGAAAAAAGCATTAAATATGTCATTTTAGTGGCTTTTCTCTTTTCAGCTGAGTTTAGTTTTCCTATTTCTGTAGTGTTTAACCTTCTGTTTGGGCTGGGTATTTTCCTGTTTACAGAACAAATTTATTTTTCCTTTATTTTTTAATGCATGCTTCTTCCAAGAAGCTTTCTACCGTTCAACAGGAAAAAGATACTTGAAAGAAAAAGATGTGTCTGGCATACAGCAGGACTGCCCCCCAGATGTGGGCCTCTGGGGCAGAAACCCTTTCTCACTCAGGGTATATATACAATGTCATTGCTTCCCATCTAACAACCTCACATCGGTTCTCCCTCAGTATCATTCCTACCTCATCTCATCCTGAGTTTGCTCTTGTTAAGGGCCTGATCCATCAAAGCACTTAAGCACATGGTTGTGGGTTGTAAACCCACTAGGGTAAGTACCTTGACTTTTTATAACCCTGTAAAGTGTGTGAAGTGTGTAGCTATGGCACTAGAAAAGATGGGTTTCAATGATGCCTGTGATAAGAATTAACCTTTTCTGTTCAGCACTCACTCTCCCCTGCAACACGAGAAGTTGTTTCTGCAGTTTGTGTTGCATATATTTCAAACAAGGCTGGTTTTGACAAATTGTTTCTTTTTTAATTCTGTCTTTTCTGAGCCTCTCTAAAAAGACATCTACACCTAATAAACTGTCAAGATATTCTTGCTTATCTGTATTCCTCAAAAAGCTGTTTAGATTCTGTTAGACACCCTGAAGGATTATCTGATACTTAAAATTTTTCAATTCAGCTTCTTAAAGTGAAATAGGAAAACAGGACCATCACAGTAGACTCAATCCTTTTCCCTACAAACACTACCAAGAGTAAGTCTTAAGTTATATCCTGAGAACTGAATTTGGCCCAGTGTAGAATTTTAATTTTTGTAAGCACTGGAAATAAAATGTAATTAAATCTCTGCATATTCCTTGTGTACTATAAATACATCAATAAAATAGGCAAAGGAAATCAACTCCTAAATTATTATGAGTAGTAAAATGCTGAATATTGAAACACAGTTTAATTTATTCATTTATAATTTTTATCAGGCTAAAATAGGTCCCTAGGAGCAATTTAAGCATTACAATAATGTAATTGTTCAGTATAGTCAGCAGTTAGATACACGGCTACCTCTGTACAAAAAAAATTACCAAGCTAGTGGCAAAGTCCCATGTTTCAATGTAAATTGATGTTGAATTTGCACAAAGCCAGCAGATTGTTCTCTTGTGTCTTTTATGAACAAGCAACTTACATATTTCAGTGTGAAAACTACTGAGCAGTGAACAAACGCAGCTGATCTGGTTCAGTGCCCACAGAAAGAGAGTCAAGCTCTAATGGTAAAACATTTAGATAACCAGTGTACCGCTAAGTTAGCATATATAAACCTCCTAGCCCAAGAAAGAACTTGATACTGACTGTCTTGGATGTATATTAGAGAAAACGGGTTAAGCCCAAGGCAAAACATAACAAACAGAAGTCATACATTAATAGCAGAGACAATTAGAAGTCTTTTAGCCTATGCATAGGATTGTACATCTGTAAAAGAAAGATTAGTAGGCAGGCATTTGAAAGCTAAGACTATTAGGGGAAAGTTTTCGCCATTTCCTTACATGAAAAACTGCTCTCAGTTCCAGTCTGCTGTAACGTTAACCCACCAAGAAGTTCCAAAACTGCTGTAGAGCAGATCCAGCCTTTGAAGTTAAGCAGCCTTTTTCAACTTCCTTTTACAACTACAGGGAGTATCCATGGCTAAGGAGAAAATCCTGAAACATAGTGTGTCTAATCCAACATACTGCTGCTTTCCACATCACACAGGACTTCTTTTCTGGAGCAGTACTCAAAAAGTACTGAGAGGGGTGACCTGCTGCTATTATACTCAAAGGTCTAACTGTCTTTTAGAAGACTTTTGATATCAAAGTAGGGAAAAACTGAGTATACCAGACATCTGAATAGTTGCCTTGGTCAGGTTGTTTCCTCCAGAAACAGAAATAAGAAAGTCATAAGAAAGTGAAGAGCTGAAGGGACCTCAGGAGGTCTTGAGTGCAAGCCCCTGCTCAAAGCAGTTCTGAGGTCAGACCAAGCTACTCAGGGCTACAGCTGATCTGATTTCGAAACCTCCACAGACAGAGTTTACACGATGTCTGACTGCTTGACTCTCCTGATGCCATGAGTCCAGAGCCGCTGTAGGGAATAGTGCTAGACAAAAACCCTAAAATTTCACAAACTGTCTCCAAACCACACTGAGGAAAGTGCTCTACAGCTGCATGCTGTTCAGCCCGTATTTTCTCTCCATGAAAGAGGAAAAGTCTGGTCAGGTTTGGAATACAACAATGAATATGGTTTTCAGTAGAGGCTGTCCTAACACCTAAGCAAACTGTATTTGCTACTTAAAAATTCATATTTTTGAGCATTTCTTCTTAACTAGGGGAGCTGGAGTTATTTCCAATTAACTCAAATACTAAGGTCACCACTTGAGAGCCAAAGCACAAAGTTATTGATTTAGGCCTTAATCAGATCTGATCTCAAAAGCATCTACCTCCAGTGCAGAAAGCATAGAAATGTCTGGATATTAGCTGAACTCCTGCAGAATCTGCTGAAGGTCATTCCATTACATGGGTGGAACATATCCTGTGGACATTGCTCCAGTGTCATCCTCAGGGAGATGCTTATAATATACATGGAACAATTTTTTTATAAAGAGATATTTTAAGATTTTATTATTCTTTTAAAAAATGCTTCGGATTCAGGCTTTATTAAGTTCTTTTCTATCTTATGCTTCCTATCAGTCTGTCTACTATAGATTTATTACTCAGGGCTCAAAGACAGAAAAACTGAATACTAACAATTTGCTGCCAATAAAGGTGGCACTACATTTTTTTCTAGACCAAAAAATCACAGAAAAAAGTTGTATCCTCAGAGAACAGAAATGATTAAAGGGACTTCTAATATGTTGTAAGGTTTTAAGAAGTTATTTACAATCTTAAGTACCTACTGCACGCGAAAAGGGATTGTTTATTTGTAGAGATGGTATAGTTTATTTTTCAACGAGGTATACAATAAAGCCTAACTGAGAAGGGCAATCAAGAAATCTGTGAAATCCTGTTTTGCTGTTTCCATAGTAACCTCCTTAATAAGCTCCTAATCTTGGTTAGGGACAACCCTATAAGTAAACATAAGTAAAAATTTCTCAGTCATAATGAATACACTCTCATTGTTTGGTTTTGGGTTTTTTTTTTTTGTTTCTTTTTTTTTTTGGTATTGCTTTCAGGAATATCTTGCCTTTTTATTAGTTTTGTTGTTAACTTGAAGAAGGAAAGCCTGAAGCAAAATATAAACATCCTGCCCTACCCATCACTATCAGTATTTAAAAAGGCATGTTTCAGGTACAGTATATTTAACAAGAATTTAATAGGGTTGGTAGAAAAAAAAGAATAACCAATCCCAAATAGTAAAGGAATTGACTTGTGTGTTTGCCCAGAACAAAGCCTTTTCAAGAACATGAAAACTGCAAATCTGGGAGTTAACACTACCTGTAGAATCACTCGCCCACCTCCCTGCTCCCGGTAGATCCAGCTTACAGTTTTTGCAAAGGCTGCAGCTAAGAAGAGACAGAGCCTCTGGATTTGGTTTTGCACAGCCACAGAGGACTGAAAAATTATGATCTGCATCAAAAGTTCTCCAAGTTCAGGGAAGCAAACACTGGGGTTTGGGTTTAAACTGTGTGCCTATTTTTGGTACCTGATGAGATGTGAGCACCCTTCTGTAAAGCAGCACTCCTCAGCCTGACCCACAGAGCCCCAAGCAGGGGTCCACAGCCACGCTAAGACCCAATTACTTGCCAGCAGCTGGCTACAGCTGTGGGGGGACACACAGCCCCAGGGAGCCTGGCTGCCATGGGCTCCTGTGGGGCCAGGGACTCCTGTCCCAGCCCCGGTCGGGGCAAGGCAGCTGTGAGGGGCAGCGAGGCAGCCCCAGCCCTGGACACTGTGCGCCCCTCTGGGGCAGGGATGGGGCTGCCAGCCCTGGGGTCCTGGGCAGTGGCTGGGCAAGGACAGACAGGTCTGTCCGTGCCCTCCTGGCCCTGACAGACTGCAGGTTTGGGGTAAAAAGTTTTGAAACATTAACCAAAGGGAAAGCAAGCCCCACGACATCTAGAGCTAGATGCAGTACCTGAGGGCTTTGTAGTAGGTGCCAGGCAAATACAGCACATAAAGTCCTTGCTTGAATGGGTCATCCAGTTAAAGTCCCAGTTCTGCACAAAACGCTTAACTTTAGCACTCAAAAGCATGGCTGTGGCTAAATGCCATAAGCTATATAATTATTTTTTTTTCTTCTGAGGAATTCAGAAATGAATAATGTACAAATGTGATTTCACTGGAGACAAGATAGCTACCAGCTATGACACCAGGTACGATGCTTTTCAGAGTTAACAGTGATTATTTTTAATGCGTCTTATTGACTTCTAATAATCTCTGAGGGGATTAATACCTAAGAAAGTATGTATGTGTTGATGATAGAAAGCAGAATGAAGTGTACTGATTTATTGCAACTCTTCATTAAGTTTAAAAGCATTCCACTGTGATGAAGACATCAACCATAGGCTGTGGTATTTTCACACTGCAAAGGAATAGTTAAGGGCAGGAAGACAAAAAAAGAAAGCAAACAATGTTTTAACTTGAATTCAAGCCAGATTTCACAAAAACAAGACCCTATTCAAATCCAGTGAAGTAAAATACTTTAAAAGTATCCAACACTTTTCCCTCTTAAGGCATGGATGAAACATAGCTGCTTATGTTTGTGCTAAAATTTTACTAGGTAAGGTAATAGCAATTTACCATATTTTATAAAGATAAGTATGAAACTGAATTTCCTGTAAATAGTTGAATCTGGATTCTCATTCGTTTTATCATTGCCTACAATGGTATCATTGCCTACAATAATATAATTCTGTTGATTTCTGAGAAATTAGATTTAAATCACTGATTTATGTGACAGGACAAGGACCTTCTCACATTTTCCTTCAGTAAAATTCTGATTTAATTTTTTAATTACGAAGATTAGTTCAAACTCAAAAAATTAGACCAAGAAATAATGTGAAGTTTTAGGTTGTATAACAGTTATGATAAGGTTTGTTTTGGAGATTATTTTTAATGAATTGGCAGAGGGAGTTACATACTACGGCTGCATCTTTTGGACATAAGCAGCAAAAAAGCAGAACAAAAAGCTGGTCCCTCTTTACCTAGCAAAATTGAGATACTGTAACCTTCTAATTCAAAGGAAAATTCCTCTTAAATCCAATGGGATTGAGATTTTATCTGTGTTCCTAATTATTTCCTGGTGAGTTTTACACAGGCGAATATTAGCAGCAAAATCAGGTCATTAACACAAGTACCTCAACATTGAAAAATACTGAATGCATGCTTGTTTCCCAAATGGCAGGTGGCCCTGCAGTCTGTGCATACATGTGTCCCCACGTAATAGAGCTGAAATTCTTCATAAGCATTATCATCAGTCATCTTTCTCAGAGGAAAATGAGCACAGTATGTCATTATGTCTAGAATTGTATCACAGTTTGGCTACTAACGGGCCTTGGGCCAAACTCCAGGGGGAAAAAAAAAAAAAAAAAAAAGATATTTATTTTGGAAGCCTCTCAAACCAGGGGCTCTCTCTTTTGTGGTACTTAGCACACTGTCAGCACTTACAAATAAAAATAAATAATTCAAATTCTGATATTCGGTTTTGGCAAAATGTTCTGAATGCTTATCTGAATAGGATTAATTAGACAGACTCATCTCTCCTGACTTAGAGCCTGGGTTGCTCCTGCCCCCAGCTTTTGATGACACATCATCTTCACTGGGTCTCCTCACTTCAGAGATCCTTTCTGCAAAGCATGAGACAGCATTTGCAGAATCCTCAAATATAAATGCTGTCTTGTGCCCATCCGGAACTTTTACTTGCAAAAATAACATTCCTTGATCAAACTCAACATTAAGTTATTGTATTTCCTGTAATTCTCTGTAAGGGCCGTACAGAAAGTTTTAGGTGCATTTGGATTCCCCAGACAGAACGCTGTAAGTGCTTTGGTAGCAGCATAGGCAGCATTTCCTTCTGTGGACTGATTAATCTCATAATCTTGGGATTTGTGCTCCATATTCTGTACTACTTTACCTATATCTTTTTGAGGCTTAGAGAAACGTGTTCTTATGTATCTTCCTTAGAAGCGCTTAAGTGTGTAAACCCAGATTACTCAGACAAAATCGTTCTGAGTGTGTGGGATGTCATGCACACAGGTATGCTGCTCCTGACCATCCCAACAGTTACGTCCAGTCACACCTTGTTCCCGCTGGCACCATTCACAAAGGGAACACTCCATCCCTCTTCCAGCTGCCACTATTGCGCTTACAGAAGGATCTCAGCACATCTATGCGGCAGAGCGTAGCTTGATGATTGGATTTAGAGTGTACTTTTAAAGTCTTCGTATTGCTTTGTTGTCCAGGAACCTTAATAGGTTTAGGATTATTTATGCAGGAGAGAACAGCTTTCATATTTTCTTCCCAGCTGCATATGATATAACTTCAACATTACTGCCTGAATATGCATTTTCACTTCCTTTAAATGCAAGCCACGCATTTTAAAAATATTTCTACTTCTGGGTTCTATTTACTGTCAGGTCTAACAGCCCCTATTTCTGTACATGACTTCAGAAGAGAATGTTTTTGGACTCTTAGGTCACACTTAGGTGAACAATTGTTAGTGTCCTATACGTGCAGATTTATACTGACTGAAGTTTTTAGAATCATAATAAAATACTTGTAATATAGAAGTACAATCCTAGATTTCATTTACAGACTGTGCATTAAAATAGACATGAAACTCATCCCTCTGTCTCATAATATTCCCTCGGAAAGTACTAGATCACAGAAAGTATTCCCTGCAGACCAATATTCCATTTTTTTCTGCTGCTGTAGATGCTGTCTCAGTTATTCTGTTGTTTCTGGTTAATAAGTCATAAAGCCTGTCATGGTAAGTATATATGTCTTTTCTGCCAAAATAGTTTTAGTTACAGTTACCAGAATAGCAACACCAAGCAAGTGATAAGTTACTAAAGAAAGTTGCAGTAGATCCTCTTTCATCTTAACTATGCTGTTCAGAGGCTTCAGAGGAATAAGAGTCATCACAGTCCTAAGCTAGATCTCTTCTTCCAGGCTTATTGCCTCAGAATTATTTTTTTTTTCCTGAGTACACTTACTAAAAACTTCTTTCTTACTGATTTTCCGTACTAGGTTTCCATCCCACCTTCCTTTTAGTCCACTTTCCTCTAGTTACTGAAGTCCTAGTTATTAGTGACTAATGAGATCCCTTTTCTGGCAACTTCATCAAATTGTCAAGTGATCTATCTCTATCTAAAAAAAAGCTTAATTCTTCTCCTCCTCCAGAAACCGATATTTAAAAGAATATTGTATCTTATAGCTATTAAATAGGCTTTTAGGCTTGTATATAATCTGCAGTTAAGGAATTTCCATGCCTGCAAGCCTTTAAGAACAGATTAGACAAGCATCTGTTAAAAATGCCACGGATACTCCTGCTTTGCAGCAGGACAGTGGACTCAAAACCAGCTCCCAGCACCAACAGTAATTTTTTTTCCTTCTCACAGATTGCTCCAGCAAGAAAGGAACAGAGTATTTCAAGAGGAGACAATGAGACCATACAGGCCATGACAGAATTCATAAAATGTGAAGGCTAGTATTACGCCCTGCCCAATCACCTCTAAGAAACATAGGCTAGACTTTGAGTACCATGTAATGAAAACTTACAGGAAATTCTACATAGTAAACTCACCAGAGTTAAAAAGAATTCCTGAATACATTTCAGTAATGAGTAAAATTTAAGAAAATCTTTATTGGTGGTTGTGAGCAGGATCAAGCTACTCTTCAAAAAAGTTCAGAGCTAAACAACACTAAATGTTCTTTTTGGTTTGAAATATCTCCACTGAGATTAGTTATGGCTTTGGTCAGTCATCACTACAAAGAACCTAAAAATATATTGATATAAAGAAACTCAAGAAAACGTAAAGTATTTAGTGACAGTCCTGAAAACAAACTAACTACAGTACATGAGAGTACCTCTGACAAAAACGTGATCCAAATTAGAAAAAATATAGAAAATGTGCCTGTAATTCTGCCACGATTACTCAGGAAAATTAAACTATCTTATTTAGTAGATTGCTTCACTGAAGAAAGACCTGTGCCTGCCTGACATAGCTACTTTGCAAAATTAATAGCACATTTCCAGACATATGGGCAAATTTTCTAATACTGTGAGTTAATTTTAGCTTGGGAATTGAGGATTTCTCTAACTCGTATTTCATAAATTTAGAAACATGAAATTTCCAAGAGTTGTGTTAATATTAGATTTTAAGGCTAAATACTGTGGATATTCAGCAAATGGAAACAAATCCTGCTGTTTTCTTGTTTGTACCAATTATTTCTCTTTAATGAATGTACAATGGAACTGAGAAAGCAGAAAGTGTATGAATCATAAAATTAAAAACTGCAGTTGTTTGTCTGATATTGGATTTGATTACAAAAGGACACGAATGAAACATTTTTTCAGCTAATGAAAGTCAAGAATCTCTTGCACGGCTTGTGGTTGGGTAATTTTGCTCTAAACTCTGACAGTATTCTGGACATGAAAAGTCTATCATAAGTGGAATGGAAACCGTCTATTCTTACTCTGGCCTGGCAGATAGCCCATTAGCTTTAAATTAAATAATTATCAGCAATAATATCAAATAAAACTTAAATGTTGTCATAAAATGTGAACTCTCATTTGTTTTATGACCACTACTCAAAATAATGGTAATTGTTACAACTCTGTCAGAGGGAGGTATTTCTCTCTCTGACTTCTAACTTTCTGTATCAGTAAGAAACTTCTAGTTTATATTAGGAAACAAGTTGTCATTCCAGATCAGGAACACTGAGCTGCTGTTGGATTTAGCAATCTTCCAGACTTCTGGCAAAATTACTTTAATTAGCCTTCTCCTAACAGCGTTTAAACAAATCCTATGCTGCCAGGGAAGGAAGAAATGACTTCTTAGTCAGATAGTTTGCTTAGTTCTTTTTCTCCATTGCCATAAATCTTGGTGTGGAGATTATTAGTGACTTAAGACTCCTTTTTTTTTTTAAACAATGAACTGTGACCACTTTACCCACTGAAAAGCTCACACATCATTCAAGTATAAATGTCCTGTTTCTGCATGGCTTATTTTCACACCATTGTTGGGTGCTAAAATAGTTTTACACCATTTATAAGGCATGGACATTTTAGCTAATCTATGCAGTCTGTTACAAGTATGCCGAAGTAGAAAAACTAGTGGTAGTAACCACGTATATACACAGTGCTGTCGGTACATATATTGGAGCCAGACATGTTTGGCTAATCCCGACTGTTGAATTAAGCCATAGTCATGTACTATGAATTCCACGATACACAGATAAATGAAGAATATACCTTAATTTCAACATGTGATATGGTCCAAGAGAAATTTACTTAGAGACTTGCGGGCCGAAAATAAAAAAAATCTATTACTTTTGCCTACATCTGGCAAAAAAGTTTAGAACTTGCCTGGCTACAGTCTACAAAGGCCCTGCACCAGGTTTGCCTTAGGACCTTGCCTGCTTTCTTCACAAAAGAATTGTTGTCTGTTTCCTGAGTGTGAACGTGAACTCCTGCGAGCGAGCCCACGATGTGCGTGCGTGCGCGTCGCCCCGGCACTCCCGGCCGAGGCGGCCCAGCGCTCCATGCGGTTAAGTAAACACAGTATGGCTGCTGGGGCAGGCAGCCAAGGCTGAGGCCGGGAGGAGGGGATGAGGCTGGGAGGAAATAAGAGCAAATTCCTCTGAAATGATCTGACAGGAAATGACAGAGTGTCAGCCTTATACAACCACACCGCGCGCGAGAGAGAGAGGGCGGGAGAAGTTCTTCCTAAACACAGAGCGGTGCCAGATCTCAGTAGGTGAGGATGATGAAATAATAAAGCATTTCCCGTGTGTGTTTTTCATTAGTCCTGTTTTGTTTTTCTTCCAAGTGCTGTGGAAACAGAACAGAAGCCCATGTTTCAGCCACGACTGCAATGGCCTCCTCCCATGGGAATAACAGCTGCATAAATAGGAGGGAAGCCCTCAGTGGAATTGCTTCCAACACCTTTCTAATGGAAATAATGATTTGCAAAGCCCAGTTTATACCTTTGCCACGTAATTAGTAGCCAAGATTAAAAACATTGTTCCAACTCCCAGCATCCTTGAAATCTGGCAAGACCTTAAATATTCCACTGTGTTCCAAAAAGGTAGCCCATAAGTGATCATTGTAAGGACAGTCTTGGCCAGCTGAGTCAAGCTCTTGAATCAATCAACACTTATTATATGGAAATTAACCAGTTTGATGTCAATTAGTGGAAATTTGTTAGCAGACATAACCTATGAGACACTTTATTTTGAATTCCTGGGTCTCCTCATTGAAGCTAGCTAAGATGAGGCCGAGGATCAAGCCACACATTTCTTAAGACTCCGAGCAGAATCAATTAAAAAAGGGGGTGGAGGGAAACTATATCAAAATACCTAAAGCTTTTCCCGTTTATTAGGCACAAGAAGCACAAAGAACTGTATAGTGGATTTTTCCCTGTAAAGAGTCAATTTGCAGTCACAGATTCGGGTGCGTAACAGTCTATTCTGTATGTGTCAATAGCACAGAAGAAAAAAATATTGCTAGACTAATGGCACTACCTACTCTCACTTTGTGCTACTTTTAAACTAAAACTCCTTTCCCATCATGTTCTTATAAAGTATATTCTCTTACTAAGAAAGTAGAAGTTTCTAAACTAAAATTTCTGACTTGATCATTAATTTTTCTTTTAAGAATAACTATAAAAAAAATCAAAATTTTGGCTAGCTGCTTAAATCAGAAAGGGTGACAAAAGATTTCCTCAAGGCTTTAGCACATTACCTGTCTGGCCCATGGGGTGGGTTTGTCTTTATCGTGAATTCCACATTTTGTTTAAAATTAATAAAGTACCCTCACTTAACATTTTACCTGTATATAGCTGCATCCAGTGTGACAGCCTGCTGATATACCATTCAAATTAAATATTAGAACAGCAGATTCAATCTCAAAACTTTACAGCAGTCCTAAAACACTCAGACCTAAGAAATGTATACAGGATCCAAATGTATAATATAAAATAAAAAACTCCTGACAGTTTTGAAGCCAGGGTTTCCACCCATCTTGTGGAAACTCTTCTGTAACTCTTATTAACTGACCATGACGTATGCAGCATGTTACCCTGCCATACAAGTTGGTGTTCCTAAAAAAATGAACTTGATAGTGCCTTCAAGAGTGCACATTCACTGATTCATTGCCGTTGAGCAATGCTATTGCAACTTCAAACTTTTTCCTAATTTGAAGTGTCAATTAAAAATAAGCGTTCTAAAAATTCTCCCAAGCATTTTAAGTTGCTAGAAATAATTTTTCTTCTTGTTTAATTTATAAACAGTTATAAAATGAGCCATTCAATGTAGTGCAGTACAATACTTCCAGAAGTTGACAATGGAGACACCACTGTCAAACTATAATGTCTTTCCTTTGATACTGATAGAGGTTCTGTAACCTATGTGATCAATGCCATTTATCACCAGATTCAGGCAGTGACAGCACCTACTTGAGAACAGCCTGATAAAGTTGCAATTATTTCTTGATACTGTTGGCCATCCAAGCTTCTATAATTTCACTAGTAAGGACTGATTCTAAGGCCAGCAGCCTCTTTTGGAACTGTCATGTTAATATATTATGACACAGCTATATTCAGTACCCTGTGATATCATTTGAAAAAAGATGCTAACATAAAATAGAGTCTTTCTCTGCTCTTAAATCAATTTAAATCTTAACAATAAGCATGGTTCACCATGCACATTTAGTAAATTAGCCACGTTATTTTAAAATATGGCAAACCTTGTTTTTCTCAAAATTAAAGACAGCAGTGCCATAAGTGTTAAAAGATTAGAAAAGTGTCAAATTTATTACAGGGTGGCTACAGATTGTTCATTTAGTAATGAGTCTGTACTTTGCTCCTCAAACAGATGCATAAATGGTAGTGAAGTAAAATCAATTTATGAAAGAACATATTTCAATTATGATCAGTATGTTTCGAATAAAAGTTTTAAGTATATGGCAAAAAAGTATAGCACACACCCTGAGGTACTTTTCATCTCTGTATATGGCATCAGAGACTACAGTTAAACTCCCATTTGGAGATTAAGTATGTGGATAAATCCTTGACACTGCTGAACTTTATAAAAATTTTGCTATCCACCTAAGAGGACACAAGACTCATTATGGAATTTTATTATGCGGTAATAGAAAATATATATTCAACTCCAGTAGTCTAAGAGCATGTTCCTCACCTTACCGTGGAACTACCAGGCTAGCTATTAGAACTGGACTTCCCTTAATTTCCAGAAGCTGTTAATTTGGGTTTGCAGTTGTAAGATGAAGATCCCGTTGAAGGACTCAAATACTTTGTGTTACTATAATACCTTCTCAGTTCATGTGGTAAGATGGATGGTTTTGGAATTCCCAACAACATGTTCCAAAAGTAAGCATTAATTTTTTGTAAACAAGTCTTTAACAATTCATGTCATTTCTGCTAAAGGAATTATCATCAGGTTATTGATGTCAAACACTTCCATTGGCTTTAAGAGAGTCATGTTTATGTACGGTCACGTTGCTACATTCAGTGCCCTGTAATATCTTTCGAAAAAAGATGCTAAGATAAAATAAGTGTCTTTCTCTGTCCGTGTTTATGTGAATTTAAATCCTAACAAAAAAACATTGTTCAAAACTGTTTTTATTTATATTTGTAGAGAGCAGCTTCTTAATTCCTGAGTTTATGAAAATGGCCTACCTATAAACACGGGACCAAATTCTAACTATATTTTGAGTTCCTTGGGTGTCTAAGGCAGAAGCATACAAATTTCAAGCTGCAAAGCTGAGGGGTAGAACTATTATATTATCAATCTTTTCTGTTCCAGTTTTCGAACTAGCCAAGTACATTAAGAGACCTTAAGAACCTTCAAGACCTCAGAGCACAGAACTTGGGACCCAAGAGTCATTGCTAACTGTCTGAAACAGACCCTTTTCTTTCTTCTGTCATGACATCAGAACGTACTGCAAATAATTTTCACAAGCTGTTCACATAATGAAAGAACAGAGCTTCCTGTGTCCTTTAGTGCTCTCACTAACTACTCCTTGAAGACACAATACTTAGTTTTTGAGACAATATAATATTCTCTGACACTTAAAAAATGTATTTTTATTTATAGGAACATGAGAACTGGAAGCTGTGGAACTCAGTGTATCTAATGGTTTTATACTGTACAATTTGTAAATTCTAGACACAAAGGCAAACTAAAAATCTATTCTGAGGTTCTTTGTGTGTAGAAGTTTGATAGCAATGAAGTACAGAATAAAACTACTACCGATCACCTTCTTGCCACACAGCAACAATGACATCTCTGCAACCAGCTAAATGAGAATGTGCAATATTAAAAACCGGAATCACTTTGGGTTATATTATTTTAAATTAGAGTATCATTGGATACATTCCATTTAACTATTATATTAACTTGGAAATCTTAGCGAAGGTCATCTTTTCACATGATCTTCAACTCTGACTCAGTGTTTCACTGATCACCGGAACTGGATTTTGGTGAACTTAGTGACTAGTGCTTAGTAAATAAAAGCAAACACTTCTGGCAGTGCTGTTGTAAGCTAGGCTCGCCATATTACTTCTTCCAGTCCCTGCAACTGGTTCCCATCTTAGAGCACCAGCAGGAAGCTTGACATTTCATAATGGTCTGCCTTTTTAGGAGAAAATCACTTGCAATATCAATTGAACTGTGCAGGTGTTGCTGGCACTAGGCAGAGGTATCAGGCCTCTACATTCAGTGATATCTGTGTACATTGTATTACATATACTTTCTATTAACTGGGATCGGAAGGGAAGTCTCTAACGTTTCATGGTTTAATTGTATGGAACGTTTTCTGAGCATGTCATTGATAGTACACACAGAAGTTCTTAACCTTCTCCTAGTGTGAGTGGCTTTTCATTACATTTTTTCAAATGAAGTGCTGCTTCCTTACATTTTTTTTGTGCAGTGCAGGTGTTTCAGCGTATGCCTAAATTGCATTACAAGAACACTTACAGCTTCTTATGGAAGCTTTCTGTTTATAGATAAACAGCATCTCTTAGAGATGTAAGTCTTTATATAAGTCCTTATATAAGGGAAGGACAGATGTTCTGAAGAGCGAGAAATGTCATGATTTGGGGATTAAGGAGGCAGGCTAGTAACCCTGAGATATCCTTCAGGTCACCTCACTTCTGAGTTTTTGTTATGTCAGAGTACAGAAGGCAGGCCGCTATAAGTTGTGACTGTCAGCGAAAGCAAACAAAAACTATAAAAAAAAGTCCAATCACATATGCACGACTCTGATATTGAGAGAATGCACAAAGATTTTTTCATACTCATTTAGATACCTGCTTTGACCCTATATTCATACCAACATATAAATTTGCTCTGAAAAAAATTGATAGATTATATATCTTAAAGCATCTTTTTCTCTCAGTCTAATGATTCCTATAATTCTGCACCACAGCTATTCTGAAAGAACATTAATAAGGTTACAAAGGCAAGCATGCCAAAGTTAAGACTCGTTATAATAATGGGAGTCTGTACAAAGCTAATTCAAACATATAAGCACCTAACCAAAGCCTTCGGTTACGTGGCTGCATGCTATTTTTGACACAAGTTCCACAACGTTTTTCTCAAGTAATACTTAATATACGGGATGAGCAGTGACCACTAAGTAAGAAGCTCTTGAATCCACAGCATCCTTGCTGCTAAACTGCAGAAGTGTGGTCTAGACTCTCGGGTAGTGAGGTGGACTGTGAACTGGCTGAGGGGAAGAAGCCAAAGAGTTGTGGTCAATGGGGCAGAGTCTGGTTGGAGACCTGTATCCAGTGGAGTGCCTCAAGGGTCGGTACTGGGACCAGTATTATTCAATATATTCATCGATGACTTGGATGAGGGACTAGAGAGTACTATCAGCAAGTTTGCTGATGACACCAAGCTGGGAGGAGTGGCTGACACACCAGAAGGCTGTGCTGCCATCCAGTGAGACCTGGACAGGCTGGAGGGTTGGGCGGGGAAAAATTTGATGAAATATAACAAGGGTAAATGTAGGGTCTTGCATCTGGGTAGGAACAACCCCAGGTTCCAGTATAAGTTGGGGAATGACTTATTAGAGAGCAGTGTAGGGGAAAGGGACCTGGGAGTCTTGGTGGACAGCAGGATGACCATGAGCCAGCACTGTGCCCTTGTGGCCAGGAAGGCCAATAGCATCCTGGGGTGTATTAGAAGGGGGATGGTTAGTAGGTCGAGAGAGGTTCTCCTTCCCCTCTACTCTGCCCTGGTGAGACCCCATCTGGAATACTGTGTCCAGTTCTGGGCCCCTCAGTTCAAGAAAGACAGGGAACTGCTGGAGAGAGTCCAGCACAGGGCAACTAGGATGATTAAGGGAGTGGAGCATCTCCCTTATGAGAAAAGACTGAGGGAGCTGGGGCTCTTTAGTTTGGAGAAGAGGAGGCTGAGGGGTGACCTCATTAATATTTACAAATATATCAAGGGTGAGTGTCACGAGGATGGAGCCAGGCTCTTCTCGGTGACAACCACTGATAGGACAAGGGGTAATGAGCTGAAACTGGAACAGAAGAGGTTCCGCTTAAACTCGAGAAGAAACTTCTTCTCAGTGAGGGTGACGGAGCCCTGGAACAGGCTGCCCAGGGAGGTTGTGGAGTCTCCTTCTCTGGAGACATTCAAGACCTGCCTGGACACGTTCCTGTGTGGCATAGTCTAGGCATTCCTGCTCTGGCAGGGGGATTGGACTTGATGATCTTTCGAGGTCCCTTCCAATCCCTAACATTCTATGATTCTATGATTCTATGAATCATCAGTTTTTCCTTTGCTGCCAGTGTATGGTCCCATGAATTATTTCCTATGCACTATTCAAAGCATGTTCAGAGGACAGAAGTCCTCATTTTATCAGGCGAATGCCTGTGTTTCTTATCAATGCAGCACTTTCTGTGATGCACCCATCCTCTTACTGTCTCTCTGAGGTAAACAGGCACTACTACCTCTATTTCACAGCTGTTGACTTAAGGTAGATTGATATTAAAATTAGAAGTTTCCAGTAAATTTGCCTGCCCCTTTTAGATGGTTAATTTTGGCAAGAGGGAGAAGGAGCAGTTAGTAATACGTGGGTTTTCAAATATTCAGTATTCAGCTGCCAGTGACTTTTGCTGTGAGGAATCTTCAGTGCTGAAATTCATAGCACATAAGAGTTATTGACCACATGCAGAGCAAGATATATGACACCACTAAGACACTGTGTGGCAGAAAAGAACCCAGGAAGATCCACGGAGAGTTTTCCTTTGGATGACCTTAATTTTAACTCCTAATTTCTGATAAGTGATTTCAGAGGTAGCCCTCTCTGGAGCCCTGGTCTGGGGAGAATTACACTGGTTGGGTACACAGGTGCTCCAAATATTTGAGCTGAAGGAGGACTGGAGATTTACTATGCATCTGAGCTAATTGTATATGAAATAAATACATTTCCACAAGACCATTCCTTGAATAGGAAAGTCCTGCCCCCAGGACACACACATTGCCATAATAAGAGTTTTCACTCCTAGCTCAATGCACCACATTTTCAAAAGGCAAGATGGTGTCACTCTCACTTTTTCAGATTCCCAGAGTATTTGGAAGACGGTTTGTAATTCATGCAGCAAATTAGTAACTAGACCGCCAGAACGGGCTACAGACCTCACTACAGGGCTCTGAAATTCAGCTCAGCAGGAAGAAAGAGACAAAAATAGCACTGTACTCTTGGTGTCTTGATGCACGGTATCATTGAATTGAGCTCTTCGTTAGATTAAAAGGCATCCAGTTGTCCACACCCTTAAAAGCCATTACAGTAGTCAAAAATTTGCATATCGCCGTCATTAATCTGAGCACACTGTGTTGCAGAGGGGTGGTTATAGCTCTGCGTCCCTTGAGGTTTTCTCCTTCACTCTGGGAATGCTCTGCTGCCCAAGCCCCAGGGGCTGGGACTCCAGCCCACCACAGACTGTGGGAGGAGGATGTGGAAGAAGTACAACTCCTTCAAGGTGAAGTGTCAGTGCAGGACAAGCCACGCTGAGTTTTTTTGTCTTAATAAAAAAGGTCCAGGGAGGATGTACAGATTCTCAGTGCTGGCAACTTTGCACTCACAGTAGAACGTTATTATTCTTCTGCACTGAAGTACAAGCAAGCTCTGGCCAAACAACAAAAGATTTACTGCTTCTTCAATTTGTTTTTAAATACAGCTTGACAAATTTCACCAAAGCCCACCTACCAGCATAATATCTTATGGAAAAATCCTTTAAATGCCTTGGATTTATTAAGTCTGTGTGTTATATTAGTCAGAAACAGCAAAATAGAGGAGCTATGTCTGACCACTAGATATTGTAATCTTTTTTACCACTTAACTAAAATGGTATTAGCCATTGTATCAGATAATATTAATTATTACAAAGTGAAACTTAATCTCCTGCATTTTAGTTTATAGTCACCATTTTTAGATACGTATTACCATTCTTATTGGCACCAGAAGCTCAAATACATTTTATGTTTAAAGCATCACAAGCTAAACGATAGCAATAGTGCACTGAGCAGGGAATAAAATATCCCCACTTACCCTTGTTGTTGCAGATGCTTAGACCTACACGGAGCTGAGGAGAGTGTGAAACAACTACCACCATGCTGATCTACATGCCGAGATAAAGGCTCAGTAGAATGCTGGTTATGATGTCTGGATGTTACAAATAAATTTAATTCATGTTTTTTTTCCCCTGAAAATATAGCAGCAGGTTTTTGATGTGGAAAGAAAGAACAGCTTCATACATACATATTCCACAGAAATATTTAGTGTAAAACTATGAAGAACTGGTGAACACAAAATGAAGTATACAAGTGACGAGAAGACAATGTAAGAAAGAGAAAACGGGCAGAAACTGTCACAGCAGGTTGTTCTTAATTTCAGCAGATGGGAGAGAGAGAAGGCACCTGTAAGGCTCAAAGCATGGTTTGTAGTACCTCTTGAACAGACCCCGACAAGCGGAGCCAAAACCTTTTCTGCCTTGTAAATCGTTTTTAGACAGCACCAAAATGCCATATCAGCTTAGAGCTCTGTCTTTTACTCTGTCAGCAACACAGCGAAGGTGGGAACAGGACACAGAAGAGCCTGTCTGCACACTGCCACATTCGGAGATTACTCCAAGATGCCAAGATGGAGAAGCTTCCAAGCTCCCAGTCTACACCTACAGTGTCTTTCCCAGTGATAGTGCAAAGCATGCTGAGCGACGACCAGGTTTTACCCTGAACACAAGCCTTCTGGTGAAGTGCACCACTCCTCTTCCCTGCTTAAATTCCTCAGGAAACACAAGTGCCGAATTCCTCCAAAAGCTGTTCTGTCCTTTGGTGCTTTCTAAATTAGGCAGTACATATACCTCCTAATTTGCACATAAAGGATCTGTGGCAAAAATCATATTTCTTCCATGTAATTGGTTTTCTTTTAATCCTGACCTTAATGTATACCAGTCTTGATGAACTGCTTCAAATAGGCTTTGAACTAGGATTTTTTTAAAATGTTAAATAATGAAAAAATGCCATCTTATTTTACTGCTTACATCAAGATTCTGAGAGATGAAGAACAGTGACAGCATAGCTGTTCACCCGTAACCCTGAGACGGCAGGTAAACTGACAGTGTGTAATTACTAAGAGGTGATATTAAGTTAAAACATATAGCCAAAGTAGTGCTATTGCATATGCATCCCCTGGTTTTCAAGGCAGTGTTTAAAATAAAAAACCTTCACTGAGACAGAAAAACTGCTATAGTTATATCACAGCACACTGAGTTGCAAACCTTTTAATGAAAGACATAATTCTTCTGCTGTCTGCATCATACTATATTCTCATGCAAAACACTTTAATGCGTTGTGTAAATTATCTAAGACTTTCTTAGTATGTATTACATTTCTTAATCATAGATATTGGGTGTAAAAAAAAGAGAATTATGTGACATGCTGCAAAACAAATTGCTTGGCGTTAGCATATACTAGATGGGTCTATATCTGAAAAATGCATGCATTGAAGGGTAGGATTTCTTTTTTTTTCTTTAATGTGCAGAACCTGCTTCTAAGTGCATATGTTACCAATGAAGCAAAAATGACTTATCTGAAATGATGGTGGTCTGATTTTCAGCCAATATCATCAGTTTAAAAGCTGGGGATCTAGATTAGGGTCTGGATGATCTATTTATTCTGAATTTCAGAAGCAGCTTCATAACTGGAAGAGGATGTATATAAATAAACCAAATGTTTCCACCCACTTTCTCCATCCAATTATGTTGAGTTTAGCTATAAAGAAGTTTTAAATGCAAATTTTGTTTTCAGCAATAAAAGCTTTGTTTCCAAGTTAGCAGACAGGTTTGTCTTGCCGATGTCTCACCAGCTAACACTACTGGAGTGTAAATGGTGGACAACATCATCACTGCTTTATAAGCTGAGAACATGATCTGATGAGACACGCTATCCAATTTTCTGTCAAGTTTGATTGAAGGTAATGTTATTTCATAACATTTCATTCAAACAGATGAGACAGCTGCTTTGAATTCAACCTGAAAACCCTGTGTCAAATACTGTCAGATAAACAAGAATTTTTGAACATTAAACTCTCGTGAACATTAAACTCTATGTTCCAGTTGTGAGTACAGAAGAACAGGACACCTCTAGACTGGCAGGCATTTAACATGGACTTCTGGGAACAAGACATACATCACATACAGACATGCTGTTCTATGTATAAACTCTCAACTCCCTAAAGACCAAGTTTAATGATGGTTGTATATGTGTTTTTTGTTGCTAATATACAAACAGTGGTACAGGTTCTAACAGATGTTGACTACCTGGAGGCGGTGTTCTTCAAATCTTAGTGGCTTTTGAATTACGTTCGTAATCCAGGGCAGCAGTGGAGAGGACACACACACGTATGACAAGGACAATGGTACCAGACTATGCCTCCCACTGTGTTCTATGTCCAATTTCTTTTAGCAGACTGAAGTACAATAATATCATGAACTATATTACTAAATGCAAAGTATTCCTGCTTATAAGCAAGCAAGAATGGAAATGTATGCAATAAATTCTTAAGCAAAACATAGATGCTAAAATGTACATTTATATAACAAATAATTCCTCCCCTATTTTAATTAACATAGACTTTAAAAATAATTGATGCCTTTAGTGAAATGTAAATAGAAGTAATGTAAAATAGACAACAAAAGACAGTAACACATTTTTACCAGAACACAAAAGGATCTAACAGGAATTGCTTGTATATCTTTTGGGTTTTTTTATTCATACTGTGGATGAATCACTGGCTGATGTTTGTGGCGGTTATTCATGACATGTCTGGTGGTGTTATGACCTTCCCTCTTTTATTGGTTTATTTGATGTTTGTGGTATTTTATATAATTGATTTATGCCTGGTGATATGTTTGGAAGCTTTCTAGTAATATACAATAGTGATTGTATGTCTGTAAGTGATGTTACATATTGCTGTTTCTAAGCTTCCTTGGCCAGGTCACCATTGTAAATAAAACTTGTTCTCAATAGATTTTTATGTGGTTAAAGATTTTGACTACTTGAGCGACTGATTGATTGACCGGAAAACACTTGCTAGCAGCACATCAGGGTATCATAGAAAAATGTGTCATTTGTATTTGTCATTCAAAAACCCCACCACTCTCAATCTTTTAAAGTGAAATAGGTATCAGAGCAGTAAACGGTCACCTACCTTTCTTCTCAGTTGTCCTGATGTGTGTAGGTGCCCACAGCATTTCAGAGCCTTCTTCCTCTGCTTTATGGTAATGCTGCAGCATGTGGCTTGTTCTTAAGTAATTGTCCTCCACATACTTCCTCTGGTACTCCAATGAGTACAAAACTTTATCAGAAATATATTGGAATTGTCTTTCCACTTCCTCTTCACCTCCATTTCTCTCTCTGTTTCTCTCTTTTCTTTTTTCTTTTCTTTTCTTTTCTTTTCTTTTCTTTTCTTTTCTTTTCTTTTCTTTTCTTTTCTTTTCTTTTCTTTTCTTTTCTTTTCTTTTCTTTTCTTTTCTTTTCTTTTCTTTTCTTTTCTTTTCTTCTTCCTTGTTCTGTCATATTTCTAAGGAATGATAATGAAAGTTCAAATTCCCTCTATAATATACATATTACACAAATTACTCTTTTATGTGTGGGGCTATACTTTGAGTTTCTGCAACAAAACCTATAGAAATGCTAATTGATGGCACAAACTATTTTGCACTGTCCAGACAACGACTGACAGTTTTTAGTTCACTACTGCCTGTGAACTTGTGCTAATGAACACATGCAACTTCTGTCCAGATGCAGAAGAGTTCAGAGAAGATGCCAAATAACACAGATCTCTCTTGGTTACACAGCAACCTGTCAGCAGTACCTCTGTTGTAAGCTCTCATTCATTAGCATTTCCTGAGTCTGATTAACAGATGTTGGAGGATCTTGATACAGACATAGTTTGATTCTATGTAAAGAGTCAAGATCCTGGCTTGACATCTCGTCCTAGACTAAGGCTCACTGTTGCACATTCATTGCCTCTCGGACTGACTGGAAGCTCAGCACAGGGCATGGGTACAAACGAGTACACTGGTTTGGGCTTTTCAAGAAAAAAGAGGAACGGAAAGTGAGGGATGTCATCTGACCAGCCATGACTTTCTTTATGTTAAGAAACCTGATGAGATCAAAGCACAATATCTTAAATACAACAAAGCACAACATCTTAAAAGTGATGCCATTTCCAGAACTCTTGGGTCGTGCTAAACACCATAGCTGAAAGGATGAAACTTGCTCTCCACAAAAGAGATTGTTGTACAGCCCACTAATTTCTCCCAGTTCCATCCCCCATCCCTCCTTGTTTTGTAACCTCATTCAGTTCACAAACTGAATGAAAAATGATCCACTTTTTCTTGCCAGGCTAGTTTTCTGCTAGTTCAGTGTTTTGAATGGGCTTGCAGGACAGTCAGAAACTGGCAGAGGCAGCACCAGGAGACCCTGGCTTCCTCTATGGCTCTCTAGAGCAATAATGCCCTAGAAAAGCTCAGGCATAACTTTGGGTGCACTGGCTGGTTACAGAGGATCCTTGTGTAAAATACAGGAGGAGAAAAAAACCTCAAAACTCAGATATTTTTCAAACCTTGATTTTAACATATACACACAGGACACCGAATCTTATCCAATTTCTCTCTAGTTCTGTCTTCTAAGATAGCATTTTAAAACTTTTTATATTGCAGACACTTGATAGGGGTTTGGGGAACTATTATTGCTTCTGCTTTTTCTGCCAGAAATGCAAAGTGGCTCAAACTTAGGATTTCATGGATAATAACAGATGTGATTAGATTTTACTTTGGTTCTGAAACAGGAAAGCACCAAAAGAGTGAAGACCAGTGGGTTAGGGTTTTTATTTTTGACATGTATTTAAGGCACAGTTAACAAATTAACTGAATTAATAAGCTTTCTTATTATCTGTCTGAATTCAGAAGATTATAACCAGTTGGGATTGTAACAGAAGAAAACCCACAGGGAAATCATCTTTAGAAACTTCACCTCTCATATGATCTATCTGAAAGTTAACAGGGAAAATTAAATAGCTACAGAAACTTTATCAAGACTGTGAGCTAACGTTCCTTTTTTTTTCTTCTCTCAAGCTCTAATATAAAGTTTTAAGCAAGGATAAATCAATTAATTTTTCATCAGCTTTGGAAAACCTCTCACGCAGGTGCTAACCATTTCTGTTTCGGGCACACAGAGGCTTCCCTCTTCTTTCACACAAGTACGAGATTCTAGGTAGAGCCTGCATTTTTGCTCAAAAATTTGGTGTGCAAAATGATGCCAGTTCTGTATTTGCACACTTTCTATAGTTACCTCTGTGCTTCCTTTGCTTACAGTATATGTATGATGATTTCTGCTTCTGTGAAGCAGATGTATCCGAGGAGATCGCTCCTGCAAAGGCAGGAGCCGGGCTAAGCTTGCTATCCTTCACTTTTGTTTATCTGTCCCTTTCATGAGGAATGTGTTGCTTGCATTTGCCTCTTTAAGAAAGTGTCCCTGAAAGCAGCATTCCAGCCCTTAAGAGATGTTGTGGTAGTGGGAAGGTAAGATGGGAAGAAGAACAAGATAAGCAAGCCTTAACATTTGACACAAAACTGGCGTACAGCATCCTTAAGAATAATGCCCTCTGTACTACTACACAGCCTTAAAGGTAGTCGCAGCACTGGACAATTCTAACTACTAAATATGCCGACACAAGCTCCAGAAGCACCACTTTCTGAAAAAGCTCGCGTAGTGTATACCTCTGGCACACTTTAAAGTAGAAAGCAAAATGAAAAATTCAAGAAGTGCCTCATCTTTGATCTGAAGACTGCATATTCTAAAAGTAGAGAAGTGAACACAGAGTTATCAACACAGACTGGATCACTTATCCTTCAAGCTCAGAATTCTGCCTTGCCAGTGGCCTGCGTTAGGTGCTTCGCAGAAAACAGCTGGCTAATTATACAGTGTCCTAGGTGACAGAAAGGGACGAGAGGACTGTTTCTGATCCCTGCAATCAGCTAACTGGAGTATGAATTTGATGGCCCCTCCTTGTATGTAAAATTACAAATGTTATTATTGGTCATAAAATTAAGAAGTTCCTTTAAAAATCCCATTACAGTATTTAACTCTTTGACCTCTGTAGGTTAACTACCATTCATGCTGTGAAAAGAACTATTTCATGTTTATTTTTTAAATAATACAGTAAGTTTCCTAAAGCCGTTAAGACTAATGATGGAAATACATTCTATGTGACACCTATAAATGATACTCTTAAGTTCCTGATGTCTTGAAGTCTTGAAAAATATTTGACCCTATTAAAAAAGTGACATAAACAAGCTACTGACATAACTGAGTACTACAGCAAAGCTGAAGTTAATTTGTTGGGGCAAATCATGAGTTGATAGGTTTTGATCTAATTCATGTTAGCTTACCTCTGGAGTGTGCTTACTCCCACATAAGTCAAATTTCTTTTTCTTTTTGTCCTTTCTTTATTTTTAGTACATGCATTTTAGGCACTGAAAGCAGGCGAATAAGAGCTCCTTAGGGCTCTCTGCCTTAACTCTGCTAAGCTGCTGTGCCTACACACCATCCTACCCTGCAGTACCTGGGCACGCTTATTACCCGTTCTGTCTGGCTCAAACAATAACAATTCTGCAAACATCAGTGATGGTTTTGGAATACAAATGCCCATTGAATACTGCACCGAGACAGTCAAACTACCACTGACACCAGATTTTTTGACTCAAGATTTAACCCTTTGAATCACAAGGCCTTCCTGAAAATTGTTTAATAAGCTTCTTTTACCAAAAGAGAAAACATGAGAAGGAATAATACATCTTTAATTAGAAAAATTCAAATCAGCTCTTAATTTAATTCACCGTACCAGCGGCCATGATTAGATCTGCATCATGATATATCTCCACTACTATCAATTTTCATAAATGCAAACTTTCCTGAATATGGTTCTGATGTATCCTGACATTTTAAAATATGTCCTATTGTCCTTTTCTGTGCAGCAGACCAAGCACAGAGTGTTCAGTCCTATATCACTGTCACAGT
Source organism: Trogon surrucura (assembly GCA_020746105.1). NCBI lineage: Eukaryota > Metazoa > Chordata > Aves > Trogoniformes > Trogonidae > Trogon > Trogon surrucura. The sequence continues at coordinate 57,669,047 of CM036621.1, read as the reverse complement.
GGTATTAGACCAGATGGCTGCTTCCTCGCAGAATCAAGAATTAGAGATAATTTATGCTGTTCACTGTTATTAGAATGTAAAAATACAAAGAGTTTGCAGCATGCATACATGAAAAGCTGCTCAGATCCATCAGTGACATCCTGGTGAAAAGGCATTCACACAGTTCCTGCACTCTTAAAGGTAAAGTCTTATTTGGTGAAGCTATGGACTTGTGCAAAGACTATTCACTACTCTGCATAGGACAGGGCACAGGGAACTATCTGACCTAGGTTACAGTGCTGCTTTGGAGGGGAAAGAATTTTCTGAGTTGGGAGAAAAGTCCAAGAGCTGTCTTCTTCCTTCTTTATTGTAAAATAATTCTACCACCTGATCATTCCCATTAATACGTGACAGTTATTTTTGTGCCATGAAGAATAGAGTTAAAAACAGAAGCTTTCTTCATTCAGTCTGTTAATCAGTACAGAGGCATACTTCTCAATAAGACCTCATACTTAAGGGCATGAGGGTTACAGAAATTTGCTCCTGTGCCAGTGAAGGCAGCGAGTTTCGCTTATCAGGGCATCATTGCAATCTGTAAATGTGCTTGCTCTAGCTGTATGTATATATGCACCACAGCGTATGTCAAAATACTGGAGGGAAAAGATGTCAGTCAACTTATGTATTGAGTTTGAGCTCATTATAGGTAAGAATCTTATTGTCTGTATTTCAAACAGCCGAATCATTTGGTAAAATGAGTATTATTAATGCAGCTGGTTCATTTGCAGAGACTTCTCAACCTATTCAGGAATTAAAATGTCTCAAGTTCCTAAAACAAGGGAGAGAAATAAAGGGGAAAGGATCTTAGGCAGCTTGTCCATGTTTCTGCAATGAATTGTATGAAAAAAAAAGAAGTAAAAAGGTTGTTAGAACAGCCAAACGTCAAACATTGTGTGCTGTTTTATCTTTTCAGGTAAGGAAGTTTAACACAGTACTCCCTACGGATGATGCCAGAGTTGTAGTCAGATTAAGCACAAACACTCTCTCATCAGTATTTAGGAATATTACAAGAGGAGAAATGTCATTGGCATGCACTAAAATGACACACTTACTCTATGTGATCTTGGAAAAAGTGTAGCACTGAGAGAAAAATTTGGTTCAGTTCAAGTTAATCTTTAAATTATACTAAGAAACATGACTAAGAATAGATTTACTTTCAGGTCTCTGTGAGCATATAACTTGTATTTATGGCACACAATGAAAGTATCGTGACTTTGAATGACTGACTAGCACCTTATGAAAGTCATTACTTTTGTATCAAGAACAATATTTGTAACATAATGTGTTCTTAAACTGATCAGGACAGCAGGAAGCATCTAAGTGGATCACTTATCTTTATTCTGCAATTTAACCTATGTTGTGACAGGGAACAAAAAATTAGATAATTTATAATTTTCTGTCAGTTGTGCATACTTTGAGATAAGCTTGTAACTATTTGGTATAACCCCAAAATAAGGAGATTTGACTGCCAAATAAAACAGACGATGAAAGATTACTTTAGAGTATAATGAATTACTACTAGCTGACTGTTACAACAAGATCACAAAGATTTCTTGCATTTTTGTTTCCTGACTAGTGTTGTCAAGAACTGAATTTTTCTTCTGTAAAAATACTAGTACTAGTTTTATTAAAATAAAGTCTATCAGAATAGAAGATAGTTGTTATGCAGGAGCAGTAACTCGCATAATATGAGATGGCATTTCTTTCCAGCTCTTGCTGCTCCGCTGGTTCTAATAGCAACCTGGAGCTCAATTTCCTCCTCAAGAACATTGCATTTCATGTGGAATGTCAATTATTAAAATGCAGTGTCCCGTGTCTTACTTTTCACTAGATGAATTCATTTGCAAATTTGCTAATTTATGCAAATGATCCTTAACCTGTAACTGCCTGGTATGTATTTCTCAGGGCCTCTTTTCAATTCAGAAATATATATAAAGAATATGGGGCCAACAGCATGTATGTTAATCACCTCGTGTCACTGTTCCAAAACCCAAAGATTTAATCTCAGTGTAACCCAGAAGAAGTATCTGATGCTCCTTTCCACTGCTGGTGGTAAATGATCTATAAAAGATCACCTAAAATACCTCTAATCATCATCATTGACGGCAAGTATAGTTTTAGTACAATATTTTTGTGAGAAGACATGAGTTGAAACTCCCTGGTTTGTTTTTTTATTTTTCAGCTTTCAATTTTTTCAAGAGGTCATTGTTACTTACCACGGGCCAAATTGCAACTCTCAAGATTTGATCATTCCTAGAATTTAATTTTTTCCTTCAGGTAGTCAGTGGTCGAGCTGCAACTCATTCTTTTCCCGATGATCTGTGCATAAGTGCCATTCTGGATTTGTCACCCCATTTCTGGTTCCATCATGAGCACAACCACTGTGCACCTACAAATGTTCTTTTCACTCTCCAGATGATCTCTGGAAGCTCAAATTCCTCCTGTCTGCAGTCCTTATGACTGAAGGAACATCCAGCAAAATGCAGCTGAGATACTAATTTTTGCCTGATTTCTCCTTGCTGCCCACACAAATCGCTTCAGTGATTTCAGGTACCACTGACAGTTTAGAACCTGTTGATGAAACTGGTCGCTGTTGGGGATTTTAACAAAATCTAAAATGAGGCAATTTTCCTTGGTGTTGTTACTGTTCAGTAACTTCCCATAGTCCAAATAAAATGATCCAGATTCCCTGTGGTGTAATTGGAGGCACAACTCCATTGATTTCAGTGACCTGTGAATGGCAGGCAGGACTGTGGTCCAAGGTCTCCTCTTAACAAACCAGCTACAGCCTGCTTTCTCTTGATTATTATCTGATTTACAGGTCCTTGTTCTAGATGCCTCTTACAAGGGGTAGGTGAACAAAGCTCCTTTCCAAGCCAACTGCAGAGATCATTCCTGGCCAGCATGGAGGTCCCATGGCCAGGGCTCACCCCTGAGCCTGGGCTGCAGGGCACACGTCCTTTGTGAGGCTCCTGCCCAGCCAAGCAGCCACCCCTAGGCCTTTGCAGGAGACTTGCTCTCCTCAACTTACCCCAAGTTTTGTTTCCCCAGGGTGTAAGGGAGGGAGGGAGGGATGCGGTGCCACCAGCTGACAGGCCAACATGCTGTCAGGCCAACCCCAGCACGCTCTTCTGGAGCTGGAGCCATCCTGTGCCTCAGTGTTTAGTTTGGCTTTAGAAAGTCTAAAGCCGAGAAATGTTTGGCTGCTTTATCCCTGCTTTTGTGTTCAGGTTTGTACGAGAAAATCTCAAATTGCTACTTGCTGTGCATTGTGCAGACATTTTAGCACAAAATCGACATCTCCAGTATCAACTGCTCACACTACCCTGAGGTCTCAGGTATTTGATTTCATTCCTGCTAGGACAGCAGCAGGGAAGTCTAACTAATAGAACTGTAGTTTTGAAATGAAAAAGTCTTTCACTGTATTTTGTTGCACTAGTTATCTGCACACATTCAAATATTCGAGTTTCAAAGTAGCCTTTAAGCTACTGTTTAATTTCTCCGCAGATGACAATGTCTCTTTAAATCTACCCTGAAGATATTCCTTCTGGCCCAGAAGATGCCAAAATGACTTGATGATTTATTTATGTGGAGCTTGGCAGACCATAGTCCAGATTGTGGCTGAGGCTGAATTTTATGAGCGTTCCCCCTAGTGAGTATATTTAAAAATTAAAAAAAAATAATCAAAAAAGGCCTTTATAGAGCTTGGCATGAGATTCAAGCAAATATTGTCAGGAAGAAGAATGACTAGGAAAAGAGTTTTAGGACAGAATATAAATATTAATTTATTAATAATGTTTTGTGTGTCAAGAATCAGAATTTTCTCGTGATCTTCAAAAAATTAGAAGAGTGAAGGAGGCATTTCTCATCTCAGCAGAAGCTAACATTTAGTCTGGAATTTTTTTAGCCATACACAGCTTGGCATTTTGTACTGGGAACTGGCCTTTTTGTCCACAGAAAGATGGATGTCTCATTGTCATTCCAGACCATACAAGCGGCATGCTGGTGCAACGATGTAAGAAAGCAATTTTCTGCCCTATTTTATTGATTTATAGTATTTTAGTAAAGTGATAAAAACTTAATGCCAGGGATAAAAAGGAGACTCATCTGATGTAGGGGCAGTAGAAAAGGGTAGAGAATGAGGAGGATCCAGCATCAATACTTATTTGCCATGTTTTCTCAGGTCTCTCCTGTACTAGACCACCAAATAAATTATAAAACTGTGTCTAAACTCTTTGACTAAGGTATTTTCTAGGTATTAATCCCATCTTTGGAGGCACAGCTTGGTGCAGGACTCTAGCTTTTGGAACCACATACACGCACAAGCACAGCCAAATCGTATGAAGGGACACAACAACAAGGACAAACGCCCATAGTTCTCACTCCTCCAGGCCAGGAGGCTCAGTGCTGGGCAGATGGATCCAGGGGCACTTCTGCATAGCGGGAATCAGCAGCAAGCAGGAACGTGACTCTACAGCATTTTGTCTGCTTCACAGCAGTTCCTCGGGCGGTTTCTCCCAAGTGGGTTACACTATTGCTCTTGGTTCACTTTCTTGCTTGCTTGAGGGGAGCTCCTGAAGCAGATAAGCCTGAGGCACAAACTCCTGTGTCCGTTGGGAAACATCTTGTCTGGATACTCTCTCAACCTTTTGGCTCAGCGTAGGGGGTCTTGCTACACCCATGCAAGTTTTGAGCCCCTGTCTCCTTTCCTAACACCAGGAAATAAGGTCCCTCAGGTCCAGATTCATAAAAACTGAGCTTATGCCAATTTATAGGCAGAACAAATTGTGTTCAAAGTAATTCAGCTGAAACTTATTAGACACTGTTCTTGGATGTTGTATACAAGTGAATATAGGTGGGATGTCAGTAAATGAGAGCTGGACCATGCTAGGAGGCAACATTTTCACTCACAATGACATCCTCCACTTTTCTACAGACAATATAGGGGATATTCCTGAAGCTCTCCTCAAAGGGAGCTTCAAAGGAAATTTAAAGGCATTTGGGACATTATATTGTTGATAAATCAAGGCCAATGGGAAAAATATCCAGTGGCTATATCCATGCTTTTTGGGCTTGCTTGGTTTTTACAGTTATATCGGAGAATTCTTCACACCGCAAATATGATGGGAGAAGACTATTTTACAGCCTAGCACTAAACTAACCTTATGAAGTCACATCTATTCTAGTTCACCAAGTGAAGTATTTATTTGCCCAAGGAAAGAGCCCAGATATGAACTAAGCTATACAGAGCCTGGGCAGTTTCAGCACTGGGAGTCCCGTGTGAAATAAAGGGAATATCACTCCAAGGAAATTGCTTGCTAGGTCTTAGTCCTCCTTGGAAACCCTTAGCTGATGCGCCAGAAGCACTGCTTCATTTCTAACCAAAATTATTTCTAAAGGATACACTCAGAGTGGTGAGAGTGTACGTCTATTGCTGACATAATTTCAGAGGATTGAAAATTATGTCAAAACTTGTGGTCAAAAAGGTGCTGTGTGGAACACACACAGCTGGTAATGCTGCCAGGGAAGCAGATTTAAAAGCCAGAAGAAAGTAGTAAATGGCATCTTTGACTTCACATAGTAAACTACCCAGGCCTTTGGAGAACTGCACTGTGTAAATTCAGATGCTGACACCAGGTGAGGAACAAATGAAAAAAAAACCACATTGTTAATTTAACTTCAGCCTCACCATTTTATTTCACTCTCTTATAAAATGGAACAAGTCCTTGTACTTGACTCAATTTTGTGTTTTTAATGACCTGTCAAAAGCACATTCAGGGCTTATTGTATTTATATTTTTAATTAGGTTAGTAAGAAGCCGGGCTGCTTACACTTGATTTTTTAATTAACTGTGAAAATTCCTGCACCAGGATGATACTGTTCACATTGATACGTGTGCTTCTGTTACATTGGGTTTGTTGTGTGATATACTGGAGATAGAAGAAGCGTCACAGGAAAGGCATGACTAAACAGTGCTTCCCAGATTGCTGGAGCACTGATGGGAGCTGGTTACGTATCATGCAATTAATTCCTTATATTCTAACATGCAGCTCAGGCCAGTATTAAAAGAAAATCGTGTCAGGTCAGGCCATCTCCCTAGCATTTTTCATTTCTATGTTACACTCTGGATGTGTAGGCTTTCTTGCTTATGCAAGAAAGTCACACCTTGTGATCTCTGGTGACTCATGATCTCTAGCCATAGAACAAATAGGACACTGACTGTGGCTTCTGGCTGTCTTCTGATTGCTATGGGATGCCTTAGCCGTGGCCTTCTTGAACGCCTGTTCTAGATCTTTCACTGTTTCATCGTATTTGTGTTTTTTTGCTCAAAATTCGTAAGAGTGGGTATGAATTGAAGGTATCTAATTCATTGCACAACAGTAACTGGGTGGGAATGAATTCTATTTAATATATTAGGTTTGATTTCAATGAGGATGCTAAAAATGGAGGTACAGCTATTCATACAGGCAATTGTAACCTCTGTCCCTGTAATCAGTTTTCTGCTGTTAACACTAATAATAGATGTTGCTTATAGAAAGCAATGCATTGCTCTGGAAGGTTTGGATCCACACACCTCGCTGCAATACCATCAATATTCTAACTCACTTGCAATTGTTACAAGAAGTGAGAAGAGAAAAATTACCAAGCAACTTCGATTTGCACAGGTAACCTGAGCTAATTACACGGTTACCAAACAATAGCACAGGAGGATTAACACAATTTACTCTACAATTACCACTGCTTCCAGAGAAGTTGCCATGTGGCTAATCATATAATTACATATGTTATTCCACAGTAACTATGCAAGACTCAAGTCAAGAGAGTAGGTTGCACAAACAGCAATATCATTGGTAAGCTAAAGAGGTCTGAGGGTTTCAAGAAATGACATGAGTTTTATTAGATGGATGATTTTCACATTTTTATTAGTAGCCTCAGAGGTCTGGAGCAGAGCCATAACAGTGCTGGAGGAGCTAAGGAAGAAGTCCTCAAGTCTATCCAAGGAGCTCCGAAGCGCAGAGGCATCGGCTCTCATGGGTACATTTATATCCCTTTTAACTAGTCCCACTGCATGAGGCAATGCAGAAAGCGGATCGTTCTTCTGTTCCCTCAGAGCAAGGCATTAAATTTTGTCTGGCCTGTAAACAGCCAGACACTGAAGGAAGATTTTTAAGCCCTTGTCTTGTGCAGCCAGCAGGATCAGCTTCAAATCTATTTTAAATAAGCCATCTTGCCTACAAAATACAGACCTTGTACTCTGCTTAAAAACCCAGTGACTCGTGCTCCAGATACCAAGGACATGAACACAAAGTGCCAAAGAAAATGAGAGAGATTACTCAGCCAACCAAGCATAGACCATGGACGACTTGTAGTCCAGCACACTGAGGCTGCATTTTTAAACAGACTTGGACAAAGAAACCATTAAGAACACAAAATAAGGAGATATTGCTCTATAGTTAATATAAGGGAGAACAATGTTTTGATTAATGCTTCCCCATTAGCATATGGACAAGCTAGATTGTGTTACCTGATTATGGGCTGAGTTGATAATGTGAAAGAAAAAACATGCTCAAAACTGGAGTAACAACAATTATGGTTCATGGGTGACACCACTAGTGACAGCTGAGAGACAATATTACAAACTGGGGATCTCTAAATAATTATTAATACCTACTTGTTCAGATATATTTGAATTTGTAAAATAAACTCTTTTCATGCTTCCACGCTGAAGTAATGGCATGTCTACTTGTTAAAAAATTCACAGAAATAACCTACATTAAGAAACTGAACTTTGAGTTCCAGATATGGACCATCTGCTTACAGTCTGCGGGGCAGGAGGTTTCTGAAGTAATCTCAGTTAGCAATAAAATTTGTGAAAGTCTCAAGACAACTGGCAACAACCTGCAAGCTGCAAAACAGCACTTTAACAAAAGAAGGGTACTGATAACAAATATATCAAGGGTGAGTGTCACGAGGATGGAGCCAGGCTCTTCTCGGTGACAACCAATGATAGGACAAGGGGTAATGGGCTGAAACTGGAACATAAGAGGTTCCGCTTAAACTCGAGAAGAAACTTCTTCTCAGTGAGGGTGACGGAGCACTGGAACAGGCTGCCCAGGGAGGTTGTGGAGTCTCCTTCTCTGGAGACATTCAAGACCTGCCTGGACACGTTCCTGTGTAGCATAATCTAGTGTAGCATAATCTAGGCATTCCTGCTCTGGCAGGGGGATTGGACTTGATGATCTTTCGAGGTCCCTTCCAATCTCTAACCTTCTATGATTCTATGATTCTATGATAAGGTTTTGGGGGATGTCTGACTACCACAGGAACGGACCCAACATAATGACCCAGGAGGTCCCTGAATAGCGTATGTCCCGATCCTTCGGCAGTATGGGCTCTGCTCTGTATGCAGCAGCACACGACGCTGTGTTTTAAAACGCTTCTCTTAATCTCTTAAGACGCAAGGGAAGCATCTGCTGGAGCATCTAAAACAAACAGCCCTAAATCTTGCCTGATCAGTCTTAAATGCACCTAGCGCCTACCTCCCCCGGTGTTTGCCTATTACTGTTTAAACCTGTGTACATTGTTCTCATTGCTGGAAAGATACGGTAACGCTTCATGATGCTCTCTCTCGACTCTAATGCTGCATGGCAGTCGCTTTCTTTAGGCCCCAGCTCTTACCTACATCTGTGCTTAGTGAAGTGAGACTTTAATTTGCTACACCACGCCAAGGTATTAATAGACAATTATTTATTGCAAATCTGAACCATTTATACTGTTTACTGGCTGACACAATGTAAAATTTTGATCCAAATGTTAATGTGTCCATGACATTGCATAATTCTGTTCCATGCCAAGGTTTTTTCTTTCCTAAATGAATCGAACTTGCAATATGAGGAAATAGAGTTTTTAATGGATGAATGATTTACAGTCTCAAACTTACAAGACTGCTTGCTTGTACAAATAAGGGAAAACTGACTAATTAAAATAGCACAGAAAATTAGAAGAATTTAGAATTTTAATGGAGGCAGAATTAGAGGGAGAAAAATGGAAATAAGTTGCGAAGATTTAAAGGGTAAATGAATGACTCTTACGTTAGTCATTTTAACGCAATTATATTTTTTAGTGGACATCTTTGAGAACAGACAGTCTTACAAACATTCAGTTGAGTAGAGCACTGATAAAAATCACCTATTCGTAAAGAACCATATGGATGGTAAAGCACTTCGAAGTCTCCAAACGTTCAGTGAAATTACCTTTACAAATATTTTTTGCAGGTGGAAAAAAAAGAAAAAGACCTTTATAGATAGGCAATTTTCATTATACAGAACACATAATTTCAAGTGTTTATCTCATCAGGTTTAGCTATCATGTTTTTAATGAATTCTAGACATGGAATCTTCTTTAACTGATACCTGTGGGAATATTCAAAATACAGACATATGAATTAAAGTAATATTTTTCCAGAGCTCACTCCTCTTGGCTTTTTCTGCTGAACTGTGCTAAGTTGTTAATCTTTTTCCAGCTTTGCAAGCAGATATTGTTACAATAAAGAGTTATAAGGCAGTTCTAATTAAATCTTGCATAACTATACTCAAGTAGTAATAACCAGGACATGTCATCAACTCAACATACAAGACACATTTAAAGCCCTTGTAATATTTCAGCTTATATGGGCAAGATTACACTGGAAACGGCTCTACCAGATAGAGAGACTAAACTTAATTCAGGTTTTCCTGAATACCAGGAAAGGTGCCCTTATTAAACACCTCATCTGGGGAACAGCAGAACAGCTCCATTTCCCCCCTTTCATTTTGTTTTTTTCAGATTTGGCAAGAACATAAAAGGCTCCAGGTATCATTCTGGGACATCAGAAACATGAAGAATGGCACTACATGAGTACTAGTTTTATTAACATGCCACAGGTTTGTGAATGACAAGCCCATGGAAGCAATGGTAACAGGTAAGAGGTAAGAAGATGCATTTCTGTAGCCAGTGTGACTTTGTGTGCCACATAAAGGAAAATAGACACTGCACAGATCTGAGATCCACGAAATAAGTGGAAATGGGATCACACCTGTAAGTCACAGGCCAGTGTCGATACAGATTTTTTCAGGAACATCTTGATAGGTATTTTCCTTGCATGTAAAGTGCAAAAATCAGGCTGAAGTCGGAAAGTTGTTAAATTACTTCATTTTTCAATCCTGATTTGAGAAGAAATAATATATAATTGTGATTCCATGTCTGAATGGCCTCATGAACCAAACCATTGCATGTGTTGCTGTCAATAGGTTGGCATCCTAGACAAGGAAGTGCAATAGCAGCCAGTCGGCTTTTCACAGGTTAGGGTTGGGCCAGCCGCTAAACACTAAGAGATGCTCTCAACCCCCTCTCCCTCCCTAAATGGGAAAGAAGAGGGAATGAGGCAGAGAGACTTACAGATTGGAAAAAGACTATTAAAACAGCTTTAATGAATAAGGAAATAATAAAAATAGTGAAATATATACATATGTACAAAACTGATATCAAACCTGACTCTTCCCCTGATAACAATCCCCACTGGTGCTGCAGAGCAGGCAGCACCAGGGAAGCCCCAGGCTCAGCGGCGGTGGGGAGCTGGGTAAGGGAGCTGGATTCAGGAACTCAGGATTGGGATCAAAGGGAGAAGATCAGATGGAGTCCTCCCTGGATGCCAGCCATTGCAGAAGAGAAGAAAAGAGGAAGAAGACCTAAACCCTCATGATTCCTCAGTTTTATACTGAATATGACATATATAGAATGGAATACTCCTGTTGGTCACTTGTCCTGCCTGTAACTCAGCAGAGGTGCAACCTTCTACTTCCTTGTGAACCCTCTTACTTCTCAGCACCCCCAGCGTGGCACATAAGAGCCAGCAGTGACCTTGGTCACTATGGGAATAAGTATCAAGAAGAGCCTTTCTGCATACCAATCCCAGGCAGTAACTGTAAACATCAGGTGTTATCACTGCCAGCAGCACACACTGTCTGCAGAAACACGCTGCTGACTTCAGAAACTGGAGCTTCTGAGAAGAGACCGAGCTGAGAAGTAAAAATCACTGAACAGAACTGGTTCTGTTTAGTTCAAACCAGGACACTGCTCAAGCACCAGTTGCTTCTTTGGGGGTCTTTAGAACTAAACAAACATAAGAATAGTTATTTTGAAGCCTATCATAGTACTTTGTAAAATATGATCACAGAATCACAGAATCATAGAATGCTAGAGGTTGGAAGGGACCTCAAAAGATCATCTAGTCCAGCCCCCCTGCCAGAGCAGGATCACCTACAGTAGGTCACACAGGAACATGTCCAGGCAAGTTTTGAATATCTCCAGAGAAGGAGACCCCACAACCTCCCTGGGCAGCCTGTGCCAGTGCTCTGTCACCCTCACAGTGAAAAAGTTTTTCCTAATGTTTTTGTGGAACCTCCTGTGCTCCAGCACCTGTTGCCCCTTGTCCTGTCATTGGATGTCACTGAGAAGAGCCTGGCTCCGTCCTCCTGACACTCACTCTTTGCATATTTATAAACGTGAATGAGGTCACCCCTCAGCCTCCTCCAAGCTAAAGAGACCCAGCTCCTTCAGCCTTCCCTCATAAGGGAGATGTTCCACTCCCTTAATCATCTTTGTGGCTGTGCTGGACTCTCTCCAGCAGCTCCCTGTCCTTCTTGAACTGAGGGCCCAGAACTGGACACAATATTCCAGATGTGGCCTCACCAGGGCAGAGTAGAGGGGAAGGAGAACCTCTCTCGACCTACTTGCTACTCCCCTTCTAATACACCCCAGGATGCCATTGGCCTTCCTGGCCACACGGGCACACTGCTGGCTCATGGTCATCCTGCTGTCCACCACGAGCCCCAGGTCTGTTTCCCCTACGTTGCTCTGCAGCAGTTCAGTTGCCAATACACAGGCAATACACAGGAACTAGCATGCAGCCAGTGACCCCAGTGACAGAAATAATGTCACTGTGAAGTTGAATGAAATGAAGAACAAGCAGGATTTTGGTTACCATCCCTCCAAGTACAACAGACAGAGCTGTCCCAAACAGTCACTGTTCCTGCTACAAATCAGACAACTTCTTTTGTTTTTTTAAACACGCATTCTCATTGAGATGTCTTTCTGAGCTACCAGGATACCCAATGTTGACGTACATTAATGACAGGATGCAATTTTTATTATTATTGTTCTGTAATACAGAATATGACTAACTATGGTTTGTTTATTATTCATAATACACAATGAGAGGAGACACCAGAACGGCTCTTTTGGAGGCTTCGCATGCTAGGCTGCAAATATGTATTAACAACAGTACACATTTCTGTGTTATGGTTTCATAAAATGCATTTGCATAATTTGAAATCATAATCCCAAATGTGCAGTAAAAAGCCTATGAAAAATAGTTACTTCTCATCTACTATACAATGGTTAATTTTAAACTTCACTGTCTCGGATGTGGGACTGGTTATTAGGGATTTTTTTATAATGGGAAGACAGCCTAGCCCATCCTAGAGAATTAACCCTGGCAAAATGAGCCAATCGAACAAGAACCCTCTGTAAAAAGGAAAAGATGGTTTGCAAGTAATTTGCATGCACACTTCATTTAATATACTTTCAGGCTAAGACGTTACTTCCAATATCATACCGGAGACTGAAATAAACAGGAAATGCCGGCAGGTCTGGCTGCACAGCACTCTGGGGGCCTCTGCGTGCACAAATGTGTGATGGGAGCCGAGCAGAAATTAGCCCAGAGTAGAAGTCAGCAGCGCTAGGAAGCCATCCTTGGGCTCTGAGCGAACCTTTGCGAGAATGTGGTGCATTCAAATTCCACTGCCCAATGAATCCCCCGACAGTTTTCTCCCGGTTTGATTGCAGAGACTTGTGTGTTTTAGTCTGGCTTCCATTTAACTGCAGCCACTCGCAGGAAAAGCCTGACTAGCTACATCTAACTCTCAGGTGTTGCAACTAAGGCTGTATGTATCTCACAACTACAATTCTTGTAAGGGGAAACAACGATTTCTACTTCTCTTCTTTATAAAGCATGGCACAGACTGGCTACTGTGCTATTTACTTAGAGAATTTGACTTTTGAACTGCTTTTGCTACATATACATTATCAAGTGATTAATGGTTAATTAGCATTTTGCTAATGGAAAATAAATTTAATGGGAATAAGTGTATACCATTGCATTTCCCATTTTAGCTCAAATTAACACATTTGCATTTTTATCAATAAAAATCTATGAGTTTTCTTCTTGCTATGCCAAATGAAAAGTCTTAATTATATTTAAGGCTCCAGTCCTTTAACAGATATCGTCTGGCACCCTGCTGCTCTCACACCTGTCTCTTGCACCTTGCCAGCTCTGAAGTTCTCTTCCTTAGAGCATCGTTTCTTGCAATATGGAAAATCTCAGTATTCAGCTATTTACCAGAATTTCTGGGCTTTGGTTCCTGTAAGATCTATGGTGGTTTGTTCAGACACTTAGCTCTGCAGATGAATGTATCTGGAATTATTGGGATGTTCTCTTTGATGGGATGAAGGGGAGAAATGAGTCTTCATAGCAAGTTTATCCTTAATTTTTTTACAGAATGAGATGGCTTGAAAGCTAAAGAAGGTGGAAGTCTCCAGGAAAATAAATACAAACCTATTTTTTCACTGGAGACTTCTATTGATTTACAAACCACCAGGAAAATGTACATTTTATGGCTGCTAAGAATCACAGCTTGTCTAGTCACAATCCACTACTCCTGATTTCAGTTGATCCTGAAAACAGTAAAATAAACTGTTCCTGCAACAAAGGACAATAGTTATTCTTTTCATTCACCTTTCCTTTATATCAACACAGACAGCTAATTCAGGTGAACCTACCTATATTTGTCATTGCCAGGGAGCGCAAAACATAAAGAATTCACACAAAAGAAGATAATTTCACTTTTTAAAGTTTCATTCTGTTATGTTATCATTTATTTACCCAGAAAGTAGCATTTTCAGACACGGCTACTAAGGCCATACTGTAGCTATTATTAATCAATAAATGGGAAAGTCAGGATTAAGGGGAGAATGCATTTTAACAGGGATTGCTTTTTTATGATGAGTTTGTTTGTGCTGTTCACCAGAGCTGCACCAAGGCTATTTTTCGAGGAGATCCACTGTCATCTTGTAATAAGTAGCAGATTATAGAAAGAGAGTAATTTCCAACACTGGAAATGGCAGGTGGGTAACTTAAATACTTAGCTAAAATCAACACTTTCAAAGCCCCCCATGTTTCTTTCAACAGTTGCCTTGTTTGGGACTGGATCAAGACAGACACCACCCAGCTCCTGGGAGTGTTCAGTCACATCAATATTTCATCCAGATTTTCACGGCTGAGAAGAGTGACACAGGAGCTGAGTGGCACTGGCAAAATGGCATCAGCCAGAGTTTGCAGAAAGCCTGGAATTGTACTTGAAAGCAGTGGGACCTTCCCATCTTTCAACAGAAGGGAAGATCTGCCATTGCCCAGGGTGAGAAAGTACAGATGTCACTGCTGTTGTGACCACTTGGAAAATCTGCATTTCCTGAGCTCCATGTAGAAGCATTGCCTAATGGAACTATTGCTCCCAGGTGACACTTACACATGCTTCTTAACAGGATGATGTCCTGTCCAACCACTGCTCCAAAGAGGACACAGAGCTACAGAGGTGGAGGGAGGGGGGAAGGTGTTACGTTGGATCCAGATCATCTTAATCTGGTTCTGACATTGCCTAAGGAGAAAGTACTAGAGGAAGGCAATGCAATGTGATATGAATAGTTTTAAAAAAGCTTGGGGGGAGAAGAGCAGTTCATATTTTTTTAACCCACCCTGCTGCTGACATCAAGAACAGGATCTACTTTACACATCTAAGAAACAACGAAATGTGTGTATTTTGTTGTAGGGCACCTGACTTGGTGCCAAATGTGCCTCACATGACATTTCCACCATGATTTAGCAAAGGTGTAGGGCTTTTTTTTTGCCTCTCCAACAGGAATACAGCTGCAGGAGTGAGGGTAATTCTAGTCTGCCTTACCGGCATGCAGCCATCCTGAAGTCAGCAGAGCTTTCAGAAAAGTAGAATTTGGCTTTGCAGCAGACAACAGTGTTGCACTTTCAAGCCCGATGTGCTTCAAACCTATTAGCAGCAAAATTCAGAGTCTGAAAACTCAGGCTCCCTTTTTGCACATGAAAACTGTGGGAGCAATTAAGGCACTTGGACTTCCAACTCCCTCGTTTGTAGGCACAAGCAGGTTGTTAGACATCCAAGTAGCAATAATCAAGAGCACAAAATTGCTGGCGCGAAAGGGAGTTTAAAAAAAAAACGCCAGGCCATTAAAATGTGTGACAAAGACTCAAACAGAGGGATATGATTAAAAATGGCAGACAATGAAGAAAAACCTAGAAATGGATGAAGTTTTCTATAATCTCAATTTCAAGTTCAGGTTTTTTAATGGCAATAATTTACAAGAATAAGCAAGAGGATAACAGCAGGAATGTGATGTATAGAAGTAAATTTGGGCCTAAAATAGCAAATGAACTTTGTAATGAAGTACTGTTGAGAGGTATATTGCTACCTTTAAATATTAAGCTATTCCTGTAAGGTGTCTTTTTAAGGTGTGATATAATATTTTTTGCTCATTTTAATAGAAATAATAAAATGAGATACTAAAAAGACATCATTATTCAGAGGAGTAAGAAGAATTTAGATCTCCTACACTTAAGAGAAAAGAGCATCATACCAGAACTGCTGCTGTACCCAAATATCGGTGAGTCACCATTTATTTAGTTATTTTTAACCACGTGGGTGAAAAGGAGTGACCTGCTTTCCAGGTGAGATTGATATACATGTGAACTCTGCATGAGCATAGTTAAAAACTACTTTATTTCTGGCAAAAATAAATAGCTGGCAGGAACTGAGTCCTCTCTTCATTGAAGGAATGCTATGGGGCTGGATATAGCCCCTGCAATAGTGCAATAAAATGAGATGAGCTTAACACTACCAGATGGTACCCTGTGCAGTGCCTGAAATAAAATAGAGAATTAGGGTGCCCTAAGGTGTGCACAGGGAAGGCAATTACATGAAATAAATGGGCCTCAGGCCTAGATGATGCTCAAGTATGCTACACAGGAGACAGATAGTACATCTGGCGAACAGATTTTATCACACACTGGAAAGCTATAAAGCATGCCGCTGAATTTCAGATCTGGGTTTCACAATGACATTTTACCTGTGTTGGTATTCAGTGCTGTTTATTTTTAAAGGTGCTGTAATCTCAATGATGTGTTTTAAAAGCCTTCTTAACATTGTTTTCTGATGTGCCCCATTTTTTGGACAGATTGATGTAACACAATGCTTTTTCACGGACAAAATACGAACTACTTTGGCTGTAGACGATCATGTTTTTATTTAATATATCACATTGTTGATGTGATTTTCGTAATATGGTTATACTTGTCAGCACTCACTGCTTGGGAGAAAGCCAGTATGTTTTTAAAGTTAACTCCCACTTCTCCATTTCATTGAAAGGTCTCACTGACTATAAACCAGCACAAATTCCTTGAGGTTTAAAGCAGATATATTAGATTGTGTGAGAAAATCTTTACTAGAGTGAATCAAAGCGATATTTTACGCCTATCACTAGAAGGAATTTCACTCAGTTTTGTAAAATTCTTGCTCCATTTGACATTAAGATCTTTTTAAATTTACGTTTATCAAAGCAGCGTTCAAACTGTTAAAGGCACTGATGAGAGCAGCATTCAATCTGTGGTGCTGTGACTTTTTGTTTTGTTTTAATGAAGAAATAATTTGGAGCTTTCCACAGACTTCAGTGTTTCTGGTATCTCTAATTCCTCCCCTTTCACCTTTTCCATATAAAGCTATCCAAGGGAGTTAAAAATGCTACCAAACTTGCATAAAAGGAAAAATTTGAGAGCCTGTAAGGTGAATATTCCTGACAGAAGGATCTGTTGGCTGTGAAATAGTGTCTCTATGGAAATGGTGAAAGCTCCATTCCCTTGAGACATTTAAAATTAGAAGAAACAAAGCACTAGTACACTCTAAGGATATAATCCTGTTCTGGCCCCCTGTGGACAGAATAAATATTTCTAATATCCGAAACTCCATATACTATTATTGTTCATAATGCAGAACTACAATTTAATAATGTTAAGGGTTTGACTTGAGGCTTGCTTACACAAGAAAATTTACTCATATTACTACACTGGTATAACTATATCACTGTAGTTGTATCAGTATAATCTGCATATATCCTCTCTAATAAGTGCCTTATTTGGATTATTGTATATCAATTCTAAAAGCCACAGAATTACAATAACACGAGTAAATTTTCTACACTCAACTCACCTTCCTAGCTTCTGGGAATCTGGGAATCTTGCAATTATTAAGTTCTAGTTGCAGGAGAAATGCATGAATGTGGGCATGATGCACCAAATTTCCACTGAAGTTTATTGTCAGCTGTATGTACCACGGAAGATGGATATTGATGGCAAAAGCAAAGTGTCACTTAAAACTCACAGAAGTAGCCTCACTTGAAAAATGCAAGTAAAGCTACCTTGGTTCAAGGAATGGACAAACCCACTCTTTGAGTTTGTTGCTACTGGCTAAGCAGTCTCAAAACAGGGCTGTTTCTAAGCCCCTCCTCAGGATTTTCTTGATATTATTATGTAAATTAGTATCAAAAGACAGGAAAATTATGGGAAAGTTTTATGGAATTTTCTCTGAAATACAACAGTTACTTCACCAGGGTCCTTCCCCTGAGAGTACACCTACTGCATAAAATCGAGCAAAACTTCTTGTCCATAATTTGAAGCAATATGCAGCAGCATTTTGAGAAGACTACTTGTGAGTTTTCTTAATTGCAGGGACTTTACCACAGTCACTATTGAGAGGAAGCAGGGGGTTGGAATATTTTCATACTTCAATTAAAATTGTGGCATCAACTTTGTGTTTTGGGTATCAGCCTAAGCAAATTTTCAAGGCTAACAACGGGTTATAAAATATATACAATGACAAGCCATTAAATACAGCAGTGCAGTTGGGCAATACTCTGGGTACAATTAGCACTGCCAAATAGTGCCTTTCAACCATCAGTTATTCAAAAGCTCTGCCTGTCCTGCTATGTCTGCAGTTCTGTATTTCACCAAGCGACAGTCCTGAATGGATCTTGAATAGGCTGCTGAATAAGAGCAGTTCTTTGACTTAGCAAGAAAGGAAGAGACAAAGAAAATAAATGTGGGGAAGGGAGAAATAAAAAGAAGGGAAGAGAAAGATCCTTAGCTTGCACAGATAATCTCCTTGACCAACCGCATATTTTTGCAGATCCCTCCTCCCATTCACACACGGCGCCCAGCCCAGAGACGAGCCTCATCAGCCAGAATTTCATTTGTATGGCTTCAGTCTAAAAGACTAACTTATTTCTAAGTGGCCATGACCTCTATTCCGCATTGGTACAGCTACAGAAATCATGAAAGAACAAGAGTAAGACCTCCCAGAGAGAGAACATGAGTGAATATGGCTCCTACATAATGAGTTGCCCTGGTATTACCGGCTACTTGCTGATTTGACTACAGAAGTCTCCAACTAAAGACACTGGGCCAAATACTCTTGTAGTGTAAATTATGTGTTCTTCAATGTGCTCAGTGGTACTATGCCAGTTTGCAACTATTAAGGACCTTGTCCTTAAGGCTGTTGCCATAGAAACAATGTTCCAACTTGCTGAGGACTAAGGATGAGATTCAGGTGGATATGGGATCCACTTGCCACTGTAGGCATCTAACTTCAAAATTTAGATCCTATTATGTTCCTCTCACCCCATCCCACCACAATCTCTATCAAAATCTCAAGGCACCTAGAGCTTCCATGCTTCCTTGTGCCTAAAGTTCTGGCCAATCTCAGGAAGACTTTAATGTTGACCACGCTCAACACAGTAAAACCAATCCTGTGCCACAGCCCCGCAGGGTCTCCAGCACCAGGATTACCCCGTGGCTCTGGAGCTTTACCCGACAAGAGATGTTACGTTGCATGGGGCAGAAGCTGTACCAGTAGGAGGAAGAGCTAATGGGAACAGCTCTCTTTCACCCATCCAGCCGCTGTCATATGCGTCCACCACCAAAAGCCTTTGTGTCTGCCTGACAATGCTCCATCAGTGACACGCGGCAGTTCTTTGTCCAATTTTCATTTTTTCATCTGTTTAGCTACCCAAACTGCTCAGCATATGAGGGTTGAGCTACACTACTTAGACGTGACTGAGCCTGTTATACTTTTCCTGCTTCTTGAACGGCCAACCCAATCCAGCTGTACACAGCAGTGCCAAATCCAGCCTGGGCCACAAGACTGTGCAGGTCATTTTACATTTATGCATGGGCCCGTGAGATTCAACTGATTAGTGGCTGTTGATGACAGTGAGCACAAAAGGGACATAATGATAACTGCAGTTAATTCCTGTAGAAATTAATGCAGCTATTCAAATAATTTTTTCAGTCATTTTTCATTCACACCTTCTTGGCTGCTACAGCTCTGCCATGAATGCACTTTTTTCACTTACGTTATTCATAGTCATATGATTTAAATGAAGTACAGTGCACTCAGTGGAAAGGTTGTTCTGCAAATGTTCTTTGCCAAACAAATAATCTCTAAAATGAGTTTACTGATAAATAAACATCTCAAGTTGCCATAAGTAGAATATCAACAAACTCACAGATTAGTTGTTTTGCAAAAGGTGGGTTTTAATCATGATGGAATAGTGTAAATAAATGAAATATCAATACTAATTATTTATATGCATTCAAGAAAGAACTAATGATGATTACCAAGAATGGCCTAACATTCAGTAAGGTTATGGAATACTGGAATCACTTCAGGGTGGCACTGATGTTTAAAACGTATCCTCTAAGGAACTACAGGCCTATCCCTTTGGTATCTGGAACACGCAAGAGAACAGAAATAGCTAGAAGCAAGGCAGAGGCAACTGGACACTGGATTGCCCTGCTGTCTTGAATAGGAGAGGGAACTGAACATAGTCTTGTTTATTTGGACTCACAGTGCATTAAAGGAAAGTAGTTTTTCGAAAATATGTTGACACTTTACTTACAAATCATGATTAACCTATAGAAATACAATGTGACAATATAGCAAAAAGAAATAAATGTGTATTGGTTGCGTTCTGCATGATTAATGCTTCTTTCCATCAGACACATACATTTCATTTTATTAAAGATCACATTTCTGATTGCAAGAACTTGATCATAAATAAAGCATACAAGTGGAAGTTGGAAATCTTCTAATATTAATGACAAGAAAAATGGATTTATTGAAGTCACCTGCAGTTCATACATACATAAGCACATAAAATGATAAGCCAACAGGAGGTACCATCTCAAACTTGGGAGAAAAGATTATTTTTTTAAATAGCTTAATAATAATATCAGTACACTTAGACAAAATTCTTTCTGTGTTCTGTGACTAAAAAGAAGACAATAACAGCTATTTATCAGCCTGTGCCTCTACCCTGGAATTACTGGAATCATAAAGTCTGTCTTCACTCATTCAACTCCGAATTTAACATTGCTGGACTTCAATGTAATGCTTCTTAATCCATTTATTTTTTGCCAGTTTGGAAACTGGCAGGAAAAAAAAAAAAAAAAGGGCATCTGATGATTAAGGAAAAGACTAAGTGCTAATCAAACTGGGTTCTTTGTCCACATGGCTAACACAGGGAAAATCTAGTGTATTATAAAAAAACAAGTATAGTTCTGGAAAAAATAATTAACATGACAATAAAAAAACCACTTGAAATGGGGCTAATAGACTTTACACAAGACACTACAGTGTTACTAAGACTGCACAGGTAGTGTAAACACGATTACAGCATTCAGCAAAACTGCTGAGGAAATTTCTAGAGCAGTACAGGGCTAGCTAAGATGCAAAGCAATTGGAAAACTTCTCACCAAGGCCAGCAGGCAGCAGAAATAATATGGCTGCACTATGGAAAACATCTGTGAGAAAAGCTTCTTTTGTGAATCAACCGATAGGTTTCACACCACCCATATGAGGCTGTCTGCCTGTTCAGCCCACATGGAAAGGAACATCTGAGGACAAATAATCTGCAACTCCATCCCCTACACAGCACACCCAGGGCTGGTTCACAGATCCTCAACCAGCTGTTGCCTCACCAGCAATTTACTCCATCAAAGCTGCTCACTGTCACCCAGCCCTGACGGCTCACCAGCCTTTCACAGCCACCATCAGCTCAGCAGCTCACAGGAACAGTCCCTCGTTCAGGCAGTGTGAAAAAAATGGGTTACTGCAGATGTCCTGGCACACGTCAGCAAAGCACAGAACGGAACAGAAAAGGGCAGAGCTGGGAGATTCAGAGAGGTAAGTAGCAGGCAGAGAAAACTTGAGCAAGTTTTGGAATCACAGTGGGCACACGACTGTTTTGGAGGGAGAGCAGCTGTGGAAGATCTGCTGCTTGCACGTCCGCACCAGGCAGGGCAGCTGCCTGGGCCAGGATGGGACACCTGGTGCATCCAGGGATGCTGGGAGCCGAGCTCAGGTGTTTCTCACAGGAGCATTCATGCAGGATCTAGCCAAGCCTATGATTTGTCAAACAGGTTTTTGTTTGTTTGTTTTTTAAATAAATAACAGCACTTGCAAAAATTACAGGCTGTATTTCTACTTCCTAATATATTCACCTAACTTCATAGAGAAATTAAAGACAAATCTACTGACACTGAAAAAGGGTCCTCCAGACAAGGCTACAGCAGTCACACATGCAGCTATAAGGGAAGGATAGGAGCTACCACAGAAAATAGACATAATTTTTGTGCTCAAACAAAAATAATTAGATGGAAGATGATACATGCCTCATAACAATAGCAAATGAACCAAACAGCTCCCCGAAAACCAATTAAATCAACCCGTTACTTTCAAGACTTAGAAAGAAATGAATATAACCTTAAATAAATTACATATAATTAAAACTATTAGAACCTATTCATGTAAAGATCATATCCGGTTGTCACCTGAACCCACAGAAAATAATTATGATCTAAATACTTCCAGTTCCAATTTGGGAAATCCAGAGTGAGATCTTTGTGTTCCTGAGTGGCTGCTGGCATCATGCAGACTACAAGAGGAAAGGGGGTTGGGCCACTTTACAAGTTTAAATCCCTGTTTAAAAATACTATCTCCGAAAATTATACAGATAAAATCAAAGTTGACAGAACTTGTCACAGTTCCGTTCCCCCAAATGAATACGTTTTTCTCAGTTTAATTATCCAGATGCATACCTTAAATCAAAACCACACTCAAGCCCTTCCTTCTAGCAGTCTCCCTCTCTGATTGCTCCTGACAGGAGCAGACCCAGCAGAAGCTCACATGGCAGCAGCCACCTCCACTTCCTGCTCCCAGCCTCGCTGCTCAGTTCCCGTGCCAAGCACCACAACCAGGAGGGAAACAAGAGATTTGCACATGTGCCTGCTTGCACATGTGTGCTCTCACACACACACGCCAACAGATAATATATGTATAGAGAGAGAAACATTTAATCTCTTATTTTATGCTGTGCCAAAGAAGTGAGGAACAGGTGCACTGATGTAAGCTCTGTATCTTACTGTACTTCTAGTGAATTAATGATTGCTCTCTTCTTTTTCTAATCCTTTTAAACTAAGTTTCCGGTGCATAATCTTTCTTTCTGCAGTAGCCAGCTATACAACTACAATCTCTAATTATTTTTCGTGGCAATTCCAGTGTTATGAGCTCCATCTCCCCACGCTCACAACCCTCATTCCTGCCCTGCTCCGTCTTTTCTGTTGTGCTGACGCGACTGTATGGACACACAGAAACTGGTTCAAGGAACTGGGTTTCAATTTAAAATAACACTGAAAAAGTAGACAAAAGGAGAGGAATACTTTAATCTGAATCTGCTCCTTCACCTATTTTCCTGCACCTTTTTACAAATATTTGTTTCAAAACAATGAGAGAAGCAGGTGTGCGTCAGGAAAAAACAGCTGAGTACAGAAACTCTTTGAACATTGTTGTTGAGAGAGAAGAATGTGAAAGTGCACAGTTAAACCGTAGCAGGTATTTATTTAGCTAGTTAAAGAAGAAGTAATATAGAGCCTGGGAGGTAAGGTTAAGGTCCTGTTTGCCATTAACTACAAAGCAATGCGAAAAGAGTTCAAGCCAATCTTCAAGTGTGCCACTGATGTTTGAAATGTATTCATTAAACAAAGGAACTGCAGGAACAGTAAGTACATTTCAAATAACTATTTTTAACGCTATTTCCCTGCAGAATTTTTCATGCTTATGGTGAATTTATTTGGTTTAAGGCCTGCAGGTGACCATTTTACTCTACAGTTTAAGTACATGTTCTTGCTACAGTGCAATAACATGACTTCTTGCTCTTTTGGTTTGAAGGCTTTTTTTGTCCCCCCAAAATATTATTGTATGACAGAATTATGCACCTGTAACTGTCTAAGTCACTTTTCTTAGAGAAAATTTGCATTAAAATGTACTTCAAGAACACAATCTACTCTTTAAAGAAGGATGAAAATAGTTGTATGGGAAACTTTTGGCAGAGAATAAAGATTTTCCTAGAAAATCCTGGTCTCATACAAAGACCTTTTGCTGCTTCCTCAGTTTCCCATAATTCTTCAAGATTAACACAGTTCAAATGCTTATACATTTTATTTCACAATTAATTCATGATTTACTCAAATTTTCAAGACTTTGGCTCCATCTAGAACAGTGTATTTAGGATTTTTACACAGTACTATTCATCAATAATTACTTAACTGTTTAGGCCTTGCTTTTCAAAGCTTAAATCAAATTTTGCCCCATTAAAAAATATCTAATGTCCTCCTGGGAAACTTCATAGTAGTGTTAGAATCCAAGGTAGCAACAAAGAGATGGCTTATGGGTTTGGTGAAAATTTTCGCTACTTCAGAAAGAAAAAAATCTTCTGCGGAACATGGAAAACCTAATTTTTCCAGCTCCTGAATCAGCTTCTTTTAATTGGAACACAAAATCACATCAAATTCTAGTGATATTTTTAAATTAACGGTGTTCAGACAGTCAGCCTAGTAAAAATTCTTCCAGCAACTAGAAGTAACCAAAATTGTCTGACATTTAGAAACCTGCAGGATAATATCTTTCAGAGGTAGGAACTGATAGTATTCAGAATATTGTTCCAGACAGCCGCGCTTATGAAGAATTAATGCAAAATCAGTAAAGTAAGAACTAAGACTCTCTTTGAGCACATTTTCCTAATCTGGCCTTCCACTCAGTTCTCTGCCCCAAGGTGTTCTGCTTCTGAACTTTTTCTGAGTGTCTGCCTGCATTTTTACTTTTCTGCTGGTTTTCCTTTGCAAATGTACCTAATTGTGAAACAATTTCCTAGAATCTGCATTTGTGACTGGTGTCCATAGGGCTCAGTTTTGATCAGGCATTGCCATTTGACCCCAATATCAACTTCTCAATCTTTTAAAATATGTCTGCCAATACCCAGAGGCAGGGTGTGATGGTGTTACTTGTCTTCCAGCTTAACAAGAGGATGGTGAAGGTTCATAAACTTTTCATTTTGACTTTAAGTTCCCATTCAGCTAGTTCCAGCTATCATAAAGAGTAGTCCCCTGCGTTTATTTAGACAAGTAAGAAACCACGCTTCCTTTCCCTGCTTATTAATTCTACAAGGATCTCAGATGGGGGTCCAAAGCTCTCTTAGAGTTTCATATTGCCACATATCACAATAGCTTCGAAGCACTTGGGCTTAGAAAGCAGCTTCTGTTCTCATCCAGGAGCAGATGGGCAGGATGGAGGCAATGCCTGGAATCCAAGGGGTTTTTTTGTGCCATTGTTGCTTGAAGTTGGAAAACTTATGTTATGCCTTTTGCTGCAATATGGCTAAGTCTTAATCGAATATTACATCCCAAGTTATATTATAAATATTATTTTGTTATTTTTGGAGTCTGTATATATGACAACATTGGTTTTCATCCCAGATTACATCTTATTTTCAGTAATTTAATAATTTCTCTAACTCTGTAGAAATACAGAGTCAAGAACATTTCTTTCTGGCAGCATAGTCACACTTAAATACCAGTCAGTACCAAAGTTAATCAAAGCAGCAGTCTTCATTACAAGTATTAACTGTAATTTTAGATATCCTGCAATGAAATCAAGAGCTAACTTTCATAATATTTCAAAACACAGCTATGCCACTGGAAAAAGTTATGCACCTGCAGATGCAATAGTTAAAACTATTTAAATAACTGCATTTAAGGGCTTTCTGAAACCATTCTGTAATATTTGATGAAAAAATAACTAAAAATTACTTTCTCCATAATCAGTTGAGCCTACTAGGATAACCATAAGACGAAAAACAAAGAACCTATTATCCTACCAGGTTTGTTTAAGCATTGTCATAGATTACATACAAGAAACAAACTCAGATAAATATCAATGCGTAAGCAATGTCTCCAGGAGCAAGTGCATTGCATGAGTAGATCTAAGCTTAGCAAAAGGACTGAGAAATTGTCCCTTGCCCCCTTCATGTCCTGAGGATTTTCACAGCTCCTCTTATCAAAGTGCTCACTTATTCTGGATTTTAAGTCAAAATCAGTCTGCTTACCCTTTAACTTACCCACAGAGTTCTCATTAATGTCAACAAAAATTAACAGTGATTTTACACTGAAAATTGTTTGCACCCCTGAAAACATTCTTATGCCAAACCATAGCTTTACTAGTTCAAAATTTTGCCTCTGGATGCTGTTAACTTCTTCAATTAAGAACTACAGGATAAAGGCAAAGATCTGCAAGTCAATATTCAGGATTTGGAACTGTGCAACCCGCGAGTGATATCTTGCTATTCTCTTTTAAAATAATTTTTCCTTTATTATATTTATAATTTATAAAATAGGATAGCAACCTTTGCCCCAGAATTCACATAAGGGACATTTCAGTGGTTTTCCTGTAGCTGATTCACAGCAGTGACCCTTCGCAGAAGTACAGAAGTCCTCTTTTAGTGAGGAATTCTTTCAGACTGGGCATACTTACACCTCCTGCATAACAACACATAGGTGAAGCATGTAAAATATCTCAGAAAAGGCAGCCCAAAGCAACATTTTTTACGTATGTCCAACACACACATGTGACAATCACAGGTGCTGTACACATGCTGCTGATGTTTCCAGACTGCTACCTCTGTTGTCAAGAACCTAGTGTGATATCGCACAAGTGATGGATCTGTAGACAGAATTAACAAAACAAATGAAGCAAATGTTATATTATCTGACTAAGATTCTGGGACCCAAATTTTCAAGCTTTGCATGAAAATTATAAATAGGGTTAGAATTCCCAAAGGACAGGTTTTAAGAAAAGCTAAGTTTT
This sequence comes from Trogon surrucura, assembly GCA_020746105.1. NCBI lineage: Eukaryota > Metazoa > Chordata > Aves > Trogoniformes > Trogonidae > Trogon > Trogon surrucura. The sequence continues at coordinate 57,642,579 of CM036621.1, read as the reverse complement.
TAGCTTGCCAAACATACTCGAAACTATGTCCATATATGTCTTTAGGTGAGACTTAATTAGTCCAACAAAATTTCCCCTAGTAATAGGTATTTGGAAATGGTTCTAATGGGTATAAAAATGGCTCGATAAAGTAATCTCTCAACCAAGGCTCATGCAATATGCAATTGCAAACAGATTGGGATGCCTCCTGATCTGCCTTTCCATGAGCCTTTCAAGCAAGAAAATTATTTTCCAACTTGTTTAATGACAACAGAAAGCAGCTAAGAAATAGACATCATCCTAGAGGTGTGTTGGTCATTTTGAGCAAATCAACCTTCTCTACAAACTTAGAGGAGAAAACTAAATTGCACGTATTCAAACAAAATTATAATTGCAGTTAGCAACACAGCATAAATCTTCAGCCACTCAAACTGCTCTAGACAGATCTGTTTTTTACTCCTACTTTAGTATCTATCACCTTCACATCTAAAGACCATATATAAAAATACAGTCTTTGGACTTTTTACCAGTATGTCACTATAGGCTGCTTGCTGCTCTTCTCACAGTATGTGTTTTAAGTCTGTTGGTTTCACTTCTGAAAGGAACAGAGGAGAGAAAGCTAAACCTACAGGATGGATTTTCACATTCTTCTGTTTATTTACAGTAAAAAAAAAAAGGCACAAATAAATTATGCTAGGCCTAGTTCCTTTTAAATTTCTGACAGGAACCTGATATACATCCTCCCAAAGTCTCACATCCCTCACAAAATAGGGAGAACAAGTGAATAAGGGGAGCTACAGACTGAGCAGCTTAATACCACATCTGTCCTTTGCTCCTAAAATATCCCCATGAGGCAACAGATAGTCAAGGAGTATGAAGCTGCTCTGAATTATGCCTAGGACTGTTCTGGAAAAGGAACTGCAAAAGTGACATAAACTGTTTCTCTCCTTCCCATCTATGCCAATGATTTCTCTGTTGCAGGCTTATTCTTACTGGGACTCCCTGAAGAATCCCAGGCACACAAATAGATCATGTTATAAAGAATAAGAGACATTGTTATCCCTTGTAGAAGCATCAGGCCACAGCAGCTTAGTCATTAAGACTCCACTGTCCCCAGTGCTTTCTGGAGTGACACAGAAGGAGGAACACACGCAAGAACAATACTTCTGAAATGAACATTGCACACTTGCACATAAGACCAGTAGAAAATAGAACTACTGAGAGAAAAATTCATCATTTAGCCTATTTTTTTTGTCAGTGGAAACTATTGCTGCAACACTAAATGAGAATATTCTCAAATTACAAAAATGAAGATGAAAAAGCAGCACTTTTGACCTACCCCTCTGCACACTGAAGATGTGAAGGCCATCGAATTAGAATTTACGTGGTGGAGTCAGCATAGAGAAAAGAGAACCTCTGCAGAATGTTCCCGTCTCTCTTTTCTCTTCAGCAAATAGTTGACTGCGATTGAGCTACCAATGCTGCTGTAAGTTCTAGCAAGAGACTGCAGCTTTGAAGGAAAAATTACCTGTAAAAGGAAATTCTCCTCCATATTGTCTTACTCATTCTTTTAATAAATATACCAGCAGGCCTTTGTCTTACTACCACTATTTATCATAGCCCACATCCATGTTGTATAGCCTCTCTCTATTTTATTCTAATTTCCATCTTAAACTATTAGGAAACATCCTCTTTGCTTCTGTATTGGCCACCAGAAATCTCAAAGTATTTGTTTTCCTTTGTATTTTTATAATCTAATTGCAGCAATGGAAATGAAGCCTAGTCAGTATATTTTGTTTAACAGGTAAAAAGCCTTTCGTTTAGGCAATATTATTGAAGTGCCTACCATGAACTCTGAAGCAGCTGGGAGTTTAATTGATTCTTGGAAGTGCAATGAAAGTAGAGCAGATAAAAAATGACAGAATTGTTGCTGATGCAAATGAAAATGTTACAGCAAAGCAGCTGGGGAGAATACTGTAGATGTTTACATTTTCCCAACATGCTTACATTGTTTCTTCCACATTCTCCAGGCCAAGCTCACCTGGTTTTGCTCAAGGCCTGGAATGCAGTGAATTGTGTACAGCACCTAATATTTATTCATGCCATTGTCAAGAACATCTTTGCAGCTCCTGCCAAAGTCTGTCATTGAATATGTTTGTTCAGCTGCATGGCAAAAACATAATATACAGTCATAATTTTTACTTCATCACCTACTCAATATTTTTCTTCTCCAATTAAATTAACTCATAAATACCGTGCTTTTCACGCCAGAAAAATCTTACTACGTCCATTCAACTAACACCCATTTGTACGTTTTTATATTCTTGAACATTTAGGTACTTCAATAAGTTCTGAAACAATGGAAAAGCCAAATCCTCTAATTTACCTGGAACTCTGGAAACTTTAATCACAATTCCAAAAGTTTATATATTCAGGCAAAAGTTTCTGCTAAGCTAAATTTCATTATTACTCACTATCAACTGTAGGAAGCTGCACAGGAATGGAGAAAACACAAGGGCAGTAAAGAAGATGGTTTAAAAAAAAAAAGTTTACTACCAATCTGCATTTCCATGGAGAAGATTGACTGCAGCACAGGTGACAAAGTGCAATGTTAGATAGCATGAGTTAAAACAGAGCACACCAGGGATCCCAGCGAGACACCTCAGCTTCTAGTCCAATGGTGTAGCACCTTAGTTGCTGCTGCTTCCCCTGGTAGGTAAAGCATGGACACTCTCTTGCGCTGTAAACACATCTCCTACCTTGGATGGCACAGAAACCATGACTTACAGACATTTGACTTTGTGCCCGGGAATCACTGGAAAATAAGACTCCCCTGGGAAGTCCCTGCCCTCTCTCTAGGCAGATTTAATTTATGAGAGATGTTTCTCTTAAAACCATTCTGAAACATTTTCAGTGATGAAGACTCCATAGCCCTCTCAAAAAAAAATCTGTTTTGCCATTTTCGGAGGCAGAAAGCTTTTTCCTAAGGTCTAATTTGAATTTGCCAGAGAAAATTTGTTCCGTCTACCAGAGAGAACAAATAATTCCCGCAAAAGGCTGCTGTAAATAAAATCAAAGGCTGCTCTCATAGCCCATCAGTCTTCTTTATTCTAGAGAAAGAAATACAATATCGCTCTTCCAATTTTTCATCTATGTCATGTTGTTGTGACCTGGTTATTCTCCTTTGGACTCTAACTACTTTGTGTCCTTCTAGAAGTCTGGTGCCCCAAAACTTAACATAATACACCAGTTCACGTGTTAAACGGTGCTGAGATGGTTGTTCAAGACATCATGCTACACCGTCAAACACTCAGAATACCTGTGACCTATCACTTTTTCACTTTAGTTGTGGCTGGTTAACATGTTTTAAGAGGAAGTGAAACTGATTCGACACGATTAGTTACTGACAAATTCCTATTCATCAAGTGGATGAATTTCACAAATATATATTGCCTGCTACTTATTTCCTTCTCATCTTTTGGGGCTTAAAAATTCATTACAAATTATGGGAAAAATCCTTGGATAAATATGCACATGGCTGTCCAGAATTCCTTTGCTCATTCCTTTTCTGAAAGAACTGGTATTACATTTGACATTTTACAATTTTTCTTATTGGTCTTCCCTGTGTCCTCCAAATGTGAGGTGGCCATGATGAACTTTATTCTGGGATAATTAAGAAGTGTGTCAGAAAAATTAAAAACATTTGTCCTGCCCTTATTTTAATCTAGGTGGAGGTTTTGCCCTTTTTAGCTGGTGTTAATTACACTAGCCAGCTGCTACAGTTGATGAATTTACTAGAGCCTGATCCAATAAAAGGTACAAAATATTTCAGCTGTCACAGCATCGTATATCCTTTTCTCTTGAGCTTATTTCCCAATTGTCTAACTTCAGAAGAGTTTATCTTCCTGAAGACTATTGTTTTACTTTTGCTGCTTTATCGTCTCCTTTTCCTATGCATTGTGGGTTCTGCCTATCTCAATCACATCACTCAAGTGATGTCACCCTTGATGTTCTGCAATGGAGTAGCGTCATATCTTATGTACGTTCCCCAGAGCTCAGCTTCTTACCATCCACACAGAAGAAAGTATTGAACATTTGCTCAAGTCCTTTCAATGTCCATGAAAATCTGAAACAAACTACTTGACTGAGTGGAACAAGAATTTCCAAGCACTCGGAATTAATTGCCTGACAATGCAGTCTATTCTTTATCTCCTCAAGACACTATACCTTTCAGGATTTTAAAAAGTCAAGGCACAGTCACAATGTGCACCCCTGATCAAAGCATTTGTGAAGGCAGTCTGCAAATCTGAGCAAAAAGACAGGAAGTAATGTAGAACAAGGCCCCAATGAGCTAATTGAGAAAGGTGAGTTGTGAGTTACCCAGTCCTGGCTGAGAGATCTAGCATGGTTGTGGGGCTGAAAAGGTGTCCGACAAGAATAATTTCTCTGATGAAGGCAAGGCCTAAAAGAAGTCTGGCTCTGAACTGAAAGCCCAAACAGAAGGACAGTACAGCTAAGTTGAATCCAGATTAAAAGCAGCCTGACCTTCACTGACCTTTACACATCATCACTACATTTTCACTATTCAGTAAAACAGTGCTAGGGAAGATGAATTCCCTCCAATCTCTGCCGTCCTTGCTTCAAGCAAAACACAGATATCCTCAGACCCCAGAGGAAGCTTGGGACTTGTTCAGCAAGGCCAGAAGATCCTGAAGTTTACACCTTTTGCCAAGGGAAAGCCAGTAAGTGAGTATCTGACGAAGTCTCTAAAAAATTAGAAAACTAAAAAATTAGTCAAAAAACCCTCAACTCTTCTAGAAGATTGATTTACCTTCAGTTCTTCCCTTTTAACTAACATCAACTAAGAATTTGCTGACGGCATGCCTTCACTAGCAGTTTGATAGTTAAAGCACACAGAGTACAGGTCCTTAGAAGATTCTGCTACTTAATTATTAAAAATATCCTTCACTTGATCTTCCAGATTTAATGCTTTGTAGTAGGCCGTAACTGGGTGATTGTCCATGTCTGTTTCTTCTTTATCATCATGGATGTGCTTTGAGCTCCATTTTAGACATCAAAGCACAATATCTTTCCTTGCTCTTAACCTGCTTCTGTCCTTGAACAATCTACATACTTTATATTAATATTCCAGCCGTATGAATTCTCCCACCAAGCCTCTGTTATGCCAATTCATCTGTAATTCATGATCAGTTATTAATATTTTCAGGTTTTCTGGTTTATTCTTTATATTTTTCTCATTAGTATGAGTTAAACATAATAATGACTGACCTGCTGTTTTGTTTCTTGTCCTTGTGACTTTGTTGTGAATATACATCTTTCTATTACTTGTATTTTTCTGACCCTTGTGCAAGCTGGTGGTGTTTATTTCACTATATGGCATTTTCACAGACTCTCTTTGGATGGGAGAGATTTGGTCAGCTCTTCCCTTGTGTCTTAGATAAAAGCCATTCTTTCCAGGTTAGCAAATGACTGTTCAAAGATATTTTTCTTCTTTTGAGGAGGGTGGTGAAATACTGGAACAGGTTGGCCAGAGAGGTGATGAAGGCTCCGTCCCTGGAGGCATTTAAGGTCAGGCTTGATGGGAGTCTGAACAACCTGATCCAGTTAAAGATGTCCCTGCTCACCACAGGTGCGTTGGACTAGATGACCTTTAAAGGTCCCTTCCAGCCTGACACATTCTGTGATTCTATGATTCTTTTACTTTAGGCTTCAATATTTTCCCAGAAACTTAGAGAATATCACTAATATTTATGGCAAACTAACATCCCTCCAGTGTCATAAGCATAGCTACGCATCCATCTTCAGGCTGCAGCTTGACTGTCAGAGTTTCTGATCTCCATATCTCCGCCCCCTTTCTGCAGATTTTTTAATCTTTTGATCTGACCAGCATCGCTTCCAGCAGTATCTCTGTGACAGCAGAGGAAGATGCCATATAGATCAACAAGGCAGACGAGATGCAGAAACAGAAACACTTTGACCCAGATTTCTGGGAAGCCGTGCAGGAGATGTTAATGCTAACCCGAAGGTGGTGCTTACTTGCCACCAACTTTTTCCCCTTTTGGGAAAGTGGTTGCCTGTCCATGAACACAGCAGTTCCTGATGGGTTTGGCTTTTTCCTCACTAAGACACTCAATCTTACTGTTGACGGAACAGGTCTCTTCTCAACGTTAGTAGGTGGCAGGCATGGGGTCAGGCACTTTGCTTACAAAATGCAAGAGACAAGAGACATTCCCTCCTTCATTACTGGACATCACCTAATCTAGCTTACATTATCTGTTTTTTTCAGTGGTGATTGTATGTATCCCATTTTATGATAACAGATGCATCTCTGCCTGACCACTTGGAGTTCTCTTCCCTGCTTCATAAGAGATTTTACCAGCAACCACAATCCAAACCAGATGTCCTTTCCTACCCAGCCGTCTTTGGAAGAGAATGTAGGTCACACTCCCTACAAATCTAATGCAGGACCAGAGCCAAGGCACACAGGATCAGGTCCCCATCTGGGCACGACCTTCAGTTTCCTAATTGCTTGCACAAACCAGGATGTTATATGAATAAAGAATGACATTATTTGCTGCACCTCACCAAAGCATAGTAGAAAACTTGTAGTTTCAGGGTAGAAGGGAAAAGGGGGAGGAAGAGCAAGACAGAGGCAGCTTTAAACTATATACTTGCCTCTGGGGGATGCTTCTAGAGCCCAAGTAACTAAGTTATGGTGCACCCTGAGGTGTTAATGGGCTGCCCCAAAGCCAACAGCAACTGAAAATCCACATAATTAGGCAATGGAAACACTCCCTCCAGACTCAACACAGCCCCATGTCAGTCAGAAGCTTTTTCCTCAGTTACTGAGCAGGAGGAATGTTATCCTGCCTAGATCTATTAAACCACTCCTTATAACTCTGTAGCTGGAGCACAGGAACCACAGCCCAGGTAAGAATATGTCACTTTTTCCCACAGAAGGCTGACACTTGCTTTGTCAAAGACAGAATAGTCTTTTTTATCATATGACCCAAATATGGCTATCACCTGGCCAAAGTGCTGGCTGGCTGGATACAAAGCTACCACCTGAGCAGCATCCTTGACATGTGGCAGCCACACTTTCAGCCACTCCCTGGGAGGCAGTTCTCTTGCCATATGAAAACTGGAGATGACTATTCAGCTGCCAGAGACAGGGCAGAAAACTAACAGGGGAAGAGCAGGTCCTTGATTGCTTTCTCTTTGAAGTTTTCTTAAAGCAGAACTTCCTTCTGAACATTTGACTGGCTGCAGCAGGAGCACTGCACTTCAGCAGGCCTCTGCCAAACTCCCTCTGATGAACATTGACATGTAGGCTTGGGAATAACCTCTATCCACCAGAACATGCTGGGATTTGCTAAATAACCTGAGACTCGCCTCTGCTAAGTGTTGTACATACTGGGAAAGGAAGCCTTTTGTTACAGTTTTACAGCTATTGTTTGCTTTGGGTTTTGTTTTGTTTTGTTTTCAAAGAAGGGAAAATAAAATGAGTTTAACAAGTAGGTTTCAGATTTTTACAGGACAAAGTGATAGGTTTTGTGCAGTGATTCTCGTGTTTTTACATTATAGCACACATTTGAATTACGGTGTTAGTCCACAGTGGTGGAAATCCTAGTGAATACATATGGAACCCTTAACTTGCCTTTGCAACTATTTGAAGCATTTAGGAATCCGTCAGCCAGGAGAGGAGCATATTGCAAGTACCATATGGGCATTAATTGTGAACTTGTCAGAGGAAGAAAGAATAAACCATTTTTTACATTCCTCATGGCCTGTATTTTTTTCTTGCAGAATATGAGTTGTTCCTAATCATATTTTGTTTTTAAATAGTCATTACAAGCCAAGGAAAGCCAAGTTAGTAAAAAACCTTCGCAGGTTTATGATTACCTAATACATTTGTCTCATCTGCTTTCCTTGTTGTATGAAAACACACTGAGGAAACGTGCAAATGCAGTGAATTGTTCCCAACTCTTTTATTCACCTTTCAGCATGCTAGTTCCTTCCCTTGGCATTGATATCATTATGCATTTGTCAAAGATAGACTGTCACTTTAGAGCTTCTATTATGTGCAAGATTTGGCAGCACATTTTACCTTTGGGATTTGCTTATATCCTTTGCATGTTATTGTACTGTTTTGGCATTCAGTAAATTCAGTACACCCATTTCTTTGATGTTCATTCCAGCCCCTAAATGTGGAAACAATGACTGAAAATTTGGATCAAAGCATCCCATGGATGGCAAGCAACATAATTTTGTGATAATTTACATGAAGAGAAAGAAATCCCATAGCTAGAATCTAGGCCTGTAACTGTTCTACAATTTATGTAGTCTAACATTCAAGAAAAAGAAAAAGAATTAAGAACACAGAGGTCCGCAGAATTCATACCAGTGTGGAATTTCTCAACATCATGAAAACTTTTTTTTCCCAGTGTCAAATGCATATTTTCATAGAGTATATGAATTCAGAAGTTGAGGAGTGAACTGAACATGACTGACAATAGTAGCTTCGTATTTGTTCTAGAACTGAAGAAAAAAACCAACCTTCCCATTTTCTATTGTTTCCTAAAATACGTTAGCCAGTACAAATACAGTAGCCAAACCAGGACACCAATCGAATTAAATGCAAAATTTCATCTGAGATTTAAAACAAAACAAGTAAAATAATCTAAAAGAGCAAATTATTTTCCAAACTAGTAGTCCCATTTATATTTGTAGTGACAATGAAAACGGTTTGGTTTAGTTGGTTTTAAATTAGGCCCTAATAATAATAAGTCAATCTAAAGTCATTATCTTCGCTGTTTGTGTGGGCAGATACAGGTATGTAGAGAAACTAAAATATCTGAGTTTGCTGGTATTTAATTTTATGTTAAACCAAAACAAAACAAAATAAACTAAACCCACTAAAATCTATCATGAAATTGACTTTTTTTGTATCGAAGGAACATGCAAGTGCTAGGAGAGCTACTGGGGGTATTAAAATATTAATTTTTTTAATACCCAGGTCTTGACCCCTCCTGTCTTGTTATGTGGATGTAGCATTGGCACAGCTTGCTTGGCTGGTAATCCCATACCCCCAGGTATGTAACTGCCCCAAAACTCATCATCCAACTGCGGGCTGCAAGAGGTAAATTTTTCCTGCCAGCTATATGCAACAGTGCCATCCAGTGGCAGCTCAGCCTACCCACATTTGTGTAATCGCTAGGAATCCAACAAAATTACTATTCAAATTAAAATAAACAAATTCCTCCCCCCCCAAGGTAGCAAGCAGCGTTCAGTTGAAATGTTAACCACGGAGCATCAGAGCGATACATCCTGAGTTGCTGTCAAATCCTCTCGCTGTATCCACGAGCAGATCTGAATGGTACAAACCAGGGCGCACTTTAGGTGGGCCGTGGGGGGGCTGTGAGGGGTGGGGGGGGGCTGTGCAGGGGCTGGGGCACTTCCCTGAGGGAGAGAGCCCTGAGATCCAGCCTAGAGGCTTTTAGAGCCTGCAGACCTGCCCAGGGCAGGTACTAGGACATGCCTGACCTGAAGCCTGAATTCACCTCTGAAGCGAGATTCTGTGACTAATCTTGGCATCGGCTGCATTTAGCACTACTGGTTTCGGACACTAAAATCCCACTCCTCCTTGTCCTGTTTCTTTCTAGTGCTAGCAACAGCTGTACTTTTTACTAACGGTACACTTTTGATTGCCGCATTTAAAACTCTTCTAATATTCACAAGTAAATAAACCCCACCCAGACCAACCTATATCTATGCCCTGCATATAGAGCTATACAGAATAAAGTATTGTCACAGAAATTAATTTACAAAGAGCATTAGGTATCCTTCACTGCTAAAACCCAAAAAAGGCATGTGAAGATGTGCATTTGATAATTCTCAGCTTTCTGCAATTTCCTTGTTTTGACACAACCTGCCAAAGGCCTTTAACTATTTAAATCCCATGTGATAACTGCTAGCAGATGTGTTTGTTATTTTAATCACTTTAAGAATGGATAGACTAAAACAAAGAAAGTTTAAATCACTTCCTCAAGATCATGTCTGAAAACACTGATACAGTCAAGAACAGATCTCGCAGGACTGACCTTTAGTCTCTAAGGCAAGCTACTAGCCCATGACAGACAAAGGGAAGGTGGTTGTCTTTTTTACTCAAAGCCAGAAAAAAATCTGTAATTTTAAACTTAAGAAAAATCATAGAGTTTGTATTCTGAGAAAACAAAAAAACAAACAAACAAAAAATCAACAATCAAAACAGTTAATGTTTCAAGGCTGAGGAAGCATCTGCCCAGGGGAAAAATCACATTAAATTCATGCCTAAAACGTCTATCAAGGAAACAAAACCAATCTCTATCTTCAGAGACCAGATGCTCTGCAGGGCTTGAGCCAATGATCAGCACAGAAAACTTGCTCATTTAGGCGCTGGCCCAGCACATCATGTTGCAGGGGTGCTGCTTTAGGCTTGTGAGCAGTACTTTGGAAGTACATAGGTGTAGGTTGCTTGCTTAAAGTTATAACCGCGTTCAACCATTCTTTTGGAAAGGAGTCTAGTGATAAATGAACATGAATATTTTAGTGCCTTCTCTAGAGAGAACAGGATACTTCGGAGACCAGAAGCCAGTAACCTGTGCTTTCGCACAAGAGCCCTCCACACATCACGTTCAGCCTGTCCTATGCTTCCAGCGCATGGAAGGGCCATCTCGGCAACCATGGAAGAACATTTTAGTACCTCCCACTTTCCTCACCTCAACCTCTGCTCTCCTTCCCTGAGCTCAGGCACCTGTGTGCCACCCCTGGAGCAGGGCACAACTAGGCTGGCCTCCCTCAGGTCCCCTTGGTCCCCAAGCAGCCAGTGGTGTTCCCCCAGGGCTCCCCTTGCCTCCCACCACCACTAGCAGGTTCTGCCACCTTGAGGAGCAAGAGACTGGCACGAGGAATCAAAGCTGTCCTCCTCCTGACATCCAAAAGTCCAGACGTGTTTGGGTGACTTATGGTGGGGTTTTCAGTACCATAAACAAGTCCATGTATGTTTGCTTACAACCTTCAGCTAACCACGTACTTTATTCTGTTGACTAATCTAACATTGCACTGCATTTCTTTAGGATACTTTATATATTACAGGCAACGGTTTGATGGGATCATGAACAATAAAGCTGTTTGTCCAAATCCAGATTTTAGAACACAGCAGGAAATTTTGTTTTACATGGTGAATTGGTCATTTTCTGTACCTCAGAACATATCAGAATGTCCGTAGGAAAATCCTAAATCCTATAAAATGCTAGCAGGGTTTCCGATTTATTGATGGTTGCTGCTCTGAGTTTTCACAAAAATATTTAGTTACAGGACAGTGTATTAGGCGTATTCTTAAAGGTAAATAACTGCAGCCAATAAAAGTTCAGCCTATAAAGGGTCCCATCTTCTAGGAGTTTTCTGCACTGAGAATTACTACCAGCATAATCATGGCTCCCTGCACACTAATATTTCCTCTGATACAGTATGATCAATGTTGTGGAAAAACATTTATTATATTTCTTCTAGCTACTTAAAGGCATTACTGAATTATGAGCATCGCAAAACGAATCCACTGTGCATTTTTTCTTTATGTGACGTTTTTACAATCTTCATTTTCTGCTTTGCAGCCACTGAGCTATAGTGATCACACTGTGCACCCTCTTACAACTGACACAGGGGCCAGGAACTCCTTTCTGCTTTATTACATTTGAAATGCACTTCATATGACAACATTCATTTTCATTCTGCATTGGACCCTTATTTAAAGGGAGAAGACATTTTTTACTGGACCTGTACTTAAAAGAAGTTAGGAAAGAAATTAAAATGAGGGAAGAGGGTTTCAACATCTGTTTCAAATATGACTAGTTGACAAAGGTGACAAAATTTTGATTCAAAAGGGAGAAAAATGGACAAGGAGGTACCAATGCACTGAACTGTTCTTAAAATGCTAGTAACTGTAAAGGTGCCAGGTTATTTTCTTTTATATTACATGGGTTTGACCATGGCGCATTGCTTTTAACTTCACTGGAACAAGGAATAAATGAGTAAGGAGGGAGTAAACGAAAGGTGAATCAGAAGTAAGGTTCAGCCACACAGGATACAAACTTGTAGAAGGCAGCTCACCCAACAGCTACTCCTCAGAGCAGCTGTAGGCTCATTAAAACCTTGTGGTAGGAAGTCAGTTAAAGTAAAATGGAAATAGTAGCAGGTTCATTGAAGTTATACTTTCCTCTTGTAGAAGAAAACAGAATGTTACTCTTCAGCAGATAATCTTAAGGCATATGTAGATGTATTCTTCTCTATAGGGATGAAATAATTATTCAACCCTCCTGCCTTCATGTTCAGTGAAAATTTTCATCCAAATGAAACTATTAATAGAAAGAGAGTGCGAGGCAGGAGAGAAATGTATAATAAGTTTAAGCACTTGAACCTGTGATTTATGGCCTAGAGTTACAGCCAACTTTATTACAAAAATGACTTCGCCTATTATAACCCTACCTAGGGCTCTCTGGAGGTGGCTGGGAGCTGAGCAGCATTAGAATACCAGAGGTGCTCACAAACAATTCCAATCTCATTCTCACTTCCCTTTCCCCTCTCGCCCTTAATGCATACATATCATCTGTTGCCTCCTTTCCTGCTCCTTGATGTAGGCAGATCAAGGCACTTCTCGCTGTCTTCCTGTGGGAACTGGCCAAGGCCTCTCACTTGTTACAAGCTCTGACTGAAAGATTCCTCTCGTACTTTTCTCTCTTCTTGCCTGAAGGACAGCCCAGTTTTGAGAATGACCTCTGTAGTAACACTTGAAATTTGCAGCTGATGATGTTGAACATTTACCCACTATCTTTGATGCACTGCACAACACACCAGCCAGCCTTTCCTTCTGTGAAACTACTGCATCAATTTCCGGCAAGTATTTTATTAAATACAGATCTGTGCATGTTTTACGGAGATGGCATGTCCATTTGCCTTATTACAGAACTCTGTCTTTAGGCTGTCTCATGATAATCTCACTCAAAACAAATTAACAAACTCTGAATGACATTAGAAACATTAGAAACAGAATATCGTTTCACAATACTGGAGCCCACCATAGCTGGTTAGCAAGGGCAGTCACATCGCTGTGATAATGGTCTACCATACAGGAAACCTGAAGTCATCAGCAGAGATGACATATCTTCAGGTGCAGAGAGATGCTGCAAGCATTATTCTTAAGACCTTTTTTGTCAGTCACGGCAAAGTTTTCACTGGCACAGAGTGCCCTGCTGGCATCCGGGGGAAGCAAATTATACAGGAGCTGTATATTTAGCATGAGGTGATCAATATCACAGTTACAGGACATGGTTTCTTCAAGTAGCTTAGGCAGTGTCTCTCCAAAATAACAGTTATTTTGGTGGTATACAAGAGATACAAGACTGGCTGTCAGCCAGATTTCAAAGCATAAATAAGCCAGGATCTCATTTACTTGCAGTCTTTACAGGCCATGGCAATATGTATGAGTGACTGCTATATTTAGGAATGACAAGATGGGCATTATTAATAGCATAACTGACATTAATGCTATTACCCCTATCCTTATTACAGTTAGTAGAATTACATGGAAAGTGCTGGCTGAGGCCTTATTTTCCCTAGAGCAACCCACGGATAGGACATTTTCCACCATGCCAAATCTAGTCTTTGACATTAGATACTTAGCTACAGAATCATCCCAGTAAATCATTATAAATGCATTATAATAAAGATGTTATGAGCTATTGGTTATTAACCCCTAGCCCCTGAAGAGAGATAAATACATGCCTTGCAAGATTTTTGCTTTTGTTTTGTAATCCAAAAAGGGTTTTGCTTACAACTGAAGAATTATAAAACGTTATGCTGATAATTAAAAACAGACTACACCCACTCTGGTTAGATTAAAGCTAAACACACCCTTAACACAGAAAATAATATATCCATAGAACACAAAGAACTGAATTTTTGGTCCATCATAAACAATCTTCTCATTTACAGATGCACAGTTGTGTCTGTACTGTTTGGAGGCATAGCTATGGTATTTATGTATGCAAATGTCTCCATTTAAACATCTGATTGCTGTTCCTCATCTCCAGGAAACTTGCTTTTTTTTTTATTTCATTCCTTACTCTTGGTCTCCCTTCAACACAGAAACACAAGTTTTTCTATTATGTAAGATATTGCATTACTCTCTGATAAAGGAGTACATCACCTACATGTTCCAAGCCCAGGAAGTCAGAATAAGCATAGATTTCAGGTTCACAACTGCTTAATATTAAATTTGCATCACCTTTACAGGGGTCATGAATTAATTCAGTTTTTAGCACAAACAGAACTAGAGAAATAGAAATATCATGACCATACATTAATTATACTGAAGTAATACTACAGGAGCATTTAGGACCACAACATAACAAAGCAATGGGGTATTGTTTACTTCCCAAAAAAACCTGCTTTGCAGCAAAGTAAACACAATGCATTAATAAGTACATGTTGGTCATTACTAAAACCAAGAGAATAATTATCACAGCACAGCATATAAAATTCTGAACTGAGATCGCAAAACTAATTTTCAAACCAAATATGAAGTTTTTCCACCAAAACGTCTTAAAGTGAATGCCCATATGGTTTCATGGTTTTGCTGGGTTTCATTTTCTCTAGTTCAGTAAACTCAGCTGATTTGGGATTTTGTTTCATTAAGCCCAAAATCCACTGTAATACATACTGTAACATGCAATTATCACTATATGCACACATGAGTTCTTATGCCTGTATTAGCAAGTGTACATGTCGGTACGTGAACACAGGCAGAGGAAGGCTTTGTGTTTTCTTTTTCTTATTACCTCTTGACAGTAACCTGTAGCACATAGGTTATAAACTTCTAAAAGTCATATATCAGTGCAGTGCACTCCATTTTTAGCGAGTCTTTCATGGAGGTGACTGGGAATAAATTCAGCTTCAACTAGTGCCTGAAACAGATCTGTCTTCAGTGTAACTGACTGCTCAGCCATGCTAGTTTGTCAGCTTTCAGGGCAGGGTTCGTGTGCCTGCTCTCTCCTGGCTATGCTCCCAATCGCAGCTCAAACTCACAGAGAGAACAACTTCTATAACAAAGAGTGAATTAAAAAAGAAGCTTTAGCACCAACCAGACACACTCATCCTGTAAAGTCTTAAGTTAGGTGCTTCATACTTCAGCTCTTCTAAAATAAATAGAGATCTGGCATCTGGTGAAAATACTTCCTGGGAAGCTTTTATGTGTTTTAAAATGAAACTCAGGACAAGGCTAAAGGATATAATCCAGTGTTTTAATCTGAGTTTGCAGTATGCATTGTGTATTTTTGAGGATAACATTTAAGTCTTTGCAAAGTCAGTATGTTCTTTTACATAAAACTTCTATTTTTGACTACCAAATGGTTTATCACTGAAGATTATCAGCTATGGGGGCAAAAAAGTCAGGACAACAGTGGATGTCTTGTGGTTCAATCTCTTCAAAGCATGGCTGGAGGCCTATGGAAAAGATCCCATGGTCTTCATGGTGTGAAACAATGTCATGAGAACTGAAATTTTACAATCTATAGACATAAACAGATGATCTTCATGGCTCTTTTCAGTCTTCAAGGCTAGCACTGTTTGGATACATAATATGCACAGAAGGTTTTAAAGAAGAAAAAATTGAAGTCTGTGTTATTTTCTTCATTATTTCACATCACGGAGCAAAGAAAAAAAAAGACAAAAGTAGCACTACTTAGATACTATCCTAATTAGGTGAGATCCAACAATGTTAGGAATCCTCATCCTCCTCTCAGAGGAGAAAACAAGAACTTCTGCAGCAGCAGGGGGACTGCAGTGATGGCAAGGGAGCACTCCAAACTCCCCTACACTGACTAGTTTGCAAGCTGGATGTCAGAAAATTTTAAATTCTGGCTCGACTCATTGAATTCAAGCCTGGTTTTGGAAGATAGCTCTGGTATTAAAAAGGTGTAACATAGCTCAGAAGACATCGATACATTTCCTGGCTCTGCTTCAGATTTCCTGTGCAAAGGATAGTATATGGAACTATTTCTGTAAGTAACGTGGCTTACGAGAACAGGATTCTTCAGTCTTTGCCCAGATGACCTGTTGGCTCTGCTTCACAGTCCTTTTTGGAATAAGCTGCAGCAGCTAAAAAAATTACTACTCTGTAGAAATTATAGAAACTACAACCCACCCACTCCCTGAAGAATGTGTGGACCTCATAGCAGAGGCACAGAAGGGTGGTGTGTAAACTTCCCAGCTAGTTTATTGCCTTACATATTAATATCATGTGTTGTTGTTTTTTTTTAAAAAAAAAGTTAATTGAAGTGAAAATATCAGGCTGTGAACAATGGCAAATTAAGGCTTTGACTCACAACCCTACTTGGACTTCGCTGCTGCAGTGGAGGAAGTTACTGCCCTTCTTCAGCAGTTACTCAGTCCCTGAAGCTGAAGAGGTGAGAGTAGGGAAATAACAAAGAAAGGAGTGAAATAACAGCCTTAAAGCTTGTCACCTCACCTGAGTATGAGACACCAATAGCCAAGGATAAGCAAGTCCCAGAAATGACATCTGGTGGCTTTCTGACAAGAACTGTATGGCTCACAAGTCAAAGCAGACAGTGAATGATGGAGTTTTCATAGGGTTTAAAACTTTTATATATGAGAAGCACCATCAGCATTTACTGAATCAAAATTACTGCTTTTTAAAACAGATTAAATGAGAAGTAGTGCAGAAGGAAGGAGGCTACTTCTAACCACTCTATTCTGTCGATCACATCAACTCTAGTTTTGCCACTCGTCCCTGTTTTGTTTCTTTTGCACATTAAGGCATTGTTCATAACCAGCCCTTTGTGAAATGACACCCTGATGCTGCATCAGGCTTTTCTTGCAAACAAAGTGACTTTCATACAAGCTCCCTTTCAACTTCAAAAGTAAAACATTTTTGTAGTTATTAATGGTCCATTCTTGTGACTATCCATGGGTGAAGAGCATTTGCCTCACATCTTTAATAGCAAATAATTAATGAGGTGTTGGAAATTAACAACAATTAACAATGCCTGAGAACAACAGAAGGTGTTTGATCCTCTTTAGATGAAGTTGAGAGAATTTATTTCTCAGGCAAGGGCTTGTGCCTGCAAGGAGGCAGAGGGGTATTTCTAACGCGATCCTCCTTCTACACTGCCTTGTTGAAACTCATTGAAGTGACTTGTTGAGTTGAAAAGAGAACAGGAAAGCCTGTGTCTCTGTGATACACGTACATCAATTCTAGTTTCCACAAGGATGCAGAACCTTAAGTTTAGAGCCTTCAGGAAGAAAAATCAGAACTTTCTCAGTGGAATTGTAATTCAGAACTGGATTGCTTTGAAAGCCCAAACCTTCTGCAGTAACTAAGTAATTTCTGCAATAAACACTTATATATGCAATTATTCCCCCTGACATCATGGTTGTAGAATGTTTGCATGTGTTTAGAAAGGACAGATATGCTTACAAAAGATGCTGTGCCAGAGCTCAGGCAAGGCAGCAACAATATTTGCTGCACACTTGATTTGTCCTTTTGGTCTTTCCCAGACATGGACAAGATACCGGGCAAAACAGACCCTTGATCTAATGAAGTACAGACAGTCCTTCTCCTCTTAAGCAATATGCAAATAAATCACATTAATAAACAGGCAAAATAGTCATGAAAATATGTAAGACAGGTATAAGTACACATAGGAAGATGAACAGGATTATTCCCCTCCAAGTGATACATTTTGCATGTTCCACAGAAATGAAAACCTGATGAAGAAATTCAGTGATGCTTCTCCCTAGCTGCTCATGCCCCACTCAGTGCAGCATACGCAAGCAAAGGAAGTTTATGATAAGCAGTCAAGTTTTCTCTTCAACTCCTCGGCATGATCTTGCAGAAAGATCTACTACAATTGACCTGGAGAAGACCACTGTGTCTGTTTAGCCATGGAAACAGCTAGGGCTGACCTTTTCCCTTACTGGAGAGCAAAGGAAGCATAGACTTTTAACAGGGACTTGCTCCAAACAGGTTTCTTCAGCCTTCTAGCTTGAAACCTTGGCTTCTGGCTTGTGGGTTGTGGTTTAAAGCATTGCCCAATGCCCAACAAAAGTCTACAGCATACAGCAAGAAAACGGTTAGAGGAAAAATTCTTCCTCCTAAATAAATATAACAAAGGCAATAAAACTTTAATTTCTTGATTTAAATAGGAAATTCAGCATGCTAACCTTGGAACATGATGTTACAGTTGGCATTTCTATACACAATGGGGAGTTTTAGAAAGCATAAGGAGAAATAACATCTTTTTGTAAATGTTTAAGGTTAGAGGTTTAAGACACTGACTCCAGAAATAATTTTTCTGTTCTCCGTCTGTTCAGTATGATGCAAAGACTAGAGCTGATAACTGCAAATTCCATATGCAGAAAATTTCAAAGAACACCCACCATTTTTTACCTGTGGATTCACACAGTGAAGGTGATTTCTTGTATCTCCATGTGGATCTCATGATCAGTAAGAGATAATATGTGTACATATGACCTCTAAGTATTATTCTCACAATTCTGTACTTCAGTTGGGGCCTACCAGGTAGTAAGATTCATTACCTATGTTAGTCAGATGTGTGATGAGAAAACCTTAAAGAACTGTAACAATGCAAATGCTGTAGCATGATTAAAAATATGTATGCAATGTATATCGTTGAATGATATTTTTAAAAAATAGGTTTGTTTGACTTAAGAAAAAAGTAGCACAAACCCAAGTAAAGTACAATGGATGTTACTCCATCCTTTTTTCCCAGAGCTACATAATGGAAAAAACACCAAATGAAGAAGAGTGTAACAGAATGTAAAATGCAGAGATTAGGTCTGTAACCATAGAGTCCCAGGAGCCTTGTCTGTAACGAATAAGATGAAGAAAGACTGGAGAATGTTTACAGAGATAAAGCAGATGCAAGAAACTTCAGAGTAAGGTTAAGCCTCCACTTTTCAGGTCAACTGCTGTGGACAAATTTGTCATTCAGTGCGTTGTGACTAAGTGATGGGAGCTCTATTTCATTTACATCTACAAGCAAGGGTCAGACACCGTACACTTAAACTGATAGCAGACAGTTTCATCTGGGCAAACCAGGTAGAGAAGGAATGCACTTCAACTGTTTTTAACATCCCATTGGCTTTATCTGTGCTTCTAGGCATGACAGCATGCATGGTATTTATGGCTTAAAAGAATTTCCATCTGTAAGTTTATCATCTTGTAAAAATCAGTGAGAAAACAACTTAAATATACCAAATCCGGTTTACGACAGGGCAGATAGATTTTTTTCTCACTTCATACACCAGAATACCCATTAGCACATTGCTGTCTAAAGGTTTAATTATTAGCGCTCCACTGTGTTTCAGAACAGCCATACTGCTTCAGCTCAGCAGGTCCAACTACTGCTTTACTCTGCTTGGGCCTTCATCCTGTAGATTGCCTGACTTACTGCAGGTCTAAATATCTGGCAGGGAAAATAAAATTTAGAGGAAGTAAAAAGGAAAACCTGCTAGAAACTAGGTTGAAACTTGACTAAAAAATCAAAAGCACTAGGGACATTCCTTAGAATTCTGATACATATGACATTAATCTGGTCTTCTCTGTACAGTTCCTCAGGGCTGGCATTCCAGATTCTTTGGCTTCTATTAAAGTGCTGGTTTTTTTCTCAAACTAATCAACATGTATTTCTCTCAACCAATTTAATTAAATTTTACAAGAGAAATGCAAGAGAAATCTGAGTACTAAGAAAATCTTGCTCTGCTAACTCCAGATATTTTCTTACTTAGGAGGAGTGTATGCCATTAAATCCAGCAACATGTCAATAAGTTCTCACGAACATATTTGTTTCATTTCTGCATGATGTCAGCAAAAACATAGCACATTTCGTTCACTGGAATATCTAGAGATTGTAGTAAAGAAATCAATGCAGAATTCTTGAGTTCACAGTTTGTAATACACGGATTTTAATTCAATGAATTCCTAATTTTCCCTTTAAACCTTCAATCCTCAATCTGGGCTTCTGCCTTCTTCATGTCCACTGCTCCTGGATTACGTACACTGACCTGGCCAAGAGGATAGCATAGTACTGTCAAGTTCACTGCACAAGTGTCCCATTTACAGCTATAACTTGCAGATCCCTGTTAATTTGTACTTAGGCCTTTTGTATATACACAGCCTTCATTCATTCATTCATTTATCAGTTTAGATGACTGGAGGATTCTCCATAACTGCACTTTATAACACAAGAGCTTCACCATCCTATCTGAGCTCCACCAATACCTTGGCAAAGCTGCATGTCCTGAAATCACATCACACTTAGCTGCTTCACCATTAGTGGCCTGGGCAGATGTACAAGTGAGGAAGCAAGGACTTAGAAGGGCTTTAACTCCCTCTTTAGCACACTGTGCAGTGTGGTCTTCTTTTTCCCCACTTCATCTGGAACCATGTTCTAATCAAGAGACATCCATTCCTTTCCAGGAAATTGAATAAGTAAACGAACAAGTAAATTTAAAACAGGTTAATTCACTTCCTTCATTAACTAGTAGGAAAATGTCATTCAAGTTTTGTTCACTGACTTATGGCTCACCGATAGCTAGAATATATTCTTTCACAAGTTCCTCCAGGTAAAATACAGTAGGGAAAGCAGGTATATATAACATGATATGCTGGGTACTGTATTGGAAATGGTACAAAGCCATCTGATAGCGAACCGTTCTTCCATCTGATAGTATTGATGATGTCATTCACAATAAAAAGAAATGAGAGGATTGTCAACAAAGCCATGAAATGAAATAGTCCCCCAACGTGAAACAGAATCTAATTGCACCCATTCCCTGCTTGTCCCTGCTCACTGCAACTGTTCACTTACCTTCACTCACAGATAGTTCAGATTGTCTTGTCTCCTCTAAAGCCTCTCCTATTTCTACCCAATCTGTGCCACCTGTTTTCATTACAGATTTACTTAAAGGATACAGAAGCTGTTGCATACGCTTTGTGTGAAGAAAAAGCTCAAGGCTGATACATGTCACAAAACCTGCCTAGTATGAGCCAGACCTTGGGAGAGAAGTGCTATCTCACACTGAAGTCTCACACTTAATTGACAAGAGCAGTAGTGTAACATCAGGGCTTGAGGACCAAGGCACCTTTACTGCAACCTTCTTTCTCCTCATCAAACCCAGTGCTGTCACAGGTCAGAATATTTATTCTGGGATGCACAGAACAGAAGCCCCAAACACTTTTGTGTAAACATGGACAGAGACAGTCAATGTTTCATGCATAACTCCATGTAAATGTCAGAAAAGTTCCACAAGTTCAATCAGAAGGGCAGAAAAGGACTCTCCTGTTTTTTTTCCCCACAGAAGTACATTATCTGACGAACAGTTTACAGTAAATTAAATCTCATCTTTGGCATAAAACTTAAGCCACCAATGATAAGTCTCTATGTTTCCTGCTATACAAGTTTTTCTTTTTACTATGAGTTGGAAGGCTCTGAAATAGAAAGAGGAGTGACAAGAATTTCATGGCAAAAAAGGACGGGTTTTTTTAATATATATGAGGAAAACTTAAAGTATCTTGCAAATTTCAGTACAAATATTTATCCCCCAAAGGCATATTGGTCAAAAAGGAAGTCAAACCACCACCTTCAATTTAGTTTGGCCCTTTGGTATATCACCTTCCCAACTGTCCCATTCAGTAGGACAGTCCTCAGTAATAGCTTGCTTTCTGGAATATAAACATTATTTGAACCCTTCCAAGAGGAATCTGTTTCATATACCATTTCATATCAGAATGGGATTGGACACGTTTGTAAAATGTAGAGTTTCTACATAGTAGCTTCAAGTTCTGCTAAGCAAAGATAAAACAATCACTAGCTCAATGGGTCTGACAGTTTTATCCATTAAATTCAAAAAGTATGTAAATCCAAATTCAAAATCGCCATTGAAATTTTGTTAGTGAAAAGGCCAACCCCAAATGATCAAACCAAAATCAATGGTAATATGAACCAGATACACAAAATTAGACTGATGGCCAAATTTTGAGCTAGATTTGGTCTCCAATTAATATTGATATCATTATAGTTTGAAGAGGGTCCCTTCGGAGAGCCGGCCAAGTTAACGATCATCACACCAATATGGCTACAGATCGTCCTTCCTTTATTGCTCCGGACAGCTCAATATATACAGTTCAGCAGTGTCCCCGCGCCTGCCCCTTCACAGAGTTGGTCGGTTACAGGTTTACACGCGCCAGCGTTTTATTGGGCAGTGCCATTCCACTATGCAAGCGGCTATCACCCCCTCTTCTCCCCCCGGGGCCAGCACCTCCCACCAAGCATCTCGCAAAGCTCTCACAAAACAGATAAAACCTCCTCCTCCCTGTGTTCCAAGGCAGCTTCAAGGACAGAGCCTCTGTTTAGGCCTACGCTGGGTTGTCCACACTTTTAAAGTTATACCGCACCTCTGCTCCACAAGAAATTCCTCTACATATCCCCCTTTTTCTTTTTGGACAACCCAGGCTTCATCCGCTAGCTTGCTTATCATTTTCTTGATTATATTTATCAAACAACTAAACATAACTAAGCCTATAACAATTAAAACTGCAATAACCAAAAATGCCTTAACTAAACTCTTAATTCATCCTGTCAAAGTTCTCACACCCATCACCCTAAATCATACTTTGATCTTTAATCACACACTTCTAACAAAGCAAAAGGCAGCTGGTTTCCCTGCCTTGCTTTTAGCTAAAGAAAGATCACTCTGCTGGTTAGTACATAAACCTTAACACCTACTATGTGGCTTTGATTACACAACCAATATAAGCTTCATTGTTAGTCACACAAAGAGGATACATATTAATACAACAGGTAACATTGAGAACAGTCACATTTTCCCACAATTGCTCTACCATCAGCTGTAACCATCTTCTGCCAGTCCAGTCCATATCATCGTTGGTAATCGGTACCTCAGGGTCCCATCACGTCACTGGGCAAACAAAGGGATTCAACGGGCAGGCCCAGTGCACGGTCGTGTTGCTGTTACGCTGTTGAAGTGACAGGATGCTGCACAGCCACATCATGCAGGATCATGCGGTTCCCAGGTCCCTTAGCCGTTATTAATAATAACAGGACACGCAATCGAACTGGCTGCTTCCCAATCTCCCTCTGTTATAGCGTCTCTGATGACACCGCTCCATCGTTGTTGCAAAGGATCCTTTATGGTTCAAGCTTGAAAATCAGGCTTGAGTGAGGGAGCTGATGGTAATGGGGGAGCTGAACTGGTTTAACGGTTTCTTCTATTTCTTGCTGTCTAGTTGATAATTCAGCGAGTTTGTTCAGCATCTCTTTCAGGGGTTCATCCTGATCTTCCTTCTTCCCCCCCCCCCTTTTTTTTTTTTTTTCTTTTTTTTTTTTCTTATTAGCTCAAGTATTACTTCAATCACGCTGCTATCACACAGGGAGAGCAGAATTTCCCAGGTCTGTTTTGATCATACTCTGCCGTTCACTCCCATGCACATCTGGTGTACAAGAAGCGTCTTATCTTCATTCTCACGGACAAGCTCTCAACATGAGCTGTACCTGGCTGGTCAGGGTCTCTTTCCATAATTAGCAAGCAAGAGTTATGCACTTGTTTAGAAAAGAGCTCAGCTCAAGGACGAAAGTCTTAATTCTGCAACGCAGTGCAGTTTCTCCTTTTTTCTTTTTTTTTTTTTTTTTTTTTTTCTTCCATCCAGTCGGGACGAGCAGGGAGTTTCTTCCTTTGCCTTTTTCCTTTCCTGCCCTCCCTCCAACGCTTCGGTCGCTGCCGCAGCAACTTTCTTTTCTGCTTGCATAATTTCTAGAGTGCGTATTACGGTTTTCCAAACTGTTCCTAGTTTTTTCGCTTCCTTTCCTTCTGTTCCTCCCTCTAGAGTACAGTCCCACAAAAAGTCTCCTACTTCACGCCATTCCGTGGAACTAAAGATTAATGGCGGGTCGTTCATTTTCTCCCATTTCCGAGCCCATGGGGCTAATACGTCTCGCTCCTTTACTTTTCCTCCTCTCTTAGAGAGTATACTAAGGAGGCGAGTTGCCGCGTCCGTTTCCATCGCGGTCTTACCTTGGCAGGGGCTTGATCGGCTGCTCAAGCTCTGGTCTCCGGTGCCCTTTTGGTCACACCTGGAACTCTCCTGCCTCCAGCTCTCCGGCTCCCAAATCGGCTCACGTCCGATGCTTCAGAGTCTTCCCACATTTAAGCAATCCGCATTTAAGCGTCCATAGAGGGTCCCTTGTTCAGGTGCCAGATGAAGAGGGTCCCTTCGGAGAGCCGGCCAAGTTAACGATCATCACACCAATATGGCTACAGATCATCCTTCCTTTATTGCTCCGGACAGCTCAATATATACAGTTCAGCAGTGTCCCCGCGCCTGCCCCTTCACAGAGTTGGTCGGTTACAGGTTTACACGCGCCAGCGTTTTATTGGATAGTGCCATTCAGCTATGCAGGCGGCTCTCGCCCCCCCTTCTCCCCCCGGGGCCAGCACCTCCAGCCAAGCATCTCGCAAAGCTCTCACAAAACAGATAAAACCTCCTCCTCCCTGTGTTCCAAGGCAGCTTCAAGGACAGAGCCTCTGTTTAGGCCTACGCTGGGTTGTCCACACTTTTAAAGTTATACCGCACCTCTGCTCCACAAGAAATTCCTCTACAATAGTTTATCAAAATTTACTCTAGAATCTGGTGAAAAAACAGGCCACATAGAACTGTAATGTGGTAAGGCACATAAACACCATGTACATTTTCACAGTCCTCTGCTTCTTGATCAGGAAATGCTGTATCCATTATTAAACCTCTGAGTAAATATTTGTCTTCAGATATTCTAGCAGTGCATTCAGAGACACACTATGTTCTCAAGCTAAGGCGGTTCTCACCACTATGATTTCTTCCTGTGTTAAGCAAGAGATCGTAACAGCAAAAAATACTTTTTTTTCCCTCTAAATTATATTGTGGACACACCACAAGATTAATATTTAAACTCCTAGTCATGATTTATAGACCGGATCAGAAAAGATTTTCACCACAGTCAGTAGCATCTTACTTACAGGGGCCTAAGCACTAAGCAGTGGGTTGCATTCTGAGTAAGCCTGAGCAAAATTAATTAACTAACTCTTTAAAAAGGGTTTATAGTAAAGACCTGGGTGCCATGACCCTCATAGCATCTGTGTCAGGGGTGCTAAAGAACTCTGAATTCTCTTGGATGTTCTAAGCAACAGAGAATGTTCTCAAGTGAGGGAGAATGAAGTACAGTCACTTTCCGTGAATGGGGGTTCTCAACGAATAAGAAACTGATTAGACAACAAACAGAAATGAGGCAGGATCCTTGCAGCTATCAGAAATTACCAACTCAATGTCATCCACCTGCCTCCCGCTACCTACAAGTGAAGCTACTTACTGCAACTGCAATGTCGTCTTCCTTCCAACCCGCTCCCACTGCATCCTGCACTGTGCAAAGTCATTTAGCAAATCTTAAAGCACGGCAGGTGAGTAGATCAGCCTAAGCTGGGGGCAATGGCATTTCTCAGTCCTCTCTTTTTTAAATGTAAAAAAGAGGGAGACACACAAGCTAGGTATCTCTCTTCAGTGCAACTTTATCACTAATACCAATTATAAATGTTTATTCTAATTTATGAACACCTGCTTGACATCAACAGAACTGACACACCCCTTCAATTACTTTTCTTATACAATGGCATATTTATTTCACTCTGATGAGATGAGGCTTTTCTAATTTCCTGTATAACCACCCCCAGCTTTCTATATATCTGCCATTAAATTGTGAACAGGCTTCACACATATTTTTAGATGTTTGAAAACGGCAGGAAGAGCTTTTTGATGTCTCAGAACATGTTCAGTCCCAGTGTCTCAATATTGTTTGCTTGCTAAGTCCTCAGGCTTATGTCATCCATATGAATGGACTTCGGGCTTTTGAGAAAGTTTACCATATCGCTAACATCCGCCTAAACTGTTGCAGTCGGAGGTCTTTCCTTCTAACGTCAATGCCACTCTGAAAATAAAGTTGCAGTACTTCTCCACCTCTTGGAACATATTTAGAAGTCAATGTCTTGTTTTCTCTGATTAGTCTGTAACAATGTCAAGTGTGAAATTTAAATTAATGAGCACTTCGCTTATTGAAATGACTTCAGCACTTTTGCTACTTTCATTGATTTCTATTTACTTTGGCAACCACAAATATGAAGAACATATTTCTAGATGTGACTAAACAGACTAATAATTTGCTAGTATAGATGCACCTAGTGATCGAACATTACACTTAGCTCTCTTATTTTGAAAAATTAACATAATAGGAGAAATACATTATTTATAAAGCACTGTTTGTTTCCTGCAATTCACACAGTGTCACCTTTAAGTTATTTTCTTCCCACTCTCTCCACACTAATGATTTGCCTACACTACTGAAACACAGCAGTAAATATGGTATCAACACTATCCCTCCATAGAATCAATTTAAATTTGAACTAATATATTCATCACCCAGCAAACACCTTCTCAGCAGCAGATAGTGCCGTAACTAACCTTCAGAGTATTCTAGCCTCGTGATAGAGGCCAATTTGAAGGAAGAAGCCGTATTTGGTTCATAAGAAGCAAAAACTCTTTCTTTTCCCCTCTGCCCTTCCCCGCACATCAAATAGTCATTGATTTTGCGTGTTAAAGATCTTAAAACACTTGCACTTCTTGCTAGGATTTAACAGTGCTAATCAGTGGAAAAAGCTAAAGGAGTACTTTCTCAGAAGAAAAATACAAGGCCATGATTTTCTGCCTATGGGTTGGTGGAGGGGTAAAGAAAAAAAAATAGAAGAAAAGATAAGTGGAAAAGAGAAAGCAAGTCTTCTCAAAGGCTACTCAGTGTGTTTGTAAGGCAGCAAGCACCTCAAGAGACAGCGTTGTGCCATGTGGAACTCACACTCTCTATGACACAGAGTTACCCTTGCCCTTGTCAGATACATGTGGTTTTATATAGCACAGCCAAATCCACAGCTATTAAAGCTACATTCCATGTAAAGAAAAAAAAGTAACTAAGGATGGAATCTGGGCTTTGAACACAATAATCAACAAAGCAAATCCCCACTCTGTGAAATGGTTGTTACATGCACCCATGGATTTTTTTCTATTATTTTTTTTAAATGAACACAGTAAAAGAATATGGAGGGATTGAACTCTTTTACTTTTGGGGGTTTTTAAACCAGATTCTGCAAGCCCTTATATTTCCGTAAGTAGCTGAAGTTATACAGGTTCCTGCAAAATCAATTATTCAGTCTCTCAAAACACTTGTCTACCAATACAGAAACTCAGATAACGACCAGCAGGCCCGTGACTCCAAATTTGAAGCCACTTGCTCCTGGAGAATTGCATGTGCAAATCCTGCAGGCATCACTGGAAGATGAGGAGTGCAGCATCACATATAGTGCACAAACTGCAGTGGGGCAGTCTGGTGGTGCAGGAGATTTATGAATTCTTTCATACGTGGGAGATTGTGCTAGCATGGTGCTACTTGCTCCATTCTAAGTTTGAAAACTACATTCTGCAGCTAAACCTGTTGCCCCCAGAGAACTGACCCTGGGGATGCTTGACCAGTAAATGTGACAGCTGTTGAAATAGTAAGGTCTCAACCTTCATAACTTCTGTATCTCAGCTTCTCTTTTGTGCTTGTTTTCTATCAATTCAGTAGACCAAAGCCTTAATTTCTGTAAAGGATCAAATCTGAAATATTTCCTATTTAAATTCACAAATCAGCCTCCTCCCCCCAGACTCTACCTGTGATCCAAATCCCCCACTATTTCTCAGGTAGAGTGCTGCAGCATGATACCAGTATATGAGGGGCTTTAATGCAGTTAGTAATTTACTTAAAACATAGTATATTTAAGAGCAAAAAAGGCCACCTACTACTTCAGAGAAGATTGTCCATGTAGCTATGATTGCAGAGGAAGAATGATGTGTTCTTATCAAAATAGGTGACAGTACTTTTCTGTGTAGACAAGGCTTCTTGGAGCACATGGCAGAGGCAAAACTAGAGTTTTTCTAGCAAGCATCCAACACATGCACATCTGCAAGTGTTCCTGCTTCCATCCCTGCAACCACTACTATACATGACTGTTTCTGCTGAGATTAGGAAAGCAGGGGAATCAGTTCGGGCTTGATGGTCGCACCTTAGCCTGGTTAAGCAGTTGCAGATGAACAGCAGAAGACTCACAGAGACTTTTATTTATTCAAAGACCTCCAAAGATCCAAGTAAAATGTGAAACCTTTCTTGAGGTTTGGATCCAAATGGAATTTACTTCTTGGTTTTCACTCATTTATAAAGACATTTTAAGACTCTACAGAAATTCTGAGTCAATATGCTACATAACAACCTTTTTAATTTACGAAAGAGGACATGTCTATTAAGAGGGGCAAGAGACTTGTACATTGAAGTCAGTCATTAAAGCTGAGATTTGAGAAAGGGTATACAAAAAGTTCCGAGAGGAGTGACAACAAGCTCTTTTAATAAGCTTGTAAAGAATACTGGAATCACTATTTGGGGATGGTGTGACCAACACAAAGATTGTACTGAGGTGTGATTTTTAATTAATTTTAGCTATCAGCTATCAGCAAGTTTGCTGATGACACCAAGCTGGGAGGAGTGGCTGACACACCAGAAGGCTGTGCTGCCATTCAGCAAGACCTGGACAGGCTGGAGGGTTGGGCGGGGAAAAATTTAATGAAATATAACAAGGGTAAATGTAGAGTCTTGCATCTGGGTAGGAAGAACCCCAGGTTCCAGTATAAGTTGGGGAATGACTTATTAGAGAGTAGTGTAGGGGAAAGGGAGCTGGGAGTCTTGGTGGACAGCAGGATGACCATGAGCCAGCACTGTGCCCTTGTGGCCAGGAAGGCCAATGGCATCCTGGAGTGTATTAGAAGGGGGGTGGTTAGTAGGTCGAGAGAGGTTCTCCTTCCCCTCTACTCTGCCCTGGTGAGACCTCATCTGGAATATTGTGTCCAGTTCTGGGCCCCTCAGTTCAAGAAAGACAGGGAACTGCTGGAGAGAGTCCAGCACAGGGCAACTAGGATGATGAAGGGAGTGAAGCATCTCCCTTATGAGAAAAGACTGAGGGAGCTGGGGCTCTTTAGTTTGGAGAAGAGGAGACTGAGGGGTGACCTCATTAATGTTTACAAATATATCAAGGGTGAGTGTCACGAGGATGGAGCCAGGCTCTTCTCGGTGGCAACCAATGATAGGACAAGGGGTAACGGGCTGAAACTGGAACAGAAGAGGTTCCGCTTAAACTCGAGAAGAAACTTCTTCTCAGTGAGGGTGACGGAACACTGGAACGGGCTGCCCAGAGAGGTTGTGGAGTCTCCTTCTCTGGAGACATTCAAGACCTGCCTGTACACGTTCCTATGTAGCATAGTCTAGGCATTCCTGCTCTGGCAGGGGGATTGGACTTGATGATCTTTCGAGGTCCCTTCCAATCCCTAACATTCTGTGATTCTATGATTCTATGATTCTATGATATAAAGGTAAAACTGTTTTCCTGTCATTGATCTCCTAAGTCAATATTAGAAAAAACAGTTAAAAGAACTCACTCCTTTGATCAAAAGAAGCAAGTAAAATCAACCACGTGGTTTAACGAAAGAATGCTTTCTTTCTGTATGATACATAACTTCTCACATGAACTAGCCACGTCATCAGAAACTGGTGGCATGACAAGACTAGATGCAGTTTCTGCAAAGAGCAGAATGCTCAGTAGTGTAACCGCCAGCATAGCTTTGGTGCAAGCACTCGTTCTCAGGTGCTAAGAAAGTGATTTATTTGTTTATTTTGTATGTGGGGATGTGGAGAACAGAATTGCTGTACAGAAAACTGGCAAAGTGGCTGTAATGTCACTTTACAGGCATATAAGGCCAAAATCAGTCCTCAGATGTTTGAAGTAATTGAAACCATAAGAGATAGCACTAGCTTACTGGGTATTGCACCACACAGACTTACAAAAGTCTGGCAAAAACTGTCAGAAGAGCTGTACACTTTAATGAAGCCAAGTATGTTGTCCAATATACCATGCTGTCACCTTCACCTCTGCTGCTCTCTGCAGTGCTCAGCTTTGAGTTTTATGACAAGATTAGGGTGAGATTATTGCATATTGAGAAGATTGTCTAGGAGGGCAATGGCTTTTGCTATAAATTGCTGAGAAACTCCTCTAGCTGCATTATGAAAACAGAGAAGGAATAAAGCAAGGATGGTGCAGGGGCAAAATTAAGCCTAGAACTGTTGTGTGGGAGTGCTCTATGGGCAGGTGTTACAGCTGCACTGGGAGGCACCAGTAGTTCCTGGAAGAGAGCGCTGCTGTGAGGAGCTGTGTGAGCTAACCCGGCACAATGAAAACATGTCTAAAACAGAAGGCACGGCTCTTTGGGGTCTCAGAACATCTTACTGCTGGTTTTAGTGAGCTGTCCTGTGGATTCAAACCGTCAGCATCCCAGTCACCCAAAACCAGTCTTCACTGGGTCCTTTCTGTACTTTCTGACCCTGTTGTACTCATAACGCTAAACATGTAAGAGGTCTGAGAGCACTAAGTCAGACAGCATTGAAGTACAGACATTTTCCACCTTGCACCATCGAACACAAGAACCTGCAGTTCATAGAAATATGGAGAGTAGATACTGCAACGGCTCAGAGTTTAAAGGACAATTTGGTACTAAAATGGCATTAGTCCACCTTTATTTCTACTTCTTTCACTGTGCTACTTATTTGAAAACGTATACACTGATTGCTGCCATTAAATAACTGTTTTGCCCCACACAATGCAGTGGTTTGCATATTTGCTGATGTTTCCCCAAAAGCACTGGGGGAATGAATCATTACTGAAACAATTTACTTTCAGTTAGTGCATGAATGCCTTCCCATGATGCTTTGATGCTTTGTTTGTCCTCCTATAAAAATTATTTATGACCCAAGTGTGATCTTTTAAATCAGAATACTTATTCAGAAATCAAAGCTCCAGCATGTTAATGCAAGTAGAAGCCCTGACTAATTTTTCAAAGCCACGTTGAATATTCAAAAGCTAGAACTGAAGGAAAGGAGTTAACATTAATTAATATTTGAAGCAGTAAAATAAAAGCAACAGTGAAGCTAATTTTGCAGGACAATTAATCATGAGTCTTGCTAATTACACATGGGATTTTGCAAATGATTTTTTTTCTCAGGTAGCAGAGTAAAAATGATAATCCACTACCCATCAAAATCATTGGCTCCACACCAATGTCCCCAGCAAGAGCAATTAGTGGGAACAGCAGAGCCCTCGTAATTGCATGTCAAGAGAGGAGAATGTTAGAATTTTAATTGCTCCACATAAAGACCACTTGCTCATACATACACCTGACTGTCCAAAACCAGTGTGCAAGCGAGAGTAAGTATGTAACCACTTCCAGGTGTCTGCACAAAAATAACTCTGTGGGAGAAGTACTCTCTAAGCAACACATGCACTTTCTGGAAGAAAATATCAATATGCACTTATATTCCAAACTGCAGTGTCATCACTTGACTATAAGAACTGGGGAAAAAATATATCACCCACTTGGGAAAAACGTGCATATTCTTTATATTTGCCAAATATTTATTGCTGACATTTTTTGAAGAACTTTAACTATCTTAAGGGTGCCAAGGGCTTCAAATTTACTGAATTTTAGGATCACCAATAAAATGTTTTTAACAAGACATCTCAAGAGGGCATAAAATAAAAAATTACCATATTCATGAGAGCAAGCCTGTAAGATTGCAATGCTATAAACTGGATGTCTATAATTTGCTTGTGCCTTTCTTAATTAAAAAAAAAAGCCAAACAACTAGTAATTAGACTCCAGTTCCATTTTTGCATTTTATCCCAATCACTGACGTGCTACCATTACTTTTTTGTTTAATATACGTACACATGGATGCACACAATTGCAAATAATCAATAATATTTAAGTATGTGTCCAAGATCTAAATGATGATGGATACATATAAATATTGCTTTCCAGGAAATTATGACTTTACTCATCATGTAGTAACTTAAAAAATATATGTTAAAAGCAACACCTGCCTTTTCCCCTCTTTCTCTTTAAGGTATTTACTTTTTTCTCTCATTTTTAAAGCACACGGCTGAATTGCCTTTTGAGTACCACTAGCTCTCACTGGTTTTTGTGCTCTCCTTTCATTTGTATGTAAACCATATTGAGGTGCAAAAGCACTTACTCTGTGCTATTAGCTTTGTTAAGCATTAAACCAAGAGTAGTAGCCTTAACTTATCTAAATATATTCTTTGCATGTTCAAAATCACTGTACACTGTTTTTTACACTGTGACTGCCTGAGAGAAAAAAAGCAGGTCATGCAGAGTGCTGCTTCCTTTCCTGAATTACCAGCAGATCACAGGTGTTTATCAGGCTCCCGGAGGTGATTCAGGTAATAAACACCAGGATGGCAGTTTAAATGGTTAGAAGCTTTTCCATCAAACACAGTCCTTGCAGTCCTATCGTTTTGCATATATTGCTCACAAATGGCAAATTATTTATGCAGCCTCCTTAAGTGGTTCCTTATGGTTTTTACTTTATTTTTCCAAAGCAGGAACCTTTTGAAGATGTGTGTTCTCATGACAAGGCAAACTATCATTCCATCTGTAAGTCTGACTCATTCCTTAAAACTACTGGAGATATACAATGCCAGTGACCTTGTTTTGCCCTTCTGTTTAGCTCACGTGTCTTTTCTAAGGAAGCACCAGTGTCACAGCAGAAGTTACAATTCTGTGCTTGTACAAGGAGACCAAGAATAAACTGTAGAAACTGACTTTTAAAAACTTTTTCTAAGATTTTATTGTGAACATAAAATTACAATAGGCATTGACTAATGATTGCTACCTCTAATGCAGGTTTTAGAAGGATTTGCTGTAAATTACAATAGGGCAAATTTTTGGAAACAAAATGTTTAAACTAAGCTAATAAGTTTAAGATTGTGTAGGCTTGTGAACTCAGAGATGAACTTATGTAACTTTATTCTATTACAGAAAGCTACTGAGACATATCTTTAGCAATTTCCCATTACCTATTAATAACTGGAATTTGTTCCATGGTGCTGAATCACCAAGTCCATATTAAATGCCAGAGTTGTCACAAGAACCAACTTACTGCTGTGCAGATCATCTATGCTTCTCCCTCTTTTGACAAACAGCTCTGCCACAGTCACTTAAAAAATTCCTTATATGTAAAGTATATTTCAGGGAAGGATTTATGGTTGTTCAACATAATTTAGCACCACGTAAGAAGAGGAGAAGCCAGGACAACATGAAGTTTCTAAGAATCACCAGATCATAATTACTGCACCAGTGGTATGATTTCTGTGGATCTCTTAGAATTTTATCAGTTATGTCCTCATCTTGCGAGATAACACTGATTTCCACAGACGGCATACAGAATTGAAGGTGTTAGGAAACACTCAGAATCTCCAAGATTAGTTTCTGCTATTTTTCTACTGTTTGACAAATAATCTCAAGACACAGACTAAAGATTATGGCTGCGTCATACGTACAGAGTAAGTAATAGAGTATCACCAGTTCAATCATGGAGGGCAAGAGTAAAGAGAAAACAAGTATCACCGTTCCCACATTTTTACATTAAAAAATTAGCCACACAGAAAACAAGTAACTTGCCCAAGAACACACGTAAATCTACAGCAGAACCAAAACCTGAATCGAAGTCTAACAAACACTGAAATCCTCCTAACCTCACAAATAAATGTACTCTTTCATAAACTGTACATTTTACAGCGTAATGAAAATTTATTCAGAAGATAACAGTAGATATAACGAGAAATGTCAGGTATTGTGCTACGCAGTGTGAAATTCAGATTGAATTCCACTCCTTCCCTGTTGTTTATTACAGGCCTAGGATGTAAGTTGTCTACAACCGACCATATTTTTGCGCCATTCAGACTGTCCCTGCAGTAGACCTGATCTTACCTCACAGGCTGTAAAAAACTTTATAGAACCTTCACCAACGAATGTGAACAGAATGCAGAATGGCAGAAAGTGCTGGAAGGTTGAAAGCAGACAAGAAAGATTTTTTGTGACTTCAGTTTCAGAATTCCAAACACTTCAGTGGAAAATAATTTTCAGGAAAAAGAAGGAAAGTTCTGTTTTAAAGAAAGAGAAACAACGTCAAAATGAACTCATATCACAGGAATGTCCCACGTGCATTATATGAGCAGGATTCTGAAAGACTGACCTGCCCAGGGAACTTGTCTTTTTCTAATTATTTTGAAAGAAAACAAAGAAGACTTCATTTCATTTCAGTAAGTCACAAACTAATCAAAGCCAATGAAGACGTAAACTAAGAGATGAAATACATTTTTAGACCAAAAAACTGTATTGGATCCCCATGTAATGTCATGAACTTGCTTTACTGCATTGACCTTTCAGCTTTAATAAAAACATAATATCTCAAAACACGCTAAGCAAAGCAACTTAAACAACTGGTACTGCATATAGTATGCAAATTGTAGATGGATTAAACAGTACACGTACAGTGCAGCTGGTTCTCTGGCAAACAGGTGACAGATTTCAGATTTGCTGACTAGCCAAAACTTTAATGACTTCTCAATGAGAGGTGAAATGGGGACCTGGGGGCTCTTCCATTCATGCTTGTCTAGCTATTTCGTTTTGTTTGTTTGCTAAAAAGTTTCAAAATAACATAGTATATGAGAATATCACAATACTGTTCCTCAGAATATCTTACTCCGAGTAGAAAACTGGCAGTTAATAAGCCAGAAACTAATGTGCTTATATATTGGAGAAAAATATAGCAGGTGATGTGGCAAAAGAAGTTTTAAACACTTCAAACTGAAGCATCAGGACATAAAGTGCTGCACATCAGAGAAGGTACTTTAAATTTCTAGCAAGGAGCTGGACTCACCTATCCAAACACATAAGCCAGCTAAGCATCAAGGATGTGCAGTTCTCTCTCTCTCAGGTTTGGAGAAAACAACACCGCAGTGTAGTTGCTGCATCCGCTCACAGTTTTCTCTAGTTCTTCTAATAGCTTTACCCCATAAACTCTCTGGAATGTTATGAAGCCATATTTTTTAAACACTTCAAGGTGAGAGGGTTTGAGGGCTTTTTGCAGAATAGTTACACAGACCTCTAGTGATTACTACATAGAGTACTAACACTTCCTCCTTCCCCATAAGTAAGATAACTGGATATGCTGTTATGCTAGAAATGGTGGGAATTTTAATATTTTGACTCACAAAACATACATATGAAATCTGGGGCATGATTAAAGATACATTAATATAAACTAATATTTATTTTGAATGCCCAACACCGAGGCACAATCTAAATGAGACACTGTCAGTAAATTCAGAGCTTAACTATGACCTTCCTCCTTTAGAGGATGCAGAGAGTAGAAGTGAGTCCTATCAAAACCAACAGCCAGAAAGGATTATCAGAGTAGTAATCTAAACTGAATTAAACACCTGAACAGCTATTAAAGAGCAGGATCATTAACTAAATGATTAGACAAAGCTCTTGGGCATCCTACTTATCCTCTCAGTTCTAAAGAATGGTAAAAATATTGCTCTACTGAGCAGAAAGCAAGAAGACAACATTGTGTTTCGGAACAGGAGAAAAACTTTGGAAAAGAAACTTGCTTAAGGTTAATACAATCGTCCAGTTTCAGGTACTTTACAGTTCCTCTCCAATAGACTATTGCACAGTTGCACAAAATGCCATCACATAAGCCCAGTAATCCTGCCTACTCATTATTTATGCCATTGGTCACCTATCCTAAACACGCTGTAGCTGAAGGGAAACTAGAAGATATATTTTCTTTTCCTCAAGGCTCTTTACCTTGGCCTTGTGTCCATTTTAAGTTTCTATCCATGTTCCTTCTCTCCTCCAGTCTTTGACCTATTTAAGCCTGTTATTTGACATTCTTTCAAATACAGAAATCTAAAAAATGTACAATGAGGGAGAGAGGAGAGAGAGGAGAGAGACAGGGAAATAACCCCAACTCCAGAATCAACAGGATGTTGATATAAGAGATCCAGAAGTTCCTTCCCACCAGACAGATCAATGACCAATTATCTATAAAGCATAGGGCTAGGCAGCAGGGTTCAACACTGCTCAGAATTATTTACTTCTCCTGCAATTTTAAAAACTATTCTCCTTGCCCTTCAGTCTGAAATATATGTCTCGGCTCTGAAAGCTGAAAATTCATTAGATGAACTAGGAACAAGCTAATAAAGCAAGCTCCCCGTAACACTAATAAGTAGGGGAGGGGAGGGGGGGAGGGGGACGACCTGCTCTCCTATAGACAGAGCACCTGCTCATGACTCTGATCAATCTGCTATTCATCACAGCAAATACGGGTACGGAAAGAATCAGAGAGAATTCCCTTTTCATGAGGGAATAAATACTGCTTGTCTTTTGCAGAAATATAGGTTTCATAAATCTGTAGCCATACTGCAAGACACCCACTCACACAGTCTGGACAGTGCTGATTTCAACCCCAGCACCTATCCCAGAGCCTGGTGCCAATGCCAGTTACACACGTACAGCACCTGCTCTGAGTGTCTCTGCCAGGATGCTTTGACCAGGAGCCAATATCTCTGAGGTCTTAACTCATGGGTTGACAGTCTAAACACCTCCCAGAAACAGAGAGTAAATGGAGAAGAAACATGATTTACAAATCATGATTTATAAAGTAGATCTACCAAGTGGACCATCTCTCTTAAATCCCGTTTTGCTTGCCTACACAGTGTAGAAAATCTCTGCCAAACTGCCATAGTTCTGTATGCAGAGCTCTGTTAGAAAGAGAGAATTTAGTCTTCATCTGTGTAAAGGTGACTGGAGATAATGGAGCAGGTTGTAATAAATTTCTTTCTTTAATTAATGTCTCTGAATCTCAGAAAGGGGAAGTCTGCTCTGTAATTAGGTATGTGTTAAGCTTTACTCTACATCAGTCAGGCTCTCCACTGTGAAGTAGCTTATCTCATCCTAGTCTCAGAAAGAACAGGGTTTGTTTCGTACAAATATAACTGCATCTAATGAACATCATTTATTACTCAGCCTGTGATGCAGGTCCAACCACACTCCCTAACACTTAACTTCTCTCAAAGCATCAAAAGCTAAACTACTGTTGTGGCTGTTCTAAAGACATTCATAGCACCAAAACAGATTGACAGTACAATATTTTAAATCTGGGAATGCATGGCTGCCCAGTTTGCCCTGAAATGATTAAACAGGAGATTTGTCTGAGTTGCATCTTGAATTGGTAGAAGAGGTGAAGACAGTAGTAAGTAAAGGCACTCAAGAAAAAAGCCATCATTTTCTTTGTAGACACTGCTCAGCAGCAACATGAAGAGTAAATGCTTCAACACGCCCACAGAGCTTCCTCCACCTTGCTAGAACATTTCTTCTACTACTTCTTCACCACTGTCCTTATGACAGGCTTGTTTTTACCACCACCAACATAAGACTACCATTCTCCCAACTAACGTCAATCCCTTTTGAGATAGTTCATATTCAATCCCCTAAATTCGAAACATCTCAATAATAAATCACAAAGAAACGAATTTAACCCAGACCAACTCTGCCTTCTAACACAGACCTTCACATGTCTTTTCTGACAGTGGCAATAGCACAGGGAATTTTTTCCCTGTAACATTCATGGTGCCACTCTAGACATCATCAGATTAAATGACAAGTATGGAACCTAATCTAGACCTCCTTGTTTTGGGCTTTTGGGGCTAACTTGTAAACTACAGTAATAGGCCAGTCTAATTCCATGAATCAGACTTAAATGCTGAGAATATGGCCTACTGCACTGAGCAAATAAGGCCTAAGTCCACCTTTTGGTAATAAATTACATATGTAAGTGCTAAGTATAATATACTATTAATAATTTATTATTATTTATGTAATTTAGTAACAGCATAAGCCCAGCCAGGAAAGGAGGCAGCATGTCCCACCATTTTCTTATTAAGAAGTTCCTTCCTCTGCATAAGTATTCTGGCCCAAAGGTGCTTTATGTCAGATGAGCTGTCCAGTCCACCTCTACTTTCTGCAAGGGAAGGAAGCATCCAGCTAAAGGAAAGAATAGTCTTAAATATGAGATACACAATGGTGGAGACCATAATGGCATCTAAAAGCCTTTCCAGTAACACTGAAAAATCTTTACTGCTTTCTGTATGCTTGTTAATTACATTAATCATTAAAAACTTTAATATTTTTATCTACTAATAATCTTATATTGATACTAAGGTAGTTGCAATATATAATACTATAGGAACTCCATGCTTGTCTGCATGAAGGATAAATGAAATACATTTGTTTCATTATAGTTTCTGTTGTATTTTCTTCCTACACACTGGGTAAAGTCAATCATGTATTGCCATGAAAAGAAATCCATAACTCATATTGCTTTGAGGTCAGCATTTCCTATTTTGGGAATGGAAAGGTTCACTTAAGTAAAGACATGGAGGTTTGTTATATAGCCCTGGTAGAAAGATCACATAGTCAGAGATCTACATACTTAAAACAAAAAAGCATTATGAATGTTAATATTAACTACATAGAAGTAATTTGTATATGAAGATTAATTTATCATCCATTGCCAACCAACAGTTTATACTGGAGTGTTGGAGAAGAAAGTTAACTCACGAAATGGCCAGTGCCAATAAAAATGCTTAATACTGCTTTATATAAAAAGTACTTACATTTGTCATCACCAGAGAAGACTGATCGAAAGTTACCCAAAACTAGAATTTAAAGGAAATCCCTCAGGAAAAAAAGCACTGCAGAAGAGAAATGGCATTGACATGGATGGGAAAAACTACTCCTATAGCACCTTAATAAAGAGAGAAAGCAAATGCTGTGATAAGGAACTTAAAAACAAACAAAAAATGTCTGCACTGGTTATTTTTCACCACCGGATTTCTGTCTGAGTTTATTATAAGACATTCCTGCACTAAAGACCAAGGAAATTACCTCTGTATTAGGCAGCCAATGTCCAAGTAGATGCCACACAACCAATTTCCCTCCATAACTAATATGCTGTGCTGCAGACAGCTAAGACCCAGCTCCTTCACATTGTCCTAGACAGCTAGGCAGCCCCAGGCCTGCAAGACAGTCTGAAGCTATTCCTATCATTGCCTCCTCACCTCCCCACCTGATTCTTGCTTCTTCACAACTTCTTACTCGTTTATCATAGCTGTCACAACTCCCTTCTGTAAAAGACCTTGAATGAACATCCACACTCTCTGCCTCTGCTCAGACAGCATGACATAAAGGCTCAGGAAACAGAACGGACTGAGCGAGGCACTAGGGTGCAGGTGCTGAGCTACGCCCAGCAGGCAGTGATGGGAATCAGAGTGGACCAGAATGCCTGACTAAGGCTGTGAAGCTCAAGATACCACCTCCACCCTGCTTGCCCCTGTCCTTCTGGTCTCGACACAGCAGGAATAGATGAGATCCTCATTGCTTTCCACATAAAAATTGATGAGAGCATCTAGAGGAGTCAGGGCTCAGCATCCTAGACACAGAGAACACATATGGCTTCCCTACTCTTTAAAGGCACAGCCCAGGCAAATGACACAGATCTAAGAATCCCAAAGGAACGTTTTCTCAGCAATACCCAGGCCACAGAAGACTTCTCTTCCTCCATTGTCCAGTATATGGTCAGGGGCAGAGAAACACAGCTCTTCGACGGAAGATTGTACTCCTGGAACAATTGGTATGATAAATAGGGGTGCAGGGGAAGACATGCAGCTGCCTTGGCTATCAGGATCACAGCAATTAAAGATTCAGTCATGGCAAAGCATTTGGGCATCTTAGCAGACACCAAGAGGTCTTAAGACAGTCTTAAAACAGATGGTTGTGCTGACAGAGCTTTCTCAGAGTATCATCATTCACTTTCCCTTCCTTCTCTTGCTTTTCCCCTGCACATTCTCACACCCCTGGTGACTGTGGATGCCCATCCACGAGTGACAGCCTGCTGGATGGCAGTCTTGCATACCACGGCAGATCTGTCCTGCTAAACACACATCTGTGACACTTGCTAATCCCAAATCTTTATCAATGGAAAATTATTTCTTAAGAAGGAGTGAGATTTATCTGGTTGATTTATCGAGCTTTCCACTTGCAAGCTATACAAGGAGCTGTCGCACAGCCCTGCCTATAACTTCCAGTACTATTTCTCTTGTGAAAAAAATCATTCGCACTCTCTCATGCCTTTATTTTCTGTTAAGTTTCGACTACTGTCATATGGGAAATCCCTTCATTATTTTCAGTCCCATTATATCTCAACTTAAGCCCCAGGAAATGGCATTTAGCACTCTTACATCTGAATAAAGAGAGTGGAGAGAGGAATTAAAAGCCAGTTGCCAGAACATGGGGGAGACATCTCAACCAGGCCCCAGAGACTCACACTGAGAGAGAAGAAACTAGAAGTTCAAAGGGAACTCAGACACGTATCGTAGAATCATAGAATCATAGAATGTTAGGGATTGGAAGGGACCTCGAAAGATCATCAAGTCCAATCCCCCTGCCAGAGCAGGAATGCCTAGATTATGCTACACAGGAACAGGAAAGTGTCCAGGCAGGTCTTGAATGTCTCCAGAGAAGGAGACTCCACAACCTCCCTGGGCAGCCTGTGCCAGTGTTCCGTCACCCTCACTGAGAAGAAGTTTCTTCTCGAGTTTAAGCGGAACCTCTTATGTTCCAGTTTCAGCCCATTACCCCTTGTCCTATCGTTGGTTGTCACCGAGAAGAGCCTGGCTCCATCCTCGTGACACTCACCCTTGATATATTTGTAAACATTAATGAGGTCACCCCTCAGCCTCCTCTTCTCCAAATGTAAAGTCTTTATCATAGAGAAAGCCAGAATTAAAGGGTGGGACAGATCTCTGCAACGCTCATGTGGGTTCTGGCAATACC
The DNA here is from genome assembly GCA_020746105.1 of Trogon surrucura. Lineage (NCBI taxonomy): Eukaryota > Metazoa > Chordata > Aves > Trogoniformes > Trogonidae > Trogon > Trogon surrucura. The sequence continues at coordinate 57,601,511 of CM036621.1, read as the reverse complement.
ACATCCAGTCTGCCATGACAGGCAATTGATAACAGCAAGTCGGTAGATGTGTCCCCTTACATCAGAGATACTGGATCCCTGGAAGAACTAGTGTGAAAATGCAGAATAAATCGTGACACAAGAATTCCTAACCTCAAACCTCCTAGACGGGAGGGTAGATGAATCCCTCACAGGAGGCTTTTAGCACCATAGGACTACAAAGAAACTATGTCACTGTGCGTGCTGGAAGTGTGATCCCAAGTTATACCAACAAAATTCTACTTGTTACTGGCAAAAAAAATCCTACCCCCTATAGGCAAAATAAACCGCGCCAGCCAACAGTTTGGTAAACACACTAAGGATTATTGCTACCACAGTTAGACCATGTAGAGATTGAAGGTATTCGTACCACTGAGGCCATCCAAAGAGAAGTCTCTTGCACAAAACACCACCACAGCTAATGACAGGTTGGATATAATTAGTCATCTTTAGCCCGCTAGGGGTTAAGTAATGGATTTAGCAGACGTTTAACATGCAATGTAGAACTTTTTCCAGATTTCTCAAAAGCAATTATTTTTGAGTCAGCTTTTGCCAGGTTAGGAAAAACTTTCTGAAAAATAAGAAAAAACCCCAATGGTAATTAAAACATTTGCATAATTTTGACCAGCATTACAAAAGAAATTTAATCCTGGTTGTTTCTGCAGGATACAGATATATATATGAGAAGTAGTTTAGTGTTGGTTGTTATACAAGATCCTTAACAGAGGCAGTTGATTTCTCTAACTGGTCTTATTTTTATCTGCCTCAGACTAAGTGTTTTGTAGTTTGTGTTGTAAACAAGCATAAATATAGTAATACCAGAGCTCAGACTGACTGCATTTCTGACAAACAAATCAAAATTAAAATGTAACAGCAGTACTGGGAAGAACAAGGTGCCAAAACTGGAAAGGAAAATTCCACTGAAGACAATGGAGCTGATTCTGACTTAATCACAATGTCGATCAAGAGTAATTGATGCTGAATTCAGAGAAGTTACTCAAGGGGAGGGAAGAGAACGGAGAAGAAGACAGAACAGCAGCTCTCAGAATTCCAGGCTATAAAGGATATCCAGAGCCAAAAAACAATTCCTACTTTCTAATGCATTTACATTTGTGAAACAATTTCATTCCTTTCCATAAGACCTTTGCATTTCTGAATCTTCTTAAAGACAAAGTACTTGGTTGAGTGTGTTAGATTTGCAGTAGTTAAACAGAGCATTCAGCAAGAAACAGTTCTTGCACTGAAGTGTATCCACTGCAAAAAGGGCCACAATAAGGAGAGAAACAAAACCAATGTGCCACGCTTCTCTTCCAAAATTGAGGATGCAGAGCCGAACAAAGTTTGGTTCGGGTTCATTTTAATCGACCTCTGGGAATTCATTGCACAGACTGTAAGATCCAGTTCTGAGAATTTAGCTCTCCTTCTCTTAGGCCTCCATCTCCTGAGAATCCTACCCTCAGTTTCAACCTCTTTGGCATTTTCACTGAGCGTAGCTGTCTCTGTGGGTCATGGAAAGTTTATGTACAATGCTGGCCAAAGACTACTGGCAACATAAGACTTTCTGCTGAGTCTTTCACACACACATTTGTAGAGCTCATCAAGCTTCAAAAGCCGTCCCTGAGCTATACGGCTCACAGCTCACAGTCCTGGCCTGCATTAGCACATCTAACGTATAAAATGCTTCTTCCTGTCCCAAATCCTGCGCTTCAGCAGAGGGGCTGTCCGTACCGTGTCTGCGTTTCTCTGCCAGTGAATCATGAAGGGTACAGAAGGGTATCTGTAATGCCAGCAGAATCCCAACCCTTTTGTACTTGTGCTGCTGCTGCTGCTGCTTCTGTATGTCCACTGCTCTGCCTTCCTCTCTGCACTCCGTGTTTTTAACTTGTCCTCACTGCTATGTTGCTCTGACCACACAAAGGACTGACAGCTTTTCACACTTACCAAAATAGTGACATTCTCATTAAGTATGCCGGTTATATAAATAGTTCTCTGATCTCGTTTGCGTCTGATGCTGCTGCCACAGTGGTTAGAGTTCACCCTTCGACAATGTTTTTAAGAATTCAAGTATTTCTGCATCATTATAATGTTCAAACACAAACACTGTCTCAACCTCATCACTCATTTTTATTCACATTTTCCTCAGAACTATCCAAAACCAATCATAAGAACTTCAGAAAGGACTGTCTCATCTAAGTGAGCAGCAGGTCATCCGCACACTAACAGCAACTACCACAGTGGAAACAATAGAAATCACAGAATGCTCTGCTCAACCCAAAATGTGAACTAGACCATAACCAAATAACAACTGACGTAGCCACCCAGAAATAAAACGAGAAGACAGTCACTACCAGACCTTTCTCTCTACAGTCTCTGAATATTAAAAAAAAGAGTTTGCATCTGGATTCTAGTGGAAGATTTTTTAAATGTATCAACAGAGCTGTGTTCTTTTTCAGTCATGTGTGTGACAGGATCACAAAATTGATATAACATGAGAGATCATTCTCTTTACCCCAGAAGAGTTATACAGCCTTCTTTAAAGAAAAAGGTGGGTAGGTAAGAAAAGAAGCCTGTGTTTTAAACTGAAGGAAAGAATTTAGCATTCTCAGTTCTTCCCTGTAAATTAATTTTATTGCACTTAAGTCAAAATGTCAGCATGTACTTTATTTTCAGTTATTTTTATATATTGTATATTACACAGCTGTGATTTCATGTTGCATTTCAAAAACACATTCCTGCAAAACATATTTCTAAATAGCAGAAAGTGTCACAATTCTTTTACTTGGAAACAAAGGTGACACCTATGGCCTGAACCATTCTAGTAAACAAATTGCTACCAGTGGTGCAATTCCTCTGGATTTTGTCTGTCACAGCAAGCAGTAACTGGAATTTCAGAAAAAGATCCAAGAAACCCTGAAATGCTTTCTGGGTAGAGTAAGGAGACTTTCCTCCTCATCAGATAGGTCCATTCTAGAATAAGAAAATAACCTTTTCTTGACATATCCTATTTATATGTGTGTTACTTTTAAACACAGCTCTTGCCTGTTGCATTGTTGCTGCTTTTTTTGAGAAAGGTCTTGTATTCCATGATCTCTTGTGGCCATGAATTTCCACGAGTCAACCATGCAGTATGATAAACAGGACCTCACACCCACAGATGGCATTTTGTGAAAGAAGTGATAGGTATTTTAAAAACATGCACAACTTAATCTATTTCCTCAATAGTTACAGGTATATAAGACCATTAAGCCTATACATCGTATCATTAGACTAAGCGATAGTATTAATTTTACATTTTTGCAGTTTAAAATATGAAAACCATGTATATGCATACAACTATAGGCATACAGAGACCACCTATTTATGCTATTTATGTCTGAAGCTTGTAGATGCACAGTATTTTTGTTACTGATGCACCAGAGAATCTTGGTTTACATGACTGACTGACAGATGAGTAAATTTATATTTACACTACAGGCGGTAGCAGGTTTGGGTAATTATGGTATCTCATCAGATACCAATCTTTTAAAAAGTACTATAATATGTATTTTTATAGCAAGGTCATCAATTTGCATTTAGGGAGCTTCTAAGTTAGGCATTACTGAGGTTTGCCTTTTAACTGCTTGGGTTCTGCTGGACACTGCAGATGCTTTGCAACTCAGTCTCACCCTTCCATGGAACTGCCAAGCATTGCAGGGCACAATGATGTTCCACCGGCTCCAGAGGAAACAGTCAAAGAACAAAGGCAGATACAATGGGGAAAGCACTAAAGGAGTTTGTAGAGTGACTTCTTTAAAACCTCCATTGAGGTAGAAGATTGTGACATGAGGGCACAAAGGTATTTAAGCACCTGGCTGACTTTGTGTAAATAATACCTAGCTACCTGAGCAAATGGACCTGAATAAGTCAGACGAACCCTGAAATGTGCACTACCTGCAGATCAACATGTACCGTTACATTTGAAAGCAGAAAAAGGCTCTTCATCCTAAACTCATTTCCTAATCCTGTAAAAATGTTTCTGTAACATCTCAGTACAAAATGGGCAGCATTTAACTTCTGCAGCCAGTTTCAAAGATTCTTGCTTTTACCTATGCCAGAGGTAACATTTCTAGAAGTCGAAAGTTGTGACAGAGATATATTTAATGCAACGTTTATACTATGCAATGGCCAGATAAAGTTTATTAAGACTACGTCTCATGCTCCAAAAGAACGCCGCTGCATTATGTAGCTACCTTAATGTTCATCCTGTTATATCTCCAGTTGCCATGGCAATATCCTCCTAGGTATTTGTAAGGTCACAAAAAGAAGAGCTAACCCTCTTACTCCCGGAATAACTAATGCAGCTCTGTTACTGGCTTGATGTAAATAGTCTCAGGTGACAGCAAACTGTACATATAGTCAATTACAACTGCTCAAAGGAAATGATTTGTTGTAAGAGCCGCTGTTCAACCTCGGTGACATCAATGTTTCTATGGCAACAGTTGCCTCTTGCACTGCTTAGAATTGAGTATTGATCAAACCAGGGCCAGCACTATTTCTGAGACTTGCTACTTTTCTGTGTGGCAATTTACAATAGGAACTCATAACATCACTGTATATTTCAAGCCCCAAGGAACCAATTTAGCAGACAGTTACAGTAGAATATTAGCAGAGGTCAATAATGGAAGTCTGATTATAGTCCTAGGACAATTATTCAATGCTTTTCTTGTCTGCCCTTTCAGCATTCCACCAGCTATTAAAATTTTTAAATAATAATATTCATCCCTGAAGAAGTGCTGAATTCATTCATCTTCTATTTCAAACTTTATTTTTCATTGTTATGTTATCTATCAATAAAATTATTCAGCTATACTAGCCAAGCTCTGACCTCTCAGAAGTAAATAACTATTGATCAAGGAGTGGAGCTCTGATGGCATACTACAGGGTTTCCATTAATGGCCTCATTGGTCCAGCAGATAAGGTGATTCTTGCAGGAGAAAGAAGTAGCAAACAGCAGGGGCCATTGGAGTGTGGTACCACTGCTCTGCGTCACGGCGTGATGGGCTCCTCTCCCAGGTTTGTCAGCAGCAAAACAGAAAAATCGCTGTAAAATGCACATGGTCCAGAAACGGTGTGAAGAGCCGTTTTACACCTCTCGCGCACAATCCCTACGTCAGGGTGCTCTCACATTTCTGAGAGGATGAGGAAAGTTCCTTTAAGAAAGCAGATAAGGTGTGATTTTTCTGTGTGCATTAAATGCCAAAAATGGCCAGTCTCAGGATCAATTAAGAATTTGTGATGATGAATACTGCTGAGAATGTCAAGAGACTGTTACTTCAGGAATGTTTCTTCTTTTCTTGTGAAGGATCGCAGACTGATGAGATTACTTGCTATTTAATTTTAAAAAGATCACATACAGTAGCCTATGATCTGTCACTTCTTTTGCTCCTACAGTGATTTCCTTTATACTTGAAATAGGGAAGTGAAAAAAAAATTGTTGTTTACAGTAATAAAGTATTTACTGTATTTTGTCTAACTGTAACAGTTCAGGGACATTCACAGAATTAGCCTATTTGTTAACATGATGCACTTTAAAAAAATACTTTCCCGTACTTCCCAGCTATTTGCAAAATGAGGTATTTATGGGAAGCAAAGTTTGTCTCCTGTTCTTCCACTTAATTTAGTAGGTCAGCCCAGAGACTTTAGTTCAGGACCTTCTCTATGTAAATTGTGCCTCAGATGCACATACATTTTCATTCAAATCAATAGGAGTCAGACATATCAAAGGAGGAAATTATCCCCTTATTGAGTCGTCTTCTCCCTAGTAGATTTATGTAACTCCTACACAGAGATAATGCAGTTAATTACATTCCTCTTCTAGTGCATCAGTAGGAAAACAGAATTCAACCATCCAGGATGTTAAGTAGACAAATTCACCAGGAACTGAGAAAACTCCTTTTCTCACCTCCAAAAAGAGAGGGAGAAACTTTCAAACTCAGCAAGACCTCAATTACAAAGCTAGAGGGAGTGAAGAGAAAATTAACAGATCATTTAGGAGGATGGTAAGATTCTCAGTTTGTCGCCATTCTCATTTAACTTGCTTGTCATTGTCTCCGCAAAGAGGGTCAAAAAGACCAGGCTGTGATGTCACCAAGATACCCCTGGCAGATTCCCCATCTTTTTTTTTCATTAGGTTCAGGCTGTGTTGTTTCCTGTCTATCTCAATGTCTAGCCAAGATTGGGGCCTGGATCAAACTGGCTTGCTGATACAAGATCCAGCGCAGGCAGATGCTATACTGGAGCTTGCAAGCTGAAAGGAGGTGGAACACTCATAAGTGCCTTGTCAGGGGAGGACCAGTTGTAGCAGCCTAAAAGCTATTAGGGAATCCTCTTTTTTTTTTTTTCTCTTTGATAGGCAAAAAGAAATCATAAGTGCTTTTCAAGTGTACTACTGAGCAAGGGCAACGGAAACTTTCCATTGTAGCTGTAGAAGTCATTCAGGTTCCTGTTTGACGGAAAACAGTCATGCGAGTTTTGTTAAAGTGTCTAAGGGCACTCTTGAAAAAATGTGGTTAATAAAATGCAGAGACGCTTTGTTGCTGAACACACTGCAGGAAGTGTAGTGCAATGTCTGCCCTGCTGCTTTCTAGAAAGCAGTGTAAATCAAAACTTTGATTTGTAAAGCAGGTAGCTCTCCCACAGTTTGGGATTTTTTTTCCTGTGTGAATGGGCTACGGCAGTTAAAAAATGACATAGTATTCAAGGAGGTTGACCATTACATCGTAGAAACAAAATACATTAAGCAAAAGCATCAACCCAGCACAGTTTCTATTATAATTTCTGTGGACTTCTGTGGGGTTTCACTTTATACACCATTTTCTATTTCAAATTTGAAGTAAATTGTACCATTCACTGTGTGGTATTAAAGTGGCTAAAATTACAATGGCTCCATACTTTAAAGAGGAAATGGGGTAGGGTGAAAAAATGAAGAAAAAAAAGATCACAAATTCCAACAGTATTTTAGGATCAATGTCAGCTGTTTTCTACTGGAACTAGGAACTACATTTAGGATGAGTTTTTAGGTTATTGTTCCATTTAGGGACAGTCTTTTTTGGCATCCTGAATTGGACCTTGAAATGATCAAGGAAGAAATTGACTTCAGTGAATGCAGGGACATACTTTTAAAGCAGTTCTGTGGGGTTCTGATCAATAAGTACATGGTTTATGTTGTTGACTACAGCACCTTGATTTAGAGACATCTTGCAGCCTAAGACATACTATTCCTGTGTTGGGGTGAGATACAGTGAAACAACATGGAGAGCACGTGCTCACCTATCTATCATTTCTCACAACAGTCTGCAGGTAAAAATATAACACCTCATCCTTTTTATCTTTCTGTATATCATTGTACAATCAGCAGTACTTTCTTCTCACCAAAACCCATTTGACAAAATTTGTAAAATGTGAAAAAGCAGTAAGTCTTTCATGTTGAGGAAATACAATCCACATCAAGCGCAGCCTTTAAGTGAGCCAATCATCCAACCGGAAGATACAAGCTGTCAGCAGTGCCGACAATCTTTCTGGATTTCATTGTGAGCTGACATTACACAATAGCCACCAGTTTCGGCATCAGAAACTAGCATCAAAGTTGCACCAAGAGATACCATCTACATGTTAGCAGCTTTACACTTGCAGAATTCACTCCACCAACTATAATGAAGTTGTTACACACTGAAAATGAATTCTGAATTCATATCAGAAAGAGAAAACCCCTAACGATTCACAGCAGTTACAGCTGAGGAAGAATATGCTCTCTACTTGAACAGTCATGCAAGAAGTAAATCCTCTACTGTTTTCCAATAAAGATGACTTTTTACTCTGCATTTCAAACCAGTGTAAGAGAGATGGACTTTTACCCTCTCAGCATTGCAACACTAGTTCTATTCTTGAACAATTTAGAAAAAACAGCAGTTAAAAGCCTGAGAAAGAAACAAGAATGTGAAGAGCTTTTATACCTTTGCTTGATGAGGTAACAAAAAGGCAACGTCCTGAAAACCAATGTCACAAGAGCCAGCAGAATCAGAACTTACATTTTAAACACATTCCTAAACAGTTTACCGAAAACAAGAAAGTGACATAATGACAGTGTTTCTTGAATTTCTACCAGAAGCTCAACTGCTGTCAATTCCCTGGCAATTAAATGCTTATCACAATAAAAGGGAGCAAAAGAAAACTGTTGGACCAGGCACTTATTTTAAAGCACTGTGCTTTAAAATGCTTGTATATCAATAATAAAAACTAAACCCCAGGAAAAAGGAGAGGACATTGTTGAAGCCTGCCCTGTAAGCTCTCCTGAATAAGCCTTCTCATGGGAAAAATGACATAAAACTTATCCTTTGAAATAACACTACTATAGAATTGTTTTAATGGAAAAAACAAATAAAAAGTTCAGTTTCTCCATTGGTAACTAGAAACAGTAATAAATTAAAGATGGAAAATCCTAGGGATATTCCATGTGTTTGATTTCAAACACACTGTGTTTGGTACATGTCCCTCAGAAGCGAACAGCTAAGACCATGAAGGTCCTGTAGCATTAGAAGCCCCTGAAGGATTGGCACTATGAAGATTCTGAGGAAAAACTCAGAAAGGGAATTAGGAAAACCCCCCTGATTACCTGATTTTTTTTTCCTTAACACTTAACTGAGCAAGTGACTAAGTACTGTCAAGCAGTATTTTAGGGCTTCCAGACAACTTGCTTCTTTTGATTAGGGGATTTGCTAAAAGTAAAATTAAAAACTGAACAAGCTTTCAAACACTAAAACCCCACACTTCTATGTTCATCTCTCTGGCTTTCCTAACCTAGGCTAACACCCAATCCACATATTTCAAGGTCAGAAGTGCTGCAAAACACAGACCACAGAATTTCAACCAGCAATTCCAGTGTCTAGCCAAGTAATTTGTGGCTGAACTAGTGCATATCTTTTGAAAAGTTAGCCAGCAAGCTCTTAAGCATTTGTGGAACTTCATTTGCTTGAGTATGTTCATTTAGCTCTCTTGAGTAGATATAACTGTTTAGACTTAAGAGTGTTCAGGGTCAAAATGCCAAGCAAACAACACTCAGCTGCCAAAACCCCAAAAGTTTTCCATTATTAGTGAGTGAAAGCATTGTTTTGAGTCACAAAGCTCTAGGTCATTCTGGCAAGATATAAGTTTTTTTGAATTTGATAGGATGCCGAGTATTTAGAGCTTAAAAAAAATGTCTCAACAATGGCAAAATCCTTTGGCTGACCTCACATGTGAAGGCACACACACAGATCATAATTTCCACAGATTTTGGAAAGAGCAAACCCTTCCCAGCCTCTAAAAAGTAATCCTGAAAGTTGGGGAGGCAGGGGGGAGAAGAAAAGAGGAGGGGAAAAATCCCCACTCAACACATCCTTTATTTTTAGATATACCACTTCCCCACAAATGAAGGGAAATCTCATCTACCTGCTTAAATCATCATCCAACCCATTTGTACAAACTGAAACAACTTTATTTTACTCTGATTATTTAATTTTGTTCTCAAACTCCTATTGAAGAGGAAGGATCAAGCTACAAAATAGACTACCTTTCAGACAAAGACTTCTTAAATTGAGTACAGTCCCAAATAGGTCTTTGGTATAGGCTCAACTCTGAGTATAATGGAGCTTCATTTCAGTAAGTCAAGCCCTTGTTTTTGTAGAAGTTTCACAGTAAATATGTCATCTTTTCCTGAAAGGCAAAATGAGGCCAATTTCCTTATGGAAGGATTAGAAGCAAAAGAGGTACTGGTAGAATAACGAAGTACCGCAATAAGTCAAAAGATATAAATAGGTTCTATTTCCAACTCTGCTACCAATGTGGAAAATCTCTTCCTTTTCTCCATGACCATTTCCAAGATTTGTTCTGGAAATCTAACTAAAATTGCAAGCCTAATCAAAGCTGCAAGCTGTCCAGAGCAAAGCCTATACTTGCTGGCATAGTGCTAAGCACTAGCACAAGTATGTTATTGTTGTTTGCCGTTACGTGTTACAGAACCAAATCAGACAAGAAGCGAGAGGAAAGGTGGTAAAACATTCCAAAATAAGGTAACTTGAAATACCTGAAGGAGTAGAAAGTTAAGATGCTAAGAACAACAGAAAAGTGTGGAAAAGATGGGGGAAAATGAAAGTGGTGTTGAATCAATAAATGCTGAGTGAAGATTTTTTTAAAAATCAAATATAAATAAAATAAAAAAAATCTAAGCTTGAAGTCAAATACCTGAATTAAGGTCTACTATAGGCAAAATTAAGGTCTACTTTTCTGGCAGAGGTCATTTGCAATGTGTTGCATCACTGTGTCACAGCAGTGAGATGGATATTACATCGCTAAAGCTCTGAAATAGCACTTGGCTTGCCAGTATGGAGCCTGCCTTCACCTTTATTATTGAAGGAGGATGTTTTTATTTGCCTAGTGCAATGCATTATACTCATAAATTCCATCCACTCGGCAAGTCAAATTAATGCTAACCTACAAGATACATTAGGTAAGGGTTTAAATCAGTCACTTTTTAAGATATACTGCAACATAGTCTCTATCCTGGTTTGCAATATATTCACCATTCAAAATATCCTCCAACCATTCTGCAAGATGCACTGTGTGTTGAGGTGTGTCACCTTTGCCAGCAATGCAAAGATGTAAAGAACACGAGATCTATTGTGTTGCTCTGTGATCACTACCAATGAAACTGCAGGCTGCCAAAACATTCCAGTGCCACGGGAAAATGCACCCAGCTGAGAAGTATTAGTTAGTCACATAATTATAAAACTACTACTTTCCATCAGGAGTAGTTTACACTGGGATTATGTGACAATGTGAAATCTTTTCAGGTGACAGCAGAAAAAGCTGATGAATTATGTGTAAATCTTTAATGGCGTATGGAGAAATTAAGGTCTACTTAATGGTGATGCACAAATTTTCTTCACTTATGAAATTGTCCTGTTTTATGTAATATTAAGTGTTTGTGTGCATAATCAATTATGTGGTATAATGTGTATGTATAAGATATCAAAAAGAATTTGAAAACTAACAAACTGATTCCTGTAGTTACAGACCTACACCTACTGCAATCATTTTAGATGAAAAGGGAGTAGGAAAGACAAAAGGGAAAAAACAGAGAGTAGGGAAAGTTCGCAATACAGAAGTTTCCCTAGAGGGAATGCAGGATGTAGATACATTTCTACAGCATGTGCCACTCCTTTGTCAATATTTACCCAGCGAGTGGAATGATAATGTGCAGCCATTATTAAACTCCCTCTTCTAAAAGAATAGTTTCTGGCTCTTGATACAGTTGCTCTGGGTAAATTATGCCAGAGATTATGCTTGGATTGTGCCACTGGCACAATCCACGTCTTTTTTTTCCAGATGGTACATCTGTCTGTTCCTTTAATATATTCAAGATTCATTGTGTTTGCCACAAATTTACACATTTTAAATGTTGGTTAGTCAGATAAATCTGAGCTTTGACAAAGGATAAAAAGCTAACATCTGTAGGTTTTCACGCTAATGCTAACTTTAAAATTTCCCTAAACAGTGAAAGCACCATAAAATTTATGAAAGATTAGCCAAACATTAGAGGTTTTCTCGCTCATCAAATACTGCAGGAAAGGAAACAGATCTGCTCAGTTTTGCCAAGTGATTTCTTTTAGCGCAGGAAGCCAAGACACGCATGAAGCTAGCCATAGCCCATATTTTTCCTGCCAAGTTTCAGACTTCTGTTCCTATTCTTGAAACAAACAAGGCAGATTCATATAGTCATCCCTTCTCAGCACTTCATGACATTTATCACTCCTTTTCTGCAAAAGCAGCTACTGCTTTCATGCATAGGGTTTAAAAAGATGGCCTTAACTCTAAGTTGCATTTTCAAGCTTTTATAGTGGAAGTCTATAGTGTCACCATATTTTCACCTTGTATCTTCCATATATTTCTTATGAGGCTGTTCATAAGACAAGACTTCCGTATTTGTAGTATGAGACAAAGGGCAGAAAGAGATCCATCATTTCTACAAGGGCTTTGCATTTTTGTTATATATTTTCAGGTATAGATGTTAAAAGCGTCTACTAAAGTAAGGATACCATTACACTGGCTACTGCCTACATACAACTTAGATTTCCAAGGCTCACGTTCTAGTTAGGCAACCGAGGCAAATGATTATCGTCCTCAACATACAGGTAAGAAGTGGGCATAGGAAGATGATTTGCCCAGGTCAAAAAAGACTACTGAAGAAATTCAGATGGAGCTCAAGTCTCCCAAGTTCCAGTACAACTTTTTTCCTAGATTATACTAGCAAAGGAAAAGAGAAGTTTAAAATGTTAAGAGCTTTCTCTGACAGACAGAAATGTACTCAGTAAAAATGCAGAAGGAACAACATACTTCGAATGCTGTTTTATGTTTCACAAACAAATCCTGTTGTACTGAAGAACTTCAAAAAAACAGATCTGCATGACATAGCTGTTTGTAAAAAATACTGAGACATAACCTCTGATCATGAAGTCCTCCAAGTTTTGTTAGCAGTGTGAAACAAAATTACATTTCGCAGAATCACAGAATGTTAGAGGTTGGAAGGGACCTCAAAGATCATCTAGTCCAACCCCCCGGACAGAGCAGGATCACCTACAGTAGATCGCACAGGAACGCGTCCAGGCGGGTTTTGAATGTCTCCAGAGACGGAGATTCCACAACCTCCCTGGGCAGCCTGTTCCAGTGCTCTGTCATCCTCACAGTGAAAGAGTTTTTCCTCATATTTTTATGGAACCTCCTGTGTTCCAGCTTCCACCCATTGCCCCTTGTCCTGTCAGTGGACGCCACTGAAAAGAGCCTGACTCCATCTTCCTGACATTCCCCCTTGACATAGTTATAAACATGAATGAGGTCACCCCTCAGCCTCCTCTTCTCCAAGCTAAAGAGACCCAGCTCCTTCAGCCTTTCCTCATAAGGGAGATGTTCCACTCCCTTAATCATCCCAGTTGCCCTGTGCTGGACTCTCTCCAGCAGTTCCCTGTCTCTCTTGAACTGAGGGGCCCAGAACTGGACACAATATTCCAGATGGGGTCTCACCAGGGCAGAGTAGAGGGGCAGGAGGACCTCTCTTGACCTACTTGCTACTCCCCTTCTAATACACCCCAGGATGCCATTGGCCTTCTTGGCCACGAGGGCACACTGCTGGCTCATGGTCATCCTGCTGTCCACTAAAACCCCCAGGTCCCTTTCCCCTGCACTGCTCTCCAGCAGGGCAGTCCCCAACCTATATTGGCACATGGGGTTATTTTTTCCCAAGTGCAAAACTCTACACTTGCCCTTGTTGAACTTCATTAGATTTCTCCCCGCCCAGCCCTCCAGCCTGTCCAGGTCTCTCTGAATGGCTGCACAGCCTTCTGGTGTGTCAACCACTCCTCCCAATTTCGTATCATCAGCAAACTTGCTGACAACATTCTCTAATCCCTCATCCAGATCACTGATAAATATATTGAAAAGCACCGGCCCGAGCACTGACCCCTGAGGGACCCCACTAGACACAGGCATCCAGTCAGACTCTGCCCCATTGACCACAACTCTCTGGCTTCTTCCCTTCAACCAGTTAGTGACCCAACTTTCATTCAACTTGTAGCATTGCCACCCCTATTTCGTTATTAAGTGTCAGCAAATGCCAGTGAAGAACCAGAAACTAAGCTCAATGTCCTGTCCCATACGTCAGAGGAAGGATTATACTTCAGCACAGACCACAGGTTAATAGCGGTCATTTCAGAGAGAACTCACATACTGCTGCCTTTTTATACTTGGCTCCAGTGCAGCCTTGTCTTCTCAAGCCAGTATCTCCAAATTTCAGCAATCTTCATGTCTTCATGGAATATATATTACTTTATGGAACATATCCTAGCTATGGATTTCTACTCCTTGGCTACCTAGTTTGATTTCCAACTACCAGCTCACATGATATACCTACCTCTCCAAGCCCTGTCACCTTCACAGGTCTCACATCTACTTGACTACCTCATTCTCCCTAGAGAAACGCTACTCAGCAAACTATTCTGCCAGACACGTATTGTCTTATAACTTTCTTAAACTCATTACTAACTAGTTAGCTGGTATCCAACACCCCAGACTCTTGTTTAAAAGCAGCTGCCTCTCCTCACCACCAGTTATGCACCACAGGAGCAAACCGCAGTGGGGAAAATCTAGACTTCTCTTTATCACTTTTAGCAGCATTTGAATGTATTTACATGACTGGAAATCTGGTCAGGTCTGGGAGCAATCAAAGGGTCTGGATGGTTGCTCAGCCATCATCTAAGAGTTTATATGTAAATTGCAAAATTATTATAGTAAAAGTTACAAAACCTACCAGGTAAGGTTTCCGGTAGTAAACATTTTCTGGAAGATAAGCCTTGTTGATCTGGTTAGAAGCCACTAGTTTTAGAGGTCTATTTTAATTGTTTGAGGAGGAGCTTGCTGGTTTTTGTGCTTATACCCAGAATAAGACAATTCTGAAGTGGAGCTTCAACACAATATAGTTCTGAGCTGTTCTTCTCAGGTCAAATGTTAAAGCCTACCCCTGATGGAAAAACAGCTGGAAATCCATGGATAGTTCAAGTTCAAGACGTGGCACTTCACAACATAGTTCAGTGGTCATGGTAGTATTGGGTTGACAGTTGGACTTAATCACGTCAGAGGTCTTTCCAACATTAATGATTCTATGATACTGCTATTCTTCCAAAAGTATAAGGAAATCCCTCCAGTTGATCTAGAACCTAGGGTTAAGTAACATACGAAGCCAGCTAGCTTCTCCTGCAATTCCTGTTTTTTCCCAAGTTACTAAATTTCAACCCTTCTGTTTGAAACACTCTAGAAAATAAAACATAACCTAGCTTCTTGGAATCTCCAAGTCATACAAATAGCAGCAAATGTTGGACAGGGTTGTCAAAATTTCTTTCAGGCTCCTATAAAACCCTTAGGTTTAATTGGCAGAACCATGTCTTTAATCTTTTAATGTGGAGTGGTTCCGGAATCTGACAGGTTTGTCAGATACAATGAGGTCAAAAGCCACAGCCCAACTGCAGAGGAGCAAACAGCTACACAAACTAATGCAAGGAACACTGTTCCTCAGTACTTTGGTACTAGAACACTGTATTAAGCAAGGAGGTCATACCCTTGAGATTCTGTCATCTAAAAAGCTTCAATCACCCATACTAAAAAAAATAGAATATCACATATTTGTAGGATATTCATGGAATCTGTGCAAACGTCAGTGAACATATCTTTTTTCCCCCAACAATATTATCAGGTCTATTTTTGAGATGAAGAAATGAGGCAGAAAAATATCTACAGCCTTTTAAAACTGCTAAAAGTTCCTAGAGATTATTTGTATATGTATACTATTAAACAGTGGCATCATGAGGTGTTGCATGTGAAGTTACATTTGCAATTATATTGATAAAATTTTGGGTCAGTGAATGGGAGGTTAGTAAAATAATTCAAGTCACAAAGAAAACTTCGGAATGAAAACAATGAAAATTAAGCTTTCCCATTCCCCTGTCCTGGCCCCCAACCCTAGGAATCTTTGCTCTGTACTTGACAGTCTTTTTTTTCACAGCTTAAAAAAAAAAAAGAACAAATTTTGCAGCCACAGAAACATGTTCACTCTTTTCCAAACAGTACATTTGCAATTCATCAGTTAACATTCTGTGTCAGATAATGAACCATTATCACTGTTCACCTGCACTGTGATGAAAATTATATCTCCACTTGCCATTTGAATAAGGCAACAAAAGAAACAGAGCCCACGTATGGTTTTAAATATCTATCTATCAGCTCACAGTGGCATGTCACAGCAAGAAGGCTGAACAAATACGGAAAAAAAATTGTTGTTTAATGGGGAGAAATACAGTAAAATTGTTTATAGTGGGGCAATAAGTTCTTACAGGCAAAGTAAATTACAAACAGATTTTTCAGTGACATTTTAAGACTCCATATTAGACTCTTACATACTGTTCAGAAATCAATTTTGCATGGAATTTCTGTGAGTGTTCCATTATTAATAAAGCAGCAGTCAGCAACCCTGGCTGCATTCTCACAACAGCAGCACCTGATGGAGAAGAATGGTGCCACACATAATCCTTGCTTTAAAGGACTCAGTCCTGCAGTCCTTGCACAGAGAATTGCTACCTGGGGTGGGGCCCTTATGCCATCTGTAATCTGAAGAACATCAAAGGCTGGGGAGAGGGTGAATTATTGGTGCATCTCTGCAGGTCTTCACTTTCACAGAATCACAGAATGTTAGGGATTGGAAGGGACCTCGAAAGATCATCAAGTCCAATCCCCCTACCAGAGCAGGAATGCCTAGATTATGCTACACAGGAAAGTGTCCAGGCAGGTCTTGAATGTCTCCAGAGAAGGAGACTCCACAACCTCTCTGGGCAGCCTGTTCCAGGGCTCCGTCACCCTCACTGAGAAGAAGTTTCTTCTCGAGTTTAAGCGGAACCTCTTATGTTCCAGTTTCAGCCCATTACCCCTTGTCCTATCATTGGTTGTCACCGAGAAGAGCCTGGCTCCATCCTCATGACACTCACCCTTGATATATTTGTAAACATTAATGAGGTCACCCCTCAGCCTCCTCTTCTCCAAGCTAAAGAGACCCAGCTCCTTCAGCCTTTCCTCATAATGGAGATGCTCCACTCCCTTAATCATCCTAGTTGCCCTGCGCTGGACTCTCTCCAGCAGTTCCCTGTCTCTCTTGAACTGAGGGGCCCAGAACTGGACACAATATTCCAGATGGGGTCTCACCAGGGCAGAGTAGAGGGGCAGGAGGACCTCTCTCGACCTACTTTCCTTGACTCAAAGTAATTTAACTTCTATGGGCATTAAACTCATATAAAATCTTGTAAAATCAAATTCTACCTAATCGATAGAAATAAATTAGAAAATTGTACGAGAATTTTATAAAAAACTTTTACACAGATACAGAATGGGTCAGATTATTTCCTGTTGTTTATAGCACGCTAAGACAGTCAAGTCATCTTTTTATCTAAATCAGACTGGCCGCAGCATCTTTCCACGGCATTTACGTAGATGGCATGTTTCCGATTTCATAAGTAACCACCAGGATTGGGACATCTTTATCCTAGTAATGCCACATAATCCACACCTAGCTGGAACTACAATCCCCACTCTGCATCTCATGTCCAGTTTCGATATACCTGAGTGTACTGGAGATCTTGCTTTATTACACCCTGAAGCGTATGCCTGACTTCAGGCACACGTTTAAGTGCTTTTGCAAACAGACCTGGAATGAGGCTTTTACAATAAAGAGATGAAATCATAGAATGGCCTAGGTTGGAAGGGACCTTAGAAATCATCTAATCCAACCTCCCTGTCACGGGAAGGGACGCCTCTCCACTAGATCAGGCTACTCAAGGCTCTGTCCAGCTTGGCCTTGAACACCTCCAGGGAGGGGGTGCAGAGTTAGATCTAAAATACAGAAGATTAAAGTGCTTTAGGAAAGTTAGTAGACAGGAGAGATTGCTGTTTACCTCAAAAACAACAGTGCTTAATTGCCACAAGTTTTATGTCACTTGAGAGTTTCTTACCTTTCAAGTAAAGAGTTAAGTTATTTTTTACAGTTGGTGAATTAACATCTGTAAATGGAAAAAATAATTCCATACTGACCTTTACATTTACAAATTAATAATGATAATTGTTTAATATTACCAAAGTCCATCTGAATAAGAAATTCCACATACCAAAGAAAAATGTCATAGTCCAATTTTATTATCTAGTATATTAAATAATAGAGAGTCTGTGTACCTTGATTGGTTAGCAGATGAAATCTGAATAGTGCTTAATACAACCTAATTCATTGTTCAGAATTTATGAGACTCATCATCACTTAATTAACAATATAAATATTAAAAAACATTTTCTAATAAAATTTTATAATTGTAATAAGACACTCCACTATATGAATTATGGAGTATTAATTCACACCCAGTTGTGTTGAAACTGTGTATGAATGAATAGATCATAATTCACAACTTGACATGGCCTAGTGTTGAAAATAAAAATGCAGACAAAATAAAATGGAATAATACCTTGCAGAGACAAATTAGCTAAAATACAAGTTATTAATATAATTTATTGTTCCAGGTCTTTCTTAACCAGCCTCTCACATATTACACGATGCCTAATCTCATAGTCCTTACACATGGAAAACATCTGCTTCAGCAGACAGTGATGTGATGGTGATAATTTCAGAGATCTTGCCAGGAACACTAGTAAAGATGCTCAGATTTGCACCAGCCAATAACTTGGCTGATTAGCTTAATGAGCAATTTTTTTTTAGTGAAAGGACTCCAGAACTATGGATCTTGACAAGTAATTAGCCTGAATGACATGTTTTCATAAATTCAAGTCATAAATTGATTTGTCAAATTTAAGCAGAATGCTTCAGGAATCTTAGTTGAACCAGACTAATACTTATGGTCAAAAAAGGGAGCAAAAAGAACAGAAACCCCAGAACAGCTTTACAGATTCTAATCAGGAAATTTTGATTTTTCATTTCAAACCGATGTGTACATTTAACACGAACACATTTTAAAGTGTGTGCGTGTTAAATAAAACATTTGCATTTGTTCCATGAGTGAGAATTTCCTTGCTCTGGTAAGAAAGTGGAGGTCTTGCTCATACATGTTTAAAACACTCAATATGCAAAAAGCCTCCAGAGGCTCATCTTGTGTGAATTTTAGAGATATTTGAATTTGAACCAAGGTCAGTCTTGGGAATCAGCCATTCACTTCTGGAATGGCTGATACTAAGCTCCATCTAACTCCAGATGAAACAAAGTGATCCAGCCAGTTTCATTGAAGGTCCTCTCAGTATGCATCTCTTGTCTATGTGCAAAATGGCATGTTAGAGTACTGTAAATCTAACACAGAAATTAAGAGGAATTCAAGCTTTATTCTCGTTCTTGAGGAGTGCAATCAAAGTACAGGGTTCTATCTCTGCTGCACATGAGCCACAAGAGAGAGCTTTCGAATAACACGGCCTGTCTGTATGATGCTCGTCGTGCAGCAATGACAAGTGGCTGGAGATGCCCCCGTCTCGCAGGGGACTGCAGCGTAGCACAAGAAGGGCATTGCCTGTTGCATTATATAGAAGCGTGTTAGAACCCCTGGAAAAGAACTTGGACTGCAAGAACAATTCAGCTGCCAGTAATACACTTCCTACGCATCTGAAGAGTTCCAAGAATGGTCAAACACCATTTTCTGTCGGACCAGATCAAATCATGACCCACAGACTGTGACAAAAGATGCCACAGACACAGTTTCCCTAAGATATGCTTCTTACTGCTGGAAAAGTCCATATTGCCCATCCTCTCCAGCGCACAACAGTTCTTATGTCACTTCTCAAGGATCTCCTCTGCCTCTCTCTGCAAAGTGTCTGCAACAGCAGGCACTGATAACACTTACAAAGAACTGTGTGGATACTATAACTGTAAATCTGTATCCTTCTCACCCTGAGCTAGAAAAGTCAGAGTAATAGATTACATTAATTCAGCAATAACTCAGTTTTTGCTCAAAGTTATCTCACATATGAGAAGACAGAGCAAGAGGACAGGATGCTATTTCTCAACATTGGCTCTTTGTATTATTAGGGTGGCTGAACATCAAGGCTGAAATCTTGGCCCTTGCAAAATTAGTGGGAAATTTGCCATTGACTTCAATGGAGCCAGGATTTTACCCTGGGTGAGCACAGTTCCCATATGTGCTTCCATAATGAAAATTAGGAATGATTTGTCTGGCAGCATATGGAATCTATTTATGCATTATGAATAAGATTATTATTTAAAATGGAAAATAAATGTAAATTAAATACTATACTCATGCATGCCTTGCACATATCAAATATAGAACATGGGAATGAGAATCCATTACAATCTCTTCTTGTTATCTGTGTTAAGAATTTAAAACGTTTGTTGGGGAAGTGACTTAAAGAATGGGGAAAGGTAACCAGCAACCTATCAAATTCTTTCTAAGTTTTATAATGATACAAACCAGGTTGCCTGAACTCTGGTTTTCTTGCTGCCTGTCAGTTTAAATGGATCTTTAACATTGCTTTAATGTCAGGTTTTCTGTTTGTGAATTAATTTTACTATTAAAAGAAATACATTTGAAGGAGTAAGAACGGAGAAAAATCCGAAAAAGGGAATCTCATCCCTCATGGCTGTGTACTGCCTGACCTTTCCCACCAGAAAAAAATATTCTGCTTCTTTGGAAACATGGCTCAGTGCCATCCCCACTGCAGACATGGTTTCAAACTGCCTTGGAGCTGTGCCACAAGGAACCTCTGGCTTATTATACAGGACGGATGCCAGACAAACTGGCTGAGGTGTGGTTGGGGTTTATGGACTTCCAATTTGAAAGTTATGCTATACATAATGTGATTAGATCTGACTGGAATGTTATTCCTTATTTTCTTTTATTGAAGTTTAATTGTTTCCTTATTCTACTGTCATCTCTCCATTTGAGTAACACTTGTGTACCACTGGTAAGCTGTAATATTCAGCCTGGCTTTGTCTTTATACACCACTGCTCTGTGGACCCTTTTATCTTTGCTCAAAGAAAGAAAGAAAAATTATTCAAAGAGCAAATCCCTTATAAAGGCTCAGTCCTAAAGTTTTTGCAAAAATCCTTCCTGCAGCAATGCTTTACCTGAAGGATAACAAACATAAGCCGTTGATCATACATCAGACCTCATTCTTGCTAAAAGGCACGTGTAGTTTAGATGGCCATTTTTTAAGCCCTAGTTGTGAATTCTGATCTGCACAAGCAGATTACTGCACACATCCCATAGAGTTCCATTTCCTCTGAATAGGTAAAATGAGCACACAGTCTGATCAAAAAAAAAGAGAAGGAATTTATTTCACATGGGTGTTTATGCTAGCATCAAAATTATTACCATTTAAATATTTTATATTTGTCATATTCTAATCTAACAGATTAGTTTGGCTAAATAAACTTCTGAAGTGAATGAATTATTTCTGTGCTGTTTCGAGCCAGGAACATGTTATGAAAACAAAGTATAAAAGATTTACAGATATTCACAATTTCTAAGGTCAGAATGAGCGACTAATTAAAATGTCTTTGCCTAACTCAAGTGCCAACTTACCTCATGTGCTCTTCCTACTAGTAGTGATCAGCTGGACATGCCATCACATGGCACGGTTTGTCTTAAGCTGCACAACAGCCCTCTGCCTCTTGGAAGCTCAGGTTTGCATCTGCCATTAATATATGTTGATCAGATGCCATAGCACTGGTATTTAGCATTAATAAAAAAACCCCTCAAAGATGAAATTTTCTTTTATGAGAAGAAAATAACTTGAAAAAGCTAATATATGACTAAACAGCTTCATACAAATGTCAGGTTTACACCGCCACTGAAACAGAAGTCATAGAATTATGTTGGGCTGTGTTTCCTCAGGAAGGTAGTGCTGAACTGAGGGCAGGGAGGGAGATAACACAATTTTAGTTCTATTAATTTTTGTTTGTTTCAAAGATTTTTCTCTTCCATGGCACTATAGAGGCAAAAAAAATATAGGCATTTTAAAGTAAAGTTGAATTCTTATGACATAATTTAACCTACTTAGTTACATATCATATGGAAAATCCTTTTCTTAAAGGTGTGTTTATAAAAGAGTGAAAAGACTTGTTTTGAACATCCAGTGTCAATGTTAGCAAAGCGTGAGCTAATATGCAGTCCTTGCCATTGTTCAGTTCAATTTCTAATAATGTTGTTCCTTGCCTATAATGTCTATGATTCTTATATCACTGGTTTCTCTTTTCCCTAGTGCTCTGTGACCTTGCTTTACTGTGCAACAAAGTGGGAGAGCCAGCAGGATGCTTTACCAGCAACAATCATTTCAAACGAATGCTCACATACCCATTTCCTGTCTGTCCTGCCCTCTTCTCCCACTCCGTTTGGCTATGATTTATTGAAATGATTTTGACTGAGCCCACGTGGACCCCTGCCTTCTACTGGAGAGTATCAGATGGGTTCAGCTGTGTGTTGTAAACCTCATTCCTTCAGCAAATAGGAAAAAGACTCTAGTCTTTCTTGAGACACCAGTCATGGTTGGGAAGTCAAAGTGTCTTTGCTGGGGTTATGGAGTTCCAAGTAGCCATGGTATGCAGCACAGCACCAACAGCAAAATTGCTACGAGGTCATGAATTTGTTTAAATAAATGTTGTTTTCTATCCAAACCTCAAGTGACATTATAACAAGGTTTTGCTGTTCTTGCTGTCACTTTTCATTAAAAGTCTTAGACCACTGAAGAAAGGCAGAGCTGAGGAGTTGAGGACAAGTAGGGCAGTGCAGAGACACTGTGTAAGTTCACTTCTGGTGGCAGGGGAAAAAAAGATTTCAATAGCTGGACAAAGCAGGAGAAATGCAGATTGAACTGTGAACTAGAAAGTTCTGTCTCAGCTTTGAGCTCCCCAACAGACCACACACCCCTGCTCACCCACTCCTTGCCTGTGGTTCATTATAGGTGTACTCTGCCCCAGACCTGCAGCTGAACTATTGCTTGACATTCCCAGATTGACTTTCAACTTGTCTTGTTTCTTTCCTTTTGCCTTGGTCATTGCTGGTCTGTCAATAGGACGTGTTGCTGTCACGGCCTTGTGGCGCTGTCCTGGCGCAGGGGCTGTACAACTTTGCCCTGTCAGTGAAGTCATTGCTTGGCCTCCATTCTCACCACCCTTGGCTTCCTTCTCCCTTGGGGGAGCAGCTGGCCCTCGCTGAAATAGGGAAGGGGGAATTCTCCTTGGGGAATATGTCCTGGAGGAGAACCAATAAAGGAGTGCTACAGATCTGAGAGAAGGAAGAAGAAGAACTGTGCTTCTCACTCTATTTCACTTCCTCCAATCTCTGCTTAGAGACAGAAAGATCTTCCCTGCAAGGATGTGAAATGCATTTCATGAATTTCTGAAAGAAAGGCAAAGGCAGTTGTAGATTTTTGCAGCCTCCATATTGCTGGCAGTCATGCAAAAAAATTGCTGGCAAACTGCATGGGAAAGCAAGCAGTAAATACTTGCCATGAAGGGAAAATAAAAATAATGATGATTCAGACTTATTCAGTTTCCATAGCATCAGAAATTTCAGCCAACAAGACATCATTATCTACTCAATGTAGGATCTCCATTAGCATACCAGCCTTTTTACCAAGTCCCTTTCAGATATTACCATAAAATAATCACATCCATTAATGAAAAAAAAAAACACAAATGCAAACCAAACAAAAACAATAAAAAGCCCACATACCACATGATTTGAGGTTCATTCCTCTCATAGAGGGAATAGTCAGGAAGATGTCAGAAACTGAAGCTGTATAAAGAATATGTTCTTAACTAAAACCTAAAGGACACCATATACAAACTGGGAATGAGTCTTGAACTTGACAGTACTGACAGTTGTACAGTTACATGGTTACGCTGAGCAGGCTGACCGTGAGCATAAGGAGATCCTCATAGCTTGAGCACCTGCATAGATGAGTAAAGATAAGGCCCAGAAATGGAAATAAAGAGAGAGCTCCACCTCTTTCAGCTCAAGCAGAGAGGTTTTACTTTTCTAACTGATGATAGAATAGAAATGGAAAAACATTCACGTCTCAAGACCCAAAAAAAGAAAAAGGACATTACCTGTGTCTTTGGCACAGTCAGGTCAATAGAACTCTGTTCTCAGGAGATTTGGAATGGTTGCACAACTACTCTGAAATAGTTTTTATAGCACCTGGGAGCAGTTCTGAGGTTTACTCGCCTGAGGGCTGATGCTCAGCCTGTAGACCTCCATTGGCATAAAAATACTGGACAAGTTTCTCCTGGCCTGTTATCATTTCAAACATCCTTCTACACACTCGTGTGGCACTGTTCCATTCCATTTATTTTGTAAAAGCCGAAAGCTTTGACCAGGATGTATGTTGGAGGACTCTTGATTTTTATCCCTCTCAGATCTTAGCACACAACACACAGGAAAGAAAGAGCTGAAATTACTTGTTTGGTTCTTTTATTAAAAATAAAAAAGTTCACAGCTGTTGATCTGTCAGTCCTTTTCCCTGATAAATGTCAACATACATCTGAGGTTACTAAAAATGCAGTATCCAAGACAGATTCAAAATAAAAAATAAAAAAGTATGCATGTTTAACAGACAGTCCTGATTTATTTCCAGCCTCCTTAAAGCAGCTGTCTTCCTCTCCACCCCAATTATTTTCTCCCATTGTTGTTCTCACTATCACCTGTGTTACAAACAAAACCCCTGTTTCCTATTTCGCAGAAGCTAAAGAAGCTTGGTTAAAAAGACAGAGCTTCTCAAAACAGTACTTCCGTGGTGCACACAGTCTGTGTATTAAGAGTACATGTATTCAAAGCAAGGACTAATATAAGCAGCAGCGAAAGGGAGACCCTTCTGCTCCTGCCTGGGGCCCCTTCTTCCTACTAGATAAATAATCCAAACATTTATTTGCCTCTTTATGGTTGTTCTGATTGAAATTTATTCCAAGAGAATGTTGTACTGAGTGCACACTGTTTGTTTAGCAATACAATTTAGACTGTAAAATAGACAACAAACAGTTAAATAGTCAACGTCCTCGTCTTTCAAACAAGCACACTGGAAAGATGTTCTAGCACAATCTGTCCTCTGCAGTCTAATTAACTAATGTTTTTAAATACTGAAGGTTCCTGGTAAATCCTGTGTAAATTCTTAATTTATTCTACAAAACATTTAAATGTATATCCACTATACAGGTGTGGCACTGAGGTCTCCACTTATGTTCACATGTTGGAAATATAAACAGCTCTGCATAGTTTTTTTCTTAAATACACCCTGTTCAGCTTGTCTCAAACAGAGAAACCTTGTCCGAACTGAGGTCATTGTGAGGTTTAGGACTTACCACATAATACTTTGGGGTTTGTGCTTTCAATTTGCTGTATAGTAGTCTGATATTTAAGTACTAGAACCATCTCAATACAGTTGTATGCATTCCCACTCTAATAATTCAAATCAATCAGCCATATATTGCTTTTCCTATCCCTCCTACAATGGATACATTTACACGCTACCAGTTCATCAACAGAACTCACAACAGCAAGAGATTACAGAGAGAAATTGATACAGCTAGTGAAATAATGAAATCATTCCCTCAAAGCACTGTATTTTTAGCAAAGTTTTGTTCTGTGGTGAAAAAAAAAAACTACAGCTGTCAAAAATATGGCATCCTAACCCCTTAACAAATTTTTAAAATACCATCTGCAGGCAATGCAGTGCAGATAAGCAGATGTTGCAGAAGTACAAAGCCCAGAGAAGAGAAAATTGTTTGACAGTTCTAAGGTTAATATGTCGAAAAAAGGATAACATATGTTTCTCTGATGAAGAGAAAGCAAGACTGCGAAATGTAACAATTGCTAATGTTTATAAATAGCTGTTGAATCACTAACACACAGTTAATACCTGCATTCATTATTATTTTGAGTTTCCTTAAGAACAGTGAGTAGATCAATTAGAGAGGACTACAAGTTCAGCATCTTTCTGTGTAGCATTAGTTGTTTAGTTTAACTGGAGAAGGTCCCTACACTATCTTTAATCTGCCTGTGGGGTTTTTCTTGCCCTGTCCAAGAACTCCTCTCATTAAAGTGAACTCTTTTGAAATATGCAACACTGGCTAGCTTAGTCTCACTTACTAATGGTCCTGAATTGATTCTTAATTAGCTGCAGTTTTGGTCAGAATTCCATTAAAATAGTCGAGTGCTCCAAAAGGAAAGAGCGAGCTGGCTGGCGTTCTGCTGCGAGCTGCTGAGACTGCAGGCGAGCTCGCACCCACAATGGCAGCAAGATTCAAATCACACTCTGTGCCTTGGTTTGAACACAAACCTTCGTGTAGTAATTTATCCTCCCTCTATAAAATATGACAAAGCAAGGCATCCAGATGCTCTTCGAAAAATCGCATTCTTTCAATATTCTTCTAAAGGAAGAGAAAGGATGCTAATTCAGAAGAGTCTGAAATCTTTTCAACAAATCACTGATACTTCTTCTGTATAATTTTATTTGCTACATATTTTCCAACCTTCTGTTTATGCATTTTAGAAAACCTCTGAGAAACTAAAGATTACATTTTCATGTTTTTCTTTACTATTTGCTATGAACTGAAGGGAATCAGTGGTCGCTGTACAGCTGTTGCTCTATGATTTGAGTTTAATTTTAGCAAAGTGAGGTATCAAAAACCCACGCTCTTCTAAAGCACTATTTGGAGCAAGCGCCCCTGTTGTTAGGGGACAGTGATGTCACGTGAGCAGCTTTTGTATTCAGCTGTAATAATTCACTGCCGGCATAGGGGGATTGATCCCAGCTATGGTATCCCCAAAGGAGCCTCCACTAGGAATGGGCTCACATACTTTGATCTGTAGATTAACATGGGCAGGATCACAAGCCTTTGTCTCTTGTAAACACTGTATGTCCCTAAATTTGTATCCAGCAAAAGGCTGAGTCTTGTGTTTATTTGGGTAATGAATTGCAGTAATTAATGCATGCATCGATTCCTCTACTAACTCTCCCCTAAAGGCCATTTCCATTTTTAATTTATAGAAAATGCATACGATTCCTTTAATCAGAGCACAGTCTGGAATCTAAAATAAACACTCGTGCAAAAAAATACAGTAAATGCAAGTCAGATTACTGAGCAGAATTGAGGTAGGAATTTAGGTAGACAGAAGTTGTATTTAACATTGTTTTAAAAGACAGCTACATAGCAATGAGTACAAGAATATGCATTTGGAATTTTCAGGTCAGATCCAACCCTACTATCAGAGAAGTGCGAACCCTATTTCATTGACCAGATTTCCACTTACTGCAGGGCTCAGTTTGGTCCCTAACAAATGAACGTACATTTATTTCACATATTTCCATTACAAGGATGTTTTGATGCTGTCTTTCTTTCAGTCTTTTAGAGCTTTTGCATGACAAAAAGACCCTACCATTTACTAAATATTCTTGAGGGGGAAAGATTCAAGAGAGCAGTGTGAGCCTCCTTTATGAATTGTGATTATTTGTCATTTGCTAAGTGCCAAAACCATACTCAGTGTTATACAATATGTAAAATACAAACAGCCTTCCCCTCACAGTCCTTCAGCCCCAAAACAGTTTCTAGTATTCCACACACCTACCCTGATCTTAAACTGGACCATTCACAAACATGGCTTCAGAACAAAGCAAAAAATCAAGTGCAAACCAAATAACACAGTTTAGAATTAATAATTTTTAAAAAACACAAATGAACAAAACCAATCAACAAAACTAAAACAAATTATATCGGAATTATTTTTTGATTCTTACAGTACTTTCAGACACTAAGATTATCTTTCTCCTTACTTGGGAAATGCCTGACTCGTATATATAAAATTTCCATATAGATATGAGTATAAAATATGCCAGAAGTATGAAAATACAGCACAATAAATACACAGCAAGGCAGATGATGCCATGCTGAGGAATGCAATCTTACATTTTTCTGAAATGTACAGGTAATATAAATTAGAAAATACCCCACGGTACATACGCAGCATAAAAGGACACAAAAAGAAAGGCTGATTTGGAAGCACACACAAACTAAAGGAATACCTGATTAACCTTTCACTGACTCCTGGGCCACGTGATGCAAAGCTTGCCTTCCTCCTAGAGTGATGGCTTTAGAAGAAGATGTTAAATTTAACCTCTGGCGCAATGATAAATTGACAATAAAAAATTCAATGGCTTGGTAATTACCAATCACTTTGGACATCGGCAACATTTTTCAGTTCTGTCAGTGTTCATTGGCACAAAAGCTTCAGCTGAAATTCTCTCGATCTCCCTCTTTTTAACTTTGTTTTCATGATGCAGATTAAATCTGCCACCCTATTACTGATTCATTTTCCTAATTTTTCATGTCTGCACCATGCCCCAGCTGCACTAGGCTGATAATTGTGGAGCCCAGCCCTGATGATTAACATCAGAAGAATTAATTATGCCTGCCATTAAAATTCCAGGTTGCACATGGTGATCAAGAAAAATTAAGTTTCTCTAGGCCTCTAAATCATTTCACCTTTGAGGAGAATGATAGTGCCTCGACAGCTAAACTGCAGCCTGCGTTCCAGAAAAGGTCTAAACCACACACCCTTTGTGTAATGCACTAAATGCCTTGCAAGTTATTCTCACTGGTTTATTGCACTTGCTAAAAGGATTAGGACAACTTAAAAGGATAAGGACAACTAAAGTATCCAGCTGATTGCTTGATTCCACTATAAAACACCTTTTCCCCCTCCTTTCTAAGACTCTTTGAGGACTATCTGTTATATTAATTTCCAGAACTAAAGTATCACACAGAGAATGAAAGATCCATGCACAGAAGTAGTTTCACAAAATTGGTAGATAATTTACTTTTATCCCAGTTACAAACTGAAAGGGAATTATTATTTTAGTACTAGGCAAAGACAAGATATTTCTCAGAAATAAATTGATAATGAAACAAAACCAGAATCCAGATCTTAAGGCGAAGTAGTAATGAGGAAGGAAAAGCCTGTTGACTTACTTGTTTTGAAAATGCTTTTTGCATGGGAAACTCAAAATTTATTCAGTCTAGCCTAAGGTATGACATTTACTAGAGCCATAAAGAGTAAAGATTATATGCATTTTCATGGTTTTTTTCTACACTATGCTTCATTTTTAAATTACCATAATCATGTATGTTACCGGCTTAGCTTTAGAAGACTGTGATTAGGAGTCATATTCTGATGAACAGATGTAAATATCTTATGTCAAATGGTAAATGTCACGAAGAATATGCATAAACTGTGCATTGTATCTGCTTCCCTTCATACATTCAGGCAGTACCACTATAGCAAAACTATCTAGATGTGGATGTTCTTGTTAGCTTTTATAGATGACAGATTTCTAGAATAAACTTAACAGAATCAGACCAAAGAGCAGCACAAGAGCAATTATCTTCCCCTATAAAATATGTTATAAAATGGGAGGACTTAGTGCATTTAGAGATTAACTTCTACGGGAAGTCATGTGCATGGTGAAATAAGAGAAAGACCCTTCAATTTAAAACTTAAATCCTTGGGTTTAACGTGAACATCATTGCTATAGCTCAAGGATATTGTATTCCATATAAAATAGGCCATTTAGAACTTGTGAGGACTTTATTGCACTGTCCCACGACTGACAACTAGCAGAGTATTCATGATTAAATGAACATTTATTGTATTTGTAACAGTATTCCAGGAATGCCATAAAACGAAGCATGAAGTCATCCATTTAAACAATTTTAAAACATGTCTTAACTGAAAGTGTTGAAAGTATCTCCTTACAAGACTTTTGGCTAAATCCAAAATCTTTTTCTTTCTCCCCCAGGACACAAGGGATAACTCAACAGTACCAAGATTTTCAGCAAATCACAGATGACACCCCAGAGAGTCAAACACATTGTTAAAACTTATGAAATATGGAGAGAGAAGTCTGAATATATTTACCGGTCTCGTCCACTTCTAACATCCCTGAAGAGAGAGCAAATGAAGACCTAAAAGGGAAAGACATGATAGAAGCACAATTAAATGGGATTAAAACACTGATACAATCTTATGTCAGTCATTTTCTGAATTAGATCAGTATTAAAACGCCACAAATTCCAATTTTAGCAAATGTGACTGCCAGAGGGAAGGGAAGAATAGTAGAAAATCTGCTATTTTGCTTAAGCACAGAAATATCTATGTGGTCATCTGAAATCGCAGAATATTTTGTCACAGCATTGTCAGGACATGAATTCTTTCAGCCTACTTGGAAAGCAGCTACAAGAAGTGACATTGCTTCTTGTCAAAAGTGAAATTCACAACATACCTTGCAAAACCCTTGTAATACTTTGATGGTTAGGATAATCAGCTTTAAATAACAGAAATGAGTCATACTACATTTCCAGACAATTTTAGGCATATTTAAATTGAGATTTAATTATCAAAGGTCTGGAGCTCTGTATGAAATGTATTAGATAAAGAAGTCTCTGCTGTTTTAAGAGTTACAATTCCAGTTTTTAGCTGCTCAGACTTATTTTTCCTAAAAAAAAATTATCCCAACCGTAAAAAAAAATAGAATTTTACATTGTCATTGATGTTCTTCTTCTACTGTTCTTCATCCTGATGTACTTTGCCTGATCATTTCAATAGCATGATTGGTGAAATAAATTACTACTGGGCATCAGTAAAATTTGGCTTTTAATCTTTTGTTCTTAATTATCAGCACCACAGCTGACTGAAAACCTCTGCATCTACCATCCAAATTTTTGCTAATGTGGTTTTCTACAATATCACATTACAAACTTGTATTAGACATACAATGTGCTCACCTTTGCCATGAAAAAAATTCCAACAGCTATTAAGTGTACAACACATGCCTGAAGGCCAATGAGGCCTTCAGACTAAACTCTGAGGCACTTTCTCTTCATGATCTTTTTGGCACAACTCCTGTTCACTGGTATTCACTTCAATGTTGTCTATTAAGAAATTTTAATTTTATGTATTATATATTTTCATTAATGTGACAATGAACTTGAACGCACATGACAAGTGCTGTAAAACACGGAGTCCTCACTCAGAGTTCACTTTCCAAGACAAGACAACTGACAATGCAGACCAACAGAGAAACACAAGCAAGCAATAAGACTGAGTTTGTCAGCATGTTATTATAAAGGTTTTGCAGCATCACTAAAAATAAAGTTTTGAGGACAATAATGCAAAAGCATTCCTTCCAAGCCCTAACCCGCGACACAGCATAAGAATCATGTCTGTTATTTTTTGTTAAACACACATAGATAGAGCAAGAGGTGCTTTTTGTGGTGATATTTCTTCTGCAGTATCTTCCTCCTTTCCCTGTTACTTAAGTATTTCTTCATCTCCCAGATCTATATCTATTTTTCCCTTGCTGTCAATGTGAGACCCACGTCATTTCCTAGTGCTAACAACACATGGAAGTGCAAGAACACACATACAATAGCAATTAATTTTGAGTTGCTGCCTGATACCTGAATCCCTGAAGCCAGACGCAGGCTGCCATGTTTCACTGCAACAGGCACTGTGCCTACCAGTTAGGCTGCATTAGCCAAAGAGTTCCAGAGGAAAGCACGTCTTGTGAGTGTCAGCTTTGCCCCACAGCTTCATCTGTCAAACAGGTTGGAAGTAAACTGACAATGCTAGACACTTCTGCATCAGTCATAGATCTCAAGGCAGTTGATGTCCCCCTATGCCCACATACACATGGAGTATACGTCTTGCGCACTAAAATGAAGTAGATTGGCAGGTCCGATGTCAGCATTTTCCTGTCAATCTGCTGTACGTGCAGAGCTGTATCAACTCGTTAAAGATCAGAGACAACATTCTGATGTCAAGTGAGAACCATGGAGTGAAAAAAAGAGAAATAATACACTTTGAAGTGCAACAGGCTTACAATTACATAGAGATGCTGCACTGATGCAGCTAGACATATGCATGTTCTATATGAAATAAAAATCACTTCATAAATACAAGCAAAGGAGAGGAGAGTCCTTTTTCCTTAATTGTTGTTGAATGAGATATCAGTTCAAGAACACTTGTCTTGCTCACATGAGTAACGATTCCAAGATAACTTGTGTTTCTAAGATAACTTGTGTTTCTAAGATAACTTGTGTTTCTAAGATCAAGTCGTATGAGCAAGATTTGTAGAATCAACCTCCAAATCTGCAGAATATTACAGTAAAAGCAATTACTACTGAGGAACGAGAGAATCCAGAGTGCCTCATACAGCTTAAAGTCGTTAAGCGATAAAATGTTCCCGTACTGTAACACTGTTTGATGTTGCTGGACTGTTTTGCCTCCTCCTCTTTGTACGCAGCAGGGGCAAAAGGACTGCTGGCAAGCCCTCGTGGTGTTGATCTGTTTTGTCACAAGCTGTGTAGCACCTGCCAACAACGTTGGTACAGGTAGTACCTATGCCCACTGTTTTCTGCACATGCCATGTCTTCTTGAGCAGCCACGCCCTGGGCTACTGCTGTCACGTACATATAAGCAAAGACACAGCCAAATGCAGTGTATGCAGTTGTGTTTATTCTACTTAACACTATTGCATATCATCTTTTCCTAGAGACAATATTCTAGATGAATTAATAGTCATGACATCTGACCACTTAACTCATATTAAAGTTAGCAATATTGCAGTGGAGACCCATTTACTACCAGAAAGTTAAAAAGAACACCTGATATTTTGTGCACACAAACCCCACTGCTTTCAATGAAGTACACCAATTTAAATGATTCCAGACTTATTTCTAGTTGTCTTAAACAAAGAAAATAGGATGATTTACGCATACATTTTCAGTTTTCTGCTAATCAGATATGGGCTCAACCTCCCTTGCTATCACTGTAATTTAACTTGCACCATAACCGCTTACAATACAACACATTCAGTACATACTTATCTATACATAAATCCAGAAGCACATATACACTCAAACACTTATCCACAAAGTTTTGCCACAGATTTATGGAGCATTTCCTATTATAAACTCCCTAGTGATGCTCAGGTTTCAGGCCCTTTCCTACTCACACTGCAGTTGGCCAGGGAGCTTGTCCATCTAACATTAAGTCACTAAAAGACACTTATTTCACACCAGTCTTGTGGTGCGGAAACTGGCCCGTGCAGTTTGTGCTACGGCAGCCTGTTACCATTTGAGTACCATGGGCTGGTCACTGCAAGAGCATCCTAGCTCTGTGACTGTCATCCTACATGTTCCAGCTGCTAAACGGTCAGATATATGTAGGTTTTCATATTACACATCTCAACTCTGTGTTCATAGAAGAACTAAGTTTAAAACATATGCTTTATTTCATCACACAAATTCATATTTATAACCTATGCAAGTTCAATCCTTTCTCAAGGATTTCTCTGTCCTGAAACAAAGAAGAAGTGTAAGGCTTCCTGCTGTCAGGGCATTGTCTGTTTCCACCCGACACACCCAGGAGAACTCTGGACCGACTCACATGGCAACCAGAGCCAGCTAACTAGACTGACAATTCTTTGCCCATTTCTGCAAGGTTGGGCAATGTTTACATCCCAGAATAAAGGTTTTACCACACAGAGGTAATCTCATATTCCAGATACACGTATAACTTCCTAATCACATTTTGTACAATCATATTCAGGTTCATGAAATAGTACATAATTGGTCAGAGGCTGGGTCCTGGTGTTCTAGGTTTAACAGCTAGAAATTATATTTAAGAATATGATTTTTCTTCCAGTAATAAGTTCTAGTGATTTTCTGTCACCAGCTGCACAGGGGTCTCATTCAAAAATATAAAATTAAAGTGGTGTTTATTTAGGTTAGCTCGTTTTGTGAGCAAGATCTGGTGGGATGATTCACACAAATAAAGATTTGACAAAACATTCCCATGATAGTTTCTGTCTCAGATCTCCAGAGAAGACTTTGGAAATAGCAAAATACAATGAATTATTGAAATTTTTTAGCAATAATCAGAATAAGCATAACTGAGCTGGCAAAAAGAATCACGATCTTTTTTACAGAACTCTACTTACAATATTACATTTTACAATTAATGATATTGCTTAGGCAAAAAAAAAAAATCAAGGCACACATGAGAAGGAGTGATTAATAACATTCTACTTTGTTATACTTTCATTTGATGAGGACCTGCTAACTTGGTCAATATTTTGTCCCTGGTGATTTCCCTTTTCAAATGCTACTAATCCATACTCTGGGTTTGGAGTTCAGGTCACTAGTTTCATACAGGCTCTAATTCCTTCCATTTTACATAGTGAAACAACCAGGTTTCATTTTAAAATAATATAGAAAAATTAGTAATCAACCTCCTTACACTGTAAAATAACAAAGCTAGCAATCTAATGGAAATTTAATATTTTCTGGTTTAAAACAGTAATTTACAAAAATCTCACATTCACTCTCAATACATTTTTCTGCTGTGAAGAAATTCGCATAAATTCTGTACTAATACACTCTTATCTGACTTTCCAAAAAATACAATAACTTTTTCCTAATAATACTTTTTCCATATTCTTTGCAGTGACAGTAATTGTTAAAAAAGTCATTTGGAACACAAATCTAGAAACAAAATATCCTCACATTTTCTGCAATGCCTAGGCTCAATTCCTCAAGGGATTGATGGAGAAAAAAAGATCCTTTCCTCATAGCAGTTTCCCGTCCCTATCCTACACTCCATATAACCAGTAGCAGCCAAAGGTCAGGGGACAAATGAGAGCTACTCAGCTAAGTGAGGCTCTGCAAGAGACAAAGATAGATTGATACAGAGGTGGGGAAACTGGAATGAATGAAGAATTAAAAAGACGTTCCCACTGGTCCAGCACCTGTAACAGAAGACGGAAAACCACATACGCTACTACCTCTGTCAAAACTGTTTACAACATTTTGTCTAAGACTCACTAGGAGAAGCAGTGTGACAACTCTTCAAAATCACAGTCAAGCATTTAGGTGTTTACACAGGCTTTACTCAGAGATGTAAATTCCGGATTGCAGGATATATTGAAAGGTAGGTCATACACTTGAAATATCACTCTCACATGATGTTTTCTGTTGAAGAACTGGATCTTTATATGCAGACATGCTTTCACAATCTTTCTGCAAGCTGAGGACCAAAGTTGGAAATCTCATACAGCAAATCTTTTGATGAAATGTGCAGCACTTCCTGATTTTAATGTCAAAAATTTCACACCTTCTTTTAAAATTCAGAAAACTTTGCCTGAGCGACAAAACCTCATGGATTCAGCAGTGTTCAAGTTTTGATTCTGCTTTGATTTAATTCAAATAGTTTTGCTATTCACTAGCTAGTAACTTATTGAAGCAAAACTTTATACTCCTTTTTAAGAACTGCCGCTTTCTGTGAGGGGATTTGGCGTCAGTAATACAGGAAGGACTCCAAATGATAAATAACCCGAATATTGAACAAATGGCAACATTTCATTCATGCAGACCAGGAAAACCTAGCCCCTACAGGTTATGGTACTGGGAACTCCTTAAATCAAAATACGGAAACTCGGTATTGAGGTACAAAAACTATTAACTTTATTGATCATATCTCTCATGACTGGGCATTCCTACCATGCTGGAGACACAATTCTGCACGGGGGTGGTTTCCTTCAATCCTGACTTAAGGGTGCACAGCATTTAAAAAAATCATAAAATCCTGTTTCTGCACACATGTATCTCAGAATAGAAATGTGGAACAATTCTCAAGGGTATTCTTTTTCTTCAGCTTTTCTGAAATCATGGTCAAGCATTTAAGAACCCCGAAGGAAATCAATGGATATGCCTTCCAGTGGAAGAGGTTGCCTACTTTGCATAAACTGCAGTAACAGTACAAAATGCCTTCTGATAAGAGGCCAACGTCATTTTGTTTTCTGATCTAGTGCAATGCTAGGAATCCATTCTTACATATTTGCATAACTTTGATTTATATCAATTTGAGTGACTATCTACCTGTCATGTATGGTGTGGTACTGAGTAGGTGCAGAAGAGGACAGCCAGCGGAGGGTGAAGGAAGATGCCAAGGTTATAAACCAGTGCCCATATTTACAATCAAGCTTTACTTTCATGAGAAACTTCTCCAGACCTAGGTGCAAGCAGAGAACATGAGAGCTCTCTGTCAGGCAACACCCTCTCTGGCTCATTCCTGTAAATTCCCCTCAGTTGCATGTTTTATTACCCCAGAGACACCACAGGACAGCTATTTATTTAATTGCTTGGAAAGCCCAGCCAAAGAAGGGTGTCTCAGGTTTGGCACATTAGTTTCCTGCCTGCAGATTTACGATTTAGCACCGTTTGGGTTTTTGGAGCCGCCTTGTTAAAAGTGCGAGGGGCCCGTTACAGCACACCAAGTACAACTGCCTCGTCTGCCTCCAAGAAGTCGAAATCCCCCCAAAGGCACAGAGCAGAAGTGCAGCCTGCTTGAAAACTGGTGTGTGCCGCCCCTCCAACCACTGAGTAATATTCAACATATTCTCCAAACAGAGCTCTATATCAAGTTCAGTGTTTTCTCTGTCCTGTCCTTTCCTTCCCTCCTCCCGCCTAATTTTGTAGACAGACAGCCATAATACGCAATAGAAGCATAACTCTTTAAACTGAAAATGTCATCACTTAAGAATACAAGAGAGTGGTATGTGTCATGTATGTCTGCAAAATGCAGTTGCTGTCTGTTACAGTCTGTAGCAACTTTTAAATCTGTCATCACGGCATGAATTTCATATTAAGCTCCTTCCCAGTGCTTTAGCCAGGAAGCAAAGGGGGGAACATACTGTATCATTTATGGGCATGCTGGTGCTGGGTCAACCATGACATCACTCTCCACTCCGCTGAGCTGTAATGAGGTGAAAAGGCAGCTTTAGAACAACATAGCACTTTATTTATTAGGAAAATTTAAGTGTGCGTGTATTTCAATTTATGATAAAACTGAAAACAAAGGTTATAGACTATAGGTCTCCTGCAGCACAAAGTAAGAGGGGGAGGGAAGGCATTTTGTGGATGGTGAGAGATTTAATGCACATAAAGCACAGCAGATTGAAAGTTCTCGGCAGGTTAAAATCCCGTACTGACAGCCCAACCAATTAGAGACGGTACACAGCACGTTTTGCTGCAGTCAGGTTGTACGACATACTTTGATCAGAATGTGTCACTGAAGCAAAAGTCTAGTTGAGGCTAGCTAAAATCTTCAAATCAGAAAAGACGTAGGTGTATAAAAAAAATGAAGAAAAAAATTTGGTGAAGGTTGGAAGCCGTAAGAGCAGTTGGATCACAGGAGAATCCCTAGAAACCTGCAATACTTTTTTTTAAGTAACATCAAGAATCTAGGCAGTCCATAGCATCTCTCTAAATTAATGCTTAAATATGATGGACATTCATACTTTACAGTCAGATTTTTTTTTTTTTGCTCACAGCTGGAGTTGGGACAAGAGAGGTACAAAAAAAAGAAGTAGAAAAGCACAATGCAGAACAGGTCTGATCAGACTTGCAATTAACTGCTCATTTCTTTTTTTCTCAACTACTTCTTCTAGTGTTCTGTTTTATTTTTAATGCTTGCATAATTGTTTTTCATGTTTAAGTGGAACAGTAAGGAATACAGTATTTTTACTGCAGACACGGTACCAGCAGTTGGCTTTTTCTGCAAAGCACTGGAAAAGCATCACTGCTGCTTACTTCCCTACTTTCAATCTTGCCTCACTTCTAAGAAGGTCGTCCCACTTGCCCCCTGATCACTAGCCTGGTAATCCCATCTTCCTTGGCACACACAGTAAGCCCCACATCCAGAGTGTTCAAAAAATACTTTAACACACTGCACAGAAACTGGAGCTTTTCTGTCTGTAAGATCAGAACACACTAAGTACCAGGTCTATGACATTAATTTCTAGACATTACTGTCACACAAATAATAAATAATAATTTACATAAATGTACTGCTACATATAATTAGAGAATTATATCTAGAAATTATATCTAAGAAATGTAAAGTTTGATTTTGAGATTTTTTTCCCTATTACGAGATGTTACTTTAACAGCTCTGGTCCCAGGAAACAGATAACGTGAAACCAGCCTGTAGCCAGAACATCTAGGGTTCTAACCTTTCTAAATCTCACAAACCTCTAATATCTAGCAAATGTCTGAACAGTATTTGGCCAAAAATACTCCATCTGGAAGATTCAGTATTGGCCCCTGATAAGGGAGTATTCCTTTTATCAAATTAGTGGTAAGCTGATGTCTCAGCATAGTGCTAACATAAAATGGAGCTGCAATTTTTTAGATGAAACATAGAATGACATTCCTCAGTGTTCATAGAGGTTCAAGAAGCTGTTATATGTTTCTCAAAGCAACTGTATAGTTACTGCGCAAATTCTCACATGGCGGAATTGATTCTGTGTAGTATATTGATCTCAAGAAGGGAAAATTGTTCCTTTTTATTTCATACGTGTATCGGGCAAAAATCTCAGACATTTTTAAGATCATGTTAAAAAAGCTAATATCACCCTGCCAGGAAAAAAAAAGGGGGAAAATAGGCAGATCTGATAATTTTGTATGTGTTATTTCTGCCAAAAATATTCACTAGGCAGTACAAAATATATAATAAATTGTAAGGGTTAGATTTCCAGTTATGCTCTAGAGCGTATAAAAGGAAGAGCTGAGTAAACAGGGCAACTCAGGCAGCAGAAGCAACTCCTCAAATGCAAGCAAAATTCAGACATCTTTCATTCTTTCTTTGTTCTTTTATTGATTTTTTTTTTTTGTGTAAGATTACTCTCTCTATCGTCTTTTTCTGTTTTCTCCCCATTCTAACCAGGTTCAATCTATCTACAAATTTCCTTACTTAGGAAGAAAGGTCTAAAGAAATGTCATGGATATAGAGTCTCTTAGTCCAGCACTCATTCTTAAAATATCTTTGTCTGCCTTCTCAGTGCACATTTGAAAAACAGTTCTGGAAAAATGTCTGACGAACCCATTACTTAAAATATTTTTATTTAAATTTGACTTATAAAACATTCTCTCTGTTTCCCCTCACATGTGTTACTTGTTTCAAGTACAACATGAACCAACAGTAAACATTGTTTTCCATCCCCAGCAGTGATGGAAAGCACCTGGAAGACAAAAGATGACTGAGAGAATCAAAACCAAGATTATACAGCATGTACCAAATTCATTCTTCATATGTTTTCCTCAAATGCTGACCTAAATTGAATTACTGTGAGTGAGTCTGGCTCTCTATCTGCATTTCTTATTAAATTGCTCACTGTTAGCATCTGCCTTTTCATTATACCTTGTGGCCTTTTCTTTCCCATTAATAACCTCACCATATGCCCCAAGTTCAGTACTTCCTCCACTGAATTTATTTTGTCATCTACAGATTCTTTAAACTTTTTTCTTTTTCATTATGTGAAACATCTTACTAGAAGACAAGAAGCATAGTCTCTAAATTATCCACTACTTGAATGAAGCTCTTTTCAACAGGTAGCCCTCTGTACCTTTCTGTATTTACTACTCCAGTTTCTGTCACCCCCAGTCACACTGAGTAGCTGGTACTCTCTAAGTACAGTGACCTACAGCCTACAGAAAGGAACCTACGGTCATCAGAAAGGAATAGAGAAAAAGCGCAGAAAATGTCATTATGTCACTGTACGAATCCAGAATGAGCTACTCTGGAGTACTCAATATAGCTTTGCTTTCTACAGCTCAAAAAGTTGTAGCAGAATTTGAAAATAGAAAGAAAAGGCCAGCAAAGACAATGGGAACTTTGAGTGACTTCTACACATAAGTTATTAAATAGAGCAGGACTTTTTAGCTTAAAATCCTGCCTCTGAGAAGACATGATCCTAATTATAGAAATCAGAAGTTGCGCGAAGAAGCCAAAAGGTATTTTCAAATACGTGAGTCAGTACCAAATGAAAGTAGTTGAACCAATGCACAGTTATACTAACAAAATTAGACAGAGAATGTCTGGAATGCTGAAGATTCAACATTAATTTGAAAAGCTGCTAGATATCTCATAGAAGAAAAATCCATTCAGGACTATTAAACACAAAAACCCCACCTTTGCTTCATGAAATCCTAGAGCCATACATCAATGAAGACTAGAAGAAAAGAGAAGGAATTACCACTCTGGGTTTGACCTCATCTCATGCCCTTTTACAAGCAGCTATTAGTGGCCACTGTTGGAGGAAGGAATCTGGGCTAGCTGGGCTGATAGAGAGGAACTCCAGGAACACTACAGCAAAATTTTAAAATATCATCTGACACAGCTTACTGCCTGTGCAATGAGATGTAGGATGAAAAAACATACTCCTGCCCCAGTTGCTCCAGTTCACAGTTGTACTTAGAACACTAAACATAATAGAGATCTTGGTCAACTTTCTCCTGCGGTAGCTGTGGCATTCAGTTAGAGAGGAAGCAGCAGAGAGCTACTGAGCAGTGCCTCACGCTGCTGTAGCAGGTTCAGAACCGCTCTGCTGATAATGTCTGTATCATCTGCACCTCACACCACAGAGCACTTTGGCTCTAAAGCACGACAGTTCCCTCACTTTCAGCCTGCTCGCTCGCTGACACCACAGACCTTCTATAAATACCTCACGTACATTCTTCTGTGTTCATAGATCAGAGGGTTCTTCTTTTAAATTCTCTAGTATTTCTCACAGTTCCTTATAATCTGTACAGAAAAAGCTGAACAAGAAGAAACAGACAATGAAACACAATGCAGCAAGATGCCAAATCAGTCAGAAACCCCCACCCTATCCGCACACAATCAGCGCCAGCTGTAGTCCAATTAAACTTAATCTAGTCACATGCTCATGTGTTCCTCAGAAATTAGAGGAAATCAATTCAAATGCTAATGAGAAAACCCATAATTTATTATCTGCTGAGGAATGCATGTTACATTAATTTTAACTGTAAACAATTATTTTTATTGCAAGATTAATTACACCATCTTACACAACTTCCTTTTTTCATATTTTTTGAAGGAATTAGTTTTGTTGATCTGTCACAGTATTTTAAGCCTGGAAAAGTATAATTAATTTAGGAATACTACAAATGTGGTTTTCTGGTCTTCTGTCAAAGGAAAGTGGGACAAATGCCTGGGGCAAAATACAGAGAGATCCAGCTGAAGCTTTTGGCTTAAACAAAAGTACAAGAGCCGGAAAACAGTTCTTTCCTTACTGGAGTCTGAAGCTAAAAACGTATGCTGAGAAAAGAGAAAAAGTTCAGGTTAAAGCAAAAGTAAATTTTCATGGGTATTGGCCAAAAAAAAAGAAAGAATGAAAAACACAATTTTGAGTTAAGCCAAAATGTCATTCAGCTTGCTGAGTAGTTTACTTCCTTTTTAGTTGATCCCTTTTTATGTGATGCTTTCTTTTCCTCTGTACATCAAATTTAATAATAAAAATAAAAATATCATCTTCATTGCACAATCAAGAAGTTGCAGAGTATTTTATCAATAAAACAAAAGGAGGCAGAGGAGAAGGAGCAGTATTTCAGGAAAGCCTATCTTGTTTACTGATCAGAAGTCTTACTGTTTTTCTATAAAGTATGTGTACAGAATGAAACATCTGCATTTGTAGCTTAAGTTTATTGCAGTGATACAGAGGCAGAGAACAACAAAAATAATCCAAACTTTTAGTATCCAGAGTATTTTTTCAGTTTCTAGACTTTTTTTTTTGTTTGAAAAGCCTGTTCTAATCTCAGAAAATGTCAGTGAAAAAAAAATCTTATCCTAATCAGCCCGTTATTCTTTTTATGTAATTGATTTTTAACAGTAAGAAGAATTCAGAAGCATTCTTACCAAAACAAAAGTCAAGATCAGAAATGCATTTAAGGAGTTCACTTAATGGCTGGACAAGGAAAAAATCCCATCCAATGTAGTAGCTTAATTTCACACTAATTGCTAGTAATTTCCTCAATACAAAATGGACTGTTTGTGCCCAAACCGTGTTTTTAGTATTAAATAGAAATAATTAATAAATAAAGAAAATAAAATGTGAGTATCCAAAATAAATATCAGTGTGTTATAGAGAAACAGGGGACCAGTTTAGAACAGCTGGCCAATTTCATACCTGAAGGTAATAGCTCAGTGAAAAAATCCTGAATTTCTTAGTGGTTTTTACTGCCTTTATTTTCTCATGAACATGGAAAATGTACTGCACACAACATTTCTCCATTTTAAAAAAAGTCTGTCACAGAGAAACACCATTAGCTATTATGAGGTCTTTTTCATAGTGCAAAGTTAAAAGGAAAGAAAGGGCAAGGGAACTTCAAACATCACCTGTGTTTGAATGCTGGACCCTGCGCTTCAGCAGACTGAATGGTTCAACAGTCACCAGAATTACCCTTCGCCTGCTGTAAAACACTTTTGGTTTTCTGAGCTAAGCTGAATGTAACTATGTCAGTTGTTGCATTTGTTAAAAGAACTCAATGCATTGTAGCTCCAAGTTCACCACCAAGACTGGTTAAACTGCAAAGCTCTCTAAAAGCAATAAAGTAAATGGAGCATACTAACATATATCACACGTATGTTAGGAACTAGTGCCACCGTGAAGCTCTGATTAAGCAGCAGTACAACCTTCATTCAGTCTTCATACTTCAAACCCATGCATTTTGAACTCCTTCCCAATAAAGCTAGAGAATGTGATGAAGCTGCTCTGGACCTCCTCTGTATCTCGCACACTGATAACATGCAATGATCAAAGAAATTTTGCCTTGGGACAGGGCGTTACGTCGCCTTAGTGTGCAGGGCTGTACCAACGCCCCTTCTTCACACTTTGCTTGAGCACAGTCTGCAGCTCCTTCTGACTAGCGGAAGCTCTGACTCTGTCTTTACTGATACTTCCCACCAAATCAGTGCTAACACTTTACAGGAGAAGGATTTTTCAGAGAGGTACTTAGTGGGACAATAATAATCACTAGAGATGTAAGAGTGTCTTTAAAAACAACATAAGGAGAAAATCGAACAACTCTAATCTCGTTAAGCAAAGAGCCCTAAATAAAAATCATTAAACTCTGTATTTCAAAATTTTATAGTTCAAAGTAAAAGAAATATTAGATGCTTACAGCTGGCCGTCTGTTAATGAAAAACCATCTTCATTTGAATGGTCCATATTAATTCCCAAAAGTTTTAGTTAAACCAAAATATTTGACCCCATTGGGGCATCACATTACTTGCTGAGATGGAGGGTAGAGAAGCACAAATAAGAGTCCAACAGGCAAAACTTCAACACAGGCAAGAAACTGATGAGGTGAGACATGCCCAAATGATCTCAGCACATGAACTCCAGCCTCCACTACCAAGGGCCTTCTCCATCTGGGCCACAGGTGTATTCACTCCCAGGCAGAGCTCACACTAACACAAGTAAGTGAGTAAGACAAATCAGCCGCATCAAAGAGGCTTCTCTGTACAACTTGAAACGCTGTCTCACGTTATCTTGTGTCCCATGTCTAGTTATAGTCAGCCTTAACTCCTTTAGAAGAAGCTGCAAACAAAGTCTTTGGATCTGTATACTTAATCAGAAGTCTGGGAAAATTCCTTCTTGACTGGCTGAAGCTCTGAGGCTTGAGGACTCTTTATGGCCATTGTCTTAATGAACAACTGGCTGACTCACAAAACAATGCAAACGCACATCAGAGAGAGCAATGCAAACATTTCAGTTCTTGCCACAACCCACAAAAAGGAAGGAGAAACTCAGATTTACAAACTCCAAGGACAGAAGAGATAACTGGAAACCTCCAGCAATCCACTTTCACTGCCACCCCCACATTGCAGTCCCTATAAACACACCGGTATTCAACTTTCTCATTGAAGCTGGATTACTTTTTCCCTTTTTTTCTTTAAGATCTAATCTCCCTTACTTAAAAATCTAAATCTAATGGTGAGTTCTCCACCTCACCTGGCAAGCAGTTTCTGCATCTAATTACTCTCACAGCTTCCAGCCGTTCAATCTTGTTATGATTTGTCAGCAGGACAGAAAAGCCCAATTATCACATTTTTCCATGGAAGAGCATCTGTGTGCTTCTTGACCTTATCTTTAAGGGGCTGTATAAGTAGAACTCCTTGCTTTTTTCTTGGAAAAATAACGCTTCTTTTCTAGCACCTGCAAACTTTCATGGCTTGCATATAAGCTCTTACTTCCGCATCTCTCTCTTTAGGGGTAGGCTACAGAATACAACACAATGTCATTAACAAGGAACAAACAATATTGGCAGAATCGCTACTTCTCATGTTTCTTCTCATGCAGCCAAAGAACCTTTGCTTCTTTTAGCTACATCATTGACAGCTCACATTAAACTGAACATCCATAAGGTACTACATGCTTCTAATACAGAATTACTACTTATGCTCTTGTAGCTATAGTACACCTTGCTATATTATAGCAGATATCTATAGTGACAATTGATACGCAGTTGGAAATAACATGATACTTGGTCTGCGACCACGTCACTAGGCTGCTGAGATCCATTTAACAATTGTGCTTTCTCTTTATTGTTACTAACACACTAATGTTTGTCTCATCTATGGACTTAGCAACTAATTCTTTTCAGCGTTGTCTAGTTTTCTGACAAAAATATTAGTATCAAAATAAGCCTAGATCCCTGAGGAGCTCCACTGGAAATAAATCTACCAAATTAATCTCTCCCTACACACAAATATATTTTTATATCTGTCATTAGCTTATTTTTAATCCTTTTA
Source organism: Trogon surrucura (assembly GCA_020746105.1). Classification (NCBI taxonomy): domain Eukaryota; kingdom Metazoa; phylum Chordata; class Aves; order Trogoniformes; family Trogonidae; genus Trogon; species Trogon surrucura. Next base: position 57,557,159 of record CM036621.1, on the reverse strand, counting down.
ATAAGTGTTCTGTTAACATAATACAAGATTTTCGCTAATCAAAATGGTTTAAGATGAAAGATACGTGCAGACAACTGCAACTAATAGCGTCAGCTTAGCGTTTGTAAACTGGACACATGCATATGCTACTTGCCTGTTCCACTTGAGAAGTAAACCAGGCTAGCTAAAGCAAAAGTGGTTTAGGTGGGACATTTGCAGCACAATTGCAATGGGCCATACTTGTGCAGAGTCACTTAAGACAACACACCAGATGTGTATCTCCACTCACGTCGCTGCTGCACTTTACCAGCTGTGTGCAGCTGCACTGAGGACATTCCACACAAGTGCAAGGTTCTGCACAGCTTGCATGGCACCAACGATAGAAACATCACACAGAGCTGCATGCTTGTGCAAGCTACCAAAGAAACTCACCACTAATGGTCTGCAGCCTCCAACTTTTCTGAATCTCTTTCTTCAGCCAGCGTTCAGTGGGCTGGCATAACTTTTTGTGTATGCTGCTGTGTTTTCTAAGCATTGCATAAACCAGGTTTCACAGTAAACTGATATACACTAAATAAAAATGTGCTCTCTTTGGAAACAGTATTAATTGCTCACAGTGTGTCTGTAAGATTTAGTCTTGTTCCTAGGCTACGTAAGTCTCAATTGCAAAACTTCTGTTAAAAGTTCAGCTGTCAAATTGTTATATACTTATTGGATGGCATTCATATTCAAAAGTTGCATGTAAACCTAAAAGTTACTAGCTGATTATGCTCAGAGACTTAATTGTTCTCCTTCCCTTAAAAGACTTCCTACTTTGGAATCTTGACCTTTTGGGTAAGTGTGTGAACAGAACACCTGAATCTGAGGGTCATTTCCTGCTTATCAGAAGGCACAATGAATATTGGAGTAGCTCTAGAGCCTCAGATGTGACAGGTACCCGTGTACTGCTGCAGCTTCATCACAGATAATGTTGTAAGCACTCCCAATACAAACTCAAATGTTGTCCTATGTGCGGGCTGATATCAGGCCATCTGTGAGTATAAACACTTGCGCAGATGAATTCCTGTTGCATATCAGCTGATGAACATATAGATGAGTTGCCTCTGTGTAAAACAAACGCTTTCTGACTAATCAACCTTTGCATCTTGACACTTCAGTGGTACAGTACATACCTCCTTTCAGCTCTGCCATCAGAATGTAATAAATCTTCCTGCTCAATATTTATAGTTACAAAAATTTAACTCTTGACTGCATGTTAAAAAACTGAGAGAGAATTGATTGTTAAAGTAAAAATCAATCTGAGGGTTTTGATGATTTAACAAGCCACAAAAGCATATAAATGTATCACAAAAAACTTTGATTGATTTATAACTTTGTAATCCATCCCTCCTCATCTATTATCCTGTAAGTACTGTATTAGCAATCATTAGCAGTAACACGAGATAGAACACTGACATCTTCCTGACACAATACCACCATAACTGGAACCTTCTAATATACAAATGCTTTTACCTGGCTATTAATAGTGCCCTCCAGTAAAGATGGGCTGGTACTGCCAGCCACATTGAACGACTGAACTTTGCTATCAATCCTGGAAATGTCTGTTCCAGATGGTTGCACCTACCGGAACAATTGCGGAGTGCCACTCAGACTGCTGCACTACTGTTCTTACCAGTGCTTCATTTATCTCTGTAGGAAAACAATCATTTAAAATTAAATCCATAGAAGTAAGGGAGAGGTGATCTCAGAATCTGACTCTGATCACCGTAAAAAAAAAGTTTTTATTTTTCCTCAGGCTCACAATTCTCCCATATGCATGAGATTTCAAGATCACAGGCACAGGCTAGGATCAGCAGTGATGTCAAAACAAAGATCAAGAACTTGCTACATAAAAACTCTTTGTACCATCACTATGATAGCACTCTTTCTATGGTTGTAAAATGTCTCTAAAAATTTTATACAGGATGAAAGAGTACAGAGTCTCTGCCAAAAATGAATATCAAGGAAGATCACTATTAACTTCATTTTAAGCAAATAAGCTAAAATAAATTTCTGTCATGTGTACACTAAAAAGGTGTAGGTATTTTCTATAGATTCTATCAATTACATACACCATGGAAGTCAGTGGTTTAAGTAATATAGTGAAGCTTGGGCCACAATACATTTTGTTTTTTCCCCCCCTTGGCAAAGTTTTGACAGGTGACACTTGTGTTCGAGCTTTTAAAATTCTTTACAGAAGGAGGTGTTGTGAAAGCCAGATGAGACAGCAGGTTCTCCCAGGGCAATTCATGGCCCCGACAGATGGAATTCCCCCTAGTTTCCTCATATCTCCTACTGCTGTACATTTTCACCCTATAAATATATGCATTTTATTGCTAAAGTGCCTACTCTGAGCCAGTTTCTTAACTTCTTTATATTGCTGTAAATCTTGCACAATACCTTTAATGATAGAGGGGTCATTTTGCATTAATACTTGTGTAAATCAAAGCAGGCTGTCATTTCTGTCTGCACTTTTAACACTAAGTATCCCCATTAACTTCAGTCTTGTTTTAAGCTGCGTAGGAAATCCATAACAACGGCAATAGCCTGTAACATATTTAAGACATTTAGAAATACATGGCATTATATAATGTGGTCTATTTCATAATACTGCATTTATTGTTTTTATACAATTTCTAAATAAATTCCTGCTGTACCCAGTTGGGAGTTCATTTGTGAATAATTCTATGTCAAATGACAAGCTCCAAAATTTCTCCAACAGGGTTTTGTCACGGGAGCAGGTTTGTGAACTGAATCTTCATGCAGGAGTTTAGGCCAAATTTTTGTGACAATGAGCTATTCCAGGTTCAAATCTCTTGGTAAACTGTTGTCTTGCGCTTTCATATATGGACTTAGTGCTCACCTGCTACGCTAAGACATTAAACAAATCAAAGCAGCTTCAGGCTAGACTATAATTTTTAAGATCCGCTTTTACATCCCCTAATAATATGGGGGAAATTCTAAATGTCACTGCAGAAAACCGGTATGGAGCATGTCGGTACCACCCTACCAGGCAATAAGTGGGAGAGAACAGAAAACTATCATCTGACTGAAACTGGCAGTAGAGCCTCCATAGATCCCAGGGGCTAATTAAAAGACTGTCAGAAACCAAATCAAATGGGAATTTGGGACTACAAAAATGAATAGATGAAGGAGACCTCCTGGGATATTTGCAAGAAACTCATACACCTTCCAATGTGGTTGCAGGATCGGTCAAGAAAACAGCAAATTCATATAAAATTACTTAAGTACTTCTCCCTGCAAAGGAAGAAGTTGCGAATCTCGTCAGTGAGTCAACGTGCCTCAGAGTTTGCCATCTTTAAATCCAGGATCCCCCTATACCTCTTGTTCTCTGGTCCTCCTTATTCAAGACTAATCAAGGAATATTTTCAGATTTGGACCAAAATTACTATTTATCTTTTTATTTCAGAGAAATAAAAATCAGACAGGTGAAATAACCTACAGTATACAGTCATGTTGAGCACAGATTTTAAATGAAGTGTCACGTCCATAGTTGTACGTTAGAGCATATATATTGTTCACTAGGTGAATCTGTAGTATAATATAAAGGATCTGTAAGACAACTCTAGGTCTGTAATGTTTTAAACAACAAGAACTTCATAGATATCACCTTAGCCCTTTGGCAATCAAACTGTCAGCTGAAAACTACATGAATATTTGTGAAAGATCTTACCAAGCTGCTTTTGTAGATAGGTTTTTTCTCCCATTGTGCTTGCTTTCTTCCTGAGAGCACCACGAAATAGACACTTTTACCAGTACTTTTTAACATTGATTGATTTAAACATTAAACTGTCACAAGCCTAAAATAAAATTTTATTAAATTACCACTATGCTGAAGACCATAGCCCACACCTGAAGACAACTAAATATATTAGTAGCATGACTGTGTGATTAGTGTTAGCAAATTTATGAGACTGTCTTAAGCATCTGCAGGAGCATTTCACCATTCACAAGTACAAATTAATTAGTTAATAGCTCATACTATACTTTAATATCTAGGCAAAATTTCCTTTAAAATTATTCAGACACTTGTCTTATTCATGTAAGTAGCCCCACGAACATCTATAAAGCTACTCCTATAAGCAAAACAGAGTTCATGAGTGTTTCTAGGATAAAAGGTCTGAGAATCTGTGGGAAGTTTTGAATTAAATCAGCTATAGAAAGAATCAGGGAGCTCCTGCAAGCACTCACAGAATCAGGGGCCTTTATTCAGTATAGTAGAACACGTTTCCATTTTATTCTTCATCCAGGTGTTCTTCGCATCTTAAAATTCCCTACATTATTTTGTAAATATTAGCAAGTATTAATTTATATAGCGGGTAAACTGTACTAATATTTTAGTACTTCACTTCCACTCCACAATAAATGATTATTGGTTAAAATCCCATCTGCATTGTGCTATAAAGCTCGAGATACATACCTAGAGATAGAAACATAGTCTATTAATGACAGATATTTCTGTTTTTCTTTCTCTCTTTTGGATGGCTAGTAAGTGGTTATCTAACACACCAAGAATCATTTTGGAGGGAGAGAGTTCCCTGTTTCCAAATGAGCTATTTTATGTGCAGCAGATTCTGTCATCCTCAAACGAGCAGTACATAAACACTCTTATTTAGCTGATGGAAACACTGTATAGATCGGAGGATCTTTAATTAGCTCAAGGACAGCACATTCCACTCCTTTATGATACTCACAAAGAGTGAAACACAAATTTACTAAAAATACTTTACACATAGTTAAAGTAAATAAAAGCAGTACTCTCTTACTGCAGTCATTATAGACCTGATCTTGTAATCATGCAAGTGCCAGAAATTCTTTCCTCCTGACTTCAAATCTTTCCAGAGACTGCCTCCACGTGAGCACACTTTCTGGATCTTCCACTAATAACGGACCTGATCTGCAAATACCAACTCACCAAAGACTTGTTATAAGAAATTATCACCACTTGTGAGTCATCCTACAATAATTTACAAAGTTGGATTGCGATTTTATAGACATAGTTACCGCAATGAGTATGGCAATGCACTCTTCAACATTATTTCCCATCATGCTGCAAAACTGTTCATCCTTTAACACCACACTACAACATGCAGGACTAGTAAGAATGGTATCAAGAGACAACTACAAGTACCTAGGGATACAAACCAAAATATTTGTTGTACTTACATAAAATTCTCTCACCTTCTGGCCATAAAAACAGCCCCTTCTCTATGACTCTTAGGCCAGGAGCAAAGCACCACAATGTAAGCGTGATGCTTTCAGAGTTGTGCACACATGTGGCCATCTGCAGGCCTGGATACCCCACAGCCGAAGGTCACAAAGGAAGTCTGTAACAGAATCCCCTCAGCTTACTATAAGCACAAGTGTCTTCTGTTTTCAACTGAATTTCAGATCATGTTCAGAAGTTTGGTTTGTTCCAAAGGCTCTGAGGGAGCTCATTCAGAGCCATCTCAAGCATGACTATACACTATATTTTATCACGTACTCATTTCAACAGTCTGGACCCGGAGAATATAGGAAAAACACCTCAAGCTCTAAGCGGAAAGTAGTTAACTGTTACACCCCTCTACAAAAGTGGAAGTCTGAACAGCCAATGACTGTTTGCCTACAGAACACTGATCCTCCTCAGCTTATCCAAGTGCGTGGAGTGAACTCCCGCAAAAAACAAGGACTGCTGCAAAGTTCTTGTCATTCCTTCCCCAGTGCAAGGTGCATTTCTTTGACATGCTGTCCCTAAAACAAGCCTTTATCAACTTGTGAATGTTAAAATAAAAACTTACATCTCTAGCAAGCCGACATTCTATTTCACACGCTTCTTCCCTGGGGAGAAGATGAGAAAATGACCAACGTATGACAAATATTAGTCACATTCCTTAACGAGCTGCCCAGAACCACGATGACAAAGATCGTTTAAGAGCCTAAATACACTGGAATCTTGGAACTAAACCTGCGTCTCCTGAGAAACACAGAGAGCTTTAATAACAAGACAGCATCTTAATATAAAAATGTACAGAGGTAGAAAACACTCACCTGTGTCATGTCTATTGCATGTAGCTGCAGTTCACCAAACAAAATACATTTTAGTTGGTTTTATGCATGGAAGACAGTGGCCTGCGTTTCCTATTAAAATTAACAGAATATAAATGGGTATTTCCTGGCTTCATATTCATAACTATCTCTCCAGAACCATTTGTTCAGATCACAAGAAGTTGTTCAGACCTATATGAAGAATGATTTATGCCTAACAACAGTAAAGATGTAGATCTAACTTATTAGTCTGAGACAATTTATTTTTCCTTGATCTGCACATGTTTTATGTACACTCATGTTTAAGGAATGCACCCGGTGAATCTTTCTTGGAATATAATACCCAGAAAAGAACAGACCACTCCACAAATAAGGTACTTTACTCAGAATCTTCTTCAAACTGACAAAACCTAGGAAGCAGTCAAAATATCAATTCTTCCTTAAACTGAGAACTACCCGTCCTTATTCAAAACGTATTGAAGTATTACAGTATGATTTTCATTAGCAGCAGTGATACTGGCTAAATGAAAACATTTTCCTCCTTTTACTTCCACATCCTTACAATTTTTCTCAATGTTCTCCAGTTAATTGCTCTTTTTTTCACTCCGTGCAGACACGCCACACAGGTATGCCACCACACAAAGACACGCCATGCTGCGGTATGTGTACCTGATGTGACATATAATAACCTTGACTACATGGGCCATACAGGTTGAAATGCATTACAGGAATTGCTCTTTTTTTTAAACACAGATATATAAAAGAGAAATATCACATAAAAAAAGGTCAAGTGTATGGCATCTAAGCAGAGAGTATAATTCTTTGACCAACTCTAAACAAACCCGATTCATGGATCTGGGCACAGTTTCAGTCTATTGCCATTAAACCTTATCTTACAATTGAAATAAGTGAGACTTGCTTCAGGCTGTTCTTACCATCCTACAAAGTTAAGAATAAGCTTGATGGTATCAGGGACAACAGGAATCGTGATATTAGAAACACATTTGTTACAGTAGCAGTAACAAAGTAAAATTAAGCATAGCAGTGGACCAGAATCAAACTTCTTGTTCCAAATGTCACTCTCCACTCTGGTCAAGCCAAAATCCCAAGAATAAACACCAGTGATCTTTAACTGAATGTGACTCTAAATACAGTGAAGAACAAGAAATGTGTGGCTTGCTACCATGCAGCATATTTAAATACAAATTAAAACAAGCAATACAGAAACAAATGCCAACAATAATACTTCAAGTAATACTAAGGATATGCTTATGGTAAGGTACACATCCAGTTTTATAAATGAAAAAGGGTGCTTTGACTGTATGCCTCAGGTTTTTTCTGAAAGAAAAAAAAAGGCAAACAAAGCTGAAAACAAATTTACTAAGTGAAATTTCTAGACTAAGGAAGAATCACAAGCATCAGGGAAAAACAAACACAAGAACCAGCAAAAAGGCAGCCTTAATATATGTTTAGGGGAAGGGAGGGGAGAAGGAATTCTACCATTTTGACATTTTCTGTTTTGAGTTATTTAACAAATGTTGGAATTAGTGCAAAGAAATCAGCTGCATGCAATTATATAATGACACCATGCCAGCCTCAGTAATACTAGAGCTCTAAAATAAGCTCAGAGCTCCCTCTCAGTCCAAACAGTGTTATTACATGCTGTTGAAAGATTACTCTCAAACTTCATTACTTAATATTGATGTTACTCGACCACTGAAAGGTCTAAAAGATATTTCTATCCATTCACATCTTCTGATCATTATAGTAAGGCTTTCAGATTTCTTCCATTTGGTTGTTTATACATACTTCAAATTTTTGTCAAATCACTATTTCACTATTGTCTGGTCTTCATTTAAATCTCCTTAGAGCAGTATGTGGATTTTTATGTGAATGGAACAGATTTTTATCTGTGGCCTTTTCAGAATAAATGAATGAGATTTTATGTCATCTATGAGAGCTAGAAACCTGGGTTTGGGCAGGAGATTATGATCTGGTGGCAATTACATGGTGGGACAGCTCACATGACTGGAATGTGGTCATGGGTGGCTATGTGCTTTTCAGGAAAGACAGGCCAGCCAGGCGAGGTGGTGGAGTCGCTCTTTACGTGAAAGAGCAACTTTACGTGAAAGAGTAACTACAAGGTCTTGAATACCATCCAGGCATGGATGAGGAGCAAGTTGAGAGTGTATGGGTTAGAATTAAGGGGCAGGCTGGCAGGAGAGATACTGTTGTGGGTGTCTATTACAGGCCACCAGATCAGGGTGAGGAAGTTGATGAGGCCTTCTACAGGCAGCTGAGAGCGGTCTCACAATCACAGGCCCTGGCTGTCATGGGGGATTTTAACTTCCCTGATATTTGCTGGAAGGACAACTCAGCCAGCCAGCCACAGTCCAGGAGGTTCCTCCAGTGCATCGATGATAATTTTCTGATGCAAATGGTGGAGGAGCCGACTAGGAGAGGAGCACTGCTAGAGGAGCACTGCTAGAGGACCTCATCCTCACTAACAAGGAGGATCTGGTTGAAGCAGTAAAGGTTGAGGGCTGCCTTGGCTGCAGTGACCATGAAATGGTGGAGTTCAGGATCTCATGTAGCAGAAACAAAATAGCAAGCAGAATTGCAACCAAGGACTTTGCCAAGGCAAACTTTGGATTTTTCGAACAATTACTAGAGAAAATCCCATGGGCAAGGCTGTTTGAAGGTAAAGGGGCCCAAGATAGTTGGTTAGCGTTCAGGGACTGCTTCTACCGTGCTCAAGATCAGAGCATCCCGACACGTAGGAAGTCAAGGAAGGGAGCCAGCAGACCTGCGTGGCTAAACAGGGATCTGCTGGGTAAGCTCAAGGGCAAGAGGAGAGTTTACAGATCTTGGAAGGCAGGGCTGGCCACTTGGGAAGAATATAAGGCTGTTGTCCGAGGATGTAGTGAGGCAACTGGGAAAGCAAAGGCCTCCCTAGAATTGAACCTGGCGAGAGGGGTCAAGGACAACAGGAAGAGCTTTTTCAAATACGTGGCAGATAAAACAAACACCAGAGGCAATGTAGGCCCACTGATGAATGAGGTGGGTGCCTTGGTGACACATGATACAGAGAAGGCAGAGTTACTGAATGCCTTCTTTGTCTCTGTCTACTCTGCCGGAGGCTGTCCTGAGGAGCCCCGCTCCCCTGAGGCCCCACAGGAAGTCAGGGCAGTGGAGGAGTTTGCTTTAGTCGATGAGGACTGGGTTAGGGACCAATTAAGCAATCTGGACATCCATAAATCCATGGGTCCAGATGGGATGCATCCACGGGTGCTGAGGGAGCTGGCTGATGTCATTGCTAGACCACTCTCCATCATCTTTACCAAGTCTTGGGAAATGGGAGAGGTGCCTGAGGACTGGAGGGAAGCAAATGTCACTCCAGTCTTCAAAAAGGGCAAGAAGGAGGACCCGGGTAACTATAGACCGGTCAGCCTCACCTCCATCCCTGGGAAAGTGATGGAACGACTTATCCTTGGTGCCATCTCAAGGCATATCAAGGATAAGAGGGTCATTAGAGACAGTCAACATGGCTTCACCAAAGGGAAGTCGTGCTTGACTAACCTCATAGCCTTTTATGAGGATATAACAAGGTGGATAGATGATGGCAGAGCGGTGGATGTGGTCTACCTTGACTTCAGTAAAGCATTTGACACAGTCTCCCACAGCATCCTTGCTGCTAAACTGAGGAAGTGTGGTCTAGACTCTCGGGTAGTGACGTGGACTGTGAACTGGCTAAGGGAAAGAAGCCAAAGAGTCGTGGTAAATTGGGCGGGGTCTGGTTGGAGGCCTGTATCCAGTGGAGTCCCTCAAGGGTCAGTACTGGGACCAGTATTATTCAATATATTCATCAATGGCTTGGATGAGGGACTAGAGAGTACTATCAGCAAGTTTGCTGATGACACCAAGCTGGGAGGAGTGGCTGACACACCAGAAGGCTGTGCTGCCATCCAGCGAGACCTGGACAGGTTGGAGGGTTGGGCGGGGAAAAATTTAATGAAATATAACAAGGGTAAATGTAGAGTCTTGCATCTGGGTAGGAACAACCCCAGGTTCCAGTATAAGTTGGGGAATGACTTATTAGAGAGTAGTGTAGGGGAAAGGGACCTGGGAGTCTTAGTGGACAGCAGGATGACCATGAGCCAGCACTGTGCCCTTGTGGCCAGGAAGGCCAATGGCATCCTGGGGTGTATTAGAAGGGGGGTGGTTAGTAGGTCAAGAGAGGTTCTCCTTCCCCTCTACTCTGCCCTGGTGAGACCCCGTCTGGAATATTGTGTCCAGTTCTGGGCCCCTCAGTTCAAGAAAGACAGGGAACTGCTGGAGAGAGTCCAGCACAGGGCAACTAGGATGATTAAGGGAGTGGAGCATCTCCCTTATGAGAAAAGACTGAGGGAGCTGGGGCTCTTTAGTTTGGAGAAGAGGAGACTGAGGGGTGACCTCATTAATGTTTACAAATATATAAAGGGTGAGTGTCACGAGGATGGAGCCAGGCTCTTCTCGGTGGCAACCACTGATAGGACAAGGGGTAATGGGCTGAAACTGGAACATAAGAGGTTCCGCTTAAACTCGAGAAGAAACTTCTCAGTGAGGGTGACGGAGCACTGGAACAGGCTGCCCAGAGGGGTTGTGGAGTCTCCTTCTCTGGAGACATTCAAGACCTGCCTGGACACGTTCCTATGTAGCATAATCTAGGCATTCCTGCTCTGGCAGGGGGATTGGACTTGATGATCTTTCGAGGTCCCTTCCAACCCCTGACATTCTGTGATTCTGTGTAATTCAGGTTATGAAAGTTGATGTAAAGCTGCCACTATAACCTCAGCATCTATGTGTGCTAGTGTTCAAGAAAAGCTAATAGAACAAGTGTCGCACATAAACAGTTAAAATAAGTTATCAACATTTAGAAAAATCCCTTTACTCCATATTTCTTCTAGAACTAATAAAATGTGCAGATACATACATGTATTTGTACAACGGCTGCTATCCAAGAAGACTCACTTTAGCAAAGATTCTAACAGATTTTAGCTGAAATACTCATGTTTGTAGTGCATAAGAGATCAGACATGTTTGCATATGAGAGCACATGAAAGAATGAAAGAGAAAACCAACTTAGGACATTATCCACATAGTAAATAGTACTATAATTGTCCTTTAAAAGAGAATTTCCAAATATTGTATTGCTTTTAACAGAATAAAACTAAAATATTTCACATACAGAAAATTACTTTTGACTTAAATGAAAGTAGAAATTAAGGTGATACCTGAGATATACAAAATGTTTCTGAAGGCTATTCATTCCCAAAAGGGGTCTTTTTGTTTGCAAGAATGCTGTGTGTTGCCACCATTTCAGCTGATGAAAAAAGACTATGATTTTTTCAATTTTAACATAGAAAGAAGCGTATTAATGGATAAACTCATAATTGCCTTGTTTCAGACCAGTTTTGCTGCTACACAGAATGCGTGTTCAATGAAGAACAGATTACAGAAAAGTATCAACGCTAATTAGATAAATTAATGGCAGATAGCTGCACTGATGGCTAATAAGCAGTGCTGTACAACAGTACTAAAGGGTTTGGAGTTCATTAGTTTGGATTTCTCATCAGCACGCTAAGGAAAAGGCAAACAGCAAACAGAAGGACTCAGCAGAAGGCAGATAAGGGAGATGAAAGGATACAGAAAGAGAACTCAAGTGGGTTGGCAATAAGAAATCAGCAGAAGTCTTGCGCCAGAAGGTGTTGAAACCATGACTCACATTCATGAGAATGCAGATTTCTTTTTTTTAAGAGCTGTCCCTTCGTTAAATTTTTTCATAAAGACAGATGTTTTTTACATAAAGATAGATGCTTATGGTTCATGAGAACCATGTTGCGTGTTCTCATGGAACAATAAGGCTCTCTCAGAGCAGATATTGAATGTCAAGCTCAATGAAAGTTTGAAATTTTTTTGTATGGCTTTTGTTAATTCTTTCCTTGTCTTTTTACGTCATATTTGCATTCACTCCTTTATCCTGCTTCATAATGTAAGCAGTTGAAAATGAAGGATTACTATACCCTTAACATATAAAGAAACACAGTCAAAACATTAAAAACTCTAAATTACAAAGCACATATTAATATTTCATTCATTCTAAAAATCAAGAAGTGCTTCTTTGGAGATCTTTTCATCCAGCCAGTGATTACTGCATTTGATGGTGTTACTTATCTGGGCATGTCCAGGGCCAGATAACCCAGTTAAATCTGTAGCTCTCTGAACTGCCACTGTACAAGACCTTTAAGGAAAAACTCTGACTCAGTGAATCCTTATAGCTGTGTGAAGGACTGTCATTTTCAGGTGTGAAAAGCACCAGGGAAATTTGATTGCAATTTTAATTAATATTAGACACTGATATCATGAGAAAAACGCACCTATTTATACAACAAAGCATCCATTCAGACAAAGAAATTCCCACCGGTAACCTTTTCCCAACTATGTGCCAGCCGTTCATTCTCATTTTGCTGATGTTTCCCTTCTCTCTTTGGTTAACACATTCCTGGTTATGCACTTTATCTCATTTTCCAAGAAGGCCTCTATTTATGAAGAGTCGCAGCCATTTTCTTCTGGATGGAAATGCTGCCCTCAAGCTGCCACTGTAACCTGAAACAAGGATGCTTCATTGCTTCAGAAAAGACCCCAGGGACTCTTCTTCATACACATATTTATCTTCTTCATGATATACACACAGATTTCCATTGTGAAGAAAAGCTGTGTGATTTCAAAAGTCTGTGCCTTTCAAAAAACGAAGGTTTTTTCCAGATTAAGATTAACCTGCAGTATTTCAGGGAAGAGAGAAGGAATCTTACCAGAAAAGCACCTCAGCTACCGTAAGGAACTGGACAGAGTCAGATCATGGTATTTGCTGTATTCCTCCTTCCTCATTTCATTTCCTTTCAGGTGTCTGTTCCCTTTCAGTCCCCCACCTCTGTCCTCCTAAATCTGTTGGTTTTCAGCTTCATTTCTGACCCCCAGCCATAACTCTATTATTTTCCTGCACACTACCCAGAGCGTTCATCTACATCCACCTTTTTAATAGCATTGTTAATGATTTGAGGGGAGTAAATCACAGTCAAGATAACGGCTGCAAAAAATTAATAGACATGATTTTTATGATATAATATACTAGTATACTAATTGTCTGAACAGTTAATTGAAAAGCACTAAATATTTTATTAATCATTTGGTATTCCTTCTCCTTTTACCATTCCTACTTTTGTTTATTTTTCTTTCTTTAGAACTTATTAACCTACAGTTCCATCTTAATTTATCTTTAATAAAAATTGCACCCTATCATCATCTAATTATATCACTTAAACTATTTAAGAAATTGAGAATTTATTTTGGACACTGCTGCAGATGAGATGGGGAAAACACATTCCATTTCGGTATCTAGAAAGCTTGCTGTAGAAAGAAGTCTGATTTTTTTCAATCATTTATTAGAAATTGGGCTTAAACTATTGTCACACTGAAGCATGCAGACTCATCATGACCATCAAGCTTAGATTCTTAAAGGCACAGAACACTTGTCAGTCCAGCAATACAGTCTCCGACACTGTCCAACAGCTCAGAGGATAATGAAGAAAAAAAAAAAAAAAAATCCGTCATAAGACAAGTTTGAGGTTTTTTCCAAAAATATAATCATAGTTAAAGGTATTATGCATAAATTTATGAAAAAGCTTTTTTTTTTTTCCTGTTGGCAGAGGGTCTGGGGGATTGTCTGTTAGACATTTTGTCTTTAATGTTAGCAGTTTTCTTATAGCATTTGAAAAATGTGGGGCATATCCTTTACACAGCCAATAGTTAGCAGTGTAATACACCAAAAATGATTCATTGCGTTGTTTGGTATTTGTAAATGCACCCAAGTGCTTGCTTAAGTAACAGACTTGCTTCTTTCACAAAGAAATGCATTGACTGAAACAAAACCAGTGCTAATTCTGCTTAGGTTTCAACGGGGAGGGGTCATTTTTAAATTTTGAATGAGCTTTGAACTTGTGAAAATATTGCATATGCAATTTAGAAGGTAAAGAAATGCCTGTTACTGTATTAAGCAATATTGTCTATATCACAGCCCTGGGATAACCCTGCTACTACAGTCTTCCTGCAAGGACAATCCCACTAAGCTTTGCGATGAGCCTGCAATGGTTAATACAGTTACACACATAAAACTGTTGCTAAATTAGCAAATCAGATGCTCAAAGTTTAGTAGAAAGCTCCACACAGTCTGTGATGAAGCTTTTAATGAGATGACTGCACACAGTATTTTTCCACACATCCAAGCCTCATTCAATAAATGCTTATGCAGTCTTTTCTCTATATGCTCTACAGAACACGTGGCAACAAATACAGAATTTCTGAGTTCTATGTGGGCCTTTCTCGAGAGTTCCTCAATGGATTATAAATGCATTTTTCTTGAAAAACAAGGACAAATCCAAAATCTAAGAAATAATGCAGCATTAATTTTCTTGTGTGGCACCATTTTCTTGTTTTTCTGAATGGAGAATAAAGAAGCAGGAAATAGTTACCAGTTACCAAAAATATCACTAGTAATTTTGGATGCTCATAAAAGGTGCCAACATCTGACTTTCAGATCACCATGCACGGCATTTTATAACTTTTTACATTCAAAACACAATTCCCTTTGACGCCCTTTGCAACTCCTGACGTCTCAGACCCATATGTCTCTATTGTCTCTACAAACTTCACTCCTTCAAGGAGGACTGTGTCAACCAGTGCCTGAGCATATAACCGGGCTCTTCACATGATGAGAATCTGCCCCAGGACATGCACCAAGGTGTACATGGGCTAGTCCTCTAAACCTGCAGATCTAGTCTGATATATGTTCTGTATACTGCAAGTAACTGCAAATAATATGAAGGATTTTATTTTCACTCTTGACATTCTAAAAGATCTACCTCAAGTGTATATATGAAAACATAATGAAAATATTATTGTTCTTCATTTGCATGTGAGTGCCAGACTTGAGACAGATCTCTGGTAAAAAACTGAGCCCTGAATTTTCAGATGTGTACAGCACCTGCAATTCCTGTTGACATCAACTGGATCTGCTAGGATCCCAGCCCTTCTGAAAGTCTGCCACAGGCATATTCATTCTCTAATGAGCAGCTAGCATTTTGATACACTTTAGTCTGATAAAGGCACAGAGGAGGGGAGCAGAAAAAACATGGAGAGAGTTGAACTATTCAGAAAACATTAATTCTGCTGTTTCCATCTGCCTCATCAAGTGTTTGACACTGCTCAGCTTAGCTAGTACATTTCAAGGGTAGTTTTACACTGAACATAAAATGTATCTATTATCACCTCTTCATCTCTCATAAAACACCTTGTTTACCTGTGTGGAAGTGCAGCTTCTTGTAGAACAAGCCCATATGTTCAATGTCACAGTGTGACTCTTGTGCTCAGTGTAAGGATACCAAAGGCTAGAAGCCACTGACAAGGCAGCTCTCCTGGGGAGCTGCGGAAGCTGTACATGACCTGCAGCTACAGAGACAAATGCACACCTGGAAACAAGCAACTACCTGGTTTCATCACCATAGTCCCGCTCTCTGCACTGGAAGAAGCTGATGGCCAGTGGGTTACTAAGGAAGAGCAATCCTACCCTCTCTGGGAAGATTTCTCTATGCTCTGCTGTACTACTATGCTCATTTTCCAACCCATCAGTTAAATCCTGCTTTTCTGATATGTATCTTGGGACATTTTATGACCTAATGACCACGCCAAATGACATTCCATTTGCCCAAAGCTAGCGTGTACATTCAACATTACCCTTTCCAGTCAATCCTCACCTTTCACTGTCAATATCTCCATTCGTATTAATTTGCATTCACTTGACTGTCACACAACAAAATGAACTACATTGTTTTATATTATTAATTTACTAATATTTAGTAACAAAAGACAATCAGTTCTATTTCAGAGTGTATTACATATCCTATGTGAAAAAAAGACAGTCTTCTGCTTTTCTGAGGAAAAGAGCCTATCTCATCACGATTACAGCACAGGTTGTGCACTTTTCTGAGGCTGTTGTAGCAGTGTTTCACAGGCAGGATAAGAAATAGAAATCTCAGCAGTTCCTTCAGAAACAGGATCAAAGGCATCACATAGGGCTAGTCCTCAGGTGAAATGCATTCTAGTTTTAAATACAAAACAATTTTGATGGTATTCTTGAATATTTTGGCATTTTAGAGAAGACTGAGAAGGACTGAGTACTACATTTATTATCTCATGGAAGTGTAGGCCAAGAGGAGTTAAGAATTTCATTGTGGCGGAACAGAACAAAGCAAATATTATCAGAAAAAGCAGGATATTTGCTTTTGTGCACTGAATTTTGAAAGCACTTGTGAACCTATTTTTGTTGGTTTGTATCTGGATAATGCAAAACTATTTGATAGGTTCAATTTTGAACCTACACTATAGATTAAGAAAATCACATCAAGTTGTGCTGAAGATGTCAGCTAATTGGCTTTATTAGTTACAACTGCTGAATGTAATCCTTACAAGGGGAAGAGCTTCCATTCCTTCTCAAGAATAAACCTCCCAGATACAATCCTTTCTTCCAAGTCCAGACAGCAACCTGGCAGACATAATGCAAGCCTTGGCCATAACTAGTCAATGTTATGACTTGGATGTCACTTTCCAATGACTATAGTCTGCAGTGACTATGTTCTCCCAGTATTAAGCCCTTGCCCATTTACTCCGGGTAGAAGTGCTGGTTTGCATCCTTTGAAGCGATAGAGCTCTCACGACAACAACCCCATTGGCCCGTAGGGTAAGACTAATAGATCTCAAAGACACAGCTGTCTCTCCTGCCTCCACATCTGGAATGGACGAGAGTGTGATGCCAGCACTGCAAGCTTTCCTACCTGTAGGTCTGCAACCTGGGATCACTTCAGAGTCACAGCTCAGATTCCTTTTTCAAACAGTAATCCATTTAGAGTTCTTTCTGGCTTCTGCATATCTAACAATGTTTTCATTCTTGTCATGTTCTGAGGATGAGTCTGCGTTCCAACACATACACAAAGACAGCATACTTGCTTGTTTTAGGAAAATCACCATTGCTACAGATGAAGTCTTACATATGATAACTGTTTAAACAAAAGAAGGCTCCCATTCAACTATGTACTGAAAAGATACCATGCATGCATAATTAGGCTGCTCAAACTGCTTCACCATCAGCAGCAACACCTCCCTCTCGTCAGATGTCCACAGGTATATTCTTCTCTTGAGAAGAATCTCCAAAAAATGAGAAACTTCGTATTTTGATCTATGTTTACCCTCAACAAGGACAGTATCATAACCTGAGATGGCTAAAAGTCATGAAGATTTGATAATAAAACATAAATAATTTATGTTTCACTGTCTTGATCCCATATGATTAAGGGTATGTCAGCATAATGCTATAATACATAATAATAGTTAATGCTATACAACTGTTTTTGCTTGAAATGCTTTTCAGATGCTAATTATACTTTCCTTGGATTTACAGCTTACATGTGTGTGCTTTTTTCCCTCCAGATAGATGTTTTGGCAGTATGTATCTTCTTCACCACTGTTTTTGCACAACACTTTACACTTTGTGAAACAAATGCAAATATGAAAATGAAAACTAAGGAGCACAATGATTAAAAAAACCCAAAACATTAACTAGAGCCTTTTCAGTATAAACTGACTCTTATTTTAACCAAGAATCTTAACATGAACAAAAAAAATCAAAAATAGCTTCCTTAGATAGAAGCACAGAAGCTGAAGGATTCCCTCAAGTCACATAAGAAGGCAATAACAGAAATAAGCACAAAGCCCATAAATACCAACTACTGTGATTCCTAGCTTTAACTATGAAGACTAATGTCCTTGATATTAGTGCAAATATCAAAGAGACTAACAACTGTAAGAAGAATTACTCTGTGACAAAGGATTAGTGCTGTCAAAGTAATGATATTGCAGCAGTGTATCAACAGAATAACAGAAATACCAAAATCTATCTAATCTCCCATCCTGTCTTCTGTTATGGCCAATAATGATGCTTCGGAAGGATTATACATCATGTATTCGTATTTTTCCAGAATATTCTTTCACGTCATGGCAATCTGTGTGTTGGGGACTTTCTGAGCCAAAGTAGTAAGTCTGTATTTAATATTTTCTTTCAGAAATTTGTCTGCTAGTTTTTTTGAATCGTAATGATTTTTTTGCATGTTCAGTACTAAACTTAAAGATTGAAGTCAGGAATTCCACTGCTTACTTTCTTTTTTGTGAAAAAGAATTTCTTCTTTTTCAAAGCGAACACTCACTGGCTTCTTTCAGATACCCTTTCATATTTGAATAATATTGTTCTTATTCTAATTAGTGTATCAGTTCCTGGTACTTTAGAACATATTAGCACAACAGTAGGTGGTATGCTTGTTTGTTGTTGAAGAATTTATTTTGGCTTTTACAAAAAATCTAAAGCTTCAGATAGATTTGGTGAGTGGAGCTGAATGGGCTCTGGATACTGATTTTTCCATAGTTTTAGCCATGAATTCTTATCCTGAAATTAAAGGCCTTTTCATTCTAGGAAATCTCTGTGCATTTACCAGAGCTGAGGGCTTTTAGCCAAACTTAAAGCTTGACAGTGAACACTTAAAGCTCTTTTCAGAGAGTAAACTCTCTTCAGAGTGAGTGTCCTATGATAATTTTCTACCTCAGACTGCCTTAGAAGGGAGAAAATGCTAAAAAAAAAAAAAAATTTCAATATTATTTCAAAGCATAAAGTCGTTTACATTTCTCTACTAGTACTGAAAGCTGTTACACTGGAATAGTGATCTCAGATTTGACAGTTGAGGCATCTTATATCAGAAAGGCTTTACAGAACTGGGACCAGATGCTAAACCTCCAGAACAGGGAAAACAGCATTGCATTCCTTTGCTGTAATACACAATTCATTAACAAAATGCTTTTATTTCCCCAAGTTACAGCAGGGTCTCTGAGAAAACAGTAAACTCTAAGGTTACTTCTAGTTTCGCAATTAAGTTACAGAGATGTGTGCTGCAGAGCCTCCGTCCTACCAGAGATAGTCTATGCAGTGGAATTTCCATTTTTACCAATGAGCTTTTTAAAAACATTCTGGCTAATTAAGTACCTGCAAAGACTGTGTGTCATTGTATAATTGAATATTTTTCCGGTATTCATTTACACAATCAGACAGTGCTTTTTTCATAGACACTCAACCATAACACACTTGTACATGGTATTCTAAAAATAAATCAGAGCTCATGCCTTTATTACAGTTTAAAAGTAGGTCATTTGAGTTTGCTTTGAATTATCTAGTAAGACTTGATAGTTCCACAGCAGCACAGCAGCCACAGCAACATGGGAGTTATTTACTTACGGCCTATGAAGGTTTTGTAACCCGGATTGAACTTTTTTCCCATGTAACTACACAAAGATTGTCATCTGAGAAATGCTACAGGGATTAAAACTGAATCAACCCTATGGTACTACAAATAACCAGATGAGAAAATAAATATCTTCAGACATTTTGGGAAAATAGTAATAAACTCTGTCATAGAGAACTTTACCACTAGAAGCTATCAGTTTCTTCTTAAATAAAATATTTAATGAAAAGTAGTATTTTTCAGAGAAGGAAAAAAAAGAAAAAGGCGGTTTGCTAGAGACATCATGGGTTTAGGTTCAGTTTTCTTTCTCAGTCTGCACTTTTTAACAATGTGACATTTGCCCCAAAGACAGTGTTCTAGTTTGTGTTACTATCCCTGGGAACTACATGCCCCAGAGAGCAGTTGTTTAATGAAGAAGTTTTTATAATATATTTATGGCAGTTAATGTGAACCAATATTATGACTCAATAAAATATATCCTTATCATTGCCACTTAAGCCATTCATCACTCCATCATATGGGAGTTTCCCAAGAAGTGACTCCAACAACATCAGTAGAAAATACATGCGTACGTACATACATAAGTAGTTTGGGGTTTTAAAAGCCTTATCACTGAACGCAGTTTATAATGAAACTTGCTGCTAAATTAAAGTTTACTCCCTCAAGGACTCTTGTGTCTTTCAAAATGTTTTTAAAGCATTTTACTCTTCAGTAGATCACTACAACGCCATGTAAATAAAACTGATTAATAAGAATTCAGTGAGGAGAGAGAGACATTTACCATAAAACCAGGAATGCTTTGAGCTCTGTAGAGATTCCTTTCTGCCACACACAGCTCTGCTGGAAACATTCCACTGGTCCCACAGTGCACATGTTTTCAATTACAAACTACAGATTTTATCAGAGTTTAAGTTAATTATTTTATACCTCTGAGATGAAAGCAATTAATGTTTCAAAACAAATGTACATATCTTCCTATTTTAAAGGAAAAATATTTGTGCTTCCCAGGAATGGGCTGTGAACTCTCTGGAATGTTTTTGGGTTCTGTTGGTTTTTTGGTTCTTTTTTTTACTTATAGCAGCATTGTGACGGGGAATCTGTCCCTAACTGGTGGTTTTCCTCTCTTGTGTTATCAAGCCTTCACAGCATAATGAGACCAAAATTACATTTCGTGCTAGTCTATTATGTTCTTGTTATTTACAGGCTTTTTAGAATAAAAACATCCCCCGAACTGGCTTTTGTAAAAGTGATCCAGCATGAATTTTCTATACACTGCTGTTTTCAATGTCCAAACTGTATCAAAGTAAAAAAACCCAAAGGAAATGAAGCAGTTTCTGTCAACATCCCTGATGTGCCATATGAAGTGTACACCCAGTATACTACTTGAGATTTATATGTTAATAATATCGCCTTGTATTTAATAAGTAAATCATATATATTGTTTTATAAAATGAAAAGAATCATCAGTTGGCACAGATAAATCTCAAAAATGTTACTAAACTTCATGCCAAACCCAAAATGAGTGTAGAAATGTTGTATTTTCAAAATTCACTATTAACACATGTAATACCCTGTCCAACAAATCAATATTTTTTGGTGTCTCTTCCCTGAGAGGGTAGTAGACACACCATGACATCACACTGTTTAAAAGTAGTCAAGAGAAAAATTGTCCAGCATTGGACAGATGCCAGAAAAGATGAATAAGGATTAATGAGGACTCCACTTCCATTGCCAAGAGCCTATTTTCTTTAAGAACATTTAGAGAATAAAATCTTCACGGTTTTGAAGTAGAAGAGACCAGAGATCTGTAAGATGAGGAAAAAACCCAGAAATTTGGCTTCTATTTTCCTCTCTTATCGTGAAATTGCCACACAGCTGCAGGCAAGTGCATGCCACACACCACCACCTATCAGTTTGTCAGTCTTTGAAATAGGAAGGATAACGTTTGCTGATCTAATTTAGTAAAGCACTGTGATATTTACATGAGACATGTTATATATGAATATGAACAGATAGTAAATACCCTAAAGCAAAGGGATGATTCATCAGCAATGAGACACTTTGTGGAAAACACTCATTAGTTTAGCTAATTTGTTGCAGAAAAGAATAAAACCATAACAAATAACTGGTCAAAATAGAACTGAACACAAAGAGCATCCTGGAAATAATTTCTGCCCTTCTAGTTTCATGCTAATTGTCATGTAAATTAGAAGAGCTAAAAATTACACCAGCTGGGAAAGTAAGAGCTTGCTTTTGTTTCTTGAGTGACCCTCAGAAAAGTCTTCCCCCACCTGATTAACCAACACTGTGTTTGTTTTGTGGACAATAAAATGTAAAAAGTTTTCCTTTTCCTGTCAGCAAATGATGAATACATGTGGAGCAGATTATTTAATACCACTAGACCACCAGGGAAGAAGATTTAGGTGAGCAGCAGCAGAGCTGTACCATTTATTTTTATTACCATGCATTAAAAATTACGTTTACAGATAATTGTTTTTCTCCCTCCAATAAACCAAGATAAAAAAAAAAATCAAGGAGAATATTTAATAATACCAGACCACCAGGGAGGAATTTTAAAAGTTGAGGGGTCTTTTTATTGACAAATTAGATTCTCTTTTTCTTTCTTTCTTTTCTTCTAAATTTCCAATTATTTTTAACTGCAATTTGTGGAGAGAAAATTTGAAAATAGAATCACAAAATGAGTTTGCAACTGGGGGAGTTTCACACAGATTAAGTTGTCCCTTTATAAGGGTAATTAGTTAATCAAATAGTCCCTCAACACCAGCAGTTTTATAACACCTGTGTAGCTGCCCACATGTTATATAATGTTTTGCAGATGTAAGTCCTCAAAGGTCTGGTCACGGAGTCCTATTTCCTAGTATTCTTTGTCATTCCTGCTCCTACTGAAGTCTGATACTACTGCTATCTGTTTCTGTGGGAGGGTTACTGGATATAAAGCTGTTGAACGTACTTCACTTTCCTGCCAGGAAAACTGCATTTTGTATAGATCTCTATTTTAAATTCCCAATCCCAATTTGAAACCAAAGGATTGTGAGAAAGGTCATTCACTTGTGTGATGCTCCTTAGTCTAGGAAACCCCCAAAATACTGGAAACATAAGTAGTCAGTTTGCTTATGTGAGAGTTCCAGATGATTTATCTATAAAAGGAATTTGGGGGCAAATGCTCAAGTCAATGCTCATTAGCTAAACAAAGCTGATATGGGCTTCAAAGTCAGTAGGGATTTTGCCTAAGTAAAAACAGCAAGCCCGTCAGGATCTGATAAGCATCTGAATGCCTCAGACTTACAAAAAGAAATTAAGCCACTGAACATTTAGCTGTTTGTCTATTACAGTATGAAAGGAACCAGATGTTAGAAGAGGAGTCTATGCTATTATGAAGTGCTGGTCAGGTTCACAGTATTTTCTATTTGAAGAAAACAAACAATTCTGCATGCACAGCAGGGCCATAAAAACATGCAGTGACACATGAATGTGCAGTGAACTTTTTCAAACATGCACTGACTTTCTGAAATATAAATGTTGGCTACTCAGCAACCACCTATATCTCCTATGGCCAGTGCTTGGATCTGTATTTGCTAGTTCACAAAGTGGCTACAGAGGGTTTTTTTCTTACATACAACTTTAAAAAGAAACAAAAGCCTGGAAGTCAACATTTGCTACATTTTCAGTTCTATCCTGATAGTTGTATCAATATACTCACCAACCAACCAGCCATTAGCATAAATAAGAACTACACACTCTTTAGGAAGGGCTTACAAGTTTCTTACGCTGCTCACATGTGACCAGAAAACTCGAATAACAAACAAGGAACAGCCTGCAGTGACAAACTGCTTACACTTTGTTTGTGTCTAATGAGACAAGAGACCTAGTCTGAACCACTCCTGCTTTTACAGCCAATGCTCCTACCATTGCTGCCCAGGAGAGAGTATGGCAGAGTGTTTATCACTGCCTGCCCCTCACGGTACCAGCAGATGTTTCCAGAAGAAGAAAGCCCTGCTCTAACGAGTACAGTACATTTTTCAATTCTCACAGCATTCTTTCCCAAACTTAGTTCTGGTCTTACCTCCCACCCACAGGGAACTCTTTGGACCTTGCCTTCTTCCCCTTTCCAGGAGACTCAAAAGGTCGAATAGCAGCTTCTGCTTAAAAGGAAAAAAAAAGGGTCCCCAAAAAGCCGAAAAGAACAAACAGAACCATGTGCCTGCCCCAAGCACAGACTCAACAAAGATGCATGCCCTGAAACCTACGGAGTATTTCTAGTGTCCCGTCCCTAACTAACCCGAACAGAGCAGTCATTGCTCTGTTCATGACTAAGCTCTCCCCCAAAGCTCACCTTCACGCTGTGGATGTGATTTCCAATGATCTCTCAAATCAAACACTATAATTTCCCAGACCCCAAATCCTCCAGAGCTCTACTGACTCCTTAACTCTTCATCCCCACCTACAGCCTTCTAAAATTCTCTCTCTGAAGCCTTACTGACCAATGTCTGCTTTCAGATCACGAACAACTGAATTTCCCCTTCCCCTACCATCCTTGGCCTCCTCAAATCCCAGTCTTCATTCTGTTATGCTCCCAAAAGTCTGTATCATAATAAAGTTTAATTTTGCCTACATTGTTGGTACCACTGAGAAGTCAATACAAAGCTCGCTGAAATCACTTGAAACTCTTCCAAAAAAGGTCAAAGGTTTTGCTTATATTACCAGGTCTTTATCTTTGATTCTAATTTTTCTCTACCAGGGGAAAGTCAGAAAGCTTGGGGGTTTTTTTGTCTACGCTGTTTTCAAAATCTAAAATATGAAAGGGTATATGTTCGTAAAATATCTAAATCTAAAAGATGTTAATACATTTTGATAGGATTCATAAAACTTCACATGTTTAATTTGCAGGGATAACAGAATATTAAATCTAAAAATGCATGCTTTTTAGCTTTTTTTCAGTTGCAGCTGAGAGGACGAAGCAGTAAAAACACCCATGTTCACAAGCCATTCAGTATTACTCCATATGTTTGGCAATAAACGTTTAGTAATTAAGTAATGGAGTTAAGTAACAAACAACAGGAGAGAGAAAATATGTTTCAAATGAGGTCTGAAATGAGAGAGACAGTCAACAAAGCAGAGGAATGGGAGTTATGTATGCATATCAACTGCAGTAAAAACTTAGTTATGAATATGAACAAGGAGGAAAATATTAATTTCTTTTCCCTCTCTGGATATTATATGATCACAAGTAGCATTCAAAAATTGTTCAAGTTCTCCAACAGCTGTAACAAACTGATTTTTCAGGAGACACCATAAATGCTCTTGCAAAATCAGGTTTAGCTACTACAGCCAGTGGAGGTTGTTGTCCCCTGCAAAGTTAAAAATTACAAATCAGCTGAATCAAAAGGTTGGGTTCCTCTAAAAAAAACTATAAATCCTAGGGCACAGAATAAAAAGGCTTTCTGGCTCTTCAGGTGTTGTAAAGGGGTCAGTTTCAGATTCCTCACAGAGCAGCAGTCTCCTTTTCCTTACTGCTCACAGCAAGCACAAGTAGCAAACAAGTGAAACGCAATTTTTCTCCGGGCAAAAAAAATAAAGCTAAAATCAGGAGAAACAAATCACATACCAGTTACCCAGAGCAACATCTAGCTGATGAATGAAGTAATTATGATGGACAAGTCATCCCTATTCACAAGGTAAATTCTCACATTTACTAAGTTAGTAAAATAATCACTATCATTACTACATTTACCTTACACAGCTGCTGCAGTCCCTCTTATTATATTTTGACTAATTTAGTAACCAGTAGTAACTCAGAAATGTAGGCACAAATATAAAGGAAGAAAAAACAAGGTGAGACATGGTAAACGAGCTTACAAGATAATTTTATCCAGCAGTTGTACAAAATCAGTAGGGAAAATGTTTACAATGTTGATGGTACCTTCTTTGCCCCTTGTCTTGAAATGCAGCATCTGTCTTGGCATTGGAATGGTGTTGCAAATACTTTAATTTTGCCTGCTGAGTGACTGAACATAAGAAAAAGTTCTGGCACTGGAAATAACTTGTTTCTGAATTTTTAATGCTAATGAACATACATTTGTATAACATTCATGATATCTTGCTCTTAGCACTTCCAATTCCTTCAGAATCAAAAGCACTTTACAAACAAACATCAAAACACTATGGTAAGGGGGACTCATCATTCTCCTTAGAATATCTGCTCCCATTGTCACATGTCAGAAGACATTTTGAACAAGTGAAAAATGAGTGGTATTATTGTTTGAACTGAATTTGGACGTAAGACAGTGAGATATCCTTACAGAAAGTGTTGTAGGTGGTCAAAGCCCTGTGTTAAATATTCCCTAGAATAAGAACATGTGCAGAGTCAGAGCACCTCAGTACAGACTTGTTCCTGAGCACCATAGCACAACCCCAGGGAACAACACCAATGACTGACAACTTGCTTCACACATTTCCTTCAGTACTGTCTCGTTTCTTGCCTTGGCAATATTTGTACCACGACAGACTTAATGCACAAGCACAAGGCCTCTCTTCCTAACTTTGAACTTAGTTGGATACAAGTACATGAAGTTCAAGGGAACTCCTAACTGCATGAATAAGCAACATCTCTCTGCCAGTTTTGGACTATATTCCACTGAAATATATTTCGTTTCTTGTTAAGGCAAAAAAAAATAGAGCATAAATCCCAATTGCCACTGTTTGCCTGCTGCTGTGTTTCGTACAGTTTGGAACCATCTATTGTATTTCTTTCTCTGAGAAGGTATCAGGTTTTATCTGTAATTTCTGTAATGCAGTATGTGTAAAGGAGTTTGATTTATACACGCCAAATGAAGAACACTAGCAAGTCCAATGATTTATTTTCACTGACATACAAAGGAAACCATATTTGGTAAATTCAGCCTCTTTCCCTTGTTTTGCTGTTTTAACTTTATAATTGTCAGGAACAGCTTTGTACATTGCCAATCACCTTCCTAAAAACTAACAGGCCTGCAATGGACAAAACTCCTTTTCTCCTGCTAAATTGGGTTTTAATTATATTATAAGTAAGAAAAAAATATCCCCAGCTGTTAACACTGACTTGGAACAGCCAAAAGGAGATGTAGAGCAGACTTTAGGAAATACTTTCAAAAAATTCTTGTAGTTCATCATGCTTTAGAACAGATATTTCTGACTTTGAATGAATTCTGAAACATTTTGAGATGACAGATGAAACATTATTAAACAATATTATTTTCAGATTCTAATTCCTCAAATTTTGCTTCAAAAACACAGTATATTAACTCTATATTTGCAGGTAAGTACTAAGTTATTTGTCACAACAACTTTACAACTTTGTGTTTCACCTTGTCTTGCCCTTGGTTGCTGAAGGTAATAGGGCCTGCTTTATTATGCCCATAAATTGAGTCAATTGACTTATCCTTATATCCTGTTTCCTGAACTTAATGAGAGATTCTGCATCATTAGGAAAACACATCATCCTACAACAGGATCAAAAGCAAAGGAAGCCTGATAATAAGTCATTTGGATTTCAGAGAATGTTCACAGGCAAACTTTCAGTGTTTTGACCTGCACTAGGACAAACAACCAGCTTTTGAAACAAGTGCCTAGTCTGCAGATGGCCCAGAAAGCACAAGCAAAACTGAGTTTTTCTGAAGGCAAGTTGCAATCAGCTGAGTATAAACTCCACATGCTTTGCATGAAAAGAAAGTTCAGAAGTCAAAAAAAAAAATCAAAAGAAAAAAAAATCAAAGCAACAAATTAGAGAAGCTGCTTCCAATAAAGTCATAGATTTTTTTTTCAACTTCAATATATCTTCACTACCAACACAAAATGTCTATTCTGTATTACATTACCACTGCAATATTTGAATGTAAGAGAGGACAAATCTCTTGTATTTCCAGCAGACTGAGTCCATGGGACACCCGAGCCCACCAAGAGAGCACTGGTACCGTGCCTGGATAACAGGATTCACTGGCACAGAGCTGGTGACAGGAGAACACGCCCCCCTGACTGATTCATCACAGGTGTGTCCCAAGGCACACGTCAGGGCTTTGCCCATGTCAGAACCCACAGTATATTCTGCATTCCAGGCACCATTGCAGGTTTTCTGTAGTTTAGTTTAAATACAAAATGCTACCATCCTCATTATCTTGCTCCTGCTCAGAAAATCTAAAAAAATAAAAATTACAGTTCTGTAACTGATGCTCAGGCATTCTCAGTGCATAGGATTGCATAGGAAATTACTCAAAAGAACTTTCAGTTGTTGATATTCCACTTGCTGCCATAGAGATGATTTAATTCATACATAAAGTGAAAAATTAAAATTGAAGTAAGACCTAGAAAGAGAGAAGACTGTGCTTAACAGACAATGATTTCATCAAAGCTGAAAAGCAAACAATAAAAGTGCTACAAATAAAGCTGTTTTCACACGCTTTCCCAGTTCATTTCTACTTTTTCAGAACAGGAAATTTATGAAATTTCTTTTCCAGACGTTAAACTAAATCAAACTGCAGCTTTGTTCCTTCAACACAACTTGAATATGAAACTATAAGCCACTGAATCTGTGTCCCTGGGAGTTAACACATTACTAACAAGTACTTTTCATTTACCGTTATATTTAAAGTATCACCGAATCACAGAATGTTAGGGATTGGAAGGGACCTCAAGAGATCATCAAGTCCAATCCCCCTGCCAGAGCAGGAATGCCTAGATAATGCTGCATAGGAATGTGTCCAGGCAGGTCTTGAATGTCTCCAGAGAAGGAGACTCCACAACCTCTCTGGGCAGCCTGTGCCAGTGTTCCGTCACCCTCACTGAGAAGAAGTTTCTTCTCGAGTTTAAGTGGAACCTCTTATGTTCCAGTTTCAGCCCATTACCCCTTGTCCTATCATTGGTTGTCACCAAGAAGAGCCTGGCTCCATCCTCGTGACACTCACCCTTGATATACTTGTAAACATTAATGAGGTCACCCCTCAGTCTCCTCTTCTCCAAACTAAAGAGACCCAGCTCCCTCAGCCTTTCCTCATAAGGGAGATGCTCCACTCCCTTCATCATCCTAGTTGCCCTGTGCTGGACTCTCTCCAGCAGTTCCCTGTCTTTCTTGAACTGAGGGGCCCAGAACTGGACACAGTATTCCAGATGGGGTCTCACCAGGGCAGAGTAGTGGGGAAGGAGAACCTCTCTTGACCTACTAACCACCCCCCTTCTAATACACCCCAGGATGCCATTGGCCTTCTTGGCCACGAGGGCACAGTGCTGGCTCATGGCCATCCTGCTGTCCACCAAGACTCCCAGGTCCCTTTCCCCTACAATTTACCTTAAGTAAACTGATAAATTGTCTACAAATTTAAGGTTCTAACAAGCTCACTGGACTAGAGTGTTTCAAGTTAATAATAAATGCCATTTTTTCAAAGTAGTGAGTGACTGCAACATACTGTATGACGCACCATACCTGATGATCCAGTAATACTTATCCCTGTTAATGATAAATTTTCCACCTTAATTCTGTCTTTGTATTTGCAGATATATATTAACTCTTCATTGCAATCTGTCTTTTCTAGAAAGGAGATTATTTCTTTTATAAAATATTATTTCTATTTTGATGGAATTCAGTTATGAAATAATTCCACAGTAGAATAATATAAAAAACACTATGTATATTGTCTTGAATTAATCTAAAATCATGAGTAGGAAGGTTTCCCTGCAGACAGAAGTTCTGAGAGAATACTTCTGAGACTCAATGATACATAATATTTCTCTACTGCAAAGCACATGCAGAAGAATTTTATAAGCATCTTACCAACGTATGATAGCAAAAGAGAATGTAGAGTTAGATATTAAGGGCAAGTGTAGAATCTTGCCCCGGGAAAGAACAACCCCATGGGGACTGCCCTGCTGGAGAGCAGCACAGGGGAAAGGGACCTGAGGGTCCTGGTGGGTAGCAAGATGACAATGAGACAGCACTGTGCCCTCGTGCCCAAGAAGGCCAATGGCATCCTGGGGTGTATTAGGAGAGTGGCTAGTAGGTCAAGAGGTTCTCCTCTGCCCTGATGAGGCCATATCTGGAATATTGTGTCCAGTTCTGGGCCCCTCAGCTCAAGAGAGACAGGAAACTGCTGGAGAGAGTCCAGCGCAGAGCCACAGAGATGATGAAGGGAGTGGAACATCTCCCTTATGAGGAAAGGCTGAAGGAGCTGGGTCTCTTTAGTTTGGAGAAGAGGAGGCTGAGGGGTGACCTCATAAATGTTTATAAATATGTAAAGGGTGAGTGTCAGGAGGACAGAGCCAGGCTCTTTTCAGTGATGTCCAATGACAGAACAAGGGGCAATGGGTTCAAGCTAGAGCACAGGAGGTTCCACAAAAACATTAGGAAAAACTTTTTTACTGTGGGGGTGACAGAGCACTGGCACAGGCTGCCCAGGGAGGTTGTGGAGTCTCCTTCTCTGCAGACATTCAAAACTTGCCTGGACACGTTCCTGTGTAGCATAATCTAGGCACTCCTGCTCTGGCAGGGGGGCTGGACTAGATGATCTTTCGAGGTCTCTTCCAGCCCCTGACGTTCTGTGATTCTGTGTCATGGAGCAGTACAAGAGACTCTAATCTGCAGACTCATGACTTCTCTTCAGTATGCAAATTATTGACAGAGTAGACCACAATGGCCAACTGTGTCAAGGTTTACTCAGCCTCTTTAGTGCACAGATTCTTTACACTAAAGCTCATAAAACCTCCAGTGGAGCTGTTAATCTCTCAATATAGATTTTGTTTCAGATTAGCCACTAGTCTGCAAAGTTACCACATTCCAATGGTCCAGACATATTTAGCATCTATTTAGGTGTTTTGTAACACCTCTCAACTCTGACAATCTCTATTCTCTAGAAACTACACATTAAAAATAGATACCCTGCAAGTATATGTTTGCTGCTGTTCTTCTAGGCACTACACGTGATAGACAGAAGTTACAGGACAGTGAAAGTGCTCCCTTGGCCACAAATACCTTCAGTAAAAGATTACAGTCGAGAGAGATGTTAAATAAAGTTATATAAATATTAGTAAGTATATTTATTGTATGCCCAAACATTGCATGGTCTTAGTTTTTGACCAGTTTAATGGTGCTGTGGTTAAGGTTAGTGACAATTCTACATCATGTAGCACATCTGTAACACAGATGGCTTCATTTCACTGTACAGTTTCATAACAGACTCAGATCCTGAGTGAATGCATGCAGCTAATTTAGACGCAAAATGTGAACTGGTTTGGGGTTTTTTTAGTGTTTAGTCAAAAATTAAGCAAACAAGTGCCAACAAGCAGTTAAGAGTTAATCTTTCTTTGGAGAGGCTAAGAACTTCGGATATAATGGCTTCATCAACTAAACAGTGAAATTAATACTGAGAAAGATAGCTGTAAAACCCTACTGTAGTAATTTATACACAGCAAATCTGAAAGTTAGGCTCAGAAATTCATTCATGATCCTTACAAAACAGTTGTGCAGAAGCACTCTTCGCTGAACCACGGAAGCAAACTTTTACCTAGAATTCCAAAGACCCTTCTGGGATGTCAGAGATGCCCCACATATATTCTGATAAATTCCACCAACTGCAGTACAAGGGAACTCCAGCTCCAGCCTCTTACTGTTGGCAGGATCCATCAAGAGGATGCATAACCCTGGTGTTCTCTGGAAAAATGGAAAGCATTGGCTTTTCCAAAAGTTAATTTTTGTACCTCCCCTGTGCATACAAATTTGTATGTAACTGAATAAGCCAGTTATTTTTGCAATCATTATACCAGGAACCTTCAAGGAAGATGAACATGCTCCTTGTTTGCCATGACTGAATACTGTGTAAGTTGTGTAAGACAATTTCACCTGCCTTCATGAGCCCCACTCTGATTATGAGACAGAAGGAAATGTCATGTGCAAGCAAAAAAAGAGGGTTAAGTCTATGAATTATGAACAAGTGGTGTGCATAAAGTTCATAAATCAGGCCCTTTATCAGAAATGCCAAACATACTGTATTATCTCTACAGTGGTTTCTTTTCTTGGAAATACTTTATGGATATTTAAAGGGTGTGGAAAGGAAGAAACTCTTTCACTAAAACACTAACATTGGCAGGCATTCAAATTGCTATGTAAACTTACTGTAACCAATTCTGAGAGCCTCCTAGCTAATATTATGTAGTATTTTATATAATGCCTCCCAAAGGGTTCAGAGGAGAAATTTTGAAGTAGAAACACTATGTGACAATTTTCATTTTTTGTATTGAACTCTGAAATAATAATGTCTGGGATAATTCCTCCTCAAATAGATCTGCATTATCAAATCCATATGCAGCTTTTATGAAATTCTTTTTCAGACAAGTCCTCTCACATTGCCTGACACCTTCTTTGGCTTTATAAATGGCCACAGACGAGCTTATGTTGGTGAAGATCTAACTTTTTTCAGACTGCAATGGTCAGGCCTAGAGACAGCCGGGATGCTGGAACTGAGGTCCAGTCCCCAGGGAGCCAAAACAAAGAATAACTGGGTGAAGTGTTGACAGTGTTACTAGCCAGAACAACCATTACAGTTTAATTAGATAAAGCTTTTTTCAGGATTTGTCACTCCACTGCCAGGTATAGTATGTAATAATACTTGCTTGATATCATAAAGAGCTGATTTATTAATGAATAATAAACTTCATTAATAGTATTTGCATTATGATAAATACTACTAGCTAAATTAGCAAGGATCACTCAGCTGAGGAGTGCCTGATAAATACATAAGTTTCTTTTTTTAGAAGCAGGAACCATTTACCCTTCTTCTATTCGCAGATAACACCCTCTTCCCCCTTCCCATATTGTATATGTAAAAGCACATAACTTTGAACTGTTTCCTAGAATATAAAGGTTGCTATAAGCATGACAGTTCACAGAGATGCTCAGAAAAACTACTTGTAGTACTCCTTTCAGAAGAAGTAGTCCTTATTCACATTCAGATCCAGAACTTTCAGCAAAGCCATTCTAATTGTTTGGGGTTTTATAAATTACTTCTAGCCACTCATACAACTTCATTTTCACCTTTCTCAAATGTAAATGACACCAAAGAACAGGTCATGTGTTTCTGGTCACACAACACAAAGCTTTCACATTAATTACAGGGTACACAAATGTTGCTTTGGCTTAACTTAGGTTTTTTTCTTGGCCAAAGAGACGTATTTAGATCTCTGCAATACACTCTGGATGCCTTCCTTTGGCCTGCCTGCCTACAGGAAATAGCTTTTAAATACCAAGAGTGCACTGTAGTCGTCCAAGCTTCAAACATGGATATGAGATTTGCGACAGTTTTATCTTCTAACATGTGCCAAAGAGGAACACGTTGAGTAGCTTGAAGCATTGGAAAAGGAGAGAGAATGTGAATCAGTCCCTGCATTAGGTCCTGAAGCTGTGGGTGAACACTGGCTTTGAAGAATGGTCACTTACTGAAGATATATATCTTGTTTAAATAAACATTCAAGATAACAGTACAAAGGACTTCTCTTTCGTCACCTCAGACTGCATCGTCTTAGCTACACAGAGGTGCATTTTTTCACGTGAATTTCCTCTGCTCTGGTTCAGCACTCCTTCTCATGGAAGGACTTCACATATCTAGCAGCATGAAGAAAACAGCTTTCCACTCACCAGGAAACAGACAGAAAGCGAGCTGGCTCAGGTGGTCCCTAGAAATCCATTCCTAGTGCTCTGTTACTGTTTCACCTCTCATTAGAGCAGGGAACTAATACTCCGAAATACTAAAACATTAATAGAAGACTGGCTGCAGTCATTTTATGGCTTCAGTGGAAAGAATTAAGTCTCACCACCACGAATGCTGAAGTAGTAGTAAGTATGACCTGCACATCTTTTATCTCTCCTAACCAAAACTATACAAGAATATTACCTTGTTTTTCAAACCGTTGAGAGCACTTGAGAAAAGTTACCTGCTCTTTAAGATCCTTACCAATCATGAGTTTAGCTTTTTTTCATAAAATTTTTCACATATATCCATTTTCTGTGGCTTAATGAAGCTTCAGATTGTGAAAAGAGTAAACCACCATTTGTCAGCAGAAGAGGTGATCGAAATGCCTAGCTATGGCCAGAACAAAGTACCACCTCCTACTCCATGCAGCAAGGACAACTACCGGAAGAATATCGGTGGTATTAATTTCAGAGTGTAGAGTGTTGAAACCAAGTGACTAGAAAAGAAGGATAGCTTCTTTTTTTTCCCTTCCTTTTTTAACAAAGCATGCTGCTTTAAGTAATCCAAACAAAAACTTTAACTGAAGTCTTGGATGCATGGGATGCTCATGTTCACACCATTTGGCGAGTGGCTTAAGAAAAAAAGAGCGAGCAAAATATAAGAAAAAAAGAATAACAGCTGTACCAGAAACGAATTCAAGGAATAGAAAATATAAGTTCAACCCCAAAAACTTTCTAAATAATGATATCCTCAGCGTGTTTTATGATGTTTCTAAATAATAGTTTTGCTTCTCCCTTCACCAGTCAGACATAGTGAGATAGCATTCTTTTTTAAATGTTGCTAGATGATATTATTAGTTTTACGTTTTTATTTTAAGTGAAATTCCATTATCTTAAATATAATTTTGCAGTATTTCACATTGCTTTTACTTTTATAACATATATTAATAAAAATTATAAATAGCAGAAAAGTACTTTTTCAAGATAAACATTTCTTTAGCCTGGTATATAGTGTGCTATCCCTGAAAAGTTAGTCATCTTCTCTGATTGATGCAAGTGTTTCTAGAAACTCACAGAAGAAAGACTTTTAATCGAGGACAAAACATATCAGCAAAAAAAGAGAGATGCCATACCTTTTTTTTTTCCATTTACAGTGTTGCTTTAAAAAACTTTCTCACTGAAGAACACAGGTAGACAAAGTCTGGGATTTTCTGTGAAAAACTGTGCAAGTATTTAAAGGATTATCATAATTCATTATAGAAAGTTCAGAAAAACCCACCTGTTTTGAGGCAGGGAAACACAAAAGGCGCCCAGGGAACACCATTGAGCAGATCATGAGCAAAGCCAACTGCCTGCAAGGCAAGCCTCACAGGGATCCAAACAGCAGCTAAACAGACAAGCAGCTTAGGAAGCAACTTCTGAGCAGCAAGGCCAGCTGGATTCCTGATGCCTGTCCACCAGGGGAGCCAGCTAGATGGACAAAAGGCCCATCACAGCATCCGCACCCTCAAAAGCCAAGTTGATGAGGAATGAGGCGAGTCCATGGAAATGCATTCGAGGAGCTAAGCAGAAGGGAGAAAGGCAGTTAGGCAAGACTTTGGAAGCTTAGGCAAGTCAGGAGCAAGCTGCTCTGTGATCGATACAAAGCAGCCAGAGAAAGAGCTGGCTGCTCATCAGGCAAGGAACTAGGCGAGGGAGGAGCTTGAGCTTGCCAGGTCAAGATCCTAGAGAGCACAGAAAAGACGTCGCACAGCTGGTGACAAGTCTGGTTGATTGGTAAAGCCTGGCAACAAAAGTAAAAGCTCACCGCCTGGCCACATTTTCGGTTGATAGCTGTGACAGAATGAACAGTCCTGTGGAACATTTTGTTCCATCAAACAGGCATCGTTCTGTTGTAAAAAAGTCGGCCAGCTCTATTGAAGGAACATTCTGTCTTTCTTCTAAAATTACCTATGGTCATAAAAAATGTTACCCCTCCTGGATAACAAACCTGTCCGTAGGACAACTCAGCTACTTTCTTCCCAATAATGGAAGAAATGCCTCAGCCAAAATTGAAGGCAACCAACACACACACAAAAAATATGAAGTTCTGATTGCAGCTCTATTGAGCCCAAAAATCTGTGGGACTTTTCAGTAACATATGAGGGCAGACAACTGAATGATGGATTAATACTGGAAAAATAACCAAGAACAAATGGGAGAGAGCCAAGATACAGCTGTTTACTACAAGAACCAAGATACAGGTGTTTACTACAGATACATAAGTTTCTAGCACTCCCTCGTTTCTAGAATACTATCTGTAAAGAGGCCTAGATTGTGTTTTGTTTGCAGAGCAGTGAAGACTGAGTTAAAATAAAAAGCTATTTTCTGCCAACTCTTCACATCAGCAAAAAACAATAGAGCATTTTCTGGCAAAGTCCAAGTTTTCATGCGTTCCTAGAACAAACAAGTACATGTTAGTAAGGGTGAGAAAGCTATTATTATTATATTGCTAGAAACAGCTTTGTAAGTTGTAGAGAATAGCTCAGTTAGGTAGAAATACTTCTAATACCGCATAGGTTTCATCGAACTCAGCATCACAACGTGCGATAGGTGAGAAAGGAGTCCGGTGAGTAAAGAACACCTTAATCAAGATTGTTGAGCAGATCAACGATTACAAAGACACTCCTGTATTGTTAAGGGAGATATATTTTCCATATCCTTAGCCAAAAAAAAATTAATGGCATTGGGGAGGTAAAAGAAATATGCTTATCCTTACCTTGGCAAGAGTGGGCGAGCTGTGTTCCAAGCTCGTATTTTTTTACTCTCATTCTGACAATCACAAACACTTACTTAAGCTGAAATATTAGACCATAGTGCAGATTTAAAATATGATCTTTGAAACTTGAACTCTTGACTCATATTTAATGAGAATTATGACATTCTATTCCATAATGCTAAGGCTTGCCCATTACACTAATACGATATTTGTGCTTTCAGCTGACCAATTCAGCATAAGAAAGTCCCACCACACATGTAAAATTAGTGATGAATTACTTATCTCTCACACCATCATAAGCCATAGGCAACAAATAACAGATCTCAAGCTATCCAGTTTCTTATTTTCATGAAGCTTTATCAACATTACTCAATACAAATTTATTTTACAGTTCATCAATTTTATTCATGTTTTGGTCCATCAGTCACTGAACCAAATTCTCATCTTCATTTCATTTTTTTTCGCAGCTTCTTGGAGCCCTGAGCCAAAACTTTTAAACTTTCTATCCACAGCAACCATTGTAGCCTGGATTACATCCAGGTTTTTACTAACATCTGTCAAGTTCATATTTGTGGTTGCAATGGAGTGGAATAGAAAAAGATGGATGGCAACAGATTAACCCTAACACTTCTTTATTACACTGTAGCCATTTTATATGTCTCTACTGCACTGAGTCTTACTAAAGTTTCCATATGTTATCTTCCCCTACGTTCTTTATCACCTAGTAACAGAATATAAAAATAATTCTTTCCATTTAATGAGGCAAGTATTAGATCAACATTGTCAGTGACACAACTTTAAGTCTGAAATGCAACCTTTTGCCTATTAAGCATAATTGTGGATGATCTCTTTCAAACACATTGAAGCTCATAAAAGTACCCAAGAGGAAAATATTTTTGTCTTCAAAAAAAGAATAAAATCTCTATGCAAATATTTTATTTTCAGGATTCCAAGAAGGAGCACTGATAACTTTCACTTCTACTATGAATTCCACCCAAAAATCTCACTTACTTTATAAAAATTAATTAATCCCTCTTATGCAATTCTTATAGACAAGAACTAAGGAAGATGATACTAAACAACCCACACAAGCCAAGCAGAAGTCAGATCTCCTGACATTTTGCTTGTTTGTCACACTCAAAGCAAGGAAAGAAGAGTTCTTTGATGTGCTAATGAAAACCTGGGTTTTATTATTATTTTAATGTCTATGTCTGTAGAGATCCAAGTGCAGCTTTTCTTCAAGGAAATCCAGTGGTCACTGAATTCAATAGGTGTTTGTACACAACCCTTTTACTTAAGAAATCCTTCTCTGAGTGCATGTGTAAATAACTCAGGGATTTACCTGAAGGAGTTATAAATGCAGAATATTTGAAAGTGAGAAAATTCATAATTACAAATTTCTTATTAATTTCCAGTAGAATATCTAAGTTTTACTTTTTACAAAAACTTTGCCAGAGCAGAACACTTGTTAAATTTGCACAGGTATGGCACATAAGAGGGATATGATGATGAATTACAGCTGAGCTGTTTACTGACACTAGAAAGAAATGAGCTTTGAATTAAGGGGGATTTTTTTTATTGATTATACTCCATTCTGAGCATAAAGGTAAGATAACTGAGATCACAGACTACAACACATGATAAAAAAAAGTCTCAAGAGGATTATTAAAAAGTATTTTGGTATTTAAAATTTTTGAGCTTCTTCCAAGCTCAGTAAGACACTCTGCCTAGTACTTTCATGACGCAGTTACAGAAATACAGTTTGGCCTAATGCTCTAAATCCATCTACATGAAAGACAAATTTTACAAATTCTCAAAGTTGTTTTCTTATGTAAGTGCCATGGGGAAATGAAGTACTTGATTAATCAATGTGTGCTAGATTTTCATCTAGAACCAGCTAATAAAAAAGCAAAATCCTCCTGGAATTTATTCTTATTTTGTGATTATTGTGCTTGAAACACGAGCTGCCATGGTGTCTGAAATTGCTAAGGTACAGTGACAAAGAAGACACAAAAGATTGTCTAGTTGTTTGGAAAAAATAGGATAGTAACCAAGCAGTACTAAGCCAATAAGAACATAAAAGAACAAGAAAAAGCTAAGTTGTTTAATTAATTAATTCTGATTGAACAATAAAGCAGTCCTGCATCCCTAGGTTAAAAGCCACTGAAGTAGTCCATAAATCCTCTCCCGGTTTGGGCCACATGCTACTTCCCTCATTTCTTGCCAGGAAGTAAATGTCATGGATATAAAAGACTCCGTAAGTGAAATGTAGATACCAGTGATGTCATTGACTTTTTTAAGCATTTATCCCTATGATAAATATATCAAATGGAGAAATATTTCTCCTAGTGAGGGTCAAGCTGATCTCACTGAGGTATTTTGAGTACGAGATAGGCAGATCAGTAGAATTAGTAGGTTTAGTAGGAAACTACAAGGAGGACTCTCAAAGCAGGACAAGAGATCTGACACTTATGTACTATGGAAAGACTGGGCCACAAGAACTTTTCTTACGCTTGTTGACAGTATGTCTTCACAGAAAACTAAGTAGAATGCTCCCCTCCAACTCAGGAAGTCATGAACACATAAAAGCAGCCTGTGGTCTCTCAGCTTACCCACAACACTTCAGACAAGTGCCTCCCCATTCCATTGATGACTCTCTGCAGGAGTAAAAAGTGAAAAATTTCAGTCACTGGCTGAATTTCAGTCACTACTGCCACCAGTATCTAATGAAGGCTATTCTTTGAATTTTAGGAACAAACAACATGAGAGCAAAGCCCCTGAAGAACACAATGCAGATGAAATGTCAACACATTTTTTAATAAAAGTAATAGTGCTTGCTTATTTTGTGAGATGGAAGCATTCTTTCCCTATCAGCGTGTCAGTATACAGATAGGCTGTGTATGCACATGTACACATGTGGGAACAATATCATGGCTCTTCTGACAAGTTTAAAACATTTTAAATTGCAGAAATCAAGGCTCTTCAGCAAAGCTTTTTTCCTAAGCTTTTGTGAGTTCTGTGCGAGGCTCTGCTAAGGAATGGAGCAAGGACAATATCAATTGCTAATGCAACAGCAGTGAGATTTGAAGAAATTCAGGTTGTGGACCACAAAGAAACCTATATGGTCTCCAGACTTCTCAGAAACTTTACTAGATCAATTTTAACAAATACATTAAGTGAAATCTCTGGAAATTGTTCCAGAGCAGAACTGACAGTTCTGTCCTTTAGCAGTTACATCAAGACCACTGTTACAACACCAAGGAGCTTTTTAGGGTGTTAGATTAAAGGAAATAAGTTGCTCCTTCAAAGTTCTGACACAGGATTAAAAAAGAAAACAACTTATTCTTGCACCAATTTCATCATTTGTTTTGAAATCTTCTGTACTGATTTGAAGGTTAGCAGATTCATGCATAGCTAGTTATGAGATCAGTTTGATTACCAATTCATTATGTTTGCTTGTTTGACTATTTTTATTTTAATAGCATCCATTAAAAAGTGTATTAAAACTAGATTTTCCTTACACACTTTCATCCTAGACCATAATCATGAAAGAAAAAGCTATCTGAGATGGACTTGCAATAGTTGTAAAATCATAAATTTTTCCTGGCAGATACCTCAAAATAATGAAATTGTACCATCTATTTTTGTATTCATATAAATTTACATCTTCTACATTTTATTTTCACTTAAAAGGTCTTCAGATTATTTCATGTACCATAGCTAACATTTTTTCCTGAAAACCTAAAGTTGTACATACAAAACCAAAGAGATTTAGTCACATCTAACCATCACAACCAGTATTTTTCTGTTTCTACAACCTCTCAACAGTGTGGCACCAGTTCTACAGTGACCCCTTGTCCTCAGAAGTATGACTCACCCTAATGAAATGATAGATCTTCATAACCATAAAGCAAGACAAGCTATTAAAGGGGACCTCTTACTGGCCTTCATAGCAATGAGTCAGCTAGTATCTAGCAGCATCTACCTCCCTACATGTTCCTCCTTCAAACTTCAGACTTGTTATTCTTTCATATATTCACTGTTTAGAATAAGAACATTTCAGCTGCCTACCATAATCTATTTTATTCGTTATAATAGATGTATATGGTAACTATCACTGGGCATGCCTTGGTTGTAAATTGATGAAATTATTCCAGACTTTGGAAAGCCAGTTCTTCACCATTCTCTGCAGAGCTTTTTTTTTATTATTATTATTTTACAGATTTGGATTATTGCCAGGAGTCTATCCTTCCTGCAGCATCTGGCCTCCAGGTTCTCTAAACCAAGAACCAGCCAGGCAAAATTAAAATGGGAAGGCTGGTATTTATGAAGTTCTCTGCATGTAAGTCTAACTTCCTCAGCACAGCTCTGCCAGTTTCTAGATTTGACAGAAAAGAGAACAGAGAAAAGTTGGAAAAACATTTCTTTGCTGTTTTTTTTTAAACCAGAATGGGTGTGGCTGGTGGTCTTCAAAAAGTTCAAACAGCAGCAGACAGAATTTTAACCAGTCATGAGCCAGACCTGAGGTACACATGGTTTTAGGCTGGCATTATTCATAGTTTATAGTAATAGAAATTGCTCTACAAATATTTATCTTGCTAAAAATGCTTCCTGATGCTCTTAGCACCAAATTCTCAACTGAAGGAGACTATCACAGTGAGGAAATTCTGCCAATGGCGGTGTAATTTCTAGCTCTGTTGTCTGCAATTCTCTGCTGTCTTTCATATTGCTACTAGGCAGTGTCATGCTAGTAACAAAACAAAACAAAAACCCCCAAAACCTACTACTATAAAGCACACGTGAGGTGAGAAATTAAAGTCAATGAGTATTCAGAACACATCTTTCCATGCCCCAGTACTCTGCCAGAACGCTTGGTGAAGCAACACAACTGTTCAGTAAAGTTACATCCCATTTGTGGAAGTGAGGGTTTCTATTTTAGTCACTTTAATAAAATAATTTTATCTTCAAGATATGTTTATCTTCACACACAGAACGACTGAAGTTGGAAGGGACCTCTGGAGGTCATCTTGGTTGCTCAAGCACAGTCACCTACAGCAGGTTACCTAGAACCATGTCCAAATAGCTTCTGAGTATCTCCAAGGAGGAAGACTTCACAGGCCAACCTGTACCAGTGCTCAGTCAGCCACACAAACAAAACCTCCTGTCTGTGGCCATTTTTGCTTGATCTGTCACTGGACACCACTGGAAAAAGTCTAGCACCATCTTTACACCCTCCCCCCAGACAGTTATATATACTGCTGAAATCCCTGCTCTCTCAGCCTTTCCATCAGTCCCATCACCGTCTTCGTGGCCCTTTGCTAGACTCTCTCCAGTATCTTCATTTGTCTCTCTTGTACTGAGGACTCCAGAACTGGACAAAGTACTCCAGGCACAGCCTCACTAATCCCAAGTAGAGGGGAGGGATCATATCCCTGGGCCTGATGGTAACACACCTTGTAATGCAGCTCACCACAGCCTTAGTCTCTGCTGCTGCAAGGGCACACTGCTGACTATGTTCCACTTGGTGTCCACCTGGAGCCCCGAATCCTTTTCTGAAAAGCTGGTTTCCAGCATGTACTGCTACATTGGGTTATTCCTACCCAGATGTAGGACTTTGCACTTCCCTATCTTGCATTTCTCGAGGTTCCTGCTGGCCTACTTTTCCTGCTTGTTGAGGTCCCTCTGGACGACAACACAATCCTCTGCTGTATCAGCCACTCCTCCCAGTTTGATGTCACTAATAAACTTAACAAGGGCATACTCTGCCTCATGACCTAAACCATTAATTATGGCATTCAACAGTATAAGGCTCACTATGAATTCCTGGGATAACTGCTAGTTATTTGCCTCCATCTAGATGTTATACTGCTGATCTCAGTCACCCAGAGCTCCCTGAGCCCAGCCTTCAGTTTCCAATTACATATGAACTAATTACTGTTACTAAAGACATGGTCTAAACAACATCAGCCGTAGGCAGGATCTTTCTTCTGCAGAATCATGCAAAAAGGAGTAAGTCAGAAATCACCAAAAAAACTTTCCTAAACTGAGTAGTATATAAGTTTGCATATTAGCATTACGAGACACGATGATGAAGGTGTAAAAGACAATGCATCACCAGTGATGCATTCTTAGTCTGAGAAAGTGATTTGCATTAATTTTAAAATTTGCTACAGATCATTTTGCTAAAATGCAAACAGCACATTGGGAATAAATCTAATTGACACTTTTCTTGGAACTGTAAACACTGGTTAAAATCTATTTCCAGTTACACACAGGTAACTTGAGGAGTTTTTGAACTTCAAACTACAACTTAAAACACATGTTATTGGGAGTCACAGATTCTCTGAACTGTCTGATTAAAACAAAATTTTATCTCATCTATTTATTACTAAAATAAAAAGCATTATTATTTAAAATACATTAAAATTAAACTTCTCAAAATCTAGTTGCTTAAATACTTCCCAAAATGGTATTCCTATCTTTTCAGTACAACAGGACCTTCACATTCACTGAGATCCTGCTTTTACAAATGACAGCTGGTAATCAGTTCTTCAGTACTGGAAGCATGAGTTAGCAGCAGCCGTAATGCAGCACGTACATTCTGCAGCGTAACTGAACTCAAACTGACCCAGCGGTGCTGAAATGAAAATTTACAGCTTCCAATCAGAGTGGGATTAGCACACACTGTGTGCTAAGCTCCATTGCTGAGTTTACAGTTAAGACCCGAAGCATTTACAGTTTTAAGGTTTGCTTTGGATTGAGTTGTATTTCATATATTTCACATGCCAATAAATATTTATGGGAAGTTTGGTTAATTAGCTGCCTGGTCAAAAGAAAGCAACTGACAAACACAATGAGCAGCCAAAACCCCATAAAGCAGTATTATGATTAAAACAAAAATTAAACCATGGATCTCCTTCCCTTTCATACAACTGGAAAATGTGCCAGGATCTCTGTATTTATTCACTTTAAATTACTGCAGGAGGAAATACAATTTGCAATAGGCTCCGCTTCCAGCAATAAATAAAAGAAATATTTCACAGCTTAGTACACATCTACAGCACTAAGATCAGAAGGCTATACAAAAAGCACTACTTCTTGAAATTCCTCTTTTCACTACTTGTGGTGGAGGGGAAAGGAATTACTTTTGTCACATCACAACACTTAAGGATTTCTAAGTGGAGCAGAAATGGCAAGTTCATTTTCAGAGATGTAAGTAACATTCACCCTCCTCTGTGTTGTGGATTACTGCCTAACTAGTAATGACAATTTTGCACAGGGCTTTCCTTACTAAATTGTCACTATTTTTTGCAGATGTATTGTTCTGTAAATCTTTTACAAACAAACACTAGGACCCACACCTTAGAGATTTGAGACTGCAATCATTATCTTTCAGGTCAAGAAATATAGGCC
This sequence comes from Trogon surrucura, assembly GCA_020746105.1. Taxonomy (NCBI): domain Eukaryota; kingdom Metazoa; phylum Chordata; class Aves; order Trogoniformes; family Trogonidae; genus Trogon; species Trogon surrucura. Next base: position 57,513,763 of record CM036621.1, on the reverse strand, counting down.
TGAACTTAGGAAAGACTTTTACCATCGCTTGTAGAGGCAGGTTCCTTATCTTTAAGCCAGGCATTACAGGAAAATATGACTCCAACACAAGTGTTCACATTCTCCTCCTGACTTGAACAGAACTTAACTTCTGACCTTCTCAAGAGTCCAAAAGCAATGTCAAAACCAAAAACAAGCCCAAGATCCTTTGTCACCACAGCTGCTTTCAAGTACCTCTGCACTACTGGTAACTTCATTCATAAAATTGAGTGCATTCACTCAAGTTCAATGTTAATAGACAGTTATATATGAAACTGATGGCATCAGTTATTACTAGCAATACTAATGAGGTTTTGGGGTGTTGATACATATAAAAAAGTGAAAAAAATACCCCAATTATCAGCGACTCAAGAGTACAAAAAAATCAAATTCTTCCATAACATGGTACCATCAGTCATTAGTTTTGATGCCACATGAAATTTTACTTCCTCTCAGTTACAGAAAGAGTAATAACGTTCTCATGACTCTGATTCTTTCTAAAACTCCATCCTTAAAGAGAATGCCACTTTTCACAACTGTTATCTGTTCTTTTCACCATAAGCAGTATTTCATGAATTTGGGCAGTATATTTTTAATAAAATGCTTTCCCACCAAAATCTTGCCAAATAGAATTCCATTTTCCTCATTTCCCATACCTTTGAAAAAGAAAACTGCTCTCGTTTCTAAGGCTTCTTCTTTGGTATCCTCAGGGAAAGCATAAGACACTCTGTTTCAAACACTGCTGCATAAATTGCTGCTACGCAATTATAAACATTAGTAAGTAAGTTCAGTTTACATTTGACTACAACATTTATTGTTTTCCCTGCTATCCCTAGAAGTCCACAGCTCTCTATACCATATCCTTCCTAATAGGAGGAAGGTATGTTTATTTTTTCATATTATGCTACGTTAAGAGCATTTTTCTTTCAGTAGTTTGTCTACTCATTCCAATCTCATAAAAACTGTTGTAAAACACACTACCCATTTAAACACTTTCATGGAGGCAGTCTTTCGAGGAGAATGAGTGGGTGGGGGGAACGAATATAGAAGGGTTTCATTTTTGTTTGAGCAAGTTTGCTAAGAACTGCAACATCTATAAACAGATAAAACAACAAATTATGAGTCAAGCCTTGAACCCTATGTGATTTCAAATATTCATCAAAAGACACAAAGGAAATATTCAGGCATGTCACATGATACAAGTTGCTTAAAAATTATCATATGAAATATAAAATGTGCAAATTATTCATATTCTGTTACTATTGTCTTTCCATAAAATTTACTGCAGTTCAATCACAGGTCACCAGAGTCAATAAGGAATCACATAGGGAAATGGTCTTTGGTCAGACTAGATAATCATAACCATTTTTTTTTAGGTTTAAAACTCTGTGAATCCATTTTAAAGCTGTTATAAAGCTGAAGAGTTACACTAAAACTTCATGACTAATAAACACAAATATATCCATTCAATTCCCTTTTAATACGTAACTCTTTACATACTAAAGAAACCCAGAATGAATACTAACCGAAATAAACAGGGCTACAAATATAAAATTTAGATATTTTATATTTTCAGCACAATTTCCTGCCATGTGTAACGTATTTCACACAGCACAACTCAACACTCTTAAATTGTACATGTATTTTCTTCCATTCTCAAAATGTTTTATTTTACTTCTACAAGATGATCATTTCACAGAATAGAATGAACAGGGTTCAATTACTGATTCCTATAAGAAATGGCTTCTATTCAACTGTGAACAAGTAATTCTGGAGGGCCTGATTTCTGTCTTTTCTTTTTTAACCGATTATTTATGCACAGCATTTCTATAGTGGCTTTTTACTAGACCTGTACAAATACTTTAACATGGGCACCTTGAATTCTTGTTGCTGGAACTTTAATCAACACCTTGTCATGTGGAATCAAATTAATTTTAAAAGGATCTAAATAAACACCACCATTTAATTGCTCATATTATCAGACAAGCAACTCTGCTCATCTAATGAGAAGTGTATAGCTCTGCTCCTACCCTCTTCATTGGGTTAATGGTGATTCAATATATTCAGAGCTGGAAGCTACTTCTCTAAGCCTGAACATTTGAATGAAAAATGGGCAATTCAGCAACATCTCCCTTGGCAAAACAATCCATTTAATCAGTGTTACAGTTTGTATCTAGACAGTAAGTTTTAATCGGAGTATCTATCTACTAATTCTAAATAGGAGGAAGTAGCAGGAGTGGAGAAGGGAGTGCGATTCATTGTATCATTGCTGAGTCAGTTTATTTCCTGTAACTATCCATCATCGTGGGAGAAGCAGCAGGCAGATGCGTGCTTACTTCAGAGGGGATTGCTTACTTCCTTGGGGAGTCTAGTGTTGGATCCAGACAGCATCTGTTCCACCACTCCAAAAAAGGTTTAGTATCTTCTTTTGTTTCTCTCTGTTTAAGCGTTTCTCTCTGTTTTAAGTGTTTTTTGTTTCTCTCTGTTTAAATAAGACACTACAACTCTGGCCCAAACAGAACAAAAAGGCTAAATATTAGCCTTCTGGCAATTAAGTAAAGGTTGAAAGAAAGTTGAAACAGTTTAATGGAAAAAAAAAATATACTAACAGCAACAGTGAAGATGTCAAACTACATGCATACAAGAGTGCAAACGTGCCTAAAGATACAAGAGAATATGTTAATACAGGACCCACGCCTTCAAGATGACAAGGTCCCAAGCAATGAAAACAAACAAAAAACAAACAATAAATCCCCAACAAACCCTCCCGGAATGGGCTTGGCAGTAGATGGTAGAATCTGAGCACAGAGTCCAAAAGAAACAGAAAAGGAGTTATACCTCTCCCACCTGCAGTGGGGGAGAGAAACATGGGAAGACAACCTGCTCGGTCAGACAGTGCTCCTCTGAAGCATGGAAACAGGATAACCAGAACACCAGCAGCACAGAGAGAGATGAGGAACAGCTGATGACAACCCATGCAGCACATCAAACACAAAGGGAACAAGTGATCCTCTTAGGGGCCCTTATATACTGAGCACCATGGGAAAGAACACGGTGATTGGTCCATTTGGGTCACCAGATTGGTGCCCTTCCCACAGGTACAGCTGCCCCTCCTGTCCCCTGTGATTGCCACCTGTGCTAGGAGACCCAGAAAACTTTTGTCCTGCTGTTCTCAAATGAGCAAACACACATACATGTGTGTAAGCATATGCAAACTTTTAATTATAGGACATAAAGGTGCTTAGCAGATAATATTTAGAACCATGATATTTCTAAGTGTTATTCCCATTGTGAATACATTGATTTTTGGGTTACACTGGAGAATACTCAGTAAGACTGCTTGCTCTTTTCAGGGCAGATCGTAATGGCCCTGGCGGGTCAAAACAAGGGTAGCCTGGGATCCTGTTTCCAGCAAAAGCCAATAGTAAGTGCCTAGGGAAGAGTATTAAACCCAAGCAATTATATAGCAATACTTTTCCTGGACATTCTTCCATCTCCTAGAAATTTGTGGGAGAGATTTCCTGAACTAGAGTAATATATGCACTTAATAGCTCTTGATGGATTTTTCATCCACATACTTATCTAATTGCTGTCTAAACCAAGGTAATATTTATCTTCCACACATGCAATGACAAAAATTTTCATAGCCAAAATTTTGAAAATGTATTGCCTTTGTTTTAAGCCTTATTGTTGTCTTATTTTATGGCTTTTCTGGTACTACTGTGGGAATTTTAGCTGAAGGGGTCAGAAGTGCAAACAAGTATTGAAGATATAACTGCATGATGGTTTTAACAATGTTTGATTCCCATTCATTTCCTACTAATTCCTAATATTTTATTCAATTTTACCACTACTCAGCACTCAACAGATATTCTCACAGAGCTAGCTAACATAAATCGGAGTATCATGGAATTCTCTCTCTCCTGAATGATAACAACCAATTGAAAAATCACCCCTGCATACAGAAAGCTGGAAATCCTTCTTTCCCTATGTTAGTTGCTCTACTTTTATCAGCATTTAACTTCATCTGCCATTACATAGCCCAGTATTTCAATAACATGTAACCTTTTACAAAGAGTTTTCATTTTCAGTAACACGAATAGCAAAATTCTAGTTTTACAAAGCACCACAGATAGATAAGCAGGGGCAACATATGAAGAATTTTCATGTTCTTAAAGAGATCAGGCATATGAAAATGAATTATCAAGTTTAAATTAGACACAGCTATCAAGATTTGGGTAAACCAATTCTGGAATCTCAGCTTATTCTCAAAAAAAGAAAGCTTGATTATACTTCTCAAGCCCTCTGTTGTTTTTTCATTTTTGACAGCCAAGGAAACTGCTTCAGTCAGTATCTGCTTTAGCTGAAGAGCATAATGTAACACAAGCGTTTGTGAAATCAAATTGATTTATACTAGCAGAAACAGATCCTGACACAGACAGGGATTTCAAATTCTCTTTTCCTCACAAACACTTGAGTATTAGAAAAATTTGCAACTTTAAATATTTACAGCCAACTTCTAACTAACTTATCAAAATGTTCAGTCAGTCTCTGAGGATTTGTTATATAGTCCACATCTCATCTGAGGTCAATCAACTATTGTTTAATATGGATATAATATAGTTCTGGATGTTCTTCCACCTAACTTATTTTAAATTTTCTAGAAAATATAACCTCAAACGGAATAAAGAAAACCCTGATACTAACTTGTTTCTGGTTGCTGGGTTGTCTTTTAGTTTGGGGGTTTTGGTTGCTTTTGTGTATGTGTTGTTGTTTTTCCAGAGAAAGGGGGGGGGGGGGGGGGGGGGGGGGGGGGGGGGGGGGGGGGGGGGGGGGGGGGGGGGGGGGGGGGGGGGGGGGGGAAAGAAAGGAAATATTCAGAAAAAGCATATTTCAGATTCATAGTTATATACCTGATACAAACACTCACATCATAAATCTGACCTTATGAGCACAATGGGAAAAACAGCAGATGAAACTTCAGTAGCATTTTCCTTGTTTTCTTAGATTTCCTAAAGAAAGACAAATTACTTCTGCATAACAGTATTTAAATCAAAGCCCATTATTGTCAGACTTCCCCCAGCAAAAAGCTGCTGACCCTATTGTTTTCAATATCCTATGACTACTTTCTTTTTCCTGTAAAATTAACATGTTCAGGAAGTGGTCTCCCTGCTTTAGTAAGTGGTTTCTTTCTCCTACAAACCAGTGTTGAAACAATGTTTCAGCAACACTAGGAAAGCATTTGGCTGATGATGATGCCCTGATTGGAGTGAGACTTAAAACTCAAGTTGCTACTGGTCCGAGGCACTTCAAAGCAAATAAAAGAAGCTATTGATTTCAAAGGCTTTGTATCAGGATCGAAAATAGTTCCAACTTTCATAACACTTCAGCATTCATACTGTAACATAAATAACTTTTTGGTTTGTATATTTCTTGTTTTAGATCAGCTCAAAAATGTATCCCTAGGCATTTACTATTGGCTTTTGCTGGTCACTACATGAACACTCAGGCTGCTCTACACTAGTCTGTCAATCAGAAGACTTCAAAGGTGAACAGAAATGTAAATTGTTCTCTGCTTAAGTCTTCTATATATTATGCAGCAGTATTTAAATGGATATAAAAATAAAATGATAATATGATCTACTGTGTTGGTGCCCAAAGGTGCTCATTTTTTCTCAAACACATGTTCTTGAGAGTCCAAGAACAGTTGATTCTCAGAGAATCAGAATTCTGTTATTTTTCTCAGCAAAGAAAGAGAAATGTAAAATAAATATCTCCTCTTCACATAACACCAAATGTATCATTTATGTTACAGAAGAAATGTAGAAGTTCACTTTCTAGTAAATGTTGTACTCCAGCCATTAAAAAAGAAAGCAGGGGGAGGGGAAGACTGCTAGAGCACTGGTGTTAGAGACATTCGATTAGGGCTACTGAATGCATTCTGCAACTATGCGCTATTGGCTTTCCCTTTGAAAAAAAAAAATCAATACAGCAATCCAGGTGAATATTTTCTAACATAACTACTTTTGACCTTGTATTTTTCATTTTCTAAAGGTTAAGTCAGAGTGTAAGAAGCCACATTCATAACAGTGTTTATTTTTTCCTTTGCTTCCTGAAAGAAATGTGTGCACAGCATTTATAGAAAAGCTATCATTTAAGTCACAATAAAGCAGGACTTTTACTGTACTTTGACAATAGCATTATAAGTGAACAGGAGGAAAAAGTGAACCTTGCCACTTGATGACGTCAAATGTCCAATAATTGTATGTTTAATCACTTGAGGTTGCTTTGATATCATCAAAATCATACGATATGGTCAAAGGGGAAACACTTAGCATCTTAACTGATAAGGGTACAATGCTAGGACACAAGAAAGCCATGAAATTGGATTGGATTCAAGCTGAGAATTGTTTTACTGTGGAAGTGTAGTGATCTCTGGAGACTACTCTTCAATTGAAAATCATTTTCCTGTTTATAAATGTACATCACCTGAGGTTGGGTTGTTCAGGGTTTTTTGCTCAAAATTATTATCTTTTGAAAATTATCTTGGCTCCCAGTAGTTATTGGACTTATTTAAGATGACATCTTTCTCTTTAAACTGAAATTCAAACCCATCTGAAATTACGTAGTTTTATTCCCTTTCTGGCTTCAACAATTAAAAATGGAAATATAAGCATTTCATTGAGATGATTTAGAATTTTAATCCTACAGTACCAAGGCATCAGTTTCCTAGGAAAACAAATCTTATTATGGGAAACTTGAGTGTTAACTGCCAGGAAATAACCAATTTTACATCACAGCTGTTGACAATTTGCTTAAAAAATACAGCAAAAGAAAAAACGATTATTACTTATCTGTAAAAAAATGTTCTATATCTTTTCATTAAAAATAGTGCAGTAATCATTGAAAAAAATCTTGGATACTATTGGACAGATTCTGAGTCTAGTTATAGAGTTCTGATTGTATAAGCGTACACTTAAATACAACATAATCAGCACATCCTTTCATTCTTCTTCAAACAAAAGGAACAATAAAAGTTATGCAGTCATTTACTCCCAACTTTTCTACCATTTCAAAAAAAAACCTCCCCATCTTAGCCACTTATCAAGACAACTAACTACAGGTGCATAAGATTGTAGACAGGATAAACGACTGTTCTGTGATTTAGACAGAATGAAGAAATGGGGCTTCAGATCTTAAGAAAAGCATGTTCATATAAACACATTTGCTGCACATATACCTTGTGCCTGACAAAAATGTTCTGTTACAATAAGTTGCTGAAGTAGTCTGATCTGGATCCACGGTGTGTATCAGTGAGAGAGCTGGTCCAAGTCATCTGTATACTCAGTGAACTTACAAGTCTACCCTCCTTTCAACTCCCAGGAGGACAACACAAGCCTTAAAAGCAGACAGAATTTTTAGTGTCTTTTAAAGAGCTGAAAGGATCCTGTTTTCACAAACATTCAAAACCCTGATAAAAAGAGCACATGTGCTGCATTCAGAGAATTAATTGCATATTATTAACGCTTCATAGAACACCTACTGGAGAAATGCCCAATGGAAGTATTGCTTTTGATTTTTAGCTGTTAATATTTTTTTCACAAGACTCTATTTTCTTCATATTCACACACCTAATAACTGTAGTGAATCAAATTCAACATCAATTTACATCCTGCACTAACCAACCAAATTGAATGGCCCAGTTCCAGACCTGTTATAACTAAATGTGGCCAGCAGAGTTTCCTCTATCTCCGACAGGACTGAAATCAACCATTAGTTTATAAACACCTCCTGCAAGACATTCATACAACATTTGGTCACTATAAATAGCCAGATAAAAATAACTGTTTAATCCGAGTATCCTTTGTGGGTTAAGTTTTGGGTAGAGACATTTCCTCCCATTCTGTTTGTGTTTGCTTGAAAATAAATAGATTTTTATAGTTTGTGTATGCATGCAGAAAACCCATTAAACAGAAGCCAAATAGAAATAAAACCTAAAGGCTATTCCAAACCACAACCAGCATCCATTTCACCAACAATGAACATTTCTCATGAGAGTCTACAGGTAGCAGTCAAGTTGATAAAACTTGGTACAGAAGGCACAGATCCAGCTAATTGTTATCCACTAAAAAATACCATCCTTTAACAGCCAAACAAGAGTTTGAACTTGCAAGTTCTCCATAATTCTAACTAAATCAAAAGTCACTGTAACACCTGGAAGCATCCTGATAAGCAAAGTGAATGAGAATTTCAAGTGGGAATGAGAGAGGATGATGAGGACTGAAAGAAAAGAACTGCAGACAAATTGCTCCACAGGATCCCCATCTGATTGTACAGTCTGGAGCTGCTCTGTGCTAAAATTTTTACTGAATACCTTTTAGACTCCACCGCTTCATTTGCTGAAGAAGGAAGAGGGGTGGAAGTTTATGCTTAATGTGGAGTTACAGTGAAATTCATGTGCGGTGCAACTTTGGCATTTTGGAGTTCAGCCACTAGGATTGTCACTATCCTTCACTTTAGTGAGTAAGACTGAATGTGACAAAATTCAGTCTGATATTTACAGAAATACCTTCAGAACTTCACAAGTCTCCTCAAATCAGATTCTCTACTTAATATGCTTGCACTCAGCCACAACAAGTAACCACTTGCACAAAAGTCACCTAGGTTGTTCTTTCATAAAGCTTTCCTATAATGCCTGGCATTTCTCACTTCAGATATTTTCATCTTCTTTGCCACAACCAGAAATATTTGTTATATATATTTTGCTATGTAATAAAAAGAATTAAAAGTTAGTGGAAACAGAATGGATGATTTCTTGAGTAAGGCAGTTGAAACTTGCCCTAAAGAATCAGGTGTTAACACTAACTTACACAGTCCTTATACACTGGACAAGCCACTCAAAGGAAAGGTTTTTAAGTGATCACCAAACGTGTGTTCTTCATGCATGACAGGAGTAATTGAAGTCACTGCAAATGGTGCCTTTAATGTGCCACTACATTACTAGTGCCATTATATAATACAGTGCTATTACCAGATACTCAGAATCAAAAAACACAGTACTCTTCAGCCATGCTCCTAGAATTAGTAGATTCTTTTGATTCTTGTTTATACATGCCTCAGTTTTGCATTTGTAAAATTGAGATAACAGCACTTCATCTTCCAAAATTTGGTTAAAATAAATTAATTATTATAAAGAATGCCAGTGTGATAGCAAAGAGCGCTGTGTAAAGTTCAGGAGGGAACTTATGTTCATACAAAGAATTCTGGTAATGTGCTGCACATAAGTGTGCCTATTGAACAACAAGAAGAAATTAAAATTGCTTATTAGCCAAGTGTAAATGAACTGTAACTTGGAGCAGGTTGTTAAAAGGGCAATAAAAGGTCCAGGAGCTGGCAGGATAGTACATAAGCACTCTGTGAGGGTAAAAAGACACACCTCAGGAATGTAAGGATCACAGACTGCAGCCTTTCTGGTTTTCTTTTCAAAGGCAGACCCCTAAAACTCAAGTGAAAACTGAAAGAAGTGTACATGTGCAAAACTTTTCGTATTTCCAGACAAGAAAACACCATATACAAGACCACTCTGCCCTTCAGTAGAAGGACTTTTAAGAGATGCAACTTCCAGCTGCACCTTTTCAAAGCTAGCCTCTTTTCCCTGTTTTCTACATGTGTATTTCTATAAAATATCGGCTACCAACCAAACCTGACACTTGGATACGATTTCTACTTATTCTTGAAGACTTGCCAGAAAATCTGAAGCCAGGGGAAAATTTACTTCAAAACTGGATACAGCCTGTAGGATTTGGTGTTAGGCAACTAAAGATTTTCTCATGAATAACTCCAATAGTTTTAAGTACCCTTTGCATCAACTTGCTAAAAAATAATTAGCTTCTACAGAACTTCTTATGTGGCAGTGAAGTCGAAGTCTTAGTTGGGAGAATCTAGAAAGTTGTACTGTATGGATTACAAAAAAGAGAAACTTGTTCCCCCTCCCTGCCCTCAGTCTTGCACATCTCCCTGCTTCCTTCCCTCTGCTCTCACGTACGGCTGCACGCTCCTGCCTCTTGCTCCCTGCCAGCTCCGGTGCTTGTTTACTTGATGCCTCCGCAAGGGCATCTACCGCACTGTCAGCAACACTTAATTTCTCACCAAAAACTATCCTTAGTCACAAAGAGACATGCAACAAGCATTTCAGTTGCCACAGAGTAAGCAAGAGAAAAGCATGTTGAAGTGGGGAGCAAATAAACCGACACGCGGCACAGGAGAAGAACATCCCTCTTTTGACAGCGGTGAACTGACGTGTCAGGTCCTGCTCCACCTCGCTTTGTTTCACTTGTATTAACGGCAGGGTCGGCTGATAATACCAGTCTCTGCTGTTATGCATATGGTCACCCCTTACCATTTTGTCTGCACAGGTGAAATTTAATAATAATATGCATATGTAAATGTAATTATTTTATGATTAAATGCATTAACAATTCAGATCAAAATTAAAGGAAACTTAAAACTAAGCTCCAAGAGAAAAAGAAACTATGAGCAGCTTTTGTCTTCTGTTTTTTGTAGTCTTTCTTTTGTTCCAAGAAGGTCCATGGCAAAACTCATATTTCTTGGACAGGGTTATGGCTTTCTTTGTAACAGCAACTACGTTACAACTATAAGCAGATAAAAGTCCTCCCACAACTTTAGGATAATCCATTTCTTGTTCACTTGCAGCAGAGGACCCAGTAAGAAAGCAGAGAGGGCAGCAAGTGCTTTAACATCAATATTAACCCTGTTGCTCACCTCATTTGAAAGTGTTGTCTCCAAGACATCATAGCAATGGGTATTTTGTGCTTTTTTGTCTCTGAATTTCTAGAAATCATGCTATTTTGTATTAAGATTTCATCTAGCTTCCAATAGCCTACACATCTTTCAGAAACTATCATAATTGTTTATATGATATTTGTACATATATATTTATACATGTTAAAATGTTAAAATCATATTTTATACATATATAAACAAACTTAATTCAGCAAATAATACTATTTATAAAATCTAGACACTCATTTAGGACATGAAATAATGAGCTGCATTGCTTGCAAAGGCTCCTACAATACAACCGATGACATTAAATTAAATCTTGCCTCCAGTGACTAAATAATGTCCGGACAAGTCTAGTCATTTCATAAGTCTTGATTTTGGAGCTATGAGGAGAGTTCCCAGTCACACAGAGCCACGTGGCTTTATTAAGCTAAATACAGAGTGAAAATGGATGTTGCAAAACATTACTGAATGGATCAGCAAATTCCTGTATTCCAGTGCTAGAATGGTAAAATAAATAAATACAGTACAAACACATAACTGTGTTGCTGTCTACATGAACTATGTGAGAAAGCACGCAAAAATAATTTAGCTTCATACAACTCTTTTGAAAACCGTAAGAAATTGCGCACTGCAAATCACTGCTGGCTTTACATTCTTTGTGTTTTCTCCTCGCTGCTAAAAAGACCTGCTGTCATTGAGTGGGGGCTGCTTTGGGTAATTAACGTGTTAACTATACTAAAAATATATATGATTTAGGCAAAGTGCTTCATTTTTTTTTAATCAAGAAAACTAGTTACAGACAACAACAAAAAAATCTGACATCACTTAATTTGCCTGGTGCCTTGTTTGCCTGATGTGTCTCGGGGTCTTTCAGAGCTCTTCTCAGCAGCAGACGCAAGACAAAACATGTATGATGTTCAAGAACAAATGAGATGTGTTCCAGTTGCTAAAGCACCCGAGTGAACGAGTCAGCACACAAAATGGAAAACAAATGCCAACTGGCAAAGGGAAGTATACAAGGAAAATGCCATCTGCACCTGGAGCAGCTGCTGCACTCACTACCCTACATGACTGAAATGCTACCGGAAAAAAAAGCACTGGAAACGATCATGTCACGAAGAGAAGTACGCACAAGGGACTCAGTGGAGCTGGATCATCACTGTAACAAGGGGACTTCTGAATATCCTTCAGTTATGTTTTCCTTTCTTTCAAGATGCTGGTTACTCAATGCAATACATCGTAAAGCATAAGGCGTGACAGCAACAACATTTTGAGTCTATTCACAAATTCTTTAAGAGGAAGATCCCTGTGTCAGTGCTAACGTTTGCATAACACCATGTAGCGTCAGAACATAGTGCTGTAGAACCCTTACTCTAATTAGGCGAAATACCACATAAAAACAACTTGAAATCTTTTAACCTGGCTAAAAAGGTAAGATTTTTTTTCAGTTAAAATATATTCTTCACTTCAGGGTCCAGATTCTAAATTATATAAATGTCAAGGAAAAAAGATGCCTTAGAAAGGGAACTGTGATAAACTAGAGAACATGGACACTGGACTAAATGTGCTGTAGAGCAAAGATGAAAAGAACAGGTAACAGATAGATAAGATTAGAGGCACATTTTTTAGTTTTCCAGTTTCAGAACTGCACAAGATTTTTTTTTTCCAGAATTTTAAATTCTATACAGTTAGAGATTCAGATAATTTAAACACTCTTGAGCACCACTGTTGCCAGTTTGGTATTGCACTGTTTGTGATACTGATTTAAATCAAACTCTCTCTATATAATAGCAATAGGACACAGTAGGACAGGTGATCCTCAGTGTGAAACTTTTTCTTCTCTGCTTGAGAGCTTTTAACCAGCAGTGGTTCAATCTTAATATTTATTGCATATATCATAGAGATCTTTTTTGTCACCTTTTTACTGTTTTATCAAATATTCCTCAACTACAATAATTTTTAGGGCTATGGCTACCAAAATTACGAACTTCTCCAGAAGAAAAGCCTTTTCTTAAAATATCTTGTGTTGGAAATAAAACTAAATGATCTTTTATGATGAATAAAGTAAGATTAAAAAGGTATATCCTCAAAATATGGGGAGGCAAAACACTAAAAGACATAAAAATTTTATTCTCTCTTGACAATAGTATATATTGAAACAGTAGTCACTAACAGTTCTCAGTGATAACTTACTGGATCAATTCTGCTAAATGTTTTTAACTTCTCTTACCTGGAAATCTACTTAATTAAAATGGCTGTATGTCTTGAAATCTGTAATTATAATTTACTAAAATATTATGGATTCTCACGTTATTTGCACATATATAAATGTATTCCAAAAACAAAATTTTGGAGTTTTCTTCAGAAATCCCAGAATCACATGATATTCACATACCTAAAAACTAGGCTCTCTGATTGATTTGATCTCTGACATTTTTTTCAAAGATCACAACTTTAATAAATGGGTAAAATATTATTTCAAATGTTTGATTTTCCAGTATGAATTCTCTTACAATTGATAAGAATTCTTTGCAACCACATGTGTCTTCCAGACTAAAAACTCACAATACTTTAATTAAATTTTACTAAAGTCCTTCAAGCTAAAGTATCATTACTTCAGCTATGACTGACGAGATGGAAATTATGTACCGATCAATGGGGCACCTAAAATAATTCATACAAACTCACTCTTCCAGTTGGAGTCTCTTAGCCAGGGCTGAGTTGTTTGAACTCAATGCAGACCCCTTCACTTCAAAAGAAGGCCGGTGAGTAACACCACTGAAGGATTTGGCCATCTTGCTCCACAACGATGACGCTGGTACATTCATTAAAATATCTGAGCAGGATAAATCTCCCATTTAGGCATCAAATCTGGCTGGCTATTCTGTGGGACATCCTAATTATCCTTGCTTATGATTTTAATAACAATTTGTTAAGAAGTGAATGTCATCATATACTCAATTTGAACACAGATGAAAGCCGAGCTGGACACAGACCTATTGCAAAAGTACTGCAAAATACAGTACCTCATTTGTTTTGAGCTAGTTTTCCGATTCTATTTTTACTCACTGTGATTTACCACCAGTATCCTCTGGATGATAGTTAAGGAAACAGATGCTGGGAATCTCTGTCCCTTTAGTTCCTGAGAGGAGAGCTCTGACTCACATTTGTGCCTAGTCTCTCCTTTGTACTCACACATGCAAAGGGTGGTTGTGTGAAACTTAAATTACTGCTTGATTTCCAGTTTCTCATTGCCAGTTTCCTCAAAGTTTCCACTTACGTATTTTACAGCTTTACCAGTTTCATTTGAGCAGCATTTTATTACATGTTTCCCCTTCCAAAACCTGAACTGTGTGTTCCCATGATAAAGTTAAATTCTTTTATTTTGAAGTGCTCTATTTATTTGGGATTTTCCAATGAAAGTGGATAGAAAAAGTGTACAAATCTGGGACAAAGTTGAAATTAACTTTTAACAGATGTTTCAGTCTGAATTCTTCCTCTGCTACTTTGAAGAAATGCATATATAGAACATATATAGAACTACTGAACAGAAATGAACACAGCCTGTGCCTCTTCATAAGGCTATCATGGAGTTTTCCATTGTCTGTGCACACACATGAGAAGGCTCGCTGCCTTTCATTGTCAGACTGCACTACCTAGTAGAGCGCAGGAAGAACACTATTAGATTGAAGGTATGTGCAAGACAGCGGCAGCGTTCCAACCTGGGGGAGAAATAATTGTGACCTAAAATGCAATTTTTATTATTTTGAAAATGCTGCCAAAAACACAGCCTCATAGTAAAAGCATTAAATGATGCCCTTGATTTCATTCATAGAAGGTTCCTATTTGACTAGAATTAAAATCATACCACAGTTCAGAGAAGAGGTTTAGTGTCATTTAGGAATGAGTTGCCCTGGTTGAGTTTCTAGGAGAAATAGTCACAATATAATTAAACTGGCAGAACAGCTGAATACACAGACTGCAATTAATTTTGCTCTGAATATGAACAGTTCCACAGCATCTGAAAAGAAATTATATCAGTCAATATATTTTTTAATTAAGTAGGTTGTGGGCAATAAAGCAAATTATTGTTGATATTGTGGAACTTGTTAAAATCAACTGAATGATTACAGTGAATTTGCGTACTTAAACCTGTACTAGTACTCATTTATATGGGGTAGGGGGGAGGAGATTCACATTTCAACTTCTAACTAAAGAAGTAAGAAAATATTAAATAAACCATCGGACTTCTTCACTCACTAAACTGAACAAATGTAGACTGTTTACTGTTTCCTTGTTTGGTACGTAAATACTGCACCAGAATGGAGCATAACTAATATCCAGACATCAGAAACTTGTTTCTAGATTATCCAGAGATATAGGCAGTATCTCTTTAACAGTTTCTTTCAGGGAATATTTCTCCAGGAAGAGCTGGACTTCTAAGCAGATGGTCATGGCACAAGGAACAGTTGAACAGTGGCACCCAGAGGTGAGAAGTGTACTGCTCTTAAAGAGCTATTCCATTTGTCGTAATCTCTCATCTTTTCCTTCTGTCATTCCCATCTTTTCTTTTCCAAGCAACAAATGCCAGAAAAAAAAAAAAAAAACGCTGCAATTTGGAAGAACATTCTCTAGAGTTTAAAAAAGAAAGACCCTGCTTTGTAATAACTATTTTAGTTGGGAACACATTTTAGAAACACATTTTTCCTACATATTTTCTCTAACAAAGAACGGGATAAAAATAACCATGGAAAAGAGAATATTTTCAGATGCATCTCCTTGGATGGAATTCTGAAGCCACAAAGCCTTGTATTCTTCCTAAATTCACTAGCTGAATTTATTGTGCAGGATTACAACAGGAACTTGAAGATTCAAATACAAAAGTTAGTGTATCTCAGGAAGAAAGCTTGGGATTGTAGTACAAGTAGAATTATAGTTGACACAAACTGTCCATACTCTTTCAGATGCCTTCAGATGTTCAGTAAGGCCTGTTGTGTCATTGTCCTAAAAGCAGCAAACTGAGAGCATCACACGTCTGTGATAACCTCCCCAGGCTCCTTAGCCAATAGCTATTTTTATGTATGCGGAAACACATATATGCATTATGTGCAGGCAGTTAATTATTTCACAAAAAGTTTAATTAAATAGAGAGAAATGGTGTGGCTACCCAGTATCAATCTCAGGAAAACCCAAGAAAATGAGGCCCATTGATTTTTAATTTCAAAGGCCATAGTTTTGCAATTTGCAATGAGTGCCTACACCTTTCGAGTGGGACTCTGTAATTGCGATGAGCTGCAGCAAATCACATCCATGCTCTCTGAGGATCCTCCAAACAACCTTCCAGTTAGGGCGCCATAATAAGGTGAGTGTTTCGGTAAGCATCTGCTTGAAAGAGCAGCAGGTGTTTACTTGAAGGATCATGTTTATTTCTGCAGGTTAAATGGATTGGGTGAGGTGTACAGAATGCTTCTGATGATTTTCCCTGGTAGCAAGCCCTTTTGTCTGCTCTGCTCTTCATGCTGGTTGCTATTAGTATTGTTATCATCACCATTATTATAGCTATCATTATTTATTATCATGTAAGAAGCAATGGTAGTGTGGTGGGCAAAAAAAGTGAAGCTCATTTTTCTGTATCTGCATCTCCAGCTCAAGGATGCAGAGTTTCCATAAACTCCAGACAGGGGCAAATGTTCCTGAGCTCATCTCTCTGCCACTGTGTTCAGGATTGCCCTCAAACCGGCTATCCACACAAAAACCGCCCACCAGGGTCCATTTCCAACAGCTGATGGCGTAGGGCATTCCTCCGCACCCACCTTTCAACCAGAATTTTATACAAACACGTGAAAGCAAATAAGGAAAGGAATTATGGCGACATGCGAACTGATATCCTTCCTCCCTCGCCCACCTCACCTTTATTTCCCTCTCTCCTTGCCAAGATAGCGACTATTTGCAGAAAAATCTTGCGGCAAAGGCTGCAAGGCCGTGACGCGCCGCAAGGCCCTAACACGTCCGGCACTGAACCGGGAGCGGGGGCGCAGCTCTGTCGGGGGCCTCTTTCGCCTCGGCGATGGCACAACCACCGCCACCGGAACACGACGGCGCTACCAACCTCGCCCCGAGCCACGCCCGGCTGCCCACCGCCTCCCCGGCACTGCTGCGGCGGCGGGAGCGGCGGCGGCAGCGCCCCCTGGCGGCTCCGGAGCGCGGCGGGGACGCTGGGGAAGACCCCGCCCCGGCCTCGCTCCCTTCCCGGGCTGCGGTGAGCGGCGGCGGGCGCGGGGCGGGCCGCGGGACGGTGTGCGAGCTGGAGCTGTGCTCCGTAAAGGCACCACTCGGCTTCCCAGGGAACACGAGCAGCAGAATAGCTCAGCTCTTTCAACGCTCCGTACAGAACGCGTTATATTTGCTATTACGCGTTATTACAGATATTTTTGCCTCAGATGTCCAGGAAGTATTTCAGTGATCCTAATTGTGATCGTGTTTGGCTGCTTCCTGTGTGTGATTTACGCTCTTGCACATACAGGCAGGATATGGCTACGTTGGTTTTGAATTTTTGGTTGTAGTTCCCAGAAAATGTCGTGTTAAAAGAGATCTATTCCTTTTGAAACAAAAGTTATTTAAATGCATGGCTGGAAATATAAAACTTAACAACAATGTTTAGACCACGGTTCCTCTTCCAGGATTGTGCTGTAAAGGAGGTGTAAAAATAAGTAATATTTATTGCCAGCCAATAAATAAAGGCAACACCTTTTAGTTCCATTAAAATACATTGAAAGAAGAGAAACATTTTGTGAAGGGGCAGAATAGAAAATCAACACATATTTCCTTCTACAAAAAGTAAAGCCATTTCTATGTTCTTTAAAAGCACAGGTGTGCTATATGGGTGGGAAAAAAACACACCAGCAAACAACAAAACAAAAGAGCAGAAAACAAATCAAAATATTGGTCCTAAACCTACCCATAAAAGACACTTGGAGAAAAGCTGAAACAGAAGCAAATATTCTTGTTTGAAGATTGGCATGACAAGAGATAGGGAGGAGGATTCACCCTCCATTTAATCTTTTAATTTATACACATCCCTCTAGAATGGCCTGCTTTTTAAAAACCTCTTATAGGAAAAGACGGTGCCTTAACCCTTTATGCCTTACTTACAGCACCCAGGCTGGTGAGACCCTCTTACTCATCCCAGCCCTCACACCGTTAACTCCAGAGATCCTCCCACATTTAATTGCACGTGTTATGCCTCATAGCCCAAACATACATTTTTCTGGTTTGCAAGCACTGCGGCTTATTCTGCTTGGCTGTGATGATACAAGAAGAAAACAGATATATAGCTTTGCATCCGGGGGTTAAACACGAAAAATTACTCATCTGAATTTTCCTTTATAATCATACCTGCTGCTTATGTGTGCAGCTAGAAGTAAAATGTTCTGTCTTTTATGTACACCCCAAATGCCTTGTCCAGAGAGACAGTGAGTAGCCCAGACTTCTGCCGTTGTCGATGAAAGATGGAAAGCAGTAAGTGCCTGCATGTATCACCGATATTATTATGTGGCACAGATTTTCAGCATTTCTGGCAAACTAAACTGCCAAACAATCAAATCCATGGTCTGTTTATCTCACCTAATTTTCCACCACTCCAGGGGCATATAGAGGAGCTTTCCATGAAGTAAAATTCTAGAATAAGTTATCCAGCTTCACACCGCAGTTGGCAAATTTCCCCCGAAGTATGACAGTTACATCCCCATTTAAAACCAACAAATCTAACATGGCTGAGAATGCCGTTAGTCCTTTTGTTGGCTAATATCATGTTTAAAACTTGATACAGGAAGACGTTTATTTTTCCATTAGAAATTAAATGCTCTTCTGAGAAAGAAGTTGATGAAATGGAACTCTGCAAGAGGACTACCCCAGACAACATATCACACATTGCATAGGGCACAGATCTGGGCTGGCTGTGCCCTGCACATATGAGGAGATTGTTTCCATTTTTAGCTTCAGTGACTCTATGATGAAAAGGGTACAGAACACATGAACAAAGTTACTTAACATAATTAAACTACATCAGCATCATACAAGCAAATTAAATGGTATGTCTGGACATACATGAGTTTTATAGTAAATAAGGCAAGTTTACAGGTTTTGTTACTATATAGGAAAAACATATTAAGCAAAGATCATCACATAAAGCCTAAAATTTTATTTTGAACCTACATTGGTAGATACTCAACCTATGCATTATGTATATGTATAGAAGTGCATTTACTTAGTAAAATCAAATGACAGCAGATAGTCTGCTGACCATCTGATTTTAACCGATACACTTATCAAAGTGACAGTATTTTTTTCACAGCTGCCTGAATGTAAAAATAAGTTCCATTTGATATATAATGTGTATATTTATCCTTTTAAACATTTGCCGTCTTTCACCCCACATGTGATCCCTGCAAAATGTGTCAAGTGATTTATTAAGGTCTGCCCCAGCAAAGTGCAGAGAAGGCTCACATCCCACTGGCTTCAGGAGCAATTAAGGATTTCTCCCTGCACCTCCCAGGATCAAGCTCTAAGGATCTGGCTGTCCTTCTGGACCATATATGGCTTAGTTCAGATCTTAGTATGCTAACTTTCTTTATCGTGCTTCCATTTCGCACTGGATCCAAATCTTTGCTGTATCCAAAACCCTCTTAGTGAGCAAAACTTTCAGTTAAGTCAATATGAGTTTCAGCAAGCAAGAAATGCAAGCATGAGTAAAAAACTGTTACACAGCAAAGATTACTTAAGAATTTCATACAAAGATTTCACAACTTACACCTGAAAAAAAATATAGCTGTCATAGTTATATTAAATAAAATATAGCAGAAATATTTCTACTATAATGAGTAGTTCATAGACCTAAAACTAACATTCACCAATCCTGTGTTTCTTGAGAATTTCACTCTACTACAGAACAACATGTAAATCAATGGAAAATACTGAAAAACGTAAGTCAATAGTTGTTATTTTACTACTGAGAAGAAAATCCATTATTCTGATTTTTCTTGTTTGCTGTTTGCCCTTATACTCCAGAATTTGCTCTTTTTTCTTTGTCAGGCAGTCTGTTAAGTAACGGGGGTCATGAAAATGCACAAGACATTTGAAAGGATCCAAAGGATTTATCTGCATCTGCTTAAACCGACTGACTACGTAAAAAAGCCTTTCGAAAAATATATACCACAGTTTAGGACACAATGTAAGAGCACTTAGCATTATAACAGGTAGTCTAATCTGAACACTAGTAAAAAGACAGCACAGCATTTTTAAAATCCAGAAGAAAATGCATTGTTCTTTCAATTGTGTCTTTGCTAACAATTTGGAAGCATCCATTGTATTACTACTGCAGTGTTATTGAGCTAGTTTTATTAAGGCAAATTTATAGCAATGTTAGAAATTAATACCACTCTTATTTCCTCCACTGCCTGGCTTTATTGAATGCCATGGGGCATATTAATCAGTAAAGCCAAGTAGTGCATGAAATAAAAGTATAAATTAACCTGTAACATGAACGTAAAAAGAGGCTTAATAAAATAGAAATAAATAACAGTTTAATGATAATCAACACCGCCTGGCTTAACCAGGCACATAGTCTAATAATGCTAAATACAAAAAAACCCCACATATTTAAATAAAGTTTAAATCATGATGCAAACAACATAATTTACAAAGTAATACTTAATTCACTCTATTGTTTAAACACACATAAGACTGTATAAAAAAGAACAACAACCCTTCCGGCCTGACACTTCTTCATGCAAAATTCCTGTCAGCTTTGGGAACAGGCCCAAGGTACAACGACTATGAATGTAAGAGTGATTTCAGAGCAGCTTTGCATTCTAAGAGTCTATGTATCTAGATGTAAACAAAAAGAAGTTTTTGCATAGTATAGTTTGCATACACCCAAACTGTATCTCCAAATACCAGTTAAAACCAGAACAGTCTCTTCAAGCCTATTTTACACAGGTGAACTGCACACAATACTTACAGTGATTTATTAAGGGCTTGACCTTGCAAGTGTGTGAAGTCATTTTAACCTGTCCTTAAATTTACGATGTGGTTTTTCTAAAGACAGTGTATTGTGTAGCATAATAGAAGAGGGGTTTTTTGGGGGGGGAAATCTCTTCTCTCCAGTCCAAAAAAAACACCATCCAAAGAATTACTCCCAGTACACAAATTGATAACATGCAAGCCTTTGCAAAATCAAAGCTAATTTTGTAACTGTAAAACAACAGGTAGCTCAGCTTTTCTCCACAGTTACTGAGCTTCTAGAGTACAAACACTTGGCCATGTTGTCATGTATAATAACCACAGATATGAAAATACAAGTATCTGCAAAAACAGGAAAAAAATTGGCCAAAATCTGTAGCTATCATAAAACATGAATGTGTATGCTCCCTCTGCTGGCTCTGCTGCAGAAGTTAACTATGACACTACCTGGCGGTAACAGCTCTGCTGCTGACAACACTGATGTAAACATCTAACAGCTTTGCCAGAAACACCAAGTAACAAGAAGAAAGGTAAGATGAGAAATTCTGCATGAGCGACTGCACACATAACAATATAAACAGAATGCAAAAGCAAAGGGTTTACAAATGTGTATTAGGAATGCATTGGAGTTCATTACATCACAGTTGTGATAGCATTATGGAGACATACTAATACAAGATATAGACAAAATTTAAAAGATGCTGTCAGCTATGCTTGAGACGCTGATTGGATGGACCTGTAATGTTGCAACCCATAATAATGTAATTTTTTTACATTTGCAAATTGTATAAAACAGGGTCACAGAATGGTTCCACTCAAGTGTATCCAGGGTCCAACAGAAATGTTTAAGGATCTTATTTTGCAGAGAAGTGCTGCAGGAGGCAAGTTTAACACTTAGCCCGGGTGAGGTCCCCACGCTCTGGGATGACGTTTGTCAGGAGCTCTGCCTGCTGACCAGTGGAACTATCTGTGGCAGTTTCCTGCCAGACACGGTCAACTCCCATACTGGGCCGTCACATCTGAAACCGAGATCTTGCGGAGGGTTCTGGCAACAGCGTTTTGAGGGAAGGGCAGGAAACACGAACACCCGGTACTCCAGTGTGGTAGCTCTTTGTAAATAAAAGCAGAGTGGATTTTTTTCTTGCCAAAGGGCCTTCCAAACACATTACTTTTGACTTCAAAATTATGTGAATCTTATTTTTTTCCCCGTCATGAGCCATGGTATCAAATTGAGCCCTCACACAACATCAGTGAATGTAAAGGAATTACATGACAACTCAATTTAGGCAGGTTTTTTTCTTTCTTTAAAATCAAGGTTTATGCTTAAAATCTGGATTCTTCTAAGGCCACTGAGCTTAATCTATTATACAGACTTCTAAATGCATAAATTTCATTGAGTTTTATGAGACATACAAATTTAGAATACATTAACTATATATTATCTCAGTGCTATTATAACAAGACATGTTATACAGTAGTAAAGCAAACTGTTAAATTTATATCTTATGCAGTAAACACATGAAAAATAAACTTTGAAAAAAACTTTTAAATGTTTTTTAAATAATCTTTTTTTTATCAGCATAAAATACTTCAGCCATTTAACTTCAGTTCTAATAGTATTATAGTCAGTAATCCAAATAAGTGACTTTTTTATTTAAATGACAGTGGAGTTCCAATAGTATCGTATCGTATCGTATTGTATCGTATCATATAAATATGGTGGTTTAGTTATATACCACATACAATGTTTATGGACAATTGCTTAATTTAAAGTACGAAAAGAGAAAACTGAAGCTGGAGAATGCCATTTGTTGGTTTCAAATTCAAAGTGTGCACCTAATTTTCTACAACTGTTGCAACTGGCCAACACGTGATAAGTTATTTGAAAAACTAAAACCTTATTGAATCAATGGTTATGTAAATGTCAAGATTACTAATTTGCAGAATGTCCCAAATCATTTAATACATATTATAAAACCCACAGTTAAAAGAAATTGATTAAGATTCATACATGCATTTTAATATTTTAAGAGATATAAGGTTTTTTTCCATTTACATATTCCCTGTAGTGTTAAATTAAAGCAACCATGTTGTAACAGCACATGAAAGCGAATATCTGTCACAGACACGCTGTCTATGGGAAGTAAATCAAAAGGAAGTACATGATGAAAGTATGCCAGTACATTTCAGTTAGTTACATGCAAAGAAACAAACATGAACCATGGCCCCTGAAATTCTTTCACACCTATTAGAACACAATTCGTTTTAACAACAGAAGACTATTTCTTGCATAGGTTAGTATTTCAAGCATTCTTTTAAAATAAATCGCTTGTGTGTCTAAATTAGTCGATTAAATCTTATACAAAAACCATTGCATTTTCTCTATTCCCTTGCATTAGACAGCCCTGCATTTTTACACCAGCGTAGTCATATGCATCAGACTGGAAGTGAGGCTGGCAGCTCTGCTCGCTGCCTGCAGCTGTCACTTACACTAGATCTATCTTCACAAATATTATTACAAGTGTGTTCATCTGAGGTGTCCTTATTCACAATAGCTGACCTTCATGGCTATGTCTGACATTTAAAAAGAAAAGTTCTGCTTTACAACCTTCAGTCTGCCTTCAGCTATAAATTACGTGTAGAGTATTAGTAATAATAATTGATTTTAGCAGTAAGTAATAGAGTTATAAACAGCTCCTACTATTTAATGAAAGAAATGCTTCATCTCTGATTTTATTTATTAGTATTCAAGAGCATTCCACAACCTCACCGAGATCAGTTATTGCTTAATTAAACTAGAAAAGATGGCCTGTCAATGACTCTTCGTTAAAAATAATATACATATATTAATTATTTTTTATATTTCTTTACAAATGTTCTTAAGTGTTGCTTATTTTTCTTTTCTGTTGTGAGCTTTTTTGAATACAGATGGTGCATGTGAATAGTTGTTTGCATTTTCCTCACACACTAATAAAATACAGGATTTTTACCTTACTGTGGTGCATCAGCTGCAAGTAAATATAATAAAATTAAGAGTTTTACCCTGTACTGGCCACACTAGAGCTCTTCTCAGTGTTCGCGAGTGAATCAATTGCAGAAACTGTCTAGCTGCATCTTTTTGCTTCTCACAACTGAACTCTACTGCGTTTTTTAAGAAACTCAGTTTACTAGCAAAGAAAAAAAGAGCACCTAGAGGTTCATAATGCATAAAAACTGATATTCACACGTGAGAAACTAAGGACTAAAAGACTTCACTAGCAAATGGCCTGATGAATGATGCAATTACTCCATCAATAATGGCAGGAAGGTTTCAAATAAACAATACCCAGTTAAAATCCAACTGGAAAATTACAGCAGCTGCTGATTTTATCTTGCCTTTTTTTGTCACAAAGTGGTGATAACTGGCAAATAAAACTTAATGTCACCTTATCGTGAGGCAAATAAAAATATACTGTACACTTACACAAAAGTCATGCTTGAGACGCTGTCCAGCATCTCTCACCACTAGCTGGCACCATAGCTTTAAAAATGTAGTGGTGTGTCTCGTTTATATCTTACTAATTAAGAAGCCAGCCACCTATTTTTTAACAGAAAACAATTATTCAAAGCAAGCAAGAAATATTTGGGGCTATAAACTGAGTGTCTGCAAGCAATATTCTCAATGATGACGGGTAAGATACATCCTGCAAAGGGAAATGGAAAATAGTTAACAGACTCAGGGGCTGTTTTTATTAGATGAAAATAAATGGTACTGTGCACAGATGGAGCATTCTGAAATTTTTGCTACTGGCTGGGAAACTGTAGAGGTCAATATCGTGGATTATGAAGAGGATGAACCCCAATAAACTGCCTCCCTTACTGGGCTTTTTATCCCAGATAAACTTCAGAGGCCACTTCAGGTTCATTCCCAAAGAAGCAGCTTTATTGCACCAGCTAATAAATTTCACAGAGCCTGTCTCCTTCACTGGCTTCCCTTTTCTCATTAGAGCCTACTGCTTTCATTGCCTGCTGGCTGGGTACAGATACCTTAACAGGCAGGAACTCGGCTTCCATGCTCTCACTGCAGTGGTTCTGACATGGCAAGAGACTTCACTGCCCTGTTCTGCTCTAATTCTTTCCTACTAGTTTCTACAGGCTGAACCCACGCATGCATCAGCACATGCACCCACACATCCAGACACACATGAGGTTCAAAGCAGGGGAGTTGCAAGCTAGTTATCTATGGCTCAGCCTCAGAAGAGACCAAATAAAGATTCAGGCAACCGCCTACAAATTTTATATTTATTTACAAGCTGGGAAGAAAAATCCATAAATGTTCTTTAAAATAAATCTCTGCAGCTGTCCAACCGAATTCACTCTGAAAACAGGGCCATACAGACTTCCGTATCGGTAATGGTAGTCACCTCAAGAGAACCCTGCCATTCCGGCCTTGGCACCATTAAACAGTATAGTTCATAAAGTTACACATATTCTTTTTTACAGTCTTCCATAGAACCGGAAAGAAGATAATGTACACTGAGCAACAGTACTATAAATGTTACAAATCCTGCAGTTGGTTCACTGAAATATCTAGCTGATAGCTCTCTCCCTATTGAAAAAAAAATAAATTAGTATCACGGAACAACATACACTGTCAGCTATGTAGGAAAAAAAGCATTCTAATTCTTACTCTAAAAAAGGTCACCTCCTGTATAATTTTATAGTGACATTTATGTCCTACCTAACAGAGAAATAGTGAACCTCATCTGCACCTTTACTATTATCCAGCATGGTTACCTTCTGCCATTCACATACCACAGAGTAGTCTTCAGCTTGCTTTAAGTACTGCCCTGCCATCCAGCTGGAGAGCAGAGCAAAAAGCAGCTCCCACCCACTCGTACCAGGCAGATGACACGTGCAGACTGCACTTAGGCTTCCAGGATAGCCACTGATGTCATCAAAGCGCTGTTCTTTAAAATGACACGAGTTCTGACTAACGGATTGATTTGGAAGACTATGCATGGAAGGACTTGGGCTAATGAACACAGTTATAATATCCATTCAAAGCGGTAGGGCACAAATTACCTTCCAAAAGAAAGAGAAAAATGAACAAAGAAAAGACTGGGAAGTAACAGAAGAAACCCACTTAGATCAAATTGTCTTGGTGTTTTACATCTCTTGAGTAGCTTCATATTTGCTAGTGAATTTTATTCTTCACTCATACAGGTATTTAGTGCTTTGTAAAGCCTTATTTCAATCCCATATTGGCCACTATGTGTACAAACATTTCTTTGTTAATTTTATCTTGGAACACAAAACAACATTTAAGAGAGCATATTTATTTCTCTTCTGCTTCAAGAAATGGCATCTATGGAATGCAGATTAGGAACACATTTGTTCTTTGTACACAGCAACATCTCTTTATTTTGTCTGGACTTCTTCGATTCCTGCTGCCAGCAGGTTATGCTTGCAAAGCTCATTCTGTAGCCAAAGGTTCTGAGTCTTTCATGTAACAAAAACTGTCAATAATCAACAAATTAGTTGTCCCTAGTGTTTCAACAAAGCCATGGGGGCTGACATCTTTTTGTCATATATGTTCCATAGGATAAACACGCTGCCAAGACCAAGTAATCATAAGGTTAAGAAGGTGGTGAGTTTGCCTTGTTCCAAAGTTATTTTGAGGTCATTTTAGAAGTTCTGCAAATACTCAACAGGGCAGCCCCTTGAGCTGAGTCAATTCCACAGAATTCAGGACTGATGGCAATCTGAGATGAAGGATCATAAATTGGAGAAAACCTAGTCTTAGTGAATGCAGCAAAGAAGCTTGTAACAGCTGAAGTATAATAAAAAAAGTGTTGGAGTTAATCCACTGCTATCTGTCTTTATTTTGCTAACCCACTCGAGTGGACACCATAGCATTGAGACTACATTAATCAAAATTTCGAATGACCTGCTTTTCATTGCAAACTGCAGTTATCTTTCTTTGCTGATTGGCCTTGACCTGTCAGCTGCTTTTGGTACTGCTGACCCTGGGGGTTCTTTTCAAGAGCCTGGAGTACCACGAAAGGTTGTCTGACTCTGTTCTTGCTTGGTTTAATTCATATTCTACTCAACATGCCCATTTTATTTCCAGTTGAAATTGCTCATTTAATTGCATTGTAAGTTTTATGGGGTATGCCCCAGGCTGCGTTCTTTATGCCAAGCTTCTCAGTATTTATATGTGGAATGGTGGAAAGAAAAAAAAAATCACTCGCTCACAAAGCTAGACTAGGCTTTACAATGCTAGTAATTTTCACTGCTTTAAATTGTGTACAAAGCTGTTTTGGGAATAAACCAAATGTATGTGTCACCATCTGAGGCTTATTTGACAAATGCATTGTTTGTAACTTAATACTCTCAAGACAGGTTCATCCTCTTTTTAGGAATTTAGCAACCCTTTCTTCAATGCTAGTATATATTAAGTCTAGTAAGAGACCTATATCACAACTTCATATGTAACCAGCCCTGAAGCTGGTTGGCAGAGAGACAAGTCCAAAGAGTTCAGACTCAAGAAACAAATATTCTTTCAGATAATACTACTGTAGCAACATCAAAAGTATTTAATGTCTTCCTTTGCAAAAGGGACTCATGTCTGATACACCCAATCCTGATTCTTCCCCAAGAAATACAGCAATGGTGTAGTATAGCATAAAGCTACCTTACGAGTGGTGTTTGCCAAAATATGCCCGATTTTAAATCTGAAACTGCTTAATATATTTAGTCAATCTAAGTATAAAGAGATGGTTTCAAATATTATGCCACACGTAAACCACCATCTTTATTAGTAAAAGACAAATTTTACTTTTACAATCAGCATTTAAGTTTGCCAGTCCACTTGGACACTGTCAGAATGAAGAGAAATGTTACATGATTTAGGAATATAATACCAAAAGAAACACACAAGGTAAACTTTAATATTTCTTCACACCTTGAACAAATATATTATTTCAGTAAATTGAACTAAATTTATGACTCTAAATGGTTTGGGTTTGGTTGGTTTCTTTTTCAATCGAACTGATAAATTAAAACTTGATCATAATTATAATGAAATTGAAAAAATTTAGACCTATCATTCATGAGTAATCTGGATCCTGGTCATCCAATCAGTTTTGTAAAGAATGACTCCTCCTTTACCAAGGATCAACTGCAGTAAAATGCTGCGTAAGGGTTAGAAATCTGTGTACAAGATGAAAGTCCCAGATTGAGACCTCAAAGCAAAATACTAAGGTGACATTGCAAGTAAAATGTATTTATTATAATCACTATTTATTCATATTTAATTAAATTTACTTTGTGCTATGTCAGCCATCTTATTCTAAAATAAAAAGTAGAGACCGAAGAAAAATACAAATTATAAAAATAAAAATATTAAATATTATTAACTTAAAATTTTTACAACGTATTTTTTAACATAGAGAATAACAGTAAAAATGGAAGATACAATCAAAAACTGAAAATGAAGGGAAGCTACAAAAAGAGCAAGGCTGCAGTTCACTCATGAGTGAAAACAAAGTAAAAAACAATGTCTATTGAAAGATCAGAAAACAATCATGGAAGAAAAACACCTCCAGGTTGGGGAAAATGCAGCTCAGAATTTGAATGTTGTGAGCTAGGACATATCACTAGCACAATGGATGGAAGCTTTGCTGTGAATCTTTTAGCCTATTACACAAATACATTTGATCAAACTCTACGTGGACTTAAGTGTTAATTCTGTTGTCGTGTGCTCTAATTTGGTACTAATTCCAGCCGAATTAGTAACAATTACCTTATCTATAAATACAACCACAGAACAGTCCAGAGTTTGAAATTCATCAAGCATCTACATGGAAAGAAAATAGGCTTAGTTGTTTCCGTAACCTCC
The DNA here is from genome assembly GCA_020746105.1 of Trogon surrucura. NCBI lineage: Eukaryota > Metazoa > Chordata > Aves > Trogoniformes > Trogonidae > Trogon > Trogon surrucura. Next base: position 57,485,037 of record CM036621.1, on the reverse strand, counting down.
CCATGTTAAGTTCATCAAACCCCTTCTTTCTTGTACCATTTGCCTCTGCCATATTTCATTTTAAGAACAACGAAAAACGTTTTTTAAAAATAAGGCTTTTTTTTCTGATTAACTAGGAGCTAATGACTTGTTTTTACCTTGCTATGCCCCACCTTGACATTTTTTTCCTGAACAAAGTCTGTCTGTTGAGCAGTAATTGCAGGGCAGTATTGCCAAAGTAATAAAACAAACTGCATTAATATTTTAACATTCAGCTTATCTACAATGGTAGGACATACATTACAAAAAAAGGGAAAACATACACACTTTTCACTTTTGATGAATGTCACAAATTACTGCTAACAACATGTGGCACCAGAATAGAAATGAGCCAACAGCTGCAGAGGCTTAAGTCATTTGCACGCTGCCTGTTGTCTGGTACCTCCTCTGCTGGAAGTGACATCCTCAGAAAATAGTAAAGAGATGGGGAATGTAGGCCTACAATTTTGCTGCTTCCATTCTTAATCCAACAAGTTAAATCATGGGATGTATGAAAACGCTCTCAATTACCATAGCAGAGTCATAAGCAATCTGCCACTAGTTTAAAAAAAAAAAAAAAAAAAAAAAAAGTATTCAAACCCAGAAATGTAAAAGCAACATTTTGCGAGATCATTATTAGAAACACACAGATTTTTTTTTTCCCCCCCAGGAAGTACCAATAAGCAATTATGCATTATTTGATTTTTTTCAAAATACTTGTAATTCTGCGTGTATCTATAACTCAGCTCCTTCCAGAACGGTTAAAGCACAGCTGGTTGTCCCAACAGAGATAGAACACTAGTCTACTGCTCTTCCCAAACCGTCCTGCCTCGACTGTGACCTTGCAAAGACTGAACTGTAATTTAGAAGTAGCAAGGTGAAAGTCCTCCAGTGTTACGTAGCAAATCTCCTGCACAGCCTTCAGCAGAAACAGGAGTGCTCACGGAGCTCTAAGAAGAGCAGCAGTGTCCATGAGAGTCTCAGGAAGATCTGAGACAGTTTTGGTGAGGTCTGAGGAGACTTTCTGCTCTCCTGTTCATACAGTGGTAAATAACGTGGGTTCTGGCATACTGATACCAGTTATGCAAGGCAGGCAACAAAGGAACACGGCCCCTGCTCTAAGGGACTGAAGGTTTGTGGGATAGTTACCAACTAAAACGAATAAATAAACTAAAATATTATCTAACAGCATGTAGTAGGGACATGCACATTCCAAAAGAAACTGTATATAGTATCATAATATTCCTTTCTCCTCATTACCCTTCAGAGAGAAGTAATTCAGCGAGAGCTGTTTTGGTCCAGCAGTTAGCTTATATTAGAGTAAAGCAGCTTGCTGCTGCAGACATACAGGAGTCATGCTAGAATGCACTCAGGTTTATGTTCTATTCTTACTGGAATACCACTAAAGTAAAACCCTAATAATGGGGTGAAACATGTGCTGACATTTTTCAGTTTGTATACTGCCAATTCCCTCAGCATCCTAAGATCAAGATGCAGATAAAAAACTTGGAAACACACATACTTGTATTTTAGTGTAAATGGGATCTCGAATACAGATTTCATACCAAAAAAAAAAAAAAGGGTTCAAAAGGTGGACTGTAGGCAGATTTTAAAACAAATATTGACACATTTAATCCACATATGAAAACAGGAAAACAGGAAAATCTGCCTGTTGTCACTGAAGTGAACAAAACAGAAAAAGGATGAGCTTTAGGCTGGTGGCTGATGTTTCAGCAGTGCTGCAGTCATGTATAATTTAATACTCCATGACTGGCTAATAATACCCTTCCCTGTGTTTCTATCACACGTTTTGCAATACTGGTCAAGATTTGTGGTTTCTAGCAGTCAGCTTGGAATATTGCCTCGCTGCTCCAGGCCTGACACAGTAGTCCTAGTTTTCTACTGCGATGTGCTATATAATTGCATCAGTCTCCTTCCCAAAACTCTTGGAAGAGTGTTATGCTGAAAAAATAGGCAAGACAGGGACTTTGTTTGGGCACAGGACTTCAGAGCAGAATAGAATATAACTAATTCAGTTAATCCCATAGAAAACTTTAGGAGACAGAAGGAATAAAAGGAACAGGTGTACTGGAGGGTTAGCACATGTGCGGATGAGAGCATGAAAAGCAGTTAATTCTTGCTTAGATAAAATGGTAACTTTAAGTTACAGAAATAGCCAGCTTCACGTCTTCTGTATTTACGGGTCACAAGCACCGTTCTTGATTTTAAAAGGAAATACTGTATGCTGATAGACACAAAAATGTAAGAAACTAGTTTTATCCTTTTAAATTCTGTGGTAGTATTCAAAATGGTACAGCCCTCTTGGCTGACTAAATTTAGAAGAAACTCCAAAGTCACAGAGTTGCAGGTGATATTCCTTCAAGCTGGCCTCACCGAAGTGAAGAAAACAGACCCATTTATCTCCAAGTTTTGAGTAACAAGTCTCTGAAATGGCACCCAGAAAGAACAGGAAAATGGGTAATATCTGCAAATTATTTAAGTCTTCTTAGACTGTAGGCCTCATCCTCAGCCAGCATCCAACATAAAGTGCAAGGAATGTATATGACATGAATCTGATTTTGTAACGCCAAAGCCTTTATCCAGATTTTTTGCACATTTTGAGGACATTGTTAGACAGTTTATTAAATCCCTTAAATACCACAAGACCAAACTATGTTTTAAATATATCTGGTACAAGATATTGCAACCAAGTCCTCTGACATCTGGATAATGTAGATTGCTAAAATACACATTACATGCAGATGACACAACTACAACAGTGTTACGGTTGCAAACATTAAGTTTTTATACCATATTTCATCAAGAGTGATAGGTTTCAGGGGAAATTCCACAAAAAAGATACATCTGTCTTTGTTCCAAAATCAAAACAGCAACATTTTAAATCTGAATTGTTCCATTTACACAACGTAATTTGTTTGAAAGATTAATACATCAGAGTTCTCTTGCATAGTGATACGCTTATAATACCACCCTCTTATTAACACAGAGAAAATTATTAATAATACAGCATATTAATTCAAACCATGTGTGTCCTGAAGGTGGAAATGTCATCAGATTCGGTACTGCCACAAGTATTTCCACTACTCAGCATTTTCCAATTGTGTTTATTGCACACGACCTACAATACTTGGTAAACAAACCTGTGCAGCCATTTCCTTGGCAAATATTCTAGCATTACAGGGCTTTTTTTTTTTAAACTCATAACACAATTTTCCATGGAATACATCAGTTCATACACTTGAGATCTCTGAACATACAAATGACTAATTACCAGCTGCAGTTTCCTCACCTTTGGCTATATTCTCTCAGTAGTTTCAATATATTTCTCTTAATTAAGTGATTTAATCAGCCACAATGAGTAGATTGGTTCGTGACATTCTCTAGAGCTTTATTCTATTTGTCCAGCATCTCCATCGAACTCCTGGTATTGGACAATACAATCTTTTTAAATGTAGTGAGAAAGAATTATAAGACACTTTGCAGCAAACTATTACAGTGCTTATGATATTGATTTAAGTAATATTTTAAGGCATAATATTTTGTATTTATTCTAACCAAATACAAAATTTTAGTGCTGGGAAAGAAAAAAGAAAACTTTATGAAGACTTGATGTGGTTTTTTTAGAACAGAGACATCTTAATGTTGCAAATGCAAGCATTAGCACATGTGGTATTACCCTCTGGAATTTAAATTTGTTTTGGCAGCTTCTGAAAGACATAACCTTACACGTTTCATGCTATGTATAAAAAACTGTACATATGTCCTTGCATGGCAGTAACCTAAAAATCTCACGTACGTGTTACAAAATGAATAAAATGTTTCTCAACAGCAACAGACCAGAAAATAATTATGTAAAAAATCAATGCAATATATTTTTAAATATCTGACTTGCCAGAGAGACATAACACTTAAAAGCGGAGTATATTTTACAAACACATTGAAACATAGCATGCAATCAAAGAGCATGGTCCTAGCAGCTTAAGCACAGCTGGAAGAATAAGTACAGGAAAGGAATCGCCTATATAGCTGTGTTTTTAAAAAAATCCTGCCTGTGATAGTTGTTGGCAAAGTAGTTGTTAGGGTAGCTACAGTGTACACCAGATAAGCAGCTAAAATCATATTTGATATATATCACAGTCTGAAGAATGTGTGCAAAATTCAATTCAGAAAAACAAGTGAGAGGTTTTCATGTTTAGCAGTCAGAGAAGGCGTTCTGAGCCGCACAAACCCAGTGCCAGATGTAAGGCTTGCCATTGGCTGAACACAGCCCATGTGTTTGAGCCGTGCGGATATGAAAACTCCTCCCAGAGCCAGATCTGCATTGCAGTCAAGGAAAGAAGATTTATTTCCGCTGCCCTGCTCTCTTGCACAGATACGTAGGCAAGCAGGAAATCCACCTGCAGTTCCTCGCCTTCATAAAGTGTACCAAATAATACTTACTATTCAGCTGGTTGTGCAATTACTGCTAGTTTTCCATATCTTAGTAACAAAGAATGAACACTAAGACCAAATACAATCATATACTACTTTTTAGAATTTTGATTTCAAGAACAGAGATATTACCTGCTACACCCTCCATTTTTCTTCTTTCTTCTACATCTCAAGTTCTTCTTTCTGTGTAGACAACATGAATTTAAAATTATTCCAGAAATCTTGTCTTTTCCCCGAGCTGTGATGATTGTATTACAAAAATTTTACAACAGCTAATTCCTCATACACTCGCATCTCAAACACAACACAATAAATTTCATTTTACCTGGAGTTTTCAAATGTAAGTAGTGATCATATTCTTTTTCCCCTAACAATACATATACTCCTTTCTACTTGATCTACATTTAAAGAAAAAGTATGTTTGCTAACAAAAACATGTTACTTTTAAGAAAGCCCTAAATCTGCTGTAGAGCTTTGTATAAATCAAGCAGCATAGAATGTTAGGTATACAATACTTCATCTCAAGTCAGCTCCTTAAATATGACTGTTGACACTTTAACATGACAGCTTTATACTTTGTCTAGGGCATAATTTTGCTAGTAAGAGAATTCCTCCTATCCTAAGATCTAGACAATAAATGTGAAATTCTCATGCACAACGTTTCAGAGCCAACTATGTTATGACGGCATCTCGGCATGCTACCTTTTCTTCACTGCTAGAGGTTTTATTGTTTGGTCAGTCATAGTATCATTCCCATTGCACGTCTTCCTTAAATTTTTCTCAAAAGAGTTCAAGAAAGTAATATTTTAAGAAGAAAATTCAGATAAAACATAGAGAGAGCAGGTTATGGAATAAAATAGAGTCTAATATATTCAGTTTTAATTAGCATCCAAAGAAGAGCAGAACAAATGGGAAATTTTTTAGGAACCTATTCATTTTTATAGCAATCCAAAATGCAGGATTGTTTTCCACATAACATATATGTTACAAATATAAAATATTTTAAAGAATAAACATTTTATATAGAGATACAATTTGCAGAAAGCATTAATCCCACATCCCTGAATGAAACCAAAATATTCAAAGGGAAAGCAGTCTAAAAGTAGTTTTGATTGAACTAGTTGCTAATTGTTTGGTCTCTCTCATTTCCTGGATCCCAGGTCTGAGATGTAGCTCCTGAGGAATATAAGTCATGGAAAATTGATCTAGGGTCTCTGACAGATGGAGTCTAATGGACATGGTTGCTAGAGTTTGGTGTTTCTTTCCTAAATGTTTGCTGGAGAATATTAAACCTGTACTAGGCTGGTGGACAATTATGTATTGTCTTGCTTCCAACTAGCTCATAGACTGACATTACTTCAAACTATTAAAGTAAATACAGGAGACTGTAAATTGAAGCAGCGCACAGATCCACGTACATTCACTGACTTCCACAGGAAAAAAAAGGCACACAGAAAAGCGAAATACTATCTCAAACCACTGCAGCTAAGTGCTCCAGAGACTGACAGAGTTCAGGGGCACAAGCCACTTGAATTGGCACAATCTGACGTGGAAAGGGTCTTTAGGATTTGTTGGTTCTGGAATGTGTGTGTGTATACAAATGTATGTATGTATACATATGTGTGTATATAAATATATATATAAAAATATATATATAAAGAAGTATTATTTACATTTTCTGAAATAAAGCAAATACTGTAGCATAACCATACTACTAAACCTGATATCAAGAATCAGAATTTTAGTTCTATGTATATTTTAATTAATGAAGTAAAAGCTTTTCACGCACCCTGCACTGCGTACAAGAATTGCCAAAATGTTACCAGATTTTACATAAATATATTATCCTTTGTTCAGCAAAGCTCAGCAATTTAAATCAAATTCAGAGACAAAAATAATTGTTTCTAAATGAAGTAGCACAAGCTGCAGCTGCCTGCAGAGTAGTCGACTGTCTGCAGTAACACTTGCCTATGTTTAAATATACTATATTTTTACAAACCAGAAAAAAGAACTGAATGTTAAACAATCTTTTGTCCTGAAGCTCACACAAGTGTTTTACCATACAGCACTCAAGCCTTCTTATCAAAACTGTAGTTTGTGTCCTTTTCAAATATGAAACCTAAATATATTCAAACCAACTATATTTGCAAAACTATGACCACGATACCAGCATCTAATTAATGAGTCCACTTGTTTCTGTGGTCTAAGAGGCTTACAGAAAATGTATTTGGTTCAGTGGATTGGCTCCATCAACATTATTATACTCCAGATCAGAATTCAAGATCAATTTTCATACACACATTTTAATCCCTGTGCAACACTAGAAAAAACACTTTGGACAATTTCACCATCGATATTTACTTATCCAAAGATTCACTTCACAAACAAATGCCATGTAAGAATCAAGCAATGAAAACCTTCAGCCAATCCACAACAAAAAAAGAGGACAATGAAGAGAAACTGACATTTCAGCCACAGAAATACATGAAAGAGCCTTTCCCACTTTTTTTTTTTTTTGAACCAGGTACAAACTACTGTTCTCTCAGCTTACAGAGAGGGGAGTACATGTTTGCAAACACTGCGAGGGAAAAAGGAAAAGCCTGCTAGCCATCTGCATAGATCACCAATACTGCATCTGCTACATAATATGAAACTTCATCTGACCATGAAACTGCATCGGCCAAAATAAGAGTTTTTTCACTTAAGGAAATGGATGATCCAAAATGGGAAGCAATATTCTACTAGAAAACAACAAACCTGAAAACACTTTACTAGCAGAAAATTGTTTGCCTGAAATCAAAATTGCAATTTTCCATCAAAGACCTCAATCTTGTGACTAATTTTCATTAGCAACTGAGCATCTTTGTAAAATGTGCATCTCCCTCATTTACTGGTTTGTCTTTTATGTCAGTTCAGTAAGCACAGTCTTATAAAATTATTACATTCTGTACAATTGATTCCACACAGAGGAGGACAATCATGAACTGAAACTATAGAATTCAAATGGGATCTGCCCATGGCTGTGCAACCAAATGAGGCTGCGAGAGAACCAGCCTCCATGAGGGATACTTAACTGTGAAATGAATGATAATCAAACTAATAAAGGCAGGATATTCCTCAATTTGGTGAGGCAGCTCCTGTGTAAACTAGAAAAACCCCTGAAACCAAGAGACCTGTTTAGCCAGTACTGTTGTCTGCCTCACAGTATTCTCACCCTGTGGGTAACAGGGGAAAGAGAACAAGCAACACACACAACACACGTATGAAGAATTTTATTTGAAATAAAAAGTTAAATTGTGTAGTTTACTTAGTTGTGAGAATGATGAGAAATTGTTGGGTTTGGCCTCAAAGTGTGACCGGAGGCTGCTGAGATTTGTAGTGAGTTTTACTTTTTAGGAAGTCACCTACCTTGCCAGACACACCAAATCTAAAAAAATTCTTTCCAGTTCTGTACACAATAGTAGTGAGAACAGTTCTAAACCTATTGAGGATTTCTCTACATATTAGGAAAATTCTCTTTAGTCAGAGAAATCAAACAATTGACAATTTTACATAAATGAAAGATGCCAATCTGAAACTCAAAGATTTTCCTTTTTTTTTTTTTTCCCCTGCAGTAACTGTAAGGTAAAGTTCTAAAGAAATTGAATTAGTAGCCAATACTAAACTTTCAATTATTCATAAACCTTTTAGGCATTTCATATGGGATGGGGTATTCACCTACAAGCCTTTCAGTCAAACCGCCATCAAATAGTTTACTCCTTTATATAGCATAAAGATATTTTTTAAAGGGTTGAGCACCAACACCTCCTGCCTAGCTTAGGTCATCATACTGAAATAGCTACTGCTACTGCAAAAGGATAGAGATAACCAAGACTGAAGAATCCTTCATGGTAAGTTTTTACAACGCTGTCTTTTTCTGATGTGATTTTCCAGGTAAAATTTGTTATTTATGTGCTTAACTATGCTTTATCCTATACAGAAGACTCTTTTTTTAGACCCTCTGTGCTAGTTCATGACAAACGCCCTTAGGAAGATACAGGCAATACCTCTGTTTATGAAGATACTGACGAGTTTATAAAACTTACTGCTTGGATTTGTTTTGGTATTCAACCAGAAATATACTAACCTACCCTCAACTTCAACGGGTGAGTATTAAACAGACTCTGGAGTTCACATCTTTTCGTTGCCTCTTTGCGGCGTCTCCAGGACAAAAACAATACACGGAGACAAGTAACTTCTTTTAGAAGGTCCGGGCGCCTCAGGCATAACCCGATAGTGCCGCAGAAGTAAATCTCGCATCCTTTCCTCTCCCTTCCTTCACAGTGCTTTGACCTGCTCGGTTAGCAATCTCCCTCAAGGCCGGTGTTTGAACGTCTCCCTGTGACACAGCAGCCCCCGCTGCCGCAGACTGACGACGACACCGTCCCACAGCGCTCTCGCGGCGCCGGGGACGCGGGGCCCCAGCAGGCAGGAGGCGGGGGCGGGCTGCCGCGGCGGGGGGAGGCCTCAAGGCGGGCGGCAGTTACGTGGGGAGGAGAGGCGGTGCCCGCCCGCGCGCGCCAGTCACGCCTGCGCGCGGCACCCCCACAGCGGGCGGCGGTGAGTGCGTTAGGCCGGCTGCCGGCGCGGGACCGACGAGGGCGGGAAGGCGCTTCGGCCGAACGCTGGCACGGTTATATCTTCTCTTCTCTCGCTTCTCCTACCCCTTTCCCCGCCTGCTTTCCCTCGCCCGCGTTCTTTTCCACCTCTGCGGCCTCCCCTCGCTGGGGCGGGAAGGGGCCGTTCCGCCGAGCGCGGCCCCGGGGCTCGCGGCGGGGCGCGGCGCGCGGTGGGGCAAGAGAGGGGCGGTGGGCGCCGAGAAGAAAGCTGTAACGGCCGCAGCGCGCGCCCGCCCGCCATGCTCCCCGTCTCCCTCGCGGCCCTGCCGCGCGGTGCCCGCAGCCCGCCTTCCCGCCACGTGATCCCCCCCCCCTCCCCGTCCCCGGCTCCATATTGGTAGCGAAGCAGGCGAGGCTGGTCACAAAATGGAGGTAACTGCCCGACGCGCGGAGGGAGCGGGGCTCGTCAGGCGAGGCTGAGGCGAGGGTGGAAAGGGAGGTAAAGCGGCCTCAATCCTCCCCCTTCCCGCCCCCCCCCCCCGTGGAGGTAGAGCTGCTTTAACTCGCCGCCAGAGCCCCCGGCGGGAAGAGGGAGCGCTGGGCGCGGCGGGATGAGGGTGAAGGGGGTGGGTTTGTCGGGGGGAACACGGACACGCATTAATGGTGCCCTTGGCGGTTCCCGCCGCCCCCTCCTTGTGGCGGTTCTGCCGCGGTGCGGACCCGTTTTCCCCTGCGACATGGCGCATTAGCCCGCAATGGCGGCCGCTGCAGGAAGGGGGAGGCGGCGAGAGAGGCCGCGCTTCCCCCCGCGGCCGCCATTTCGCTGCGCGCCAGGGCGTGGGTGGGAGAAGAAGGCCTGGCCTCGGGTGGCGGGAGGGCGGTGGGCAGCGGAGTCGGCCTCGGGTGTCCTGGGGGGCGCCGAAACGCTGAGGCGCGGCTTCGGGTGAGAGCGAGGAGAAGCGAGCCCCGTACAGGCGTGTGTCATTGTTCTGTCCGCCCCGCGCGGCCCACCATGTTAGCCACCCGCGGCAGTGCGCTGCGGCTGCTCCTCTCCCGCTCGTTTGCCTGGGAACCGACTTTTAAAAGGTCGTTCAGTGCAGTGTGCTTGTCGCTGAGGGATGCTGCTACACGTCGCAGCACCTCCCTAATATCCCTGACCCCCTTTCCGAAGGGACTTGGCACGGAGTTCGCTTCTGCGGCCCCGGCAGGGGTGAAAGCCCAGGGCAAAGCTCTTCCCTGCTCCCTTTTTCCACTGCCCCAACCATACGTGCACCAGAGCTACGACATCTGGTGGCATCCTGCCATCATTCTAGTGGGCACCATGAGGAAGCAGTCCTGCACGGTCCTTGGTTCTAATTTTTCTGAACTTGAATGAAGTTAAGATCAAGTGCAGAATAGGGCGATTATCTACACCTCATTTGGAGGGAAGTACTATCGTGGTGTCCCCCTTGCTTTGCTTTCCTCAAAACAGAAGGGATTTTTGCTTATGTAAAGCGTGGCAAGCAAAAATGATGTGGGTTTTTTTTGTGGGTTAGGGTTTTTTTTTGTTTGGTTGGTTTTATCTTGAAACCCTTCATTGCAAGCTGAAACCTTATAAAATTGAGAACATAGAAAGCAACAGGTCACTCTAGTTTCTGTTCCTACATTAAAAACAGGGAAGAGACTGGATCCCGTAGTAAAATGGCTTAAAATAACTTCCATGTAGGCAATTATTGTAGCTACTTCAAGATTGTTGAGTAGTTTGACAACTGGCAGGGATGGTGAGTTCAAAGCATTTGAACATGCTTCAGTAACGCTTGGAAACCCATCACATAAATTATTAAGCTAATATATTCTTGTTTTCTTCACAGCAGGCGTAGCTGTTGGCGTTAGGAGTAAACTACCAACGCAGAGATGAAAATGTATTTTTTTTGCTGCTTTAACTCTTAGGTTTGGCACAATATAACATTATGTCCAACTTTAGCTATTCACAAAAAAAGTACCGTATTAGCTCCATAGTATTCTCTGAATGGACAGGTGAACCTCCATCTTGGGAATGGCTGTTTCACCTCTGTTGCTTCTTGTCTGTGTAAGAGATACAGTAGCATTGTCAATTCCTTGAGTAATAAGGCATCTCCTAGTGAGTGTCTTCTCATTAAAACCCACAGGCTTGTTCTTGAAAGTACCTTGAGTTTTGTAGTTAAATTGCAGTATACAGCTGTTCCGATGCTAGTTTAACTCAGCTGATAAAAATATTATGAATATTTTTTGGAGTTGAATAGAATGTTTTGTTGCTAGCAAGTTTAAAAACAAAACGAAGAAAACCAAAACAGCTAATACTGACAGCTTTTTTTAACAGCTTTCTACGAGGCAAGGTAGGAGTAGGCCTGAATAGGGCTGTGCTCCACTCCAGCGGGCAGCGTGCGTTAGTGAGGCCTTCAGAGGCCATCGTGGCAGAGACCGTACCTGAGCTTTAGGTTGTCTATTGTGGAGCCTCACTGGGGAAAGCAGCAGGTGACAAAATCAGAAAAGGATTGCATAATTTTCATTATTTAAAAAAATAATTTGTATAGGCTTATCCCTGTCCTCCTTAAGAATGCCCAAAGTTACATTTTGCCATACAGCTACTTCTTCAAAAGCCCTTGAATTGTTAATGTTCTGTTTCATACCTCCCCTGTATGACGTAAGGAGTTGGAACAGCTTGGTTGAAGCAGTACACTAAGACCTCCCAAGTAAGACTGATTTAACATTGTATAGGGAGGAACAAAAGATAATATAAACACTTTGTTGTCACTTCATAAAAACTTTAAAATTCTTAATCCATTAAATCATAGTACTCATTATTTCACAGTTGAGTTTAACTTGAAACGGGATTTTGACACGGAATTGTATTAATAATTTCCACTCTGAATAACAGTACATACTGGTCATTAGTAGAGACCTGTCTGCCTTGCCTTATGCAGTATTTGCAGGACTAAATATTTTTCTAAAATCCCACAAAAATACATCTAAACTTGTAAATGCCAGTGATTTTAATGCAGCACAAGTATAGTTGTACAGAAGCATGTTCTTTAGTTGACAGTATTTTGGCTACTATAAGTTTCAAGAAACATCCAAAGTAGTGATGAATTGTAGCCAGAGATACTAATAAGGCAATTAACTTAAGGATATCAGAAAACTTGAAATAAAGACTAAAGGGATCATGATTTTTTTGTTGTTGTTGTTTGAACGTTTAGGTGGGGATTAATTCACGGAGCTTATCTTGTGAAATACTGTGATGATTGATTTTTGTAATGATATGCACATAACATATTAGGGAAAGTTGGGCATGTAAGTAGTACACGATAGTAGTCAAATATGCCACTTGGAAGCAAAAGTAATTCAGGTTACTAGTGCTACAGATTGCTGGGGATCAGCTGTTAAAGTTTCTGATATTGCAAGTATAGAATCCATAATAAAGGATTCTTGCACTGCTGTTAGTGGAAAATACTTTTCAGTACAAAAAAACATTTAATGCATCCCCTGGTGTTCCAGTTCCATGCTGCTGGGTCGCTGATGACAGGAGGTTACTCTTAAGACAATTCCAGCAAGAGGTATTTGCAAAATGTTAAATATTTGGGGGTTTTAAATAGAATTTTATTTGTATAGGGGATTTGGGCATCGAAGGTGGGATTTGCTTGCCCTGTTTCAATTGTATATACATGATAGTTAAGGAAGGCAGTAAGGTTGTTTTCTACAGATTTTAGCCTTGGTTTGTACCTCGTTATTCCAGCAGTTTTAAAAAGAGCTTCACTAGGAACAGGCTGAGGATTTTTACACTGCCCTTTTAGACGCCTTTTTTTTTTTTCCCTACTTTCATCCGTCTCCCGACTCCTCCTGTAAAGCCAGGCCCATGCGCTGCGGGCAGAGGCCACGCTTCCCAGGGCTGGGGGCAGGGACTGACTTACCGACCTGTTTTCTAGGTTTCCTAGATCTCAGAGAAAGGCTGCGATAGAGAACCCTCCCAAAATGGCTGCTATTAAGGAAGAGAGAGACGTGGAGGACTACAAGAGGAAAGGAAGACGATCCTCACAGGTGAGAGGATTGCTTGCTTTTTTATTTAAGAAGGTAGCTTTAAGGGGAAAAGATCAGGAAAAAAACCCAACCATTTCTGTCTGATGTATTAATTCATAATTTATTTTTTCTTTCTACCTTCTTCATCCCCATATTAGTGGAGTAACTTTAAACTGCAGTGTATTACTTGACGGTTTTAAGGGGTGGGATGTTAAGCATAGTGGGTAAATTTTGCTGTTCTAGTTTTCTGTTATAACAAAACTAATTAAATGTATATTTGTGATTAAAGCAAGATGTAATTATTTTTTTCTTAAGAAATTTATGCATCCTCAGAGTATCAGCAGGAACTTGATTCCTTATCTTCAAAATCCTGTTTTTAGTGGGAATGAAGACAGGTCCTTTTTTCTTTCTTTTTTTTTTCTTTTTTTTAATAAAGAATGGTTGCCTGATAGTCACTGCAAATGAAAGCAAGGCTGTACTAAGTAAAAATAACTGTTTTCTTTTGCTTCTAGCAGAAATACCGTAGACTGAATAAGGTGCGTAGTATAGAGGAGATGTTGGGGCTGTTCTGGGAGGATGGGAGCTAGTTATTTTGGGGCAGGGTGTGGAAATGGGAGGTGGGGGGGGAAAGTCTTGTTACCCTTCAGAAAACAAACTCAATATTAAGATCAGCAAAGGGTATTAAATATGCTCATGTAGCTTATAACTGAGACATTTACCGATCGTTTATTTCGATTTGTTTCCTTCCTAACATTACTTTTCCAGGGTGCCTGAATATTTTATTCGTTTCAAACCAACTTTTTCAGGAATGATAACCCTACCACAATGTGGGAGAGCCTGTACGCTTGAATTAAGAGCAAACCTTGTCCCAGTTGCATGTGGTTATTTAGTATTGAAGCGTGGGTGTAAAGTCCTCCTGGAGGGAATGTCACAAGTGTCTCTCTGCTCGGACTTTGGATAGAATGTAACTAGGGTCGCTCAGCCACCTGCTAGATCAGTGCTTGCAGTTCACGGAAGTATCTTGCCCTGGAACGTACTTAAAAGCTATTAAGTTTCTAGAGAAAATGTTTCGCAGAGAAGGGCTGTGTGTCGGCTGCCGGGCTGCGAGGGCAGCCTGCCGTGGGGCTGCCGGGGCACGGAGCAGCCTCTTGCCGCAGGTGAGCGCAGGCGCCGTGCGGGGCGGTGTGCGGGCACTCGCTGGTGTTCCTGGAAGAGCGGGAGGGCTCCGCCTGCCAAGAGTCGACTCTGGGCGGACGTGCTGCGTCACCACACGGCTCTGTTCGAAACCCCGGCCGCACGGGAGTTCAGTGTAGGGCAGGCTCGAATAAAGGCAGCAGCAGCAGCAGCGATGTCCAAACGCCAGGCACTTGTGCAGATGAGGGTTTCTGCGGGGATCCCGGGAGTTGCTCGTTGCCTTCTTTCCTTCCGAGGGAGGCGCGGTCAGACTGGGCCGCCTGCTTGGGCTTTAGGTAGGACACGGCACCGAGTAGTTGGATTTTGGTCACCGGAGGCGGGGAGCGGCAGGAGCCGGGCGCTCCCTGCGCGCCTCCCGGGCCGCTCCTCCCCCCCCCCCCGCCGCCGCGCGGGCCCGACGGCCCCTCCCATGGCGCCACTGCGGGGCTGGGACCGGGCTGGCGGCCGCGGCCCCGCCCCTGCGGCTCCATATTGAGGCTGGAGCAGACGGAGCGCTCACAAAATGGAGGCGGCCGGCGCTGCGTAGAGCTTTGGTGTCGGGGAGGAAGTCGCTAGTCAAGGCTGAAAGAGAGTTTCCCGCCTTCCCAGGGGCTGTTAACGCGGTTGGGAAGTCCCCTAAACTGCTCGGGGGCAGAAAATAAGCTTCTTGCCAGCAGGCCGGCTGCAGGCGGGCTGGATGTTCTTGCTGCTCCGCGCCCGCAGCTGAAGGAGCGCTGCAGAGTGACGTGCTGGCCGCAGTGTCGGCTGAGTGGGAGGGAGCCTGCTGATCTTGTTGAAGCGGTGTGGTAGTTGCACTAGGGAGGAAGGGAGAGATGTGTTGTGTAAGGTTTGCTGCCCAGGAGGAACTGCTGCTGTAACTAGCTTGCAGCAAAAGGACTGAGAAACAATATATAGTATGGTAGAGGACAGCACTCTCAAAATCCTAGAGAAGCTTAACCTCAGTGAGAACAAAACGCCTGAAAAAGCACCTACTTCCCTAAGAAAATGTTGCCTTTTTATTTCTGTGGAGAGTTCCTGTAGCACAGGTGTGTTCTGAGGCTAATTTCTCTCCTATAGAAGAGAGAAGCTTTAACAGCAAGTGGTTTTCTTCCTTTATGAAAATGGCAGTTCATGTGTACAAAACAAAAAGAAGTAGAAAAGGACTTCACTTTGCCTTTAGGGAGTGACCTGAAGAGTTCTGTGATCATTCTTTTCTGGTAAAAACAGCCTGAGTTGCTGACTGAAAACCCTGTAGACTTGAGGGGTGTCAGAGAACTTCAGAAAGTCTGTCCAGTTTTTCCTTATGTAGGATTTTGGCTTTGGAGGAGTCTGAACTCTACAGTTTCGTATAATAGATTTCCTTTAGTATGTGTAGAAGAGTTTGAAACACTCAGTGTTCCCAACTTTAACATAATCCAGATAAAAATTAAGTAGTGTCACTAAATTAAAAACTAGGCAATTAACAACAGAAAGAGTGTTTCACTTAACCTAAAGCACTTCCTATGTACAGTAGATGTGTTACCTTGTAAGATTGTAATTCTATCTCTAGTTAGGTTTTTTTTATTACGCTTCTGTAGTCTAGACCACTTGGAGGACCGTAGAAAAGAAGCTTTACTTTGATAGTAGGTGGTCCTGCAACTACAATTATTTATATAACGTTCCTCTAATAACTGTTACTGAAGTGCCTTATAAGAGAAACTTCAAGTGCCTTACATAGAAGTTGTTAATGAGAATGCTGGAGCTCTTTCTTGCCAAGCTGAGCAGGTGTAAGGACAGGTTCTTCTGATCTTGGACATTGTTTCCTCTAGTACCACCTGAACATTATAAACCAATGGTTTCCTAAAAGCCGTATGTAATTCAGAAACTATCTTTTGCTGTATATTGCTTTCCAATATTCATTGCTCCTTAGGATGGTTGTGTTGCACTCAAAGGGATGTATGCTTTTCTGACCAACCCTAGCACCACCCCCCCATTTATTTAACTGGTGGCAGAGGGTAAGGCGCTTTGCTTTAAGGTCAGAAACAAGACATGTGCATGTAGAAGGCTGTGGCTGGTTTTATGTAGTTCACCTCACAGGTAAATGCTACATCTAGTCTAGATTAACACACTGCAGCAGAAACAGTGAAGCCTGTTACACATTCGTGTTCTACAACTGAAGTCTTGTGAAGTGTTTTAAATGCACAAAAATACCAGCTCGTTAAATAAGGTTTTAGTCTAGTTGGGTTTTTTTTAAAGACTTCTCTGTCTTGGGAATGGGAGAAGGCTGTAAAGTGATTTTTCATAAACTCCAATGAATTATACAGGGATATTACCTGTCTAACTAAAAACCCCACACAATGCTGAAAAGAGGAGAAACACACACTTATAAGCCCACTTTAAACGTGCTATAGAAAACTGGGCTCTGAAAATTAGCACATTTTAAAATGTGACTGGTCATATATAAGTGATGCTGGTAAGAGCTTCAGTTAAACTTGTTTGGTTTACAGCGCTTGTGAACGTACCAGTCTTATTCCAGTAGTTGTATCCACTACTGGTCATTATCCACTACTGGTCATTTGGGAGGTTTTTCCCATAATAGTGGAAACTACATCTGCACTTCTGCTTTCTTGCTTGCATGCAGTCACCTTACAAAATCACCCAAGTACAAAATTTACAATTTTAAGCAATTAAAAATATATAAATGTCTTGAGAAAGCGTAAAAATAACCTTTCAAAATGGATGTCCTAAAAGACTAGACACAGCATTTAGACAGTAACCTTTTTTCTTGTACACTGCATTATTAAAATTTTTAGTTCCTCGTGATTAAGCTTCGTAAAGCATTAGAACTTCCCTTTATCTTGCAGTGCTTCATTGCTAATCCCTACAGAGCAATATGCAATTCAAACATAAGATAGACATAAAACAAATGCAATGCCAAGGAGCTGGGGAGCAACCAAAGTATTTAGTACCTTTGTACTGCTCTTTGCATTTGAGCATTCTTCAGTTGTTAGTCAGGTTTTTAATTAAAATCACACCTAATTAAGTGTTTATTATGCTGCTGTCTAAAAGTATTAGAAAGTCATTGTTCTTATGTAACTGTATTGCACCTATTTGTAGTTACCATATGCACAGATAATTTTTAGTAATTTGTGAAATTTTAACTCTCTGGTTCGTATTCAAAATACGTTTTCGATTTTTGATTTTGTAGGGCCATGAGCCAAAGGAGCCAGAGCAGTTGAGAAAGCTGTTCATTGGAGGCCTGAGCTTTGAAACAACAGATGATAGTTTGAGAGAGCACTTTGAAAAATGGGGCACGCTCACGGACTGTGTGGTAAAGTGTCAAATACGAGTTTGTGGTTTTGAAAGGGTAGAGGTACGAAATCTGGTATGGAAATAGCAGAGCCCCTGTGTTTTTGCAGGTGATGAGAGACCCGCAAACAAAACGTTCCAGAGGTTTCGGCTTTGTGACTTATTCTTGCGTGGAGGAGGTGGATGCTGCTATGAGCGCTCGACCGCATAAGGTTGATGGACGCGTGGTTGAACCAAAGAGAGCAGTTTCGAGGGAGGTAAGTTAATGTCAACTTTATTTCCTTATCTTTACCTAATAATTCAAAGCGCTTAATGTCATTTCCATCATTGTAGGATTCCGTAAAGCCTGGGGCACATCTTACAGTAAAGAAAATATTTGTTGGTGGAATTAAAGAAGATACAGAAGAATACAATTTAAGGGAGTACTTTGAGAAATATGGCAAGATTGAAACCATAGAAGTCATGGAAGACAGGCAAAGCGGGAAGAAAAGAGGCTTCGCTTTTGTAACTTTTGATGATCATGATACAGTTGATAAAATCGTTGGTATGTAATTCTGAAATGAGAAATGACTTACAGGATAAAAGTGTAATGTTAAATTTTGGAATAGCAACATGTGGAATGCAAGGTGTTGGCATTTATTATTGTAAGAGATGGGGAGATTTGATGTTCCTTTTAAAAGTGTGGTCGTGCTATATAGTAGATACCCGTGAGAGTGTACAGCATACTGCTTTCAGTGATTTGGTTTTCTAACTTCTGTATCACAATTTTTTCCAGTTCAGAAATATCATACTATAAATGGACATAACTGTGAAGTAAAAAAAGCTCTCTCGAAACAAGAGATGCAGACTGCTAGCTCTCAGAGAGGTGAGTTAGGAGTTGTGCATAGGTACTTTAGTAACTGATTTTCAATTAATGTAATTGAAGTAAAATATTTTGTAGGTCGTGGAGGTGGCTCAGGCAACTTCATGGGTCGTGGAAACTTTGGAGGCGGTGGAGGCAACTTTGGCCGAGGAGGAAACTTTGGTGGCAGAGGTAAATTACTGGAACGTTAATACAGAAAGTGATTTCTGTGTGTCTTTTTTTTTTCTCTGTCAGTTGGCTTAAACACTTCACAACTTTGTTTAGGAAAACATTCTCATCTGTTTTGTGTTCCAGGAGGCTATGGGGGTGGTGGTGGCGGTGGTGGGAGCAGAGGAAGCTTTGGGGGTGGTGACGGATACAATGGATTTGGTGATGGTAAGTGTATTGTTTGCTTCCCCCCCAACATTATAACCAGCTGTAAGTCTTGCCTCCACCTTTGAAACAAAGTATACTTTGGTGACAGTGGGTTTAACATTGTAGAGCTGTGAAGAGTTGAAGGTTTTTTCTTTTCCCTACAAAGCTATGGGTAGAAAAAACATACTCCTATATTTACCCTTTAAATAACCTCATATCATGAGGTCATGAGCTTTTTAGGATTGTTGAGAACTAAAAGAAGATTCTGATGTCAGTTGAGGTGACTAAAACTGAATAAAGCAGTGACCAGTTAGCATACCAGAAATCTTTTACATCAGTTAAGACTTTTCACAGCTCAGTAGTCTGTTTTTTATGTGCATCTCATCTAAACCTCATGATAAAGAGGACTGTGGAAGATAGCAAAAGGCTATGGAAAGTGGCAGTTACAGTTCTGTCACTTTTTGGAGCAAATGAATTGTATGTATTTTACATTATTGTGATATGTGCATTTCTGTGGAGCAGGGAGGGGAAATGAGGAAAGTAGCATGTAGCTGTTTATATCCTGTTTCTATAAGCAGATTTATGTAGCAGTGTTAAGTTCTTCGGAATTTCCCAGTTTGGAACTACTTTATCAAAATGCTGAAGACCAGATCAGCATCTGAAACATGAAGTCTTTCAGATACACATTATATGATTAGAAAAAAAGAATGTCCGGTAGCTTTGACATAATACCCTCTGTCTATATGAAAGCTATAAACCAGAATTCTTTAGAAAAAGGGCTTTACCTACTTTGAATCATATCAATTCAGAGTAATAAAGAGGATGTTACACAAATGGCTTTGGCAGTACTGTGTAAAGGAGCAGTTACTACATGTAGTGGGGGCTACTGGTAGTAGCGGCATGCCTGTCTGTGTGTTTTCTGTGAGCCAAAATGAACTACTAAGTGTGCTGCTTCAAGAGTTTACAGAAACTAGTGCGATTTCCCCCCCCCCCCCCCCCCCCCCCCGTATGGATTGAACACTTCAGATAAATCATGTAACCACAATTAATACAATACAGACAAAACATTATAGAATATTTTTACTATGTGTTGGTTTTGGAGGGGTTTTTTTTAGATAGACTTTTTGTTACCAATATTTACCTTTTGTGTGTTTAGTTTGACTCTCCTTTTATTCAAAGGTGGCAACTATGGAGGTGGTCCTGGTTATGGCAGCAGAGGAGGTTATGGTGGTGGTGGAGGACCAGGATATGGAAACCCAGGTGGTGGATATGGAGGTGGAGGAGGAGGATATGATGGCTACAATGAAGGAGGAAATTTTGGTGGTGGTAAGATTTCAGCTTTAATTAGACATCCAGGTTTTTTAAGGCAGGTGGAAGTTGCGGAATGTTGGACAGTTGTACAATTAGTTCTTAACATAGAGTGCTATGTACATACAAAAAGTTCTTTTCTGTCTGGATCAGCATTGATACGCTACATGACACGGTTTTGCGTGAAACTTATTTTTCAAGAAGCAGCAGCTATAAATCTGTCTGTCGAGGTGGAGTAGGAGAATCTTGAAGCTTTTAACCATTTGAAGTATGCTGTTGCTGTAGGCTGCCAGTTCACATCACATAGATAATGTTCTCCTTTATGAGGATTATAAATCTAAATTTATATATTAAGCTTTTTAATGCCCCAAATTTGGATAATTAAGCTGCAAAATCTACTGCATACTTTATTGTACCCTCTGATGTGTATATGTAATATGCCCATTACAGCTCTGTCACTTTTTGGAGCAAGTGAGTTGCATGTAGTTTACATTATTGTGATGCGTGCAAAGTGTTGGGTAGTGGGAGAATGACTGAAATTCCTGTGCTCCATTGCATCTAGAGACCAAACTTGAATTTGACCCAGTTGTCTTAACTTCAAATTGCCTACTCAAATCCGCATAAAATGTTCTATCACATGATGTTTTTAATCTTCAATGAAATACCAGTTTCTGATTTTCAAGGTAATAAGGGTCTTCTGTCATTTGTGCATTGAGAGCAGAGGTGGCATGCAAAATGCTTGTAATTTGATTTTCAATTGCTAAGTGGCTTTGTAAATCTGTATTTGTTTCAGGTAATTACGGTGGAAGTGGGAACTATAATGATTTTGGCAATTACAGTGGCCAACAGCAGTCTAACTATGGTCCCATGAAAGGTGGTGGCAGCTTTGGTGGCAGAAGTTCAGGCAGTCCATATGGTGGTAAATATGATTTTGTGGAGAAAATATTTTTGGGGTTCAAGTTTCTTGTTCTTGTGTTCCAATACAGACCCTGTTTTTTGTAGGTGGTTATGGATCTGGAAGTGGAAGTGGGGGCTATGGTGGCAGAAGATTCTAAAAATGCTACCGGAAAAAGGGTAGGTGTAATGCATATTTATATTGATGATTAATGATGTGCAACTGTTCACTGAGAGTAATAATTTTCTTATCCTGTATTCAACAGGCTACAGTTCTTAGCAGGAGAGAGAGCGAGGAGTTGTCAGGAAAGCTGCAGGTTACTTTGAGACAGTCGTCCCAAATGCATTAGAGGAACTGTAAAATCTGCCACAGAAGGAACGATGATCCATAGTCAGAAAAGTTACTGCAGCTTAAACAGGAAACCCTTCTTGTTCAGGACTGTCATAGCCACAGTTTGCAAAAAGTGCAGCTATTGATTAATGCAATGTAGTGTCGATTAGATGTACATTCCTGAGGTCTTTATCTGTTGTAGCTTTGTCTTTCTTTTTTCTTTTTATTTTCCCATTACATGAGGTATATTGCCCTGTAAATTGTCGTAGTGGTACCAGGAATAAACCAGTTAAGGAATTTTTAACTTTTCAATATTTGTGTAGCTCAGTTTTTCCACATTTAGTACAGAGAACTCTATAACAGAAATAAAATGTAGTTTAGGGTGTTTCCTTGTTAGTTAATAGAGAGGATTAATGCATTTCTCAACTACTATTTTGTATTAATTTAAAGTTAACAATAGAAACACCTATTGATTTGCAGTCTTAAGGGGTCTAGTCTCAGTGTATATATGTAACTGTCACTGACATGAGTTACATAGGCATACAGAGGGAAAACATCTGTATGTTGCATTATAGTTTGTTTAGATGTATAACTAGGATTGAGTTACTCAAATTAGTGTTTGTGAATTATAGAACTAAGCTTTACCTTAATGAAAATTTCAAATTACTTTTTTGGTTTGTGCATATTTTTTTTAATTTGTAGTTCTGTATTAGTACTAGCGCTTCAAGAAAATAAGGCATGGTAAATATTTTAACAAGACCAACTTTAGACACATTAAAGCTGTCTCCCGTCTCATTTGAGATGTACGAGGGATAACCACAGTTGCTTAAGTCTTGGGTGAAGAGAAAAAGAAACTTGCTTTTTACCTTTATATTTATTGTAATTCCCGAGAAGTTAAGGTGGGGGGAATCAAGTGCCTGTTTCCTTGGGATATACGATGATTTTGTTTCAATAAAACTATACTTCGGGGAGGGTGGCTTGGGATTTTCATCCCCTTCCTTTGTCCCCGTTTCCCTCTCCCTCACACCAGACTGTGCTGTTTCAATTGAATGAGGCGTCATAGTGAGAGTAATAGGTGTGTTCCTCAATAACTTAATGGCTATATACTTTCTTGCATGCACCCTAGGCAATTTTCTGGACACATTCTTCTGACTGGGAGCCAAGGGTAGCACAGGTGTAATCACTGACAGCCCCAGGTAATGCGTTCCAAAAGCCCACTCACGATGGGCTGTAAGTAGTCTAGTTTTTAAGCTTTTTCCCTTGCGAATGTCTGCACTCAGCTAAGAGCTCGAAGATGAAACGAAACACGATCTAGTTGTACTTGACCGACTAGAGACACGTCCCACGATGTAGAATGGTACAGTCTTGAGTTTCCACAGGTAGAGCCATAGCGTGTGACGATTTGATTGATGCACTGGAGTAGCAAATCTTATCAGCACATGTGGCTAGAAATTGGACTTCATTCTTGCTTCTCACCTCCAAAATTAAGGCACCACAGTCTGCCCTTTTCTCATCTGATGTGAATTCTCTCGACCATTGCCGGGACAGGGCTTTCTGTCCGCTCAGACTCAGAAGAGTAGTAGGGACCCAGTCCGTAGAAGAAATACTCAGACACTTGACAATGCGATATTTGAATTGCTCACACCTGTTCCGCTTCTGGGTCAATGTGCAGTATAAGGTAAATGCGATTCCAGTGTAGGAATGACTCTGCAAAGATGTATGAAATGGCTCAAGGCATAATCAGTCGTATTGATAATGAATTATAATTTTAAGAAGTAGTAGAAAAATGAGTGTGTTGTTTGAAAAAAATTAAACAATGTTATTTAAACACTGTTATTGGAGTGTATTTAGACTGCAGTACACTAAAGCAAGAAACTGGTGTCAAGATGGTAGCCTCCAAACTGGATTTCAAAGTCTGCTTTTTCTTTTCTGTGGAGTTATTTTAAAATAATACCTCTTAAAGCAAGAACTGGTGATTTTAGTGAACGCTTCTGTTGTACGTATTTGGGTTTGGGGTGGGGGGAGAGGCTGTATTTCAATAAAGGCGTTTTTTAAACAACCCATTTGGAGTTTGAAAACACTGGAAACCAAACCACAACTCACTAGGGAGTGAGCCACCTAACCACCGACTTGCTTTGTACATTACTACGCTTAGAAGATGTGTAGACTTGTACCTGGGGCCTACATGTGATGCAGGGACAACTGGAGGATGGGGTTGATGTCCCTTCTGACAATTGATCTGGTATTTCTAAATTTTTTTAGAATGTATTGACAGTGTTCTTTTCAACAGGGCCTCTTGTAGCTGTACTGTGACAACCATGTTAACTTTGAAAAATAGTGTCATAATAAACTTTATGAACAAGATCTGTATGCAACCTTTTAAGAGATGGATGTAAGTGATGGCTTTGTAGGTGGGTGGGGTAGCATAGTTGATGTTTGTGATGTGGAAAAGTGTGAGCTGTGAGGACAGTGATTAACCAGCTTTAAAGGACCTAGGATGTACTTCTTTGACCCATACTTTGCTAAGGAGACTCATAAGACAGGACTTCAGCAGCCTATTGAGTATGGAGAAGTCAGCCTAATTAAAGAATGACGAGGCAGCAGGAGCAACAGCTTCAACTTCCAGAAAAGTGAAGGCATAAGATACTGTGCTGATAGTGAGCAGCTTTCCAAAGGCTAGTTAAATCTGCTTGTCACAGCTGAAATATCGAAGAAAGTCTAGCAAGAGTTCTTCACCTTTTGGAACCTCCTTGAGTGATAGCTACTTGAGTTGACTCAAAATCAATAGGTCTAGCATTTAGACCTGAAAGGAAGGGCAATGAGCATAGGTAAGGTTTGCCTTTAAAATTTTTCATGAATTCTAAAGAGTAGCGGGAGGTTTTTTAACAAGGTAAGAGTAATTTCTTTAATTTTCAGGTTGAATGAGAAGCTGCTGCTTGACAAAATGGGGAATGTCTTGCATATCCTCTTCAATTGACGGTTTCTGACTGGGTAAGACTTGTAGTGTATAGTACAACACTTGCTTAACTCTTATTTCCTTCCAGGCTTTCCTTTGCCAGCCTTGTAACACCAAGGAAAGTCTTAAGTGCTAAGGAGCAAGTATGCCAGCATGCGGCATCCAGAGTCTCCTGTTCTGGATGTGGGTTCCTTGCTGGCATAGTTG
Organism: Trogon surrucura; assembly: GCA_020746105.1. Lineage (NCBI taxonomy): Eukaryota > Metazoa > Chordata > Aves > Trogoniformes > Trogonidae > Trogon > Trogon surrucura. Next base: position 57,460,564 of record CM036621.1, on the reverse strand, counting down.
CTGCTCAAGACTCTTCTGTTCCTGGCAGGTACAAAATTGTCGTGTGTCCAGTCTCAACAAGACACACATAAATGTTTTGAAACGTGCTCTGGTTACCGTGGGGCGCGTACTGAGTGGGGGAGGGAAAGGAGAAATTGTTTGTTACCTTGTAATAGATGCAGAACCCCAGAAAGGTGAAGATGTGGTAGTGGTTCATCACAATTCTGGGCAGAGTGTGATGCTGCTGCCACAGTCGTTCTGTACAGGCCCTTTGTGTTGGTTGGAGCACTGATTTCCCTCCCAATAAATGAGTCTTGGCTTACCAGCTGGGTTTGTATTTATCTGTGCAAATCAAGAGTTCCCTTTCAGGTTTTTTGTTCTTTCAAGCAGAGTAGTTTATTGGAGAATTAGTGCCATCACATGGTACCCAGCTGAAAGCACAACAGCTTTTGCACAACAGCATGAATTTCATGGAATCTGCCTTTACACAGGGTGGTTCTTAACTCTTGGAACATGTATTTCCTTTTCTGCATCTTATGATTGTTACAGGTCTTGGGATAGTCTTAACTCCTTTTATGTAGTAGTCCAGTAGCTACTTAAACTTGCCAATAGGTTTTTAAGTCTGTGCATTATTTTTTGTGAAGTCAGTTTCCATTTTAGTGTTGGTTAGGCTTCCCTTACTCAGAAAATAAACTGAAATGCACAGGTTCCATTTGATTTTAAGCTGGGTTTTAGGCACATTCACAGACTGATTCAGGTAAACTTGGTACCTGCTCTGTAAGCATCCAGAAAGCAAATTCTTGATGTTGTAATGGACAATTAGAAGTTCACTAGGAAGTAATTTAGAGTGGCATTGTGAGATTTCAATTCTTTATATGAAAATCTTTTTTAAAAACATTGCCAAGTGTTTTTGCTTAGCCAATGTTGAGCCAAAATTTGAAACTGCTGCAGTAAGGTCACAGTCTCTCCTCAGTGCAGTGTGCCAGGCAGCTCGTTGCTGAGGTGTGACAAGTTTGCTTTCTCACACCAGGGGGTGGAAAACCTTCATTTTCCTTCTGGTTGGCAGAGTCGCCTTGTGAGCTCGCCAAGGCACCTGCACCGAGGCACCTACGCGTAGCAACAGGTACTGGGGGAAAGCGTAAAGCGTTAGTGTGTTCTATGATTACTCAGTTGAGGCCAAATGCTTCTGTACTTGGGAGGAGCATTACAATTTTTCAAGAATTTTACAGATTGCGTCCAGTTACTAGGCCTGTATATAATGCAAAGCTCTTCCTTTCCTTAACATGAGAGGAGAATTCTCCATGGCTGCAGACTTGTTTTGTGCTCTGGAGGGGTCTTTTTGCACCACGTATAGAACTAGATATTCAGGTAGAATTATTTTCACGCTTGGATTTACAACACTCTTGTTATATTAATTCACTTAATTACAATTATTCATACCCAAAATTGTTCAGAAATAAACTTTGTCAAAGATAAACACATCCTTAAGGAGTACTTGGTCAAGTGTGTCTTTTGTCCATGGGGAACTTCCAAGAGTTAAGAACGTCGTTTCATGGCTGGATTTCTCTGTAGCAGCTGCCAGTGAAAATAGCAGCTGTAAGTGGAGATGGAGAGGTTATGTTAATGGTTAAGTTAATGAGGCGACAGTCCCTGGGCTGCAGTTCTACAGAAGTTTATTTAATACCTAAGCCACTGTGTTACTCTAAAAGCAAATGGTACTTGCAGGTAGTAAAAATGTAGTTCCCCAAAAGAGACCCCATTTGATGCAGATGTGATAAGTGCTTTGTTATCATAGAACAATTAAACACACCATCTTAACTTCGATATATTTAACGGGGGAAGGGGACTGCTCCTAGTCTTTCAGGCATTGGTTGTGTGATGTACTGACTTGTCTTCGGTTTCTGTGTTTACGACATTAATGTGCTTTCATATACTGTCTGCGCTGCAGTGGAATATTCACCTGCATATTGATCTGTGGTCTCTGACAAGTTTGTGTATCTTAAATTATGTGGAGCGTGAAAGATCTTGAGTATCACTAAAATCCAGATATCTGATGGATGATTCTTTTTCTGCTGTGGGTGCTACAGGTTGACATCTATCTCAGATTAGCTTTTTCCTGAACTAAAGTAATCCAACTATCTCCGTAGAAGAAAAATGGCCTTCATGTAGAAGATAATATCGCAAGATGGGAAACAGAATAATGTGTTGTAATAACTGGCAAAGACTTCAAGAGCAATGGTGCTGGTGTGATGAAATCTTAAAACTTGTGGTTAAACAAGTTTAAAAACAGCATGGAAGTTAATTTCGGTATAGTCCATAATGGATTGAAATTTGTTAAAATATTTCTATTTTGTATCAGAATAAAGTGTATATTGTCAAATGACTTACAATTGAAAATGCGTTGCCATCACCTTTTTTTAGCACTGCGGAATACAAAGTGGTCTTAAGTTACTGGAGCACACTGCATTACAGGATCATCTTTCCAACTCAGGACTGCAAGTCAGAATACCTTGGTTCAGCCCAGCTCCTCAGCTTTACTTTTGCGAGTTTTAAAACTGAACGTTTTGGTCAACAAAGAAATGGTCTCAGCATGGAGACTTGTCTGTATGAGGTCAGCGCTGTGATGCGTGAGCCTTGGCAATGTCACTAGTCACTGGTTTGCGAACATGCTCTGTACCTCAGTAATAATAATAAAATGAAGTATGTAGTTTGCAATCTGATGCTTTCACATGTACCAAAGTAATTTAACGTGAAATATCTTTTTCCTTAATGATGTGGGTTTTGATGAGAGTACAGCCTTCACTGTGTTCATGATCTGAAAAATACTGGTTTAAACTGAATGCAGGTTGTGGGTCAAATTCAGACTGATTCCTTGCTCAGCAGAATTCAGACAAGGCTTCTTAACTGAAAGTTTTTGTTGTTGCTGTTTTCATCCTGATAATGGAATTAGTATCCCTGTGTTAAGTTCTAGACATACATGTAGTACAAATACAATGGCCCTGCAAAGGCTGTGAGAATGCTGTTTGCCTTCAGCTCTCAGAGTAGTGCTAAAATAAGGAACTAACTGGAGGGCAAGGGTTTACAGAAGTCTGTGGTTTATAGCCAACTTGTAAATCAAGTATTTATATTACAGCTAGAGAGAACATTGTTCTCTATGTCGAGCATTCAATAGCCCAGTTAATGTCAGGGGGGAGCCTAGGAGCTCATCTTGAAGCTCTGACTTTGAGGTGATGGTGTATTAGAGCTACTGTGTGGGTCATAGCTGGGTGTGCTGCCTCTTGAATGCCAGTGCTCCATAACAGCCATCTTTCAGGCTCAGACCCTCTTACTTTAACTGGCAGCAGCTTTATATCCCCCTGGTATTCACCCAGCCCTGGTGATTGTTACGGGTGTTCCCTTTCCAGGGTGGTGCTGGTGGCAAAGTCAATAGAGACACCTTTGAACAACAGCAGCGAGAAAAATACTTGTTGCTGCAGTATCTTTGATCCAGTTTGGCTGGTGGTTGGCTGCCCTATCTAGAGCAAATAAATCTGCTTTGTCCACCAAATCCAACCTCTAGGTTTTTAACCCTTCCTATTGACTATTTGCTCCAAAAAGAGGAATGTTTTTGCATTCAGAGTATGTCAAGGACTGCAGGGGGTCAGAGTGACATGCTGTTCACAAGAAGGTCAGTACAAGTACAAACAAGGTAAGCAACCCCAAAATGCGAGTTGCGTCACCTGGGTTTAGATTTGCTCAGGTCTTCTGCAAAACCACAGATGTTAATACTTGATGTAACGGGCAGGGTGCTCCTGGCACTTTTGGGGGGTTTGGAAATCTGAGGCTACGTTTTTTTCGTGACTTGCCGTATCTGCTGCCTCAGATACAGATATTTTGTGGGGCAGGACCTCACTTGAAAGTCTACAGTAAGTAATGCAGTGAGGTGTGTGAAACTTAGTTTTCTCTTAAGGTAGAGGGCTGGAACATCTGATAGCCCCAGGTATAGGTACCAAAGGCTTTCTTCTGGTAGTTGCACTTGGCCATTACGGCTGCCTTTTGTAAGGGGTGTAGTCAATAGGATCACAGTTCCCAGCATTACACGGCCCTGGAGCAAAAGCACCACCTTGGTGAAGCTGTTGGTACTGCTCTGCTTTCCCACCCCTGATCTTTGGCTGCACTGCAGGTGGAGTGCAAAGAGTATGTGAGTGTGTGTGTTTGCACCAGGTACTAGAGAGGTCTCTGCTCTTCAGAATCGGTAAGATGATGAATGACAAGTAGCAAAGATCAGGAAAAAATTAATGATTTGGTGTAATGAAAGCAGAAGCTGATCGTGAAGAGTTATGCTGATACCAGGTTGACCAGTTGGATAATAAAGTAGCATCTGAAATTCTGTGCATACAGGGATAATCAGAATTGGTACCTACATAATGGTAGGCTTGAAACTCATTAATGCTATTTAATGAGGGTTTAGAATCATGGGAGAGTTGTGTGAAAGCAGCAAAGAGCACAAAACGGTCAAAACCAAGAGACCTTCCACAGCATCCTGTGACAGAATACAATTCATCAGAACTATGGCTTTCTGTGTCTCCTGTTTGTGTTTTTGGGGGGGTTGGGTTTTGGCTGTTTTTTTAAGGACACTCAGAAGGTCCATAAGAAGTGACAGAATATGGAACTGAGGTTACGATAATCTAAAATTGTTCCTTTGGCTGTTATGGCTACCCATGAGATGAGATGGTTTCTGTTGGGTATGCAACTCCAGCACAGTAAAAAAAAAAAGTCTGGGAAATAAAAATCTCAAGACTGAATTCACCAACAACCCTATCAATTTCTTTAGTGTTACTCTTTGTGAATAATGAGCTAATGGAAGGCTGGTTTCTTAATGGGATGTCCCCCTTTAAACCCTTTTTTCCCCTACAACATCAGTAAACAATGTTTGTGGGTCCTACTCCACCCTTTTTCAGTATTTCCAGTTCCTTCTTTTTAAAAAAAAGTACCATAAAGTCTTGCAAAACAACTTGATGTTTATTACACTAATGAAGTTGTGAGTAACATTTTAATAGACAAAATATTCTTAAAATGATTGAGAGTATCAATGGCAGAAAAAACAGGTTCAGATTAAATGTGCCTTTTAGAAGTTTCATAGGGAAGATGAAGGAAGATGATGTTTTTTAATGTTCAGATCAATATGGGTATTTCAAATTACAAATGATGCGTTTTCTGTATTCAGCAAATCTGCAATGATCAATTACGAGTCCATTTGAAAAGTAAACAAAACAATGCTATTTATTTGCCCAATTTTTATTCTCTTGTAAATCATAATTTAAACTCCACAATGCTTTTCAGTTAATTGAGTGCAAGTTCCAAACAGTGCGGCTGGTTGCTGGTTAGTGTGCTTTTTTTTCCCCAGAGCAGTGAGAAACGATGCCTGCTGATCGGTCAGGAACACCAAGTGTATTTCCAGAACAATTACTCAAAATTGGACAGAATTTTTAGTTGGAAAAATGCATCATGCTGACAAGGTCTGAATTAACAGATTTTTAAATGCCTCATCATGAATTTAAGTAGTGTTCAAAAAGCAAAACAAAAATGATGTAAACTTAGCATAGACTTGAAACTTAACTTTGTGTAACACAATCCTTCCACATGGCAGGTAAAATTATGCAGAAGGGAGCAATCAGTGATGCCAACAGTGCCATGCGATACATCTCTGGTTATTACAGATATTTGTTACATGAAGACTTAGCCTTGGAAAACTAGTGAGCTTTTCCCTTCTTTAGGGAAATATATATATATATGAAGTAGATTTAAAGAAAAAAAAAAGTTTAATGAACTGATAAATCAAAAATCAAACATTAAGTATCAACTTTTTGTACTAAATTAAAATCATATATTAAATATAAAGCAAGTATAAATGTGTAAGAAAAATGGGAAACAAGCACTATTGCATATTTATAAAAAAGTAGCGGAAGCCATACTGTTTGTCTTGCAAGAAATTATATTTAGAAGGCTAAAATCATTTTTATATATATATATCTCAAATAAATCTATGAATATAATAAGTGATAGGAACAGTATATAAATACGGTATTTTTAAATATTTACATGTATATGGAAACTAGTCAAAGTGGTGCTATAAGAAGGAAATACCTGTTACAAAAGTGAGATTACAAATTTTGCATACATCCATTTGCATTACACTATTAGTCTTAAACTTGCATCTTCCATAAACTAATTATTAAATTTGAAATCATCATTGCATAGAATTACTTGAAAAATATTACCTAATTCTGCATTCCACCTCACAGTAAAAACTACCAGGATTCTGATACAAAAATAACAACTCGGAGAACAGTAGCCAGCTCTGCTGCCCTTCATAGTTTAGTCTCTGACCTCCTGCTTTTAGGAACAAGAAAGACGTTGCCATCTCTAGTTTGCTGCAGTGAATATTCACTGGGAGAGTAAGACTTCCCGTCTTCATCACGTAGCATGCTGAAGACCTCAAGGTACAAGGTGGTTAGCTGCTTTTTCATTTGCCGAAGGCTTTTGTCGTGCTCTCCTTTCTCCTTAAGCAATTTCTCTCTCTCATCTTTTAGGTTACTCAAGTCTTGCTCCAGTTCCACTATATTTTCCAGTTTTCTTTTGCGGCAGTTTTGAGCAGCCACTTTGTTCTTGCCTCTCCTGCGTATATCGCGAATAAGCGCAAGCTGGGCTCCGTTGAACTGCTCCTTAGACATCATTTCGTTGAAGTCATCAACGGGGAGATTTATGATTTTTTCAACAGGAAAAGGGATCTGCAGAGCTTTTGCTCTTTGCTCATCTCTTGTGAGATGAGCCTCAAGGCGGCTCGAAGGTTTATCTTTTGTGAATGGAGCTTTGGGGTGGCCTGGACCAGCTGGGGGTTCTTTCTTCGGTGTGTTTGTAGACTTCAAACTTGGTGTTCGAGTGCTTGGCCCCACAGAGGAAAATGCTTGATCCTGGAAGTGCAAAGAGTACACACTAGCATTGCTCTGCAGCACATTTCCAGGAGCACTATCCATGTCTTCCATTTCAGAATCGCTGCAGCCCAAAGTCTTATCCCCATAAGCAGATGATTCGACAGAGTGTTCAGGCGATGTTACGCTAGAACTTGCATTTAACGAAATACCAGAGTCAGAATCGTTACATTCTGGTATGGTTCCTGAGTGGTTGCCATTAAAAGCTTTACACAGTGAGAAATCAGAAAGATCAATAGGTTCACTTAGAATTTCTGCGAGTGATTGACTGATAGTGTTTGTTGTTGCTGTGTCACCATTCACCTTTGTGTCAATAAAGGTGGCGTAGAAATCCTCACAGAAATCAGAGTTTGAAGGGGGTGTGTCATTTAAAGAGTTCACACTCAGCTGGCCTGTGTCTTCTGGTGGCAAAATGCTGGAAAAGGGGCCCTCAATAGTATCCAGGAAATCTGGACTGCAGTTAACATCTTTTCTCATCATGGGTAACGAGCTGTAGTAATTATAGCTGTTTTGCATCTCTGTTGGCTTGGTTTCAGGGCTTGCAATTGTGCTTACTTCAGCCAGGTTATCATTTTCGATGTTAAGACACTACATGGAAAATGCAAGAGAGAGGTTGAGCAACACATTTCCAATTGATAAAACCTTTTCCCATAACGCCCAGACATTAAATATTTCAGCAGTCAACATGCACATAAAATGAATGTTACAACACGGCTGTAACCGAGATGACTACAAGACACTTTTACTAGGGAGAGGCAATCTAGGAAGAAGACTAGATACCTAAGCAGGAGTATGAAGCAACTTGTTAGCACCAGACTATTTAGATTAAGAGCAGAGCCTCTCAAACTCCTGGCAAGGTGCTGAAGAGACCCATTCCAACGCTGTACGGCAGCTGCACGGAGCCGTCCTGTTCTGGGAAATTGTGAGTGGGGATCCTGGAGCTGCCAGGTCTGAACTTCTCACAAGCACCACTGCTCGGAAGGGCATGAGTACAGTCAATGGGAAATTACTGAATGGGACTTAATGAGCATTACGAGCAAACAATTAGTTTAACACTCTTAATTTCATGTGATGTGATAGATTTCCTCTAAATCCAACATTTTTTAGGATTTACTGTTCAGTGCAGAGGAGTGTAATTCTTGGTGAAGTAAGAAGAGTAGTAATGTGAGGCCTTGCAAACAGCCCACATGCTTTTATTTAAGCTGGCTGACATCAGTGTGAGCGTCAAAGACCATTACACTGATGGGCTTTCGTTGGCTACAAGACCAATGTTCTTTCCAACTGGGTGACAGTTTCTTAACTGAAGCTGGAATAAGTGTGCCTGCTGTCCCCACAGAATTAGGCAGTTACCAAAATGATCCTGTTTCTCTTCAGAAGGGACCACACACTGATTATTTAACCAGAGATCGTTCAAGGTTTAGCTAAGGTTTTAAATGTAAGAGCTCTTTTCTTCTTCGAACATAATTCGTAAAAGGTGCTGCCCTCAATTTAATTATTTCACTTCTTTCAGAAGATTGTTCAGTTACGATTCAGAATTACTGCAACTGATAATTTTGGCTTGCTCCTCCATGTATCTTCAACTTCACTCCTGCCTCTTCACTGACAAAGGCCCTTGTTACTTATGTGAGGCTTTTAAGCCTACCCCAATAGCAAAGATTACAAAACTAGGAAAATTTTGAAAAATAAAAAACAAAGGGAAAAATGTCGAGTGGCAGGAAAAACACAATTCCTGCAAACTTTTTTTTTTTTAAATATGATTTGGATTTAGGGGCATTCATCTCTTCCATTAACAGCATAAAGTAGAACAGCATCGTGCTGAAGCATGATGATGTTCTACATAAATATATCTGAAAATAAATTTACTCAGTGTTATAGTCAAATCTAGTGAAAATACACTAACATAAGGATAGGAGAAAAAAACAAGCCCTCGATATCCTCTGTAAGGCACAATTAAGAAATATAGCAATCTTTTTGTTCCTTTGAAATACTCAGTTCATGTATATTACATAATTAGGTCTTACTTAACATATATAAAGAGTAGTTATATAGCTATACCTGACTTTTCTATGTATCTAAAAATACATTCTATTATAATATTTACAAAACCTTTTTCTAAGGTAAAAATTGCTAAATATGAAGATTTCTGATCCGGAAGATAGATTATGTTTTATTAAAGCTTTCTGAAAAACAACTGATTTCCTTCCTCCTACATGTTTTCCAATATATTGGTTTTTTTAAAAAAAATAAAGCTTATATTGATTTATAGACATCCTACAGGTGTAGAATGCAACAGGGTAGTCGTAATTACCATCTGTAGAGGGACTATTGTACCGCATGCTCCAAAGTATCACGCTATCTTTCTCAGGTGGTTATCATACTAAACCTTTACCTGTAACTCTGGAAGGGACAATAATTCTTCCCAAACTTGCTCTATGTTCTGCATATTCTCCGCATCAGTAAGTGGAACTAGAACAGGTGATTCAGGTGACTGAGTTTGATCAGAGGAAATGAAGACTGGGTTGCTATCAATCTGAGCAGGAACCAGTGACTGAAATGCAGCTGAAGAAGCCTGGAGTATTGAAAAAAATAATTAAAGAAACCCAGACAAAACAATAACTCAAAAACCCACAAAGCCACACTAAAAAAATCCCACTCAAAAAAAGCAACTGAATTTTCAAAAGCAAATATCTGTTTTTTTGGTGTTCTACCATTTCTCCAGAAAAAGACAAGTATTTCTTCAGAAAAACATTTCTGGGGGTAATATTAAGGAAAAAAAAATGGGAAAAAATAGATCTAGGAAAAGGCTGGTGAAGGGCTTGTCTTTACATATCAAACAGTTTGTGTCAGCACATGGAGATAAAGCAACTCAAATGCACAAATGTGCGCCAGAGAGCCACACTAAGCCCGCTGTAACAAACTGACAGAGTCGGCGGCGTTGTCCGCAGGAGCTGCAGTGGTGGCTGCCAGCCGGCGCCTCGCGCTGAACCCCGGCCGCAGGACTTGGTGGGCAGAAGGAACGCCGGCGCACCACTCCTCTCCCTCTGGACACAGCCCTTGCTCAAGCCTCCTGCGCTGCTTTATTCCAGCCAGAGTCAGCTTGAGGACGAAACTCAAATCATATCACAAATTAATATTATGCTGCAGACAAATCTTAGTAAGGGAAGGCGTGAGACCGACCCCCTGTAAGACCACCCACAGAACCGCTGCATTGAGCATTTTTACCTCATTGTCATCTATAAACGGGAATGCTTCTGCCAAGAGCTGCATGCAGTCATCAAAGGACAAGGCCTCTGCTTCTGGTTTTGAAGTCTGTGTGGTCTGAATAGGAAAGTTACGAAAAAGATTTTCTGCATCTTTGAATAACTGAAGAATCTTCCATTACAGCAACAAATGCAAATTCATTTTAGGTAACCGCTAGCATTATGTCTTCCCGTGAATGGAAAAACATTTAAACAAACTCACACACACATGGTAAGAGTTTACCTGTGAAAAACTGATTGGTGGCTCAGGATTTCCAGACTGAATGCGCTGAGCTGCCTGAACAGGAACAAATTCACCCGTCTCTTCGTCTAACTCCAGCTGAGCCAGCAAGGCTTTCTCCTGCTCTTTTTGGAGCTGCTCTTGTCTTTCCTTTTCAAGCTTCTTCTGCTTCTCGAGTTCATACTCCTTCCGTCGTTGACTAAAATCAAAAACTTCACGCCTTGCCCCAAGGTCTATATCTTGCCTCCAAAGGATGTCAATCAAGTTCATGTCCTGGAACAGAAATGCTTTTTTTAAGCAAGCGTCCTCTGCAACAAAACCAGTTTAGAACAATAGCAAAGCTTTTCATTTCTGTATTAAGCAGGTAGACTCATGTAACCAAGGCTTAACCTCTCAGCTCTGCAAAATTATCTAAATAACACAGACTCTATATGACCTTTCTGAAGTGTGTGAACTGATGGTTTGGCTGCTGCGGCCTGTACACAGGCTCACAGAAACTGAGCAATTTGGTAATAATTAGGAACTAGCCAGAGGATAAAATAGCAGAAATTGAAAAGTTAGCCCGTGTAAATTTTTTTCAGATGATCTTATAAAACTGTAAAAGCTGACCAAATGCATGATGGGGACTGTCTGAAGTAACTGTAATAGCCATACTGCAAAATGTATTTTTAAATGCTTATGTTCCATCCTGGTATGAAGTATCAAAGGTCCACAGTACAGGACTTCAGAGTTGGAGAATAACCTGGTTTCCAAGTCACCAAGTGACATAACATCACAGTAGCACTAAACACAATTATTCGGTCTATTACTAAAAAATTGTAATTTAAAGCTTAGTCTGAGTCAATGTTTTAAGTGAGTTTGGAGCAGCTGAGTATAAACTAGGGGTCAATAGGTCAGGAATGTTTTTGATCAGTTGGCCTCTGGCTCATCACCGAGTCAGTCATTGGCCGACAGCTAACAGTGGCCTAAATTTCTTGGAAATCAGCTACCCAGAGTCTCTGTAGTGTTTCCAAAGACAAATTAAACTCCGCTGTTTAGGAAAAAAAACAATTGGTTAAAATTATTTGATTTGGCTACAATTTAATTTATTGCATAAGGGTGGTGGTTTTTTTTCGGGGCGGGGGGAGGAATGAGGTTAGTGGATTATTTCGGTTTTTTAATCTTCAAATATTTAATATTTTTAAGGGCTGAAGTTCAGACCGTTTAGTTCTGCAAGGAAAACCTAACACTCAAAAATCATCAATTTGGATGTCAGCTGATATGGGATTTTAATATTTGGTAGCCACAGTTGTCAGATGGGAAAATGCCAACAATTTCTACACGGTGCCTGGGAGTTTTGATTTTTATGTCATGTTTCATTATTCTAAAAGTTACCCTTTAGGAGCAGCACACAAGTATAATGTTCAGTGTTGGACATTCTCATCAGGCTAGCACAGTACAAATAACATAGCAAACATTAAATTTCATTTAAATGGAATTTTACTGATTCAGTTAGCAATTTTACACCCAAGATACATTTATTTTGCTGGCCTATCAAACTAAAACATTCCCTTATCTCTAAAGACTATTTTCAAATAGAGAAACAAAGTAAACTGAATGCCAAGTCACGCTGTCATTCAAAATGAGCATTTCTGTACAAAAGTTATGACAAAAACTTTAGGGCAAGTGCACATTTGAACAAATCAATTCACTACTCTCATTTCTTTGTTAAAAATTCTATACCATTAGCACTCATATTTCCACATAGCATGAACTACTTCTACCAGTTACTAAAAAAAATATTACATTTGTCCAGAATCGTGCAGTTACAATGAAATATCTGTGTGTAACACAATGCATGGATTTGCAAATCTAAGATATATTTAATATACCTTGCTGGGAGAGCCCAAACTCAGCTTTAACAGCCAATAATACAGAAGCTGCAATAATTACAGTGGCTGCCCAAGACAACGTTTGGCCTTTCCATATTGGCAGGGTAAACCAAACTAATTAAGTTCTGCAGTAATTGGAGATATTGCAATAGGGTATAGCTCCATTAAGGGCCAGTACTTTACCAGCTGCTCACTGGCTCCTTCTGCCGCAGATTCCAAACTGTTTCCTAGTCTCAGAGCATTTGCAATATGTTCTGGATAGAACCACAGGATCTGGATTTTAGGGCTCACTTATGAGTTTTTAATTTACAAGGCGCCATCGAAAATGTGACTCAAAAGATTATTTTTTGTATGTGTATAATGCACGAGGCTGTGAATCAACAGAGCTGTTTTCCTTCCCGAGTTGCAACAGACAACAGCACAAAAATAGCAGAACCGGTGCTCAGTTTCATTTTAAATCACGTAAAACAAAAGCGATCAAAAAAAAAGAGAGATACCTAAGGCATGATATGTTTTCCTTAAGAAGCCACACTGCATCAGTGTAAAAATTTAAGGCACAGCCATTCAATCTCTCAGCCACGCTGCTGACTACATGCATTAAGTAGCTTTGGGTGCTGCCTCGTTTGTGGGATGAGAGGTCTCCAAAGGCATCAGCTGGCCAAAAAAGCTGCTGTGACTGTACACCACACCACCACCTCGGTGCGCGTGCAGCGAACAGTTCAGCAAGCAGGATCATTTTTGAATGAATATGCTGACATGGTTTTCCAGATTTTCAGGATCTTGGGATTTTGTCTGAGAAATATGCCTGTATGGATCAGCTCCTGTCACCATTTTTCAAGTGACCACATTTAGCTCAATGTCTTCTCTCTGACCAACGACTGAGCTTGGCTAAAGGATGATGTGCTCCACCCTGGAGAGAGATGCTTGTCAGGAGCACCTTTTTTATTTTATTTAGTTTTTGTGTGTGTAGCAGTTAAAACTGAAAGGGTGGGGTTTCTTTTAATTATCAAAAATTGGACAAGATGACTCCTATTTTCAACTCCACAAGTTCTATATAAATACAGGAATATTAGCTGTAATTTAGAATAAGAACTCAAGTAATTACTCTTCACAGCAGCATAGAAAAAAGTGTTCTGTTCAATATGTTAATATGTAATATCATCAAACAGCACAGTGATTTAAATATTAACCTGGTATTTAACACTTATCTATAATTTCAGCCAATGCTTTTAGTAATACTGCCCTTTTCAAGAAAAAAAAAATAAAATTCTGGGCATTAGTCCAAAGCCTCAGGTCAAAGTCAGTGGAGCCTGCACTGACCAGTGATTCACTCAGGAATGAATCACAACCCGCTGCACGAGGTGAGGGCAAGGAACTAAAAAACTGAAATAAATTGCGGTCCTAAAGCAAGTATTTTGCAATTTTCTTCCTTCAGCCTCCCTCTTTAAATTATTTCGCTGCCTCGTCGAACGCCATCCCCCCCCACACACAGAGGTACCCGCAGACACGGACAGGCACTCTATTTTAAGTTTATCACTAACGCATTTTCCCCCTTCCACTGTGAAAGCATCACAAAAATAACTGTGTAGTTGACGCCTGGAGTGTTTACCTAAAGCTCTTAAAAGGTGTTTTGCTTTGTGCCCAGACAACAGCTGCCCTCTGACTTTCCGATGCCCCGGCACAACGTCGTGATTCGCACGGAGGGACGAGCGGGCACAGGTTGGCAGCCGAGCTGCAGCACAGGCGCTCAGAGTCCCGCGAGAGGCTCGGCCGACCCAGGGCTCGCCGCTGCCCTTCGGAGCCACGGCGGCCACTTCCCTTAACATCTCAGTATTTACTGTAAAGGCGCCAGCGGGCCCTCATGTGACGGAGTCCACAAGCGCCTGTTTGTTCTTTCCCCCGTTGCGCAATTTCTCGGATTGCACCAGAGGAAACGACGGGTTTGGCAGAGCCAAGCGGCGGCAGCGTGGGCCGAGCCAGCCCCCCCCCGCAGGAGGAAGGACCCGAGCAGGAGCGATCGCAGCCGCGATGCTTCCCCCTGGCCCGGAGCTCAGCTCCTTCTCACCAAACGCCAACCAACGCCTTGTCTGGGGGGAAATACATAAAGGTATTAACGTGTGTGTTACCACTGGCCAACATTTCTCACTTCTGGGAAAGTGATCTGTTTTAAATATTTTTTCCCAAGCAGACAAGCAATGGTTTGATTTTATTTTTATATCCGTCACAGTTTTGCAGGCAGAGAAAGAGCTGCTCTCAACGGATGGGGAAACACTTTGCTTTCCCATGATCCGTGTAAGCAGGAGGTGCCTTGTACTCATGGTTTGATTTTTGTTTGCTCATTTAGTGATATGTTCTTCCAACCACACTGATAGCTTAGTCTGGACATATAAAGGCACTTTTAATAAGATAAACATAAATGTTAAACAATTCACATTAAGCCACCATCTGGCTCCCAATGGAAATTTTCATGTTTTAGATTTACATATCAGCATTTGCCATCTGGGCAGAGTCTGTTATACATTTTATGAGAAAATCTCTGACTACATTCTCAAGTTTGACAATTAACTCTTATTGTTCCTAATCAAATATATTTGCAGTAGGGTAAACAAAGGCAATAGACCCTGTTTACCTGTTATTTTCAGCAACTGTCTTCTGTGCTTTAAACAAAACTCTAATCTTTCATTTCACCCCTTTGGTTTATCTGAATGGGTTTGGGTTTGTTTACAATATAAGCCAATTACAGGTAGCGCTGGTAAAGTGGAAACATCCAGTGGCTCAAGTGTCAGCAAAGCAACAAATCTGCAATCTCGCACAGCGCTTCCAACCCGTCATTAGCTACCCTCTTAATACAGACCACATCGCAGGTTTTGCACATTTACTTCTTAAAGCCAGGCCTTCTGCAACATAAATTGAGATAACACTAGCAGAATCTCTCACCAGGCAAGGACTTTTACTCCGAGAAAAGGGAAGATTCCACATGCCAGCATGAATAAATGAAAGAGCAAGAGCATCAATGGCGACCACACCCAGCAGGGAGCTCAGACCAGCACCCCACAAGAAGCAGGAAAACGCTTCCGTAGCTTACTCACAGAAACCGATAGCAAAGTATCCCCCAATTCATGTTAATTTTCCAGAAAGTGAAAGGAACAAACAAAAAGCACCTTAAATTTTGGCTGCATTAAAAAAAAAACAAAAACCCCAATGTGTGGGAAGTGAGGATGAAGGACTAGAAAAACTCCAAGGCAAGAATGAAAGGGAGGGGGTCAAGTAATAAAGCAAGCGCAAGAGAAAGAACTGGAAGCATCTTGCTACCTAAGAAAAGCCCAGGCAGTGATAGCAACAGCTGAATGTCTTCCTCTCATTATCCTCAGGAGAGACTGATTTTGTTCAAGAAGGTTTTAAGAACTATTTATAAACCATCTGATGTTTTGATAAGATCTCTGAAATCACCATAATTAGTGGTTTGATTTTAAAATCTTTTTCAAGCTAAGCAACTCATTTAATTACAGCTCTTAATTACAGGAAAAAATCCTGGACACGTAAGCCTCGTGCTTCAGGGAAAGCATAGAAAGCAGATAAAGTCAGCCCAACACCATAGCTTTTTAAAAAACAACTGAGTTTTGAAAGCTGAGCCACAATTTTCAATCCCTTACAACTGGAATTCACTGAAGTTAATTCAAGAATTTGGAAGGGACAGAAAGGACACAAAAAAAAATGAATGAGCAGCATCCCTTATGAGAAGAATAGGGAAAAAGGAATGGCAGAAGCTACTTGTGCTGGAGGGCAGAGGAGTACAGTAACAATTTTAGATGTCCAGATTTAGGATTTGGAAAGGTGACAGAACAGACAGGTGTCAAATAAAACCACATGACAGCAACCTGTGATTCATGAATGCACAAGGTCAAATCCCTGACTGCCCTGTGGAGCTGCCCGCTGCCCCACATTCTTCACCAAGACATTCCAGGCAATGTAGGAGGAAACAGTGCTTGGGTGGGTATGAGGGGGTGTCTCTTTTTCCTTCATACCTGTGCTACTTCCTACTGGTGTGACTAGTCTGACAGTAAACCAGCCTGATTTTGCTTCTTGATGCCCTTTTGCTCTTCCTGGCACTAGATTCTTTGGATGCCCAGTATCTTGGTCAGCAAACTCTTTTTATGCACTGTTAGGCTAACCCAGCTGAAAAAGGACTCTAAAAGCATTGGAGAGCCATAGCTTTAAAGAACTGATGATGTAAGAGAATTTCCACTCCATGTCTATACATAAGCATGTTGAAAAATGCTGAGCACGTCTTGGGTCATACTTCTGCCCCAACTGAGGCATATAAGCTCAGTCCCTGAAATGTGTAGGCAAACCTCATTTGCTTAAGAAAGAAACCTCTAGAATGCTTTGCCTGGAGAAGCCATGATATTCCATTAGCTGAAAGTGTTTAGCCTCTGTTTTCTCCTAACGTGCACCTCGTATTTCAGATTGTACCTCCCACCGTATTGCAGCAGGCTCTCCTAACAAATGCAAAATTCTCAGGATCTACTCCTATAAATTAGTTGAGAAACACCTTGGCCGGATTGTCCAGCATTCTTAAGGAAGTTTCACCGCAAGTCTTGTCTGGGCATTATTCTAACACATACAGGGAGAGGCTCCGACTGGCAGGACAATCCTCCCCTACAAGTGCAATTCCGGACACTACCTACCCCCTCTCCCAACCCTCACTCCAGAAATAACTCCACTGAGAAGTGGATGATTTATGTATTTCGCCTTAAGATCCATCTTCCAAGAACGGTATTGCTAAAGGCTGTGACTGTAAGATCTGTACAGCTCCCAACAGGATGGTTTTCCCATATGATGCATCCTATGGCGAGCAAGCTTTCCAGACTGCCAGGGAAAACATACAGCCAGTCATACATTCTCCAGTAACAGTGAAAAGATAGGTTTCTTTATGCCTGAAGAATGTAAAATGAGCAAGGATGTAACTGAAATAAATAGCTGTTGTAGGCTCTTTATGGTCATTAATGTAGTAACTTCAGCTACGAAAGCTGCAAAATCCTAGTGCTAACTGTAGAGCAAGACAACAGTAGGTAAAAAAACACACCCTCATCAGAAAGATAGCAAAGGAAAGGAAAAGGAGGGACACAAAGAGCTGTTTACTTCTTCACTTTGACAACCTTTTTCTCTTTCTCTGCAAAACCAATTAATCCCCACCTCCCTGCCACTCCTTAAAAACACTGAACTTGTGCGAGAGCCTCACAGCATTCCCTCCCAGCCTGGGGCACAGCAGCAGGAGCAACATTCTCCTCTCTAGTTCATTAATCTCTGGAGTCAGAAATACATACAAATCCTTTTTCTACCACATTCAGTCTGCCTCGAGGTGACCACTTCTGGTGCAACAGATCAAGGGATTCTTGCTCAGTGCTGCAGATTTCTTTGCAGAAGATTGTTTTGTGTTCTCTCTCTCACACACTCCAGAAGTAGTTGTGTTTTTCTAAATTGTATAATCAATACATATTTTAGAAGGTAGCTTTAAAACAGTAAGAGTTTAATAGAAAATATGTGGTTTCCAGGGGTTGAATGGTCCCAGGACTGATCCTGCCGCAACAACTTTTTTTTTTTTAAAAAAAAAAAAGGCCCAAAGCCAATCTCATTTGCATGGCTTATAGAAAGCAAAGTCTTTTATATGACATTGGTATTTATTTTCTTTGTACAATATCTGACTTTTCCAGTGTTACTCTCTAGTATTGATGTCCATATCTGTCATGCATTTTATCTGCTCCAAACTCCCCTATATTTCTGCCTTCACCTAAAGGAAATGACAGAGGGAGGTCTGATATTATGAACTTATGACAATGAACTCTTCTTGAATAAATTTAACCATGGCCATATTTACAAGTACTACCCTTGCTGCTAAGCAAAAGCCAAAAATGGTCATGAGCGACATCCCACTTTTTCAAACTTAGTCCTAAATCTCTTGACGGCCCAGAGTGCCTTCTAGAACATCACCATCTAAAGCAATGAATCTTACATATTTTCAGAGCTTGGCTGTTTCAGTTAGATGCTTCCGTTCTTCCCTTTTCAGTCTTAATCATACTGTGTTAATCTAAATTTCACTTTTTCACAGTATATTTGGCAGGTTTAAAAGTGCTGTGGGCCCTTCTACTCAAATTCTGAATCCCTCTTCCAGCTTAACAGAGCCATTTAGTTGCTACTTTACTCCATCTTGCATGAGCAGCATTACAAAACCATTAAGTCAATAAGTTAATATGTATTCACGTTACAATCTATTACACAAGTTGCATAATGAAATTGGGAGGCTGGCAACAACATGCGGTTGTTTTATAAAGAGTGGGTTAGTCTGTTTGTTTTTACATGCTTGATACATCAACAAAACTCTGCTGTGTTGCCCCGGCAAGTAAAGGGAGTGATTCTGTTGCAGCTGACTTTCTAGCTGTTGTCTAACTATCACGCACCGTGCCACGTAACTCCGTTTGGAAAGGTATTCAAATAGCAGCCATCTCGGACAGAAATCTACTTCATTTCAGGAAAAGCTGGTCGTAATGGCTTTATTTGTGTTTGGGTTTTAACTGGGAAGGAAAAAAAAACCTCCGTCACATGGAAAAATGGGCATTTATTGAATTTTGTCATTTATACAACAAAAAATTCCTTACCCTACGTGTAAACAAATAATATAAAAAACATATAGCATCTGAAAATGCTATCTTTTAACCACATGAATACAAAAGCTTTTGTGTCCCAATTCTTTTGCTGTATTGAACCTACAGTACTTCAAAAACAATTACCTGCTAAATTATTTTCTTCAAGCTATCCTGCTGTACTCAGCCAGGCACATACTGTGTGCGGACATTGCCACAGGCTACTCATTAGTTTATCTACAAGAGAATTTGTTTATAACAATGGCTCAGTCATCTGGGAAACACAATCCAGTCAAATTATAGCACACATATCTGATGAAACAAATCGGAAAGCAAGAAAAGACGAGTATAGAAACAAAGAACCTAGCAGAATGCAAATAAAGTATTTATTAGGTTGTATTGACCTTGAGTTATAACTTACTAGCCACTCTTTTGATTTCATCAGCATTATACACTTTGTTGGAAAAGTGCGTTTTGACCCAAACATGAAAACAGTTTGTCTGTGGGTCAAAATATTCTTCAGGATTTAGAACCTTTCTCATACTACACACATTCACAGCACTGGGATCTCCCCGTGAAGCCCCCAATTCTTGCTGTCCCTTTGCTGATGGCTGGGCGAGCCACGGGGACAGGCACCACATGGGTCACTACAGCTGCACGACAGCCTGGATGCAGAAACAGTGAGCCCCGGTATTAGGAACAGCACGTCTTGTCAAGTTTCACTTCACTGATCTCATGAACAACTTTGCTGTTGCAGTTTGTGGGCCAAACTGCAAGGGCAAACAACCAGAATATCTGTCTGCATGGGATAGAAAGCGCTGAGGTTCACTAACTGCCCTGCCAGCCCCCGTCCGTCAGCCCTCCTTCGGAAACACGGACGTCCGCGCCATAAGGAAAACCTTCCGTGCTTCCAAGCTGAGCTGACAAAGAAAGAGCAAGGAGGCTTTCAGACTCTGAGAACTTCTCAGACAAACACCTCATCCGCCTGCAGTTACTACCTTAAGGCTAAAAGCTCAAGAACACAGTTACTTTGCAGGGAATACCGTTTGCTCCAGCGGTGGTTGGATGGGAGCGTTCTGTGCGTGTCAGCCCACACCTGGCAGAGCACGTAGGTGCCCACCTCCCACTGCAGCCTGTGGGGCGTGGGTGGTAAATACCTTTGTGGCTCAGTCCTGCAATTAATGTGCACTAAGTGGCATGCATAATTCATATAGATAACGCTGGAAATTTAGCATCAGTGCACAGTTTTGAATAAATAAGCAGGGTCAATTTTAGGGGAGTTTTTTGAGTGTTCAAATGCACTTGGAGAGGTTATTTAGTTTCCACAAGGAGAAAGAAAACAACAAAAACCAGAGGAAAGGCCAGAAATACATTGCTGTTCAACTGCTCTGCACTGAACAGTACAGGACTGTAACGGATTTGAGGAAGGGAGGCCCTGTGTGGTAAATTTTTTGCTGTGGTGACACTATCTTTCCAAACATGTAATTCATGGTTAAATGGTTTATTTGACACTGTGTAGAGCCTTCATTAGCGACACACAAAAAAGCTTCAGTAAATAACAATACCATTCAAAAGGGCACTGATGACCAAAAATGTTCGCCCTAAATTTACATGAAACATCATAGAAATCACTGTTTCATTTGCATGAAAGGAGTTTTTATAGCTTTTCCCCTTCCTCCAGCCACACCAAGATACATGATGAGAGTTGCTTTTTCATAGAATGAGGCAAGGGCAGATATTACTCATTCTTAAGCACTTGTAATTCACATATTTCTCAGCAAAAAGCAATCCTCTAAAACTCATCAACCCAGACTAAAGGTTTCAGGAAGATCTTCCACTTAAAGATCCTGCAAAGTTAAATGACTAAACCAGAAAGCTCAGAAAGGGCCACCATGTCAGGCATCCACAGGCCTATTTATCATTTTTGTACACAAAAGAGCTTTTTTTTTAAAAAAAAAGGTAAAGCCACTGAGGAATTGAACGACACTGTGTACAGAACTAAAGCTTTGGGTGTGTGTGGTGCAATCGAGCCCTCAAAGTCCTGTGTAGTATTCAATTTTTAAATTCTGAAAGCAAAAGGAGCTAATTAATCTTCCAAGACAATAATTCTCACTATCCTCAAAAGAACAACAAAACCTCCAAAATTCAACCGTCAGTGATTGTGTCTTTCTACCCAAATCAAGAGCCTTCACCTCCCATCACTTTCCTCGGGGCTTCCGTGTCTGTTCCCTTGGAGCACAGAAGAGGCTCACAGCCTGCACAGTCGATTATCACAGGGATGCCTCTTTCAGCCTTCTGATTAAATGGGTAGGAGTACTCAAGAAATCAAGGTACAGGCCAGTCCCCGATGTGTGTTCCCTCACACACTCCACCAGCTCCTCTGATTGCCACAAACAAAACATGTTGATACATCTCTTCCATCCACAAGCAGCATACATACTCCAGGCATGTTAATATGGTTATCAAACATGAAATATTAGGGGGAGAAGGCAATCCAGTTTGCAAGTTTATTACAGCGCACTATATTTAGCAGACTGTTTCCAAAAATCAACCACTGTAAATCAGCATTTCAGAAGATTTGATTGTTTTCCAGATGCAATTAGAATCAATTTGTTGAGCAAAAACCTTAAGAAGGTCTCTTGTAAAATAAGAAAACATGGAATGCAAAGAAAATGTCAAGTTTGGATCTTAAACAATTTTCTTCCTTCGACCAAACCACTTTTTACTTCTTTATGTTTCAGTAAATACTTAGGGGAAAAGAATCAGATTATAGCAAGTCACCAGTAAAACTTAAAATATGTTAAATTCCTCTACAGCAGAGTTAATTCAGACAATGAGAGATAGAGACCTTGTCAGGGTAAATCACAACTCACAGACAGCTATGAACTGTTAATTGTCATTACTGCTTGCATTTTATAAGCTCTTGTTCAACATCTCTGCCCCCCCCCCCCCCCCAATTTATCGAAACCCTCATCCCAAGCTTCATTTTGAATTAAAAATAATTCTATAGCTCTGACCTTAGTAACAAAGTTTTGCAGGATAATTTAAAGCACCCCATTAACAGTTTCATTATTTAAGTGGCTACCATTCTGCAAAAAATGAGAGATATCTGTGGATGTTCACGCTGGTTATCAGTGGAGCAAGGACTCCCAAGGGTGGTAGGTACAGACTAGACTCCTAAAGTGGCAGATGATAAAGGATTGATCACAAACCAAGCTGGAAAACATTCCGTAGAACGACATCATTCTACTGAGTCACGACAATTTATACTAGTTGAAGAATCTAGCCCAAATACTAAAACCAAATTAGAAAGCACGGTATCAACAGTCACTGTGCTGTAATTCTCTCTGTTACAGCATACACAGCTATGAGGCACCTAAACATTATGTGCATTTCCATGGCCCAAGAATTCAATTTAAATAGTTTGGAGGACCAGTTGTCACAAGTTATGATTCAGTTTCAGATATATGTTCTGCTTTTTCATACTACATTATTTTAATAGCACCATTTTCATTACTTAAGTACTGCCATTTTCATCCTTAGGTAACTTAAATCCTATTTGTTTCAGAAGTTTACTCAGGTTTGATTTATTTTACAAATACCAGTGGGACAATCTTCCAGAAATTCCTCAGCTGACACAGATCTGCTCAAGACCCATCAATAGTAAAACAAAAAAATGTGCAAATATAATTCAATGTTATAGAACAGAAAATACACCCATGCATCTCATACCAAATAATTTGGAGAAGATGGCACCGGGGCCTAGAGTACACTTGTTCCAAGGACACTTCATGACTCTATTACCTGCATCAGTACATACATCAGTCACTACTTTGTGATGGTGGTGAAGATGAGCATTAGAATAACAAGCTGGGACGGGATACTCCCCCCAACATGCCTTGGATGACCTCTGCCAATAAAGTCTCTATGTTTTCCTTCCAGCCAAGAAGCTTCTGAAAAACTGTTACCCATCTGAACCAAGCTGCATCAACCTTCAGAGCCGTCCACCCACCCGTCACCCTCTTCTCCCCATCGTTTTATTATCTAGTTGATTGCGGAATGTGTCCTCTGGTCACATAACTGCGCACAACCGAACTGGAAATACCCTGTGTTGGGACAAAATTCAGCCTTCTTCCCCAACAGTGCATAACTCAAACAAACAATTCCTGAAGACAGAAAGAAGAAATGATCGAGAGTCCAGGCTCGGGGGGGCACAAAACACAAGCACCAGCGATGGGGCTGGCAGACAGACCGAACCTCTGACACAGGAGCTGGCAGACCTGCATCGAACCCAGGCTGCCCGGGAATTCTGAACAGGGGTCTTCCAACAGCCCAAGCAGAACAGGAATTGTTCCACTCTAATTATAGCAATAAGTAGGGAGGTACTAATTTTACCACAAGGCTTCAAACAAACAACCCCCCCATATACCCAGGATCGTTTAGTTCTTTATGGCTAAACAGCAGTGGTGATCTGAGCAGGAAGCAAATTGAAGTCGCAGCAGCTCTTCACATAACTCGGCCATAGAAAAGCCACTGATTCGACATTTAGTGAGTATTAATTTCAAACACAGCAAACAGGCACACCCTTAATCATAAAACAAACCTCCTGTTAAAGACAGGCTATCAACCAAGCTCTTTCTGAGTCAATTTCTCAAGAATGCAAACTTTGTTTTGCAAGCAATCTCCAGGAGTGTGCTTATTTTATACTTACAAGAGACTGCATGTAAAACCAATACAGCAAACAGCAACAAAACTCTGAGACTGCAAGACAGAGGTGGGGGCAAGGAGGGAAAAGTTAATATCGTTACATTTTGTAGTCATAGATACTTCCTCAATAGGTTTGAAAGAGATGGTTTCAAACTCGTCTTACATAACTTGTTGCTGCAACATCAAACTTAAAGGAACTTTCTTTTCCTTTCTCTTCTCCTTTTTAATTGCATTGCTTATAATAATACCACAGAAGTTGAACTAAAAGCCCTAAGACTCTGCAAGACAAGCACAAGGTTGGGTGGTCTCAACTCTCTCAGTGATGCAATAGCATCAACAACAAAGACATATTTCTTGAAATAGTTTAGCTTGACTGTAAAGATAGGAAAAAAATATAGTCATTTACAGCACCTTCAAAATAATTTAGCTAAAAATAAACACTGTTTTATATGCCTTCTTCCCAGTATGAAAACCGCAGCTAATCAGGTCAAAATCAGAAGTCTAAACTGACATAATAAAAAAACTTCAACCAAATCTGTAGTATATAAATAGCAACCACACAAGTATCATTTCTAAGTTATACCCATTCCACTACAGCCTTGCCAAGTAGTACTTGTGCTAGGGATTATTAATATACCACTGAGCAGCAGTTAAGACTCTGCTAGTAAAACAACGCTGACTTAACTTTGAGTTACTGTCACTTTCTAACTCCTGTTAGCTTTCCAACATCTCCATGATCAACATATCACAATATTTAAATTAATTCTTTTAAAGTGAAAGTAGGAATTCAGAGCCAAACATAAACCCCTTGTATCAACATTTAACATTCAAAAATCAACATATCAGTTACAGGAAACTGAGCAAATATTTCACTAAGAATTCAAAATGGCTAAAGACAGAAAACAGAAGATGTTTCATAAGATGAAGACAAATCCTCTTCTGCAAAGCAATCAAACACTTTTATCCTTACTTGATGTTGTTACAGACCACTTGGTTGTCCAAATTATTATTTAATTTAAACATATGGTTCTGAGAGACTTTGCTTCTGTTGGGTTAAAATGATCTCTAAGGTCCCTTCCAGCCTAGGCCATTCTATGATTCTATTTGAAACTGGCATTGTTGGACTACGCATGTCAAGGTAAAACTAAACTAATATTAAAATGAAACTCTGCTTGGGAATGTCTTTTTTTATTTCTCTATTTTAAAAGGTACTGCACAGAGTAGTAATCCTGTTCTTACACTTCAGAAAAACTTAAGCACTACATGATCAAACAACTTCTTGCCACTGCCAATTAATATGTGACTATCACTGGCTTTGCTTTTGCTGTACAGAAAGCAGTTACTGGGTAGGAAAGATAAGAGTACACAACACCTATCTCTACTTGAAATTTATTTGCCAGCACGTGTTTCAGATAAGCCTTCCATGGTTTAAAGCAGTTTTATACATCTCAGATAGCACTGCTGGCTTCATTTCATACTGGCTGGCTTAATTGTTTACCTCAATAGAAGAAATATGCCATAAGAGTATTATTGTTGAGCAATCCTGAGCAGGATTTCAGTTCACTGTTTATCAGTGATCTTTGATAACATGAATCCAAAGTCATGACTTCGAACTCCTCTTACCCAGCTTTTCATTGGTTTATGTAGAAGGACTTGCACAGGAAGTAGATAGTTTCCAAAACCAGTTAAACTAGATTATTGCCAAAAAAAAAGAACTAACCTGGCCAACATCTTTTTCCTTCACCTAAAGCTGTATTCTGTGGCACAAAGTCCAACTTCAGTATAATACGCTGTATCAGAAAACTGAACAGACTTCAAACCCTTTCAAGTTCTCTGGGAATGTGCTATATTGAAATAATAGGTTAGAGAGGGTTGCAGTGAGATGGAGGCCAAAACAAACTTTAACTAGGTGATTAACCCAGAGACTTTGGAGGACTTCTGCTGGCTGCAACTCAAGCACAGCAGCAGGGGATTAATATTTAATTCATGCCAACAGGTTACTGCCTGGACTTGTACTGCACTAGCCTCAGCCAACAGCATCATTGCAAATAGATCCCACTTTCACAAAGTGGCCTAATTTTAGTGAATGATTTAGTAATTTTAAAGCTATTCTTTATCATCTTGAGGAGGGAAGAAAGGAAAGTAGTGTTCTAGATACAAAAATTAAACTAATTCCTTCTTTCCAATTAAGCACACATCCAGTGTTACAGGCACGAGCACACTTGGCATTGCCTACTGCAATCATCTGAACTTCCTATATTTTCTCCTTCTCCCCTAAGCTCACCCTTTTCTGAGCCTGCAGCTGACTCTTTTCCACTCTCCTTTAGAAGTCTAATGCATTCCAAAATTTTTCAGTGGCAAACTCTGACAATTTTTGCTGGTTTTGGGGTTTGTTGGTTCCATTGAAGGACCAAATACAACAAAATTTTACAACTATATAGGAAAAATATAGTAAAGAATAGTACGGATTGATTTTACTGAGAACGTAAACAAATACTTGTCGTAGCTCCTTCCACTTCTAGTGTTCCTCAACATCGTCTCACAAAGCCCAGCATATTCCACAAAGCTATGTGAGCTTTCTTTACCAAAGTAGGTGTGCACAATATGCTATTGCTACATTCATTTCAGTCAGAATCACAAAAGTAGCAATACCTATCAAAAAGATATTTTCCTGCTTTGCAAGTTTAAGACATAGAACTTGAGAAAAAGTAACCAAAAGAAACCAGAAGGGTGTTCAGGTGCAACAACAGATACAATTATCTGACACATGTTTAGCAATGTCCTTGTCTTTCAGGATTATACACACACTGCTGCATTCTTATTCAGGATAAGTATTACACTGTCTCTATTTTTTCAATTAAGAAAAATTAAAAAGGGACAGAAAACAAAAATTTACTCTTGCCCATGAACATTAGTGGGACGTGTAAGCGAACCTTCCTAGCCACCCACACAGTTCTATGAAAATGTCTCAAGTTCTTTAAAGCACACAAGATTATCCAGCTGCCCTCTGCTTACCCTGAATGTTCTTTTCTTTTGTTCCAGTTGGGTTTCTTTCAGACATTTCCCAGCAAACTTTCAAAGCCCACCTCTTGTCCAACTTTGAGTGCTTACCACAAACTTCTGCAAGTCTGGTTTTCAGAGGCAATTAACTTCTTACACTTCCATCAACTTCTAATCTAATTGTAAATTCCTAGCACATTTTAAAGACAAACTATGGAACACTGTTCATATGATGGATCTTTGCTACAATAACAATATTAACCAACAAGCTGTTGTCCTGAAGGGATTGACTCAGTCATCTCCTATCAGTCTACAGTCATTTCAGCGAAATACTACATCACATTAGACCTACCAGTGGCTTCACTGAAAGATTCCCAAGTTTTGAAGGAAAGAAGACTATCAGTGCAGCCTGATATCAAGGTGAGCACAGAAGAACTGAGAGGGTCGGAATAAATGCATTTTTACTTAAGATAGAGCTTGTGATACTCTAATCTAGTTCCTCCAAACTTGTCCACAACTCTAGCAGGTATTATACTCAGGAATACGTTGGGGTGTTTTTTTGTATTGAAATTTATCTACATACAAAGATAGATAAATAGATGTTTCTAGAGCTGTCTTAATCAGATACTCCTATTCAACAGGGTTATTAAACCTCATTATCACGAAACAGAAGAAAACAAAAAAAAACCCCAAATAAAGACTTGTTGCCAGGCCTGAGCAGTGCACTTGTTTGTCTTTGCCTGCAGAATCTACCTCATGTGGAAATGATAGGCCATTAGGGAATAAAAAAATAAAGCCACTCACTTGACAGTTTAATGCAGCATGTCATAAAAAAAGTGTGTGTAATTCCTCGTTAAGGCCCTTTAGACTGAAGAGATCACACTAATTGAGCTGGAGACAGTTTAGGACAGTTCTCCAGGTAGAAAAACCCTTACAGACACACACAGGCATTCAATTATTTGCCTGCTTGGTTTTGCCAGTTGTTACAGTTGGTCTTACTCCAGCCTGAGTGCAACCCACAGCTTCATTCTTTGTGTTGGAAAGTGAATTCTTTTTGCTCTCTTCTTGTCATAACGCTCAAAACTTAACAACTCATGAGCTCGTTGAACTGTTTTACAAGGTTACAAGCAACTATTTCAATAACTTCACATTTACTGAAGAGAACAGCTACTTTGAGAACATCCTGCTTTCAGAATTGCCATTTGAAACATTGCGACAGTTGCTCTACGCTTATTTCATAGATGTTTTGATGTCTGTGTTGTTAGTGTGCAATAGCCAACATCTCATTTCTCCTCTGCATCAAAGGTACATCTTATTTCCAGGCAAAGAAATACTTCCGCGCCGCCCCCCCCCCCCCCCCCAATATTGCAGCAAATAGCACGGCTAACCCTCACAGAAGTGCAGAGCAGAAACTGGGAGATTTTACACTCTGCTTAAAGGGCATGATCAGTCCCAGCCCTCACACTCACCTTTTCTGCTATGACAATTGCTACCAGGGCACATAATAAAAGATTAAGAGCTTGTACTGAGTTGGCGCAATCTCATAACGTTCCCATCCGGCGGCTTGCAAAATCTGAGGGGCTAAACAAGGACCGAGTTCCCCGTCACTCATTTTAAATTGACGTCTTATGGGAAAGGGTATTTGAATTTTCTGTTTAATAAACACATTTAAAACTGTATGTCAAAGATGGTAATCATTCACTATCTTAAAAATGCAGTGCCTCTTCAGGCTAGGTCTGCCAGAGAAGAAACCAGCAGCTGTTGAGCTCTGAAAAGAAAACTGCAACAGGTGGCTTGATAGAAAGGGGTTTGACAAAAGCAGGCACCGTCGACTGGGCAAAAAGCACAAAAGCAGGTGCACAGGAATCAGCCTGTCAAGATTCTCTCGGAAATGAGAGCAAAGATGCTACAGTTGGATACTACAGGCAAAAAGCTATTTGCAGGGTGTTTGTGCAGCACAGGCCAAGAGCCCAATTTTTGTCACAGTATTTTCCAAGAAAACGAGGAGGCAAGGTGGAGGTCATGGCCATGCTACCCAGGCTAGAAAAACAGATGGGCCAGGCAGAGCTATGAGCGGCCTAAGGCAGAACAGCAAGAGCATTTAATAAACAGAAAAAGTTATATCCAATACACCCGTGTACCTGTAGGAAGTACCTGATTATATACCCTAACAGAGGGACAGACAATGCTAAACTCTATTGTATAGTACATATATTGTACTGACATACACTGAAAGAGACTCAAAAACCTTGAGTCTTAAACCTGTAGTATAAAAAGAGTTAAAGCCAGTTCCAGATTAAATTTCAAGTATTACTTCTTTAAACCTAATACTTAGTTGATAAAGGTAGGTTTCCTATTTAAAAGCTCAAGAAAAACATGTAACGATTAGATCAATTTCAAATGGAGTTCAACTATGTTTCAGTTATTCACCCCACTCCTGTGCGACCGGTTCACACGACACAAGGGCTGAACCTCCCCAGGCTCTCCGAGAAGAGGCTTCGCAGCACAAGAACGCGAAGCGCAGACACATCCAAACCCCCGGCAGCCTCCCAGAGATTCGCCTCGGAGGGGACCACCAAGGCTTCGGCTCCTCCTGTGCCAAAGCCCCCAGGGAGCGGCTCAGACCCGTCGAGAGGCGTTTCCAGCAGGGGACGGAGGGAGGGAGGGAGGGAGCCCGCCCGTCGCAGCCCCTCGCCGCCGGCCGGGGCACCCGCTTCGGGCTCCTCGGGGCCGCCTGCGAGAGGCCGAACCGGACCCGCAGCCGCCGCGGGGAGGTGCGTGATTGTGCAACACCGCGCCGCGGCGGGGGCCCAGCCCCGGCGGGGTTAACTGCGAGGGGCAGCGGCGCTGCGAGAGAAGGAAACCTGCGGTAACTCACCCGAGCAAGGAGCAGGAGGCGCACGGGCGCGCTGCCGGGCGAGGCTGAGCCCGGAGCGAAGGCACCTCCGCCGGCGGCCGCCGGCGCCTCCCCAGGAGCTCCCTCGGGGCCGGCCCTCTCGCTCTCGCCCTCCCCAGCTCCTCCGAGCTCCTGCCGCGGCCGCAGCAGATCCGGGGAGGCCTGACTGACCGTCCTGACACCGGCGGGGAAACACCCGGCCCGGCCCCGCCGGGCACGGCGGCGCGGGGCGGGGGGGGGGGGGGGCACGCGACCGCGGGGACCTCCCCGCCCCGCCCCCGCCGTGACTCAGCGCGTTCGCAGGGGCGGGGCGGCGCCACGTGCTCCGCCATCCGCGTGACCGCCCGCCCCGCCCCTCGCCCGGACACCGGGCCGGGCCGGACCCGAGCCGGGGGCGGCGGGGTGGGGGCGTCACCGCCCCCCACGCCGGCCGCGCTCTCACCTGGGCGGTGGGGGGCAGCTCGATCTCCATGGTGCGGGGACGGGGGTCCTGGGGAGGCCGCTACGGCGAGGCAGCTGCTGGCCCGGCACCGCCGGCCCGCTCGCTCCGGCGATGTTCGGGGACGGAGGTGGCCCGGCTCGGGCCAGCGGCCGCCCCCGCGCTCCGCCCCGCCGCCGCGCAGCCACTCAGCGGCAGCGGGACACGGCGGAGGCGGCTCCTTTCCCGGCAGCGGCGACGACTGGGCCGGGAACCTCGCCCGCCCCCGGCGCTCCCGCGGCCCCGGACTCGCTGCCTCGGCGCTTCCCTCCCGGCGAGGCCGGCCCCCGGCCCGACCCCGGTAACGGCCAGACCGTGCCGGCGTCGGGATTGCCCGCACGACGCCCGGGGACACACCGGGGAAGGGTGGGTAGAAGTGGCGGCAGCCCCCGGCGAGTGCCACCGGCGGAGAAGCGGCCCGGCCCCGGCGACCTTCCGACACACGGGGCACGGCCGGAGCAGCCACCCCGCCTGCAAACCGGCCAAAACGGAGACCGGCAGATTTTGAGGGTTCGATACACACGATTATATGAAATTACTGTCTGCAGAAGAGGTCCCCCACAGAGCAGTCATGTCTTTTGTCCTGATGATGTCTTGCCAGCCTTCTGACTTCGGCTCTTTCATACGTGCCCAACAACCCATCGTGTTCCTCGGGCGCGACAGCGAGCACGTGCCCCAGCACGCCTGGAAATCGGAAGGGACGCTTTAGAGCAGATGGGCTGCAGGCCTTGGACCCCTGCCCCTGTGTCATAGTTGCCAAATCATTGGAGTGTCTTGTCCTGTTTGTAATCAGAGAGCAAGCTGAATTCTGCTTGGAAGTACAAGTAGCAGTCAAATAGTTAATCATCATAAATAGTTAATCAAGAGGAAACAGCCCTGAGTTGCACCAAGGGAGGTTCAGGCTGGGTATCTCTAAGGTCCCTTCCAGCCCAGGCCGTTCGATGATGATGATGATGATGATGATTAGGAGAAAATTCGTCACTGAAAGGGTTGTCAAGCACTGGAACAGACTGCCCCGGGGAAGTGGTGGAGTCACCACCCCTGGAGGCGTTCAGAAGACCCGTAGTCCTGGTGCTCAGGGTCGTGGTGGCCTGGGCAGTGTTGAGTTAATGGTTGAACTCGATGATCTTAAAGGTCCTTTCCAACCAAAATGATTGTATGAGTCTATGAACTCAATGCAGTGAATATGGCTTCGAAAAGGGCATGATGGCTGCCATTGTGTTTGTAGCCTGGCTGACAGTGTATCATCTAATATAACCAAAGAGCATGGAATGAGGACACTCTTAACAGCCATAAGAGAAGCTCAAATTATTGCTTTCAGGTGCTGGTTTGGGGGCTCACAGCCAGGGAGCTGCTGCCATCTCTCTCCAGCCAGCACTTGGCTTGCTTTGGGTGTTCATCACCAAACGCTGAGCTGTGTTAGTGCAACCCGCCAGTGTGAAACAGGGCCCATGAGAGGAGCTCGTTTTTATGTTTGCCTTTCAAGGTACAAAAGTGTGACTTTATACATTAAAAAACAGCACAAGTGTATACATTTGTTAAATCTGTAATCATAAAAAAAATTCTTTGCACCATTGTGATGCAGGTGAATGTCTACCCAAAGCTTGTTGTAACTATATGAAATTGATATATCCCTTTGAAGGATGAAGAACCTGTAATCTAAGTGGATTTATTATATGCACATTTGGTAATTGTACTAGATATGTTGAAGCACTTATAATGAAAGTTTTAGCTAAAACACATCCCTAGAGACATTAAATATATTATGGAGATCTAAGCAGAACATGTACTGCATCACTGGATGAGGTAGGTGAATTGAAACAGACCTTACAATGCTATGGCTTCGATTCCATGGAGGGAGAATGCATGGTGACAGTAAATCATTTGTAATGGAGAACCAGCAAGGAAAAAAAAAAAAGTGTATTCCTGTGTATTGCTTTTGTAGTCTTTATTCTGTGGTCTAAAAGTGAACCCAGTGGGATCCCACTGAAAGAACTGTTGGAGACTCTGGAGAAACAGAGGTGGGCTGGTAACAAGTTAAAAAAACTTTGAGCTTTGAGCACAGTTGCTGCCAGCTCCGTGCAAGTGATGTTTTTATTAAGTACCAGCTTTTGACTTCTTCAGTATTATAAAAGAAACAGCAAGCAGACCACATGAGAACAAAATGAGTAATATACAATGTCAGTTCATGAAAAATTGCCCTGAAGCTGTAAAGGTGTCTTTTCTACATGCTTCATTTAATAGAATGCAAAATAAAAGCAAATGTGAATCTTAGGGGCTGGCATAGATTTTATCATAGTGCAGAAATAGTATGCAGAGCTAAGCAGCTTGCTTGGAGCCTGGGGTGAAAAAAAATGGCAAGGACAGTTTCTGGCCAGGCCAGATAAAAGAGCATTGGCTATATATTTAATTTGTGTTCCTTGCTTAATTTCTTTTCTCCTTTCCTTATCTTCACACCTTGAGCTCAGGCAGACCAGCGCTTCATTTTTGATGAGAAGGCAGCCATCCGAAAATCAGCTTAATGGAAATGCTGTATCTCACCGCACTATTCCCACTGTACGCTGCTGATGAACGAGGTGTCTGGCATTCAGAGCTTTCATGTATGAGCAATACTTGTGCAATATTGTCATTTTCATTTGTTCAGACAACCCGAAATACCTGGAAACACAGGCTTGGCTGTTGGTTGTGCAGTAAAGTTTTGAAGGAAATGTTTTCAATTAACACTGCATCTTTCTAATCCTAGAGTTTATTTGGGATATAGTGACATCTCCATATGGCATACAGAGAGGAATATGGGCCCACATGTAATGCTTTGGTCTCCACTTGAAACATGAACTTTTGGCCAAGCACATTAAAATCCAAAAGCTTTTTCATTTGCTGTATCCGTGTTAGTATACATTCACTTACCTTATGAAACTTACATACCTAGTCTATATGTACTGATGCCCATTATCGCAATATTACAACTTATATGCAAATGGCATAGATATAATTTCCAGGAAATTTGAAGTAGCTGAAGTAGTATATTCAAGAACAACCCACAGTGGCACTTTACTGAAGAGCAGCAAAGATATAGAGAACTTTTTATGACACACATAATTTAAAATTTTATTAGTTGCCTATTTTTATGTTAGATATTCTCATTATTCCTGTTCTTGCATTAGACTTTTTGTCAATCATAATATTTAGAAAAACATTTATTTTATTGTCAGAATTTAATTTAAAATATTTTCATACTCTTTTAAAACAACAGGAAAATGGAAAGATCTGGCCGTAATTTCAGATAATGGACTATAACATTTTGATGAAGTTCTTTCTAATGTATCTGCATAACATTTTATATTATTCTACTTTAGAATAATAATGAAGATAGAAACTTCATAGTGCCACCTACTGCTCAAAATACACATTTTAAAAACATTGCTAGTTTGAGCACCTGCAAATAAAAGGATAACAGAGGAAAATATCTGTTGGAATAAAATCTTTCAAAACTGAAAAATGTTGGAGGCAAGTCTTGACCTGATGAGTGAATTTCAGGCACACGGAATTTCTGAACTTTGAACCAGTGACAATTTTGTCTGAAACTGTAATGAGAAGTGATTCTGGGAATGTGGGATTTTGACTAGAAGTTTTTTCAATGTTACATTTTTGATGAGAAGTTTAGTTTTAAAATTAGTCCCTGTGACATTACTAGAAAAAACACTAATGAAAGAATTCAGTGAAATGAAATTTATTTTTCACTCAGTGATAAGGAGACATCCTCTATTTTACAGAGAGCTCTGCACGAGTTTTAAACGAAGGGCCCTGGAATCAGTGTCATGTGTGGCACAAGCTCTGTACCCTTCTTATGTGACAAAGTCACAAGATGGACCATGGACTGTGGATCACTTCTTGGTCCTTGGCATAAATTGGTACAGCCTCAGCCACGATGGCCGGAGTTCATCTTCCCTAGCCCTTATCATCTAAAAGCTAGATGAGGTTAACGTACAGTCTAAAGTACAGCACCTGGTTCTTTCTTCACTTCGTGGAGAAGATTCTGACTCTAGTCCTAGTGAAATAGTAATCATATGCCTACAGCCTTTTCCCACATCCCAGACATTAAGTATGGGTTATGATCTCACTCCTAGGAATGATGGAAATGCAAGAGGTGATAGGATTTTGTGCATGAGTATGAACAAGTTAGGCTGCATGGGGCTGAGCTGCCAGCTGGGCCTACACCACAACAGTCCTTTTTGGTGCTCAACGTGAGGCTCAAAAGGTAGCAAAGGCTGTTGAGGTAGGAACAGATTTGACTAGAGTTTGCTGGACTGAATTTATAGCTGTTATAGTTGTTAAGCTATTAATTGGCAGGGTCCTGTGCTTGCCGTGGGGCTGGCTTGCCTTGCTGTACATTAAAGTCTTGTAGCTGCTTTTTGCTCTTGCTGTTTGCTGTATGGCTTATCGTTTCACCCTGCTGTGCCTGGGCACATTTTGATAACAGCGATGGCCATGTGCCTGGGCTGGCCAATGGCCAGGACCTCACTGAAGCTCCTGTGCTGCTTCACCGGACAGGCTGGAGCTCCGGTGTCAACTTGAGTCGAAGGGACTTGGCCTGTGGATAAGTCCATGTGGGAGCAGGA
Source organism: Trogon surrucura (assembly GCA_020746105.1). Classification (NCBI taxonomy): domain Eukaryota; kingdom Metazoa; phylum Chordata; class Aves; order Trogoniformes; family Trogonidae; genus Trogon; species Trogon surrucura. The sequence continues at coordinate 57,425,922 of CM036621.1, read as the reverse complement.
CACCCTGGAGCATCTGTGGCTGTGGATAAGTCTGTGTCAGAGCAGAAGCATCTGTGGCTGCAGATATGTCCACATCTACCAGAGCAGGTCTACCTCTAAGGGACTGGGGTCTGTGGATAAGTCCACGCTGGAGCAGAGGCAAGGGGAGGAGTACACTGCCGCGTCCAAAGAGACCAGGAGTGGAGACTGGAATGGGTATATCTTTAAATTGTTGTAACCTGTGATTCAAGCTGCATGTTACAGGAATCACTATAGCAGGGACCAGTGGAGGACAGGCCTTGCAAAAGTCAGTGCAAGTGCAGCAGTGGCCCGACCTGAGCAGCTGGCTTTGGTGCCCAGTAACTCCACCCAATGCACCACATCTCCCATCCTGAGTGACCACCATAACAGATGGTGCCCCAGTCATGGACTAATGAACAATGCCAATGGGCATTTCACAGATATTTTGTGGACATTTTGCAGGGGTTCTCCATAGACAAGAGAATGATATCTGTGTATCTATCAAAGGATGGGAAGGGGAGAAGTGGCTAATGAGAATCTGTCGGATAGTGTGGGACCTGAGCGTGATGTAAATGGTATGGAATATGGTGTGGAGATTGTAGTGGTTTTGGCTGGGATAGAGTCAATTTTCTTCATAGTAGCTGGTATAGTTCTATGTTATGGATTTGTGCTGAAAGCAGTGTTGATAAAACACTGATATTTGTTCCTGGTGTGGTACAGAGGATGCCTGCACCATGACAGAGGAGCACTCTCACCATTGGATAGGTAATTATTTTGCTCATAGGTGCACAATTTACAAGTTAATGAATTGGGAGTTATGAAATAGAGAACTTGTAAGTTAGAAAACTCTTTACTTCAGTGATTAATTAGCAAATTCACGTGCTAGACTAGCCTGTATGAAGGGGATTGAGCCCTTTTTTGTTGTGCTTGTTTTCTTTCTTAATGAGCTCATAAAACAGAGTTTAATTTACATTGTCCTGTAAATCTGAGAGATCCAAACAGACTGTGACACAGAGAGTGGTCTGTGGTCCTTCTCCTTATTACTTGTCCAAACACTTCACAACTGCTTCTTTCCAAAATGTTGAGAAGCACGCACGAACTCCGAGGTGGTGGAAAACGGAATTCACCTTATTGCAAGCAGGCACACATATTTATACCTACTAGCACGAAGCACTATTTTTGGGTTACAAACAAGAGATCAGACTATACAGCCAGGGTTGTTATTAGCTCATGTACTCCTTCAATCACTCTGTTATCACACAGGGAAAACAGATTTTCCCAGGTCTGTTTTGATCATACTCTCCCGTTCACTCCCATGCGCATCTGGTGTACAAGAAGCACCTTATCTGTTCATTCTCAGGGGCAAGCTCTCAACATGAGCTGTACTTGGCTGGTCAGGGTCTCTTTTCATAATTAGGAAGCAAGAGTTATGCACTTGTTTAGGAAAGAGCTCAAGGACGAAAGTCTTAACTCTGCAACGCAGTGCTGCCAGCACAGCTAACTAAAATGTAGGGTATCCACAGTCAATTTGCCCTATTCTAGATCAAAACTCTTACTTTTTGAGTGCAGCATTTCTTTACACCCCATCTATAATTCTCTTCAATGCTATTTTCAGCTTTTTGCAATGTACAACTGTAAATGTCAGCAGCATGCTGAAGTTTATTTTCTTGATGAAAATACATATATATATATAGCCCTCACACCCATATATATCATACTCCAAACATCTCTTTGTGGTTCAGCATATCATACGCCTTTGCAACACCATATTGAGGTTCCCAGCATGTACTGGGGGTTCCAGCGTACTGAAAGCCACGTTTGAGAAGGAGAAGCCTATGTGGAGCACAGAGCAGCAGTTTGGGAGCTGGCAGGAGGAGACTGTAAGCAGCCTGTGGGCTTCCCAGGGAAATAGCTTGCTGCTGGCAGGGTGTCAGTAGTAGCAGCAGGAGGACATAAGGAGGCAGGAGACACAACAAAACTGCATATGTGACTGGCAGAAGACTGATGTCAAATGATCCCAACGAGGCCCACCCCATACAATCATAACCCTCATCTGAGATTCAGCTGCGGGGCTGATAACCTTGTCACTGCTAAGAATTAATTATGCTTAAGGGAGTTGCCTTGCTTGTTCCAAGAAAGCCATGAAGCAGTTGCATTGCTTCTGCAGAGCCCTTGTGTTAAATGAGGACATGCTGGGAACTAGAGCCTGCAGAGGCTCCTGCCTCCAGCACCTCCAGAGCCTGGCACCAGGCTGGGGGAGCCCCGGCTGGGAGGGGACTTCCCCCCCCCGCCCCTCCTCAGGGACGGGTGCTCCACAGCACACCCACAGCTGTCCTAGGAAAGCCAGCGTGAAGCCATTTTTTCAAGCAGGATTTTTATGGAGTGTGATTCGAAACCTTTAAAAAAATCTACGGTTTCAGTGTCTGCTGCCTTCTCTTCAGCTATTCTTTTTATAAGTCTGTCTGAACAGATCCCTGAAGTTTGTACAGCAAGATTTTTTTTAATAAGTCCATAGTTTTTGTTGATTGTGTTCCTAGAACCTTCCAGATATTGAGCAATTGCAGTGCAATGTTTCAAGTATTACTCACTAGGAAATGAAATTAAGCTGAGAGACACTGATGTCAAGTACCACTATTTTTTCTTGTAAAAATTGGTGAGATGTTTGGTTAATAAATGTTCCCCGGGTTCCCACGTCTATGGTGATGATGATTTATGCTGTAATTACAAGAAGTGTATCACATGCATTGCAGAAAATATAGCAGAATGCAGCTACTATCCCTTGACCCCGGCAGTGAACATGAATGAATTCCTGTATTCAAAGTTGATTTTCAATCAAGCTATCTGTTTGCAAGGTCACAAAGTCTGCTTTTGTTAGCGTGAGGCATGTGTTACGTCAGCCTGTCAACTGTTTGCGAGTGCAACAAGAGAGCTGGAGGTACGTTGCTTGATGAGAACAGGTCCGCTGAACACACGTGTTTTGTGTAGGTGAGCTGGCAATACCAAGCAGAAAAAGCAGGCCTGGGGTAGCCCATGTGCTATAACTGGTGATGTTCAGGAGCTCTGCAAGTTTTTTTAGGTTACTATGCATACTTAAGAAGAAAGAGAACTTTTCAGAATACGAGGTTTTTTACTGCAGTTCATGCACGCAATGTTTTCTCTGCTAATACAGACAGTAAGTTGGCCCTATTAGTTGGCTAGCTTTTCAACAAACGAAATTCCTGGGACTCTGCCTGACTTCCTTGGAAAATTTGAAGCTGTTTTTAAGGAGGTTCTGGGACAAAATACAGCACAGTGAATTTCACTAACTTTGGCCAGCTTACAAGGGAAAGGCTTGCAGTTACCCTCAGGCATAAACTTGATTACATGAAGAGTAGGAAATACAAAATAAATCATATGCTTTAATTCTAAATTACATTATATAATTCTAAATTACATGTAATAAGAACTTCCATACCAGATCAAATCTAAATTAGTTGTCTGCCAATAGTAATTCCCAGATGTGTCTGAGGAAATTGCCCTATTTTTCAACCTCCTTTTCCCCCTTCGCAAGTATAATGGATAATTATGTAACAGCCTGACTGGAGGGGAAGTTATTTTCTAACCTCAGGCTGGCATCTGATTTATGCCCTGAACTATGAACATTTATATCCATTATGAATTTTTATCAGGTCAAATCTAATTCCCCACATAAATGTATGAATATGTATGTATAACCTTTCATAGAATCACAGAACGTTAGGGCTTGGAAGGGATCTCGAAAGATCATCTAGTCCAGCCCCCCTTCTACTGAATCCTGCCAAGCACTTGGCCTCAATGACACCATTCACCAGCATGCTTCATGGGCATATTACTTTTGCCAATTTTAAATATATTGTCCTTTACTTTTATTATTACAATCAGTGTTTACTCAGGGAATGTATTGGTGATAGCAATAACCTTCAATATCCTTTTCCCCAGTCGCTCCCTGTCCCCAACAGCTCTGAAGCTCCCTCTGAAGCCCCAGATGGATCTGGGGTGCCTGTGTAGGACCAGAAGGTTCCAGTCTCTGGCCTGCTCCATCCCCTCATGGACCAGACCTCGCCTGTTACACTCCTGTGGCTGGACGTGATTGGTTTTAAATGGTTGGACTCAGTGATCTTCCAGGTCTTTTTCAACCTAAACAATTCCATGATTCTATGATTATGGGCTGACGAAAGGCAGAGGGATGATGCTTGCAGTAAATGAGGAGGTTAAAGTATCCCTAGGACTGCTATCATTATGCTGCACCATGACTTTCTGAATTTGCAAGTGTCATCACAATCTAATGTCAAGAGTTTATTTTGGGGAGAAGAATTTGGTTTGGACTATGGGAAAGAAATCAATTTTGGTTTGTGTTGGGTCAAGTCAAAGAGGTGCTTTTGTGAAATACTGGGGAAAGAGGCCTTTATCTTGGGGTGGGCTATTACAGCTCCATTTTATCATGGAAGGAAGGTAGATTACCTTTGATGATGGGGAAATCGATTATACCTGGTAAAAGGAAATTGGATTGGGAATGATTCTGAAGAGAAAAGCCAGAACTATTTTACCTAAAGAAGGAATTTCACTGAACGTCTATGTGTGTTACTGCCATAGAAAAGTGGTTAGGTTTAGACTAGAAGCAAAAGAAAGTGGGACAGACTGTACAGAAGATGATGCAGAAGAAGCAGGAAAAGACAATGCTTTCTCTTCTCAAATCTGGTCATTATGGTGGTATCTGCATTCATAGAAATTTGAGAAGCATGTAATTCCCACAGTTGCCAAAGGGAAGAGGCACCCTTGTAAATCAAACCTTGAATAAGCATCTGTAATGAAAAGAAGGCCATGAGACTGACTTCAATAGTTCATATATGAAAAATCTTGAATTTGCGAATCCTCATAATCCACTCTCAGTGAGGAAATACTATCAGGCTGAAAAAGTTAATTTACAGAGAATGGGGATATATGCAAAGCCAACAGAGACATGTGGCGTGGTAACAACAGACAGCAGCAGAGGCAAGAACTGCATACAGAGAGCTTAGGTGATCAGTATAGGGTAGCTGTAGACTTAGCCACAAAGTTTCAATTTTGGTGTAAATTCTTCAGTTTGTGAGTGCTGAGCCATGGTCTCTTGTTGGTTCACTTAATTATATAATGAACAGCTGTGAAGTTTTTATTTGGATTAAAATTTCCCTGGAACCCAAGGTAATTTAGATCTGAGGTTTTGGCTCTGGTCCCTTTCCAGCTTGTACTCAATATAAATTACTGCCCTAGAACCATGACACGTTCAATTTATCCTCCATTTTAGATGGCTGAGAAGTGCATGCATAATTCTGTGCATGCCACACTTTCTCTGATAAATAGACCAAATGACTTGAAACTGCAAGGTAAGACACTTTATTTTAGTCATGAACCCACACCCAGCCTTAGTTTAAATACCAAGCAAAAATGACATTTGAATTATTTGATTTGAATCAATGCCAAATTCAATCTTATGCAAACTCGGAAAGAGAGAGGAAAAAAACCCAGCTTGGAATAAACCCAGTGATTTATGCGTGGGAACATAAGGCGATAACAAGCAGCAATCGATTCAATTGTAGTGGCAGGAGTGGACCACCACGAAAAATCTGAAAGCTTTTCATTGGAGCTACTGTGACTGAGGGATTGGGAACAGGGCGATATTTTTACACATGGATAATAACCGTAAGAAAAGTAGACTCAGGGACTAGCATTCCCATTTCTACCTTCTGTCAAAAGTGCTGGTCAAACTCTGCATGTCATGCTCCGGGCACACTGATGTGAAGTTCTCCATTGCTCAGCACAGTGGAGCACGGCAAATAGACCTGTTCTGGAGAGAAAATTAGAGATTAGTTATATCACACCTGTCTGAGAGAAATATATTTTTTTTCATGATCTAATTCCAAATACTATTTTAAATTAAGAGCCGTATCCAGGAACTAGTAACGTTGGTGCTGAGTTTTGATCCTCTGGGTGACTCTGACTTGCCTGTTAGAGCCATGAGTTCGGGCACAGGGAGGCAATGTCACCTGAACATCTCCCTAAGAGAAAGTAGCGCTGCCCAGAAATTTGTCAGTGTTACACATCCCACAAGGATAATGTTTTCCAGGATTATTTTATACTCTGAAATGTTACTATTTTTATTAGGGCTTAGGCCATGTTTACATAACCAAATGCCAGGAGTTCAGCTCAGAAAGGCAGCCAAGACAACTTTTTAGCTACATCTACTCATTCCAATACTCAATATAAGGAAAAAACTCCGGGGTGGTTGCTTCATAAGTTTGTTACTGCAGTTCTCTTTGCTCATCGGAACCCAGAGAGACTCTGGATGAGCTTTCTCTGAAGTTACGCACAGAAAAGCCCAACTCCTTGCAGCTCTTTAAGTAATTTTGTCCTCAGCCAGAGACGTATCCTCTCTTTGATGCCTCTCCATTGATATTTTTTTTTTCTGAATTGTCATGCCAAACAGTTGTCTGCTTCGTTGGTTTTTTTTTTCATAGAAAAGCACCTGTTCAATTTAGATACTGCTCAGCCTGTTCCACTTCAGTGGTCTGCACGGCTCCGCTGAGAGCCCTGAGCTTTTCACATATTTCAGGCTGCCAGCTCTCTTATGCGCTTTTCCCTAGCAGCCAATTTTGCTCCGAAGCTCTATGACTGAGCCAACTTCCATTCCTTCATAAAGGGATGCCCTCTTGTTATTGCAATTGAGGAGTTCCACAAGAGGCATTTAATGTCTCCAGAGTGCTGTTATGTACAATAAAATCTTGAATTAAGCTTTACCTAACACTTGTTCATGCAATATTCATTTATTGGCAAATTGCATTTGTTTCTGCTGTTGACAAATACTTTTACATTTATTTCTAATACCACAAGTACATGATCAGATTAATATAGGACTAAATAAAATCTTATACGCTGTTTAAGTAGCAGTTCGAATGGAAGCCTGAAATCACTACAACATACACTGCCATCTTGTGTTCTGAAGTTCTAGATAATATGAAAATGCACACTATACTTACAGCTTTTCAGAAAATAGGAGTTGGCTATATGAGTGGGATATGCAAAGTTACAAAAAGATGTTTATTGTAATTTTCTTTTCTTTCTTATAAAATGTAGAATAGTCCTTAAAAAAAGCAAGTCTTGCTGGTTACTGTGAATTCATCTGTTTTAAGGATCCATTTGAACGGATCCTGCAAAAAGGGGGTATGATAAAAAAGAGGGAAAAATTGTATGTTTAGGTGCAATCTCTCTGCCTTTGGAACAACCGTAGTCTGACTGCAACTAGATCATCCCTGAGGCTCTTTCAGTATGTACCAGAGAACTGGTCACCTGGCTGAAAGAGGACCTAAAGTGACATTTACTTACAAAATGAAGAAAGCAAATCTAACAATCCTGCCTCGTGGTGCTTACACAAAACACAAAACCAATGACACATCTTGGTGGATGAAATAAGTACTGGATGCCCTTCCTCCAGAAATGATCATCCCTTCATAACATGTTAATCAAATAAGTCTTTTTGTACATGCATAATTCCAATTGATTTCACTATATAGCAGTATTTAATGCTGCTTTTTTATTGTGTTTTTATTAATTCCAGTTTCTTTGTATAGTTACTATTGCATATGTGTAGGAGTGCTCTTAAACACAGCTTTGAACAATGGCTCTATAAAACCCAAAGGATTTATTCCATGCAGCTGCTGTTGCCCGAAACAAGCATAAGCAAGACAGAGAAAATGGTGCCAGGAATCAAAACCTAAGCAGGGTAGGAAGTAGTAAAAGCATATCAAGGCAACAGATGCCAAGGTAGAAGGGCAGAATGGCAGAGAACATTACCAGGGGAGAGAAGCATGCTTGCCCTTACTTGCTCAGAAGTTTCCCTCAGGTTAGTTGCTTTCCATGCCAGAAACCTTTCATTACACCTGTTTGGCATTTCTTAGCCCATTTGCACATACTTTTGTGTGTGAACTTACGGTGTAATTTGCCACCTCTGAAAAGCAAGTGTTTGTGGCACCCATCACTGCCAAGGTTATTTTTTATGGCTTACATGTGTAACATACCGCAGCAGAGTTTAAACAACCTCCCTCTTCTATGAAATGCACAGTTAAAATGATTCAAAAGAGCTTTTCCTCCTGTGACAGTACTTTTATAATACGTTCCTGCTTTTTAAACTTGTTTTCAAAAGGCAACGTGTATATTGCAGTCTGGTTGCATAACTTCCCGTTTTAGTAAGAGGAGAACATTAAAACTGTTTGCACAACACATTGCAGTCAGTGTTTAAGCAATGAAAAAAAAGCTTATTGAAAAGGTCTTTGTCATTTCAAAATCTGGAATAAGGTTGTTAATGATATCTTACTTGCTTTATCTGCCTGTAAAATTCCCGCCAGTTTTCTTAGTTTTATAGCATAGGGTCATACTTTCTTAATGTACATTCTTTGTTGTGTTGCTATCTGAGAGATTTTCGGATAGAAAAAGCTAATTGGCAACATATGAGGAATAATAAAACAGTAACTCAAATTGTGTTAGAAATGATACCAAGTAAAACAAGAAACTGTTTTCTCTATACTACAGTAATCTCTGACGGGACGTACGTATACCTCCCCAGTGATTGAGCTGGCTCTGAGAGTTACCGGAAAGGCAGAAGAGGGAAAACTACCGCAAATAGAGCAGGTCTGGTAAAAGAACTGCTGTCTACCGCGTCCTCAGCTCCTGGAGATGTGGGCTGACGAAGCCTGTGAACGGTCAGTTTGAGCCTCTTACTCACTCCACGTGCTGTCTTTTGAGTGTTATGGTTGCCATACTGCGTTAGATCGTGTAATGTCCTAGCAATGGATGAGAGCTTGTTGTTTCCATTCCTAGTTTGTTTCCCATTAGCTAGTTCATTTTGTCCCTGTGAGCCCTTTACTGATGCCAGAAGATGCCCATCCATCAGCCTGCCTGTGTTGGTAACTACCTACTGTCTAAAAGTTAAAGCTAGGAGACGAAACGTTAGGGATAACTCTAAGCATGTGAGCTGAACCTGTCCCCCCTGGATAAGTAGCTGTACACTGCAGTACCAGAACTAAGATGCTGAGTGGATCCTGAATGTGAACTTCAGAGAAAATACTAGCTCCAGTTTAGATTTTCATGTTCCCATTTAGGAGCACCCTCCAACCACTGAAAGTCACGGGCATTAGGCAGAATTGCAACCACTGGGTGCAGCTGGGTCCAGCTAAACCTGCAGTGCCCTAGGGAGCAGCAATGATCTTTCAGGGGAAGAACAAGATCAGGGAATGGCAGATAGAACTTTGTTGATCAAAAGTTCAACACATTTATTTATCTTTTCTCCTGTGATTAAGCTTAATGTTTCTCAGCTTTTCCAGGGATACAAAGCCTACGGTTTCTATTATCGCAGCCTTTTCCACTCCTGCTACAAGTAAACCACCACCCATCCCTGAATCCCATGCTACGCTTTCTAGAGGTCTTGCATGTATTTTACTACTCAAGGAGAGTTGTCTAAAGAAATGGGAGATCTACCACAGAGCACCAAATAATCAGGCCTTGAATTTAAAGTTATCTTAGGGCTTTGTTTTATGTTTTAACAAAGCTGCCTCTCCTTTAAAGTGTCCATCTGCAAGGCTATAAATGTTAGTGAGAAAGCCTCCGCTTAGGTTTATTTTCTGTTACCAAGAGCAGCTGGCCATCTGCTGGGGAACAAGAAAGCTGTGCTTTGGTGCATTTGGAAGCAAAGGTCACAAATGGCACATGCCAGTCCTTTGCCAATGACATGTTTAGGCTGTGTCTGACCAGAAAATGTCTTGTTAAGCCACCCTGCTCAGCTTAACAGATCTCCTTAGATCAAAATTCAGTATTGTGCGATTTTAAATGGCTTTCACATAGAGATGCTGCCTGTGTAAGATTCTTGCTGTCCCCCCGATATGGTAGGACAAATGAAAAGATATCCCAGATATCTTCAGCCTCTGCATTCCAGCATGTTAGGTGGGGATGTCTGTGCTGGCTGAGGACCCCGGGACTCACTGCCTGCTCTGTCTGACCTGTGCTGGGACTGCCTGCACCACGGGAGGTTCACATTGGATATTAGCAAAAAAATTCTTTACTGAAAGAGTGGTGATGCACCGGAACAGGCTGCCCAGGGAAGTGGTGGAGTCATCATCCCTGGAGGTGTTGAAAAAATGTGTAGAATGGCACTTCAGGACATGGTTTAGTAGTCATAGTAGTGCTAGGTTGACAGTTGGACTCAATGATCTTAAGAGGTCTTTTCCAACCTTAATGATTCTATGATTCTGTGATTTGTAAAGCTGAGGACACTGCATCAAAAGCTCAGCACAGACATGTCACAGTTCAGCACTCCAGAAGTCTGGGAGATGCTTGTGCACAGGGGCTGCTGGCACCGATCTTGCTCCAACATTTAGTACATTTTAATAAGTCCTGGAGGCAGTGTACAAGGTAAAATGAAGGGTTGACGAGGGAAAAAAAATAAATTGGAAAGCATTTATGTTAAATCCAGTCAAAATGTAGCTGATTGACATCTCAAGTAAGATTGGCAAGGCATGAGGATCAAGTCTGAGTGTTTTAACACAGCCAACAGTGCTGTACAAGTCAAGTAAGAGTTATGGAAGACAGGAGTATTTGGCAATTCTGGGACACCAGGAAAAGAAATCTGAGGCAAATAATTTTTCCCTTTTATTTTTTTTAATGGTGTTTGAAAACTGTTTAGAAGCTACAATAAAATACATTTTGACCCTGTAACAAAAGTGTTTAGAAAATACTTTGCTGATAAACAAATACAAGCTTCAGCTGACTACAAAATAATTGCTAAAAAGGTTTCTTTAGAAGGAATGTGCTATGTCTCCGCATTCCTGCTTCAAGAGCAGAGAACTCTCCACTGAAGATCCAAAAGAAGTGCTTTCTGCTCTGCGAGTTGAGAGTTTGAATGTTGTACTGAGTGAGGAATTTAAACATCTTATTGGATGAATAAGACAGAAGGGACCTCTAGCCATTTAAGGAAAAATTTAAACATAGAAGCAGAACTCCAATTAGAGACTCAAGAACAGGAATTTCAGCTCTGTCTTGCTTTCCTGTGTACCAGGAGGCTCACCCTCTCCATTCCAGCTGAAACTTGGTATCTAATAGAGGTAGGGCAGTTTTAATGCTCTTGGCCCAAGCTGCTTTGCACCAAAATGTCCAGGGTAAGAACTGCTATTGTCACAGCAACACAATCGTCGTGATAAATGCCTCCATTTTCTAGTTCTCCCTCTGCTGAATTTATTATCATGGTTTTATTCTTCTTTCAGTCACCAGGTTGTACTATTATCCTTAACTGCCCTCTTAAAACTAATCCATACGTTGGCCAGGAGGGAGTGCTCTAGCAGGAGAGCCAACACTATTATCCAGGGTCCTGCTGTTCCAGCAGGCTTGGGAATGATTGCCCTGAGGTTTCTCACCAAGCTGCTTTCAGTTCACAAGAGCACAAGGAATCACTCAGGACTTCTTTTTATGTGTAGTCATTAGGTATATTTACAGTAGTACTTTCTCCCTCAAAGTTTGGCACTGCTTTCTTTGCCCCCACTTTCTGTTTTACAACTATTCCTTTGCCCCTAAACTTCCAGTGCTGCAGCTCTGAGGAGCCGTGAACACAAGGACAGTTTGTTTTTTCACTTCTCAACACACAAAGAATATTGTGTTAAAGAGACAATAAATCCTGTTTTTCTTTCATTTGAAAATACCTACCTTCTTCAGTGATATTACTGCATGTAATGGAGCAGTAAGCTGGTCCCCTATCAACCAAAGAAAGCAGCAGAGATTAATTATCTCACAAATATTTTGGAGAATCAAGCAGTTCACCCATTTGTGCTGCTCCATTTCCCATGTTTTCAGCTGAAAGAGCAGGCTGCTGTCTAAATTGATGGCATCCTTTTCAGTTGAGACCAGCTTAATCTATTTTGTGTTCTTCAAAAAAGGAGCTGCCTTTGTTATCCCTTGTATGCACCACATTTCTCCATCAAAACAAAGCACTGGTGAACAGCACTGGCTTGACAGTGCCCGAGACTGGAGTCCTCAGGTCTGGCGAGGCATCAGCAGAAGGAGCATTTAAGGTGTCCTGCTGGTCCAAATTCCACAGGATGAGCTGAAGCTATTCTTGAACTTTGTATACTTAATTAAACATCTACAATACAATAATCAAATATGCAGACAAATTCAAATCAAAACATCATCAGGAAGGAAACAAAATTTTGAAACCATAAAATCGACAAATAATTGATAATTCCAGAAGTGAAGGGGAGACAGTTTCCTGTAGCAGTGCTTGCTTATTTACAGGTGATAACACTTTTTAATGTTTCCTACCTGACTGTCCACTCTACCCTTCTCCAGGAGGCTCTTGCTCTCATCACAAAGACAGTTTAGCTGCCTGTGGAGCAGCTGCTGAACCGCTCCGGTTTATAGCCATGCATATTCAGATAAATTACCACTCATTCCTCTTAATATACAGTGCTGTAATTTGCAAAATCCTGAAAATCATCCCTTTTACTAGCATCGCTGAGGCTAAAAATGTATTTTAAAAACTGCAACAGATTTGCATCTGAGCAGAAATGTTGCTGTTACTCATACAAATATTCTGTTCTGCTGCCTTTGACTCCCCAGCCTAAATTGTAGTTGAATCAACATTTGTTTTGTTTTACAGAATGACAGAATTAGCTACGTTTGTTCAAACTTCCTTGATCTACTGCTTGATTTCATTATTATTATTACTTCAGCCTGTCTCCCCCTCCTCCTGTTTTTTGTTTCTCATATGGTGCAAAACTGAAGGTCTGGGAAAACGGGAATAAAAATGAGGTGTGGGAGCCGCTTACTTCTGCCCAAACCAAAATGCAAATGCATTCTACTGGCATATGTACTTAAGTTCATTGTACGATCATTATGTACTGGCATAATGATAATTCAGCTGAACGCAAACCAGGAAATCCCTCCCTTTCTGCTGTGGTTAGCCACGAGTGCAGTGCACGTGGTTTATGGTGCTCACCAGCCCAAGGTTTTGTTCCCTGTTCACGGCTCTCCACCTCCGATTCTTTCGGTCACTGCAATTCCCCCCCTTCCCACTAACCCATTCCTTGAGGAACAGCAGAGGTACAAAAGGACACAGAAGGTCTTGTGCTCATGGAACTGGCAGCCTCCTGCTGAAGCTTTTTGTGACACAGGAAAAACCATTGCTGGGTGCTCAGTTTGTCTCCACTATCTTGCCATATAATTGCTTAGGGTGCTTGATCTCCTCTTGGCACAGCCCCTGAAGAGTGATAATTATGCGTGGGAGATAATTATGGAGTAATATCATATTGAGGATAGTATAAATATCATTGAGATAGAGATAAGAGTTTTAATCTAAGCTGTAGATGTTTCATTCTGCTTTGACATCTAGTTCCCTTGAGATCATGGGAAAACCTATCATTTTAAGCAGAGGAAAAAAAAAATCGTTGCCTGAAAAGTGGCCAGAACAATAGCACTATATGAAGGGAACCCTAAAAGTAGATTCAAACACTTCAGTCACATATCATTCTCATTTAAAGGGTGTTTTGTTCATTTTAAAGAATCACAGGATTATTTGTCAGCTTCCATTTGGGACCAGGTTTTGCATGGTCTATTCAAACACTCTGCCTGTCCCAGATACGGTGTTTACACAATTACATTGCTTAACTGTGTGTCTGATGTTGCGTACCTTGGCATTCCCTAGAGCGTATTAAGGTAAATGTCTTAAAATGTAATAGACACTAGAAGAAATTGCTCCTTCTCATTATACTCCTAGGAAGGATTTGCAATAGCTGATTTGTTTGTTAAGCTGTCTTGCTACCTGATCTAGGAAAGGTGTTTTTTTTTGAGTTAGCCACCACAGTTACGTGTTACAGCTTTAAATGAAATATGTTAAATGTTTCTGTGAAGTAGATTGATAAATGTCCATTTTCCAGTAGTAAAGTATTCTGTGATAACATTCAGCCAAGAATTGCAAATACGCAAGGCTTTTCACTAGCACCTTCTTTGTATTTTAATTAAGCAAGTCAAAATCCAAAAGACTTAGACTGCATTCAAGCATGATCAGCCATCTCCATACTCTTGTATTTCTCCTCCTCCTGAGATGCTGTTTCTCATGCAGAAGTTGTGAAGCTCTTGTTCTACCTAGAATCTTTTCAGGATACACAGGGATTGAGTTTCTAATTAAAACCTGGGCAACATTCTTTTCCACAGTATATTTTATATGTTATGTTCCCTTAGGAGTAAAACAATGGTTGTTAGAACCAGTAATACGACCAGGGACATAAGCAAAGGAAATACAGGATTAAACAAATGCTGTTATTAAGTAATTTCTTCCTCCTCCTCTAAATTCTGAGAAATTGCAGCAGACTGGGAGAATTTTAGTGCAAGAATCCTAGTGCATCACACTATATACTTAGAATGGATTTTTGAACAAAGCACTGTAACACAATCTAGCTTCTAGCATCTTCCCAGAGGATTGGATGTACGTGGAGATGCTACCGGTTTCCTGAGGTGATCTTACACTCCACACACATTAGAGCATTGGGGACAGGAGAGTGCCAGAATACAGGATTATCAGGCGAAATTGTTGAAGCTGATTGGCATCTACCACGTCCAGCTTCTCCTGCCTCAATTCCCCATGGAGAGTTTCTCTACTGTCTACCGGCTATCAAAACAATATATTTTGGGAAAATATAGAAGGGCATCTTTCCTTTCCAAACGTACCTAACTACCCAAATGAGAAGAGTCTCATCATTATATGAACTAAATGTCTCAAAATGGAACTACCAACTCCATTCAGGAGAAATTAAGAAACTGGGCTGAGAAAGACAATGCTTCTTCTCCGAAGGGGATTTTTAGAGTTGCAAAACTTCCTGCCAGACTCTTCCACAGCAGGGCACAAAGCTGGAATTACAAATGGAAGTTTCAAAAGTAAATAAAGAAAATAGTTAGGAGATGAAGTCACCAGGACAAAATGCAGGTGTACAGGAGTTGCATCAGCCGGGAAAGTATAGAGGCAGATAATTTCCACAGAAGGTCCCTTGTCATGTTGGGCAGTCACATTTCACTTTAATTGACAGCTCTCTTAAAAAGGGGGAAGGAGTACAATGACTTGGAGCAGTGAAAAAGGTATCACACCTTCAAAGCTAACTGTTTGTAAATGTCCAGTTATGTTTACTTTCACCAGCGAAGCTGTGGGAAGCCATAAGTGGTCACTACGTTTGGTTTTACTGGATTGCCTCAATAAATAAATATGAAAGCTTTTTTTTTTTTTGACAGGGTTTTGACGTACGTTGTGGAAGAACTGAAATGGGGCAAAGCTAATCAACTCTGTGCAGAGTTTTCTAGGAAGTTTGCCTTTCCTTCCTCCAGTTATGTGGATGCAGCAGGACTGTCATTGCAGCAGGATGAAGAAGGTGAAACGAGTTCACTGTGAACCTGCAAAGCCTGTACATTGATAAACATATCTGCCACTATTGCTACCAGTGCTAAGAGTTTAACTGGTCTTACTATCAGAAATAATCAGAAGAAAAAAACAGAAATATGTCTTACTGAGTTTGTAAAGGCCAGCCTTGAATTTGTTGATCCATAAACTCATTTGTGCATACTGCTAAAAACTTAGCAAGTATTTTTCCTTCATGCAAAATGTGGTGTGCAGAAAGTCAGAACTGGGCTTAACACTAGTAAATGATAGTAGTAATATATTACTAGTAAGTCCTCCTTGGGGCACCAGTGGAAGGCTTAGTGAAGTCATAGCGGTTTCACAGAGAAGTCGACATGCATTTTTAAATACATTATGGACAAGGGTTTAGCACTTGCTCCTCTGTGATCAGGTCTTGTTCAGATGCACACTTACTTTCAAGCTCTAGCATTTCACAGAATCACAGAATCACAGAATGTTAGGGATTGGAAGGGACCTCAAAAGATCATCAAGTCCAATCCCCCTGCCAGAGAAGGAACGCCTAGATTATGCTACACAGGAACGTGTCCAGGCAGGTCTTGAATGTCTCCGGAGAAGGAGACTCCACAACCTCCCTGGGCAGCCTGTTCCAGTGCTCCGTCACCCTCACTGAGAAGAAGTTTCTTCTCGAGTTTAAGCGGAACCTCTTATGTTCCAGTTTCAGCCCATTACCCCTTGTCCTATCAGTGGTTGTCACCGAGAAGAGCCTGGCTCCATCCTCGTGACACTCACCCTTTATATATTTGTAAACGTTAATGAGGTCACCCCTCAGTCTCCTCTTCTCCAAACTAAAGAGCCCCAGCTCCCTCAGCCTTTCCTCATAAGGGAGATGTTCCACTCCCTTAATCATCCTAGTTGCCCTGTGCTGGACTCTCTCCAGCAGTTCCCTGTCTTTCTTGAACTGAGGGGCCCAGAACTGGACACAATATTCCAGATGGGGTTTCTAAGCTGTTCAGATCATCGTGTTGATTGAAAGCTGAAATAGTTGCTTATCTTTTATACTTTCTCTCTTTACCAGAAGAGAGTTCACCACCATGTACAAAAACATCTGTATTTTTTGTACATTTAAAGAGACAGCATGCTGCCCACTTAACTTTTCCATATAAAAAAGGTCAGCTTCTAGCTGGACATCCCTAGACAGGAGGTCTCGTTCATGGCCCATGCTCTGCAGGCTTTTATCACCTTTTTCCTAGTCTCAGTTCCTCCTATCCTTGTGTAACCTTGTCAAATACACGCTGATTGATCCTTGCCAAGGGCTTGAGGTCCTGCAGGCTTCTCCCTAGCTGTAAGCTCAGAGATCTGAGCCCTTCTTGTTCTGTGACACTGAGGCATGGAAGCGGAGCCTCATATTGCCATAAGACATAACCAGGTGGATGGATGGTGGCCATGCAGTGGACGTGGTCTACCTGGACATCAGCAAGGCCTTTGACACCGTCTCCCACAGAATCCTCATAGGTAAACTGAGGAAGTGTGGTCTGGATGACCAAGTAGTGAGGTGGGTCGAGAACTGGTTGAAGGGAAGAAGCCAGAGGGTTGTGGTCAATGGGGCTGAGTCTGGCTGGTTGCCTGTGTCTAGTGGGGTCCCTCAGGGGTCAGTGCTTGGGCAGGTGCTGTTTAATATATTTATCAATGATGTGGATGAGGGATTAGAGAATGTTGTCAGCAAGTTTGCTGATGATACGAAATTGGGAGGAGTGGTTGACACACCAGAAGGCTGTGCAGCCATTCAGAGAGACCTGGACAGGCTGGAGGGCTGGGCGGGGAGAAATCTTACGAAGTTTAACAAGGGCAAGTGTAGAGTTTTGCACTTGGGAAAAAATAACCCCATGTGCCAGTATAGGTTGGGGACTGCCCTGTTGGAGAGCAGCGCAGGGGAAAGGGACCTGGGGGTCCTGGTGGACAGCAGGATGACCATGAGCCAGCAATGTGCTCTCGTGGCCAAGAAGGCCAATGGCATCCTGGGGCGTATTAGAAGGGGAGTAGCAAGTAGGTCAAGAGAGGTCCTCCTGCCCCTCTACTCTGCCCTGGTGAGGCCGCATCTGGAATATTGTGTCCAGTTCTGGGCCCCTCAGTTCAAGAAGGACAGGGAGCTGCTTGAGAGAGTCCAGTGCAGAGCCACAAAGATGGTGAAGGGAGTGGAGCATCTCCCTTATGAGGAAAGGCTGAAGGAGCTGGGTCTCTTTAGCTTGGAGAAGAGGAGACTGAGGGGTGACCTCATTAATGTTTATAAATATGTCAAGGGGGAATGTCAGGAGGATGGAGCCAGACTCTTTTCAGCGGCGTCCACTGACAAGACAAGGGGCAATGGATGGAAGCTGGAACACAGGAGGTTCCATAAAAATATGAGGAAAAACTCTTTCACTGTGAGGGTGACTGAGCACTGGAACAGGCTGCCCAGGGAGGTTGTGGAATCTCCTTCTTTGGAGACATTCAAAACCCGCCTGGACGCGTTCCTGTGCGCTCTACTGTAGGTGATCCTGCTCTGGCAGGGGGGTTGGACTAGATGATCTTTAAGGCCCCTTCCAACCTCTAACATTCTGTGATTCTGTGATTCTGTGATAAGCTGGTAGTGGGTAGATGGATGGACGGATGGATGGATGTGGTGTCTTTTCCCCATGGTCTCTGGTGACCCAATAAAAACGGCACAAAACCTAAATTTTCTCCTTTCGGAAAACTTATTGGCCTATTCTAATATCAACAAAACTCCTCCCAGAGCATGAACAACCTGGTGTTGAATGACATATTAATGAATGGGTGTAAGCTTTTTTTTTTTTTCTCTGCTGAAAAAATGACTAACCCAGAGGTGATCTCAAGGGCTTATGCTCTTTTCCCCCTTTTATTGCTTCATCGGCTTCTTCTGAGCCCATGATTCAGCTGTGAATGTCTCACACCCATCCTGTACCTAAGGCAGTCAAAACCCCACCTCTTCTGTAGGTGGTGGCTTTTTGTATGGGGGTAGAGAACAAAAAGATGTTCTAATACGTTAGTGTCAATCATATCTGAATAGTAGTTGAACTGGAGAAAGCAAGAACATCTAAAACACACCTTATTCAAGGAGGCGTTTCCTTCTGTTTTAACCTTGCAAGTAGGGCCATGAAATAGACTCTCGAAAAAATTAGTTTCTAATTTCCCATCTTTCCAGAAAACAAAGGATTGTTTACATTTATTTTAACATTGGCTACTACTGCGGTAATGCTCTTCTGTTTCCTTCAAAAACAGTGAGGTGAATTAAGAATTATCTCATGGCTTAAAGCTGTGCTACTTTACAAGTGAAAAAATAAAAAAAAAAATCTCACAAGTCTTTTCTGCTATTTAGTCAGTAAGGGAACAGCACAGGTGTGCACTACAGCACCGGCGATTCTGCTAGTTTCAGCTGGGACCAGCAATTTTCTCAGGTTTCAATAAAACCTTGAAAATTTTCAAAATTATTTTTACAGTTTAAGCTGGATACAGTACTCTACCTTCTCTGACAGACATGCGTACAGTTGCTATTTCAGCAGCCTGTGAGCTGCTGAAGTTTCTAAAGCTGGATATGTATCCCATCAATTAATTTTCCACATCTGATACCTACATCTCAAGGGCTCTTGTGCTACATTAGGTGATTTTCAACAGTCTGTTGAAGAACTTTCCTCAAGGCAAGAAAATTTATCAGAAGAGCCTTTCCTTTTCACAACCTGTGTATGGGTTGCCCAAGAGTTTAGCATTTCTCCTGAGCAGCGCTCAGGAGCATTTGTCTGCGCTCTCCCATGGGACTACTTGCACAAAACTGAGATGTCGTACCTTTGCTTTGTGTAAGACAAGGGCTTTCACTGGTTTCCAAACCTTATCACCACACCTCTGCCTCTCTGGCCACACATACACTCTAAAATTGATTGGGAACTTTTTGGATAATTAAGTTCTGAGGTGGTGGCGAAACTTGCTTATCATACAGTAGTTGAATTCTACGATTTGCATCAAATAAATGGGCTCATTATTGTTCCTTACAAGTGACTGTGATACGAAGAAACATTCCAGGAAAATCTGAAAACTAGTACAATGAATCTGGTGTCTTTTTACCAGCATTCAGCAATGTGGAAAGATTTAGATAAATGTGACTTAAAGTCCCCCCAGTACTACAGTAGACAACGTGAGCAGAAACTCGAGAGCCCTGTGTTTGTTCCCTACAGACTGCACCCACAGCAGCAGACAGTTAAATGTGGATGTGCATGAGTTAATCCAGAAAGTAGTATACAAATTATTCACGGGGTGGGGGGGGGGGAATTTAACTCCATAACCAAACTATTAAACTGCTGGAACAGCTGTTTATGTTGCAGTAATACCAGAAACCTAACCTAAAGCTGACACCCCGTTGCAACTAGTGCAATTCCTGCCCCAGGAAAATTACAGACTATTGTCTAGTCAGAGTACACAAAAGCCGTAAAATCTATTAACAACGGTGAGAATAAAAGCAAAACAAATAGTTGTAATACTTGGGTGACTTTTATGTACTGCTTTTCATCAGCAGGTCTTTCAGGGCTTGATCCTATTTTGTCAGACCATCCTTAGCATATTTATCTTCAAATCGTTCTCTAGGGAACAACTGTTACCCCTGGTTTATACATGGGGAGTTATGACTCAAAGAGGCACCAATATTGCATGTGAAGCAGGGAACTGAACCCAAGTCTCACCGCTTGCGCATTACATAGCGCTCCCTGGAGAACTTTCAGCTAGATGCTGCTCCCTGGAGAACTTTCTGCTACTTGCTTAGTTAATGGAAAGATACCATGTTGAAGTATCATACGAGAAATAGGTCCCTGAAAGAGGTTCAAAAGAGGGTAAGAGTTCTATGAGTTTTCATGTGATTTTATTTCATATACATAACAAGCATAGGGCTGTATGAGGAAGGAATGAACAAATAAATCAACAATGACAGGCAAAATGTCATTACAGAAGTACTAGTAACCGCATAGGTGTTAGCATTCCACTTCAAGACTTCCAAAAAGCTAGTTGCTGCCATCCAGCTGCAAAAGCTGATCATGAAAGTAGGTCCTGTGCGACAGGTGAGTAGGCCTAAACAGTATGAGGTTACTTCATGATGCAGGGAAAAAGACGCAATTAACTTGACTAGGTCATCTAGCCCATCACCTTGCCCTGAGCACAATTGCTTGTGACGATATCATCTCTGATAGATTTACAGCCTGTTCTTAACACTAATGGAGGTGAGTTCCTTCTCTACTTAGGCAGACGACAACCGTTTCTCACTTTCACTGCCGTTAAAAAGCAGTCTAATGCTAACACTGAATTTATACCTTGCAGTTTTTGCTCATTACTTCCCACCAACATAGTTCGGACACAAAGGGCAGACTGGCTGCTCTCTTTCACTTCGTAACAGTTTTTTACGTATTTGAAGACTGACAACCTATCTTCCTTAGTCTTCTTTAAAGGACTCAAGTTTGTTCAGCCCTTTTTCATTCTCTGATAAAAAAAATCCTCTTCTCATCCATTCTCCTTAGAAATTTTTCTAGTTTTCACATTTTTTCCTGAGTGTAAATTCAAAGCTGATCAAAGGACTCTGGCGCACGAAGACAAATTCCTAGTAGCAGACAACACCTGGCGTTGGCATCATGTATCACCCCTCCAATTCTTTGCCTTCTTCAAAGTGATACTACAGGGTGAATCCCAGATGTTCCCACAGGACTTGAGCATGCTCAGGATTGGCAGTTGTGTGCCCAGCGATGGCTGTCCTGGCTACAGAAGAGGATATACCCCCAGCAGTTGGCAGGGTTCATTCTGTGATCGCGTTTTACTGGGGGAAGTGGATCACAGGGAGCCTGTAGCCTCTCTTCCAGCAATGTATGGCACGAAGACCTGCCAGGCCACACGGCAGAAGCATTTTGGCTCCGCAGCCTCCACTCATCGGGGCCTTGTGTCCCTGTCAACAGTCGTGATAAAATCTCTTAACTCCTGTAGGATTATCTGCCACCTCACCAACTTATTTCCTAAGTAACCCACCTATGGCATTGCCATTAATTAGTCTTTCGTCATGAACTTAGGCAATCCTCATCCTTAACACAAACACACACACACATCTTTGTGTTCTCTCGAGCCTGTTCAGCGCTCTGAAGGGGTTGTAATTGCAGCGCTAAGGTGTGAGAAAGCCTTTTTTTCCCCCTCCCATTTCGCCACCTAAGCCCTGAACTGCTGAAACAGGACGCTTGTTTGTTTCCCGCCGGGCTGCAGCGCTGCTTATGCAAACAGGCCTCGGCTTCCAGGCTCTGGCAATACTCGCGCCCTGCCGCTGCCGCCCGAGGACGAGGAAGCCGAGGGCGCCGGGGCCGGGGCCGGGCCGTCCTGCCCTGCCCTGCCCTGCCCCGCTGCCGCTCGGGGGAGGCGGCAGCCGGGGCCGCCTCACGGGGCCGCGCGCCCAGTCGCTCGCCCGGCGCGGGACGAGAAGCGCTCGCGCGCCGAAGCGTGCGGCTCATCCCCTGCGAGGGGCGCGGCGAGAGGCGCCTTCCGCCCGCCCGACCTCTCACCCGGCAGCGACCGGCGGCACAACACGGAAGTGCTGATGGCGGCCGCGGCGGAGGAGGCAGCGGGAAACGGCGGCGGCGGCTCCCCGTCCTCCGCCCGGCGGCGGCTGCGCATCATCTCCGGGCACCTGCGCGGCGCGCCGAGGGCTCCGGAGCGGGCAGCGATCTCCCCGAGCCCCTGCAAGGCGCAGGGGGGCTCCGCCGGGCTGGCCTCCGGCTCCATCCCAAAGAAGCGGTGGGTGAGGGCGCGGGTCGCGGCGGGCCCCGGGCCGGGCTGGCCGGGCTCCCGGGGCCGCCGGCTGGCGGTGCGGGCCGGGGCTAGCGCAGCCCGTGCGGCGGAGAGCCGTCTCGCCACCGCCTGCAATCGGGCGTGGGCTGCCGGGGCCCGGGGGGGGGCCCGTGTGGTCTGTGCGGGGCCAGCGGGTGCTGGGAGGGCGGCGGGGGGAAGGGAAGGAGGAGGAGGAAGAGGAGGGCGAGTCCATACGCGGGTTAAGTGCTGAACGGATTCAGCGCTGTAGGGACCGGATGAAACTGAAGGAGGGTGATCTTCAGTCTCTTACTTGTTTCTGTGGTAAGTGGGGTTATTGTTAAAACGAGAAGTCGTTCATAGTCACCTTATTCGTAGTGAAGTGTTTGTGAAACACCTTGAGGCTGCTCTCGGGAAGAATGTGGCGTGCGAGAAAAGTGAGGTTTGTGCACGGAGTTCCAGTCCTCCTCTGCTCACAGACGTGTGAAACCTTCACCCTGTGCGAGTTCTGCCCAAAGTGTACTCATACATGAGCCTCTAACTCAAGTTTCTTAGAAATTAATGGTTTTAAGCATATTAACTACCTCTTCTATTTCTTACTGTATGTAGTAGTAAGGCTTGGGTCACGTGATACCGAAGGAAGACAGATAATCAAATTGTCTAGTTTAAAATTGTTTCCCCTGCTCTTGGATTTGTTTTTCTGCTGGATTCTTTTAAATACTGCAGTTATAATACCACGATACAGTTTCATTTAACTTATCATTGTGAGGCCCACCTTTCTGCTGGGACAGACTCGTGTTTGGTTTGTGATTTCCCTTTTCTTGGATGTGGATTTGCTCTATGCCTGTTGACTTGGTATCCTGCAAGAGCATTTTAAGGTTTCGGGTATAGACAAGCCACTGCTCTCCATTGAGCTGTGTACAGAGATGTACAGCTATGTTAGTGTGTGGAGGCAGTAGACGGCCATATAAAGCAAGTAGTGGGTGAGAGAGTTGTTGCTCCTTTGAGGAAAATCCATTCAGCCCACGGTTTGCTCTTGGCTTTTTCCAAGAAGAGAGCAAGGAACAGTCTATTATTTTAACAGGCTACTTGTGGCCCAGGGCCACAAGCTGAGCTTGCCTGCTTTGGGAGGACTGGGATGTCATGGGCATATGGTCAAATGTGAACAACTTTGAATGCCTTTAGTTCTTGTGGAAAGGGATTTAATGCTTTTGCACGAGATATGTCAATCAGTGCTGCTCACTGGGAGAAAAGTATCATTTCAAAATTGTTGCCTTCCATATTGAGTTTTTCGTTGGTTTGAATTTAGGAAGAAATCATTGTTTCTGGAAGAATACCAATTTAGCTGGTTTTCAGGGATTTATTTTAAATGGGTTATTGTGTAATTTCTACAGTTACTGCATCCTTGAAGAGCAGGAGAGACAGGCTTTTGTGAAGATGCATGTGACCTGGAGGATAGCTTCCTTCTCCATGAAAGCACAGGCATAGTTAATACCTATGCTTCTACAAGCTATCAGCATTGCTTTCCCATATTAGCATTTGCTATAGTATCATAATGGATTCCTATTTTTTACTCTAAATAACTTTTCCTGTATTAGAATAAAAACTATGTTGCTTGAAGGAACTTGTGGTCAAAATGGTACAACTGCTGTGAGAGTGTAAAGGAGCCACTGGAAAGCTTGGTCTGCACCATGGTAACAACTATCCTTGATGTACTTAGAGCCCAGCCTATTTCTATGTATAGAAA
Organism: Trogon surrucura; assembly: GCA_020746105.1. NCBI lineage: Eukaryota > Metazoa > Chordata > Aves > Trogoniformes > Trogonidae > Trogon > Trogon surrucura. Next base: position 57,401,926 of record CM036621.1, on the reverse strand, counting down.
CAAACAAACAAAACCTTAAAAGGAGATGTGCCTCTGTCTTAAGGTTCCCTCTGAACATCTGAGATGTGATTGAAACATGTTTGAGATATTGTGCGTGAAAATTCTGATACATAAATGCAGCTCGGATATGAGGATCTAAGTAGAGTTTATTGGAGGATAATATTCGTGGTGCGGGAGAAAGAGTTCTGTTGCCTATACTCATTTGGAGGCAGCAAGTGATGAACACCTGAGTCCTGTTCTAGTGATTTCCAGCTAATTTGGAGGAGGTAGATGTATTTGTGAGACCTATAAGGTTGATGAAAAATCCAGTAAAAGTAACAGTGATACTGCATGGCTTTTATCAGTGGTATTAGGACAATCCAAACCCAGATGCTTTTTTTCTTACAGTGTTCTCTGTGTGTTGATTCAGTTTTCCTGCCTCTTTTGAACTATTGCTTCATTTTTTCCTAGCGAAGCTGCAGCCAAGTGTACCTTAATCAAAGTCTTTGTTCATTATGCCTGTTGCATCTTACCTGTAGTGTTTGCAATAGCTTCAAAGCTACAGACACTATTGTACCAGATCTAGGTACACTCTCCTTATGTTGCATTTCTTCTGCAAGCTACAAGACTCTCTGTGACAATTAGAATCTCTCTGTAGTAATTTAGGTGCGTGTCTCTGAGGACAGAAGATTTTTTTTCTGACTGCTTATCCACTAGTTACTGTACAGTGACCTGCAGAAGCATGGCTTAGTTGTTGATAGCTCAAAGACTAAACTGTTAAGGATCTCACACAGACATTGTTCATCACCAGGGAGTGGAAGGAGAGTACATGGAATTGACTGAGAATCTGAGGGTGCTCATCTAATTGTTCCCGTTTCCAAATAAAAATGCTTCTGAAGGCTAAACAGTGTGTTTGCAAATTGATGCATTTAAAGATACAAGAGAGAACTTGAGGTTCTGGAGCGAGTGCAGAGGAGGGCAACAAGGCTGGTAAAGGGCCTGGAGAATAAAACTTACGAAGAGTAGTTGAAGGAGCTGGGGATGTTTAGTTTGAAGAAGAGGAGGCTGAGGGGAGACCTCATCACTCTACAACTACCTAAAAGGGCGTTGTAGAGAGGTTGGTGCTGGTCTCTTCTGACAGGTAATTATTGACAGAACAAGAGGGAATGGCTTCAGACTGCAACAGGGTAGGTTTAGACTGAACATTAGGAAAAAACTTTTCACAGAAAGAGTAGTTAGACATTGGAATAGGCTGCCCAGGGAAGTGCTTGAGTTACCATCCCTGGATGTGTTTAAAAGTCGTTTAGATGTGATTTTGGGGGATATGGTTCAGGGGTGAGCTTTGTAGAGCAGAGTTAGTAGTTAGACTCAATGATCCCAGGGTTTTTTTCCAGCCTGAATGATTCTATGATAGTAATATGCTTCCTAGTTGTTAAAATTGTGGTTATCAAGATGGAAAAAATGCCTCTAAAAAGACCAACAACTCTATGCTTATCTGACTCTGCTCTTGAGGGAAATCTGAGGTACTATAAGAGTGGAGAGATGTTATTTGTTGGTGGCATTCCTGGCTTGAATTTTTTATTTTTTAGTGGAAATTGGGGATTATTGTAGCCTTAACAGTGTGATAGGCATGCTGAAAAAAATATTATCCAAAAAAGAGTTGGAAAAGAGCTCTTCCTTGAAATTACTTTTTTTCTGAACTTTTATGTTATGCCATAGACACTTGTTGACCGGTTAGCAGTAAGCTCACTTTGCTGGTGAGACTTGAGTTAAAAACTTACATATGTTTAGTTTTATTAAAGATAATGTATTTGAAGTGTTTAGCTTGTACTGCTTTGAAAACAGTAAAGTGCAACAACTCCATAGAGCACAGTTGTACCAGAGTAGCTGTTACGTATGCTAGAAAGTAAGAGTGCCTCAGAGGTAGAGCATGCACTGATGTTAATCTTGCCATAATGGCTTGTATTGTAACTTACTGAAATCAACCTCTAAACAGTTTGGCCCTTGTTAAAAGGGAATATTGACTGAATGTAACTGAATGTTGACTCTGTAGCTCGTAGGCTTAAAATTTTTGTGTCCTGGGGCAAGAGAAAACAGAGCAGGATTTCCTGATTTTCTTATCTCTTTGTGGAGAACCTTCTGTCTTGTGGAATGAAGAGACACTTGTGGATCTTTTAATTATTATGGGCATGCTGTTACCCAAGGTGAACTACGGGATGAGCGTGTAGCCAGCTGCCTCTTCTGTATCAAGTGCACACCCGGATTGCTCAGGGTAATGTGTTAGTGTCGTCATGGTTTTTCACATAGACTCTTGGGATTCTTACTGTAGTTACTGGTGAAGATTATGGCTTTATTAAGCAGCAACGTGAATTAACTCCTACAGAGTTGATACTACTTGAATTCAACAAATAACATCAAAGAGGCCTCATATCTTGCCACCAATACTTGGTGCAATCTTTATTTTATTATTAACACTTAACTCTTAAGACAGTAGTGTTTAAACAGCACTTGACACTAAACTGACTTCTGGAATAGCTGACTTCTGAGCCTAAGGTGGTGGAAACTTACGGCAAGGAAGGAAAGGGGCTGATGCCACTAGAGTCTTAATAAATCAAAGAGTAAGAGCCTGTTGCATTGACGAAGGTGTGGCAGTTCACAGAAGGCTCTGTGGTTGCATCAAAGCAGTTAAATGCTAGTAAAGGTTAATGCTTGAGGAAGAGGAACTGATAAAGAAGTTTCTCATGTGGGAACATTATCCTAATAAAAAGAAGTGTCATAATTTGAAAGCAAATGTGACTTCATGTGCAACAGCAATTTCTGTCTGTCATCTAGCTCCAGGCAGCTGAATGTCAGGCAGGCGAAAGGTAAGAAATCTTGTAAGAATTCAAGTAATATAATACATATTGTTAGGTCACTTGATAGCATATAAACCAAACTGGATATATTAATTGGTTAAATTTTATTAGAAAAAAACTAGCTACAAGGTAGAGGTATAAAGTATTTTTGATATGTAAAGTATAATATCGTTTATTATATGAAAGCGAGTAGCAATTTACAGCAAAAACTGAAATAATTTTGTAGATTGGCTTCATATCTACTGAAATCTGAACTGTTATGCACAAGAAACTAATTGTGGATATACAACTATTTATTTAAACTTCAGTTTGTGTATTTAAACTGAATAGAATGATCTATTAATTCTATAGACTAGACTAATTATTTGGTCTTCCTAGAGGCTATTCTGAGCTGGAGTAAAGTAAGGACATCTGTAGTGTAACAGCTTGCAGCTAGCTAGACTTTCCTGAAATGTTCCATTACCTCTTAATAGAGAACAAGTAAGGTGAAGTATTAAAAAAATCAGTTGTAGGCTGAATGTGATGAACAAGCATAATACTTCTGTAGTGTTGGTGTATCCAAAATTGGGCTGCTGTGTCCAAGTGTTTAGGGTTGACGGTAGAGGCCAAAATTTTATTCAGCAGGTATCTGATGTATGTGCTAAAGAGCATGCTAAAAATTCTCTATGCAATGGGTAAAATAGTGTTGTCCTGGAACTTAAGTAAATAACTGGCAGACAATGGGTTCTTTCATTAACTCGTGATTGCCTTTTTTTTTTCTTTTTTTTTGGTTGGTTTGTTTAAGAGAGTGAAGCAGATTTCGTGCTTTTGCAAGCTTTCAAAAAATATTTCCCAGCAGACTGATCCCTAGTGTGTGAAAAAATCTTTAAGGGCTTGCTCGTGTACTGGAACTAGCCACGTGCCTGCATTTTTGTAGGAAAGTAGTCTCTTCAGAGATAAAAATGAAACTGGTGTCAACTGAAGTGGTAGGTGGAATAGAGCGAGCTTCTGGTATTCAGTTGCATAAGAGTCATCATTTGGCTACGTGCAGTTAGAATGTCTTGCCTCTCCCAAACCTTTAATTTACCTTAACTGACTTTGTCTTTCTATGAAAGAACATTAGAGTACCACTAGTTTCGCTATTGCATGGGGCTTTGCTTATTACCAAGTGGTGAAGAGTAATGAAGTAGTTGAGGCTAGGAACACGTGTAAGGAGAGTTAGCATTTGTTTGATTAAGCCAAGTCTATTTAATTGCAACACTGACAGTATGTCAGCAGCCTATATTAATATTACCTTTATAACAAAGGCCTTTGGTAATCAGTCATCACCCGATTATCTTGCATGGAGTTACAACTGTGTTAAGGCAGTGCTTTTGCACAATCGTGAAGTCTTTTTGACTTACTCTTATACAGTCCAAGAGTAGAAGCTACATACAGTGAATGTAGCAAGAGTGAGGTAAATCACCTGTCTTCAGACTTCTTTAAGATGCTTTTTTATTAACCAAATTTCAGTTTTTAGGTTACTGCTTCATTTGTAATGTACATAAATGGCAAACTTCTTATTTAAAACTTCGAGTAATTTAGTTTTATGTTTACATTTATGTTTCTAATGACTTTATGATAATGAAGAGATCTCTGTTATGATGTTGTACATAAGGTATTTTAGTTTTGTAGTTGTATTTTTGGCAGGTTAGAGTTTTTGAATTTTTTTAATTCCCTTTATGGTGGCACTTTCAGGTTGTATTTCATATGTTCCTGCAGTTCTTGGGGTTTGATTTTGTGTTTGTTTTTTTTTTCTTTTCAAAATATGTTTTCAATCCAAATGTGTTGTAGAGAGCCTCATCAAGTGAATGTTAATAAGAATGCAGTGAAATTGTTAGTGATGTTAAACAACTAAAATATAGAATTACTTTCTTGATATAATAATAATAATGCTAAGTATATTTTCATTTTGAAAATATGTAGCTATTATCTATTTGTGTGTTGGTATTTATGTATAGTTTTAAAAACAAGCATCTTTCAAACAATACTCCTGCCAATTTGAGAATGTTGCCAAGCAGTGTACATTGACTTAAACCAGTGGTTGTTTTCATGAGTCTTTTTGTAAGACTTGAGTCTTAGGATACAATCTGAAGGAATAGTGGTTGTGGCTGCAGAATTACTTGTAACTCTTAAGCTCTGCACTGTTGGTATGTACTTCGTTTCTTGAATTGCTGTCTGATAAGGCATTTTTCCCAAGCTTTGTAACTGCAAATCATTTTGGCTTACAATATGCTAACATCCTCATTTAATGTATTTTTCTTCCTTTAAGGCAAGAACTTCTGAAGTGGAATGGATGGGGATATAATGACTCCAAATTCATCTTCAATAAGAAGGGTCAAGCAGAATTCACAGGAAAAAGGTAGGGTGAAAAATCTTATAACTGAAATGTCTTAGTATTTTTTTAAAAAAAAAAGTTTAAAAACTGCACTGATCAGTTAATCCAAAGAAGGTAAAAAACTTGCTTTATCTCATAGAATAGGTTATTAGTTGTTTGTGTATTTAACATGTCTACTGAATTTTATACATTGTAGTCTAACATGTAGCAAAGTAGACTGTGTGAATTACTGGAAGCTTTATTAAAAGTGTTATAAAGACAAATTAATGTGAGTCTTCTCTGTAACAATATACTCTCTTGGAGAATGGAATCAGACCGAGAATCTACACAATGTTCTAAAACTACAAATAATGTGCAGTTTTCAGAATCTTGAGCATCAACCAATTGCTTTATTGAACTTTGTGTTTTAGGTTTCTCAACCTTTTTGCATGGAGCTTCTTCATCTTCTGAGCTTAAAAATAAAACCTGCTTCAGTTGTATGTTCTGTAGTGGCAACACTTCTGATTTGTTACCTGCTATCCCTTTATACAGCAAGTTTGTTTTCTGAGAAATATTTTTTGAGGAAATTACATTAAAATTAAGTCTGCTTGGGGAACTCTTGGCTTTGTTTCAGTGGGATTTAAGCCTGTCACTTGACATACTACTGTTGTTTTTTCTGCCTCAGTGGAAAACAGTTTTGCATTCTCTTCCATGATTTAAAAAATGTACTTTCTTTAAGAGTAAAGAAAAAGAATGGGAAAGAGAAATAAGCTTGAAACAAGTACTGTCCTTCAGGAAAACGTCCTTCCTGGACTTTTGAGTTTGTGTAAACTAGCATGAGCTAGTTTGAGTCAAAAGTGCAAAACCCTGACTCGTATGTTGAGCATTTCAGTACTTAATTTCTTAATTTTCAGGCCCAGATTGAAATACAAAACCTTGTCTTAGGCACTTGAATTCACTGTATAATATTTAGGGACATCTTGGTGGTCTCTCTCCTTTTCCCAAGTTTCTGACTTGTGTCACTTTGTCACTCGTTTTCTCATCTGATATTTTTAGTTTATCTGGAGTAGGTTACATTGCTTAGAAAACCTATGCAATATTCTTTGAAGGGAAAAAAAAGGGCAATGGACTGGAGTTGGATTTTTTTCGGGAGGAAGCATCGAGGCTGCTTTCTGACTGATGAATATCAGTTGCTGTTCTAGAATGGGGGGAGAATGGCATTTTCCCCCCAATCTGCATTCTTTCTCTCTAGGTTAGAAATGCCCTTTTGGGCTACGCTAGCGTAGATTCTGTGGAATAGTTTGTCACAGTGGCACAAGGAGAGTGTTTGAAGTGAAAATAGGAGAATAGGCATCTTCAGAAATGTTGTAGGTGCCTCGTCCTTTCAGTGTCCCCTTGCAGATCTGTGGTCCATGTATTTGTCGAAGAGCTTTCAAGTCTGCTAATACTGTCTGCCTCAGCAGCATCCTGTGGCAGCAAATTCCAGGTTAATGTTGTGTTCTAAACCAAGTATCCCTTACTGTGTCACAGGATTAGGTGGATGATAGTTCTCCAGCTGATGTACTGCTTTATTGATTATGTAAGACTCAATCGTTTTGTCTCATCCACTTACCCTCTGTGCTGAGGAATCCTCGGCCCTTTGGTCTATACTTGTAAGGCCCCTTGATCTTTACAGTTTCTCCACTACGTCTTTTTGGAGATACAGGGACAAAAACTGTGTGCACCACCTAAGGTGTGGATACACTGGGATTTTACAGAGCAGTAAAAAGAAATGAACTTTCTTATACCTGCCTGTTTAAAGCATAACACTGTTAGCTGCTGTTGTATGTTGTCACTGAAAATGCCATGATTTGTCCTATACTGACGGCCAGTCCGATTCTTCAAAATACGCAAGCAAATATTTTTTTTTTGCTTTTGCATTTATCTGCATCTTATCTTCTATTTCACTTGTCTGCTTCTTTTTTTAAGGTGTAGTATCTGTCTCCCCAAAAGAGCTTAATATTATTCATCTAGTTGGGGAGTCCACTGATGAATCCAGATCACTGATGAAGACATCATGTAAAACTGGTCACAGTGCCAGTGTGTGGCAAGCTGCACTCCTGAGTCTGTCTTGGATGGTGATTAATAAGCCTTGTCCTTTGCTTCTTATCTTAACCTTATACTTCTGCCCGTAGAAGAACCTTTTCTTCAGTACTGTAGCAATATATTTTCTTTTATAGCTTTTGAGGTGAACAGCTGTGGAAGTATAAAGGAGAGTGAAATTCCATGTTCAGTGTATCCCCTTTATTAGTCTTCTGGTTTTATACCTTGGTAGAACTCCAAAGGGTTAGTGAAACAGGGTTTCCCTTTACGAAAACCATGTTGACTTTCCTAACAGACCATGCTTTTCCATGTGTCAAATAATGTTTTTATTACAGACTCTACCATATCACCAGGGATAGATAATACTTGGTAGTCTGAGCAACTAAACCCTTTTCTGGGGCGTGAGGGGAAGGAGGTCTGTTGGGGACTTCTTGCACCATCAACATACATAAAGCTTGTTTCCTGAGTGACCATGTGTTGCGTTGTGTGCAGTAAACTCACTAATTCTCTCTGTGCTGTGGTTTCTGTCTGTGTCTTGACATAAAAGTTGTTGGTTTTTTGATAGCTTTAGTTTGTCCTTTGAATAAGCAATTAAGGTTTCCCTTGCAAGCTAGCTGTAGTAATAGCTTGGTGATGCCGAAAAGCATGTCTGGAGAAGAAAACACACCAAGCTGACTTGAGTGTCTCTACCTTTGTTACAAGCTCCTGATGCAAATGCACTAAACTTTCATTGCTTATTGTACTTTCCTGCTTGTGGAGTTTCACTTATTTTTTTCATATAGGAATGATAATTAACAGCTGCCACAAGAGGAATGACTGAGTGCAGTCTTCTGAGCTGAGGAGTCTAGCTTGAGTTGAGATATGATTGTAGCCTGTTATCCCTAGGAATAGAGTAGGGTTGGTTTGTTGTTTTCTGGGGTTTTCTTTGCAATAGGAGAACTGAGAGGTAGTTGAGATGAGGGAACAGAAGGAATTGATCTTTTTGCGTAATAGATGACTTAGTTGTGGAGTAGGTTGTAATAGCTGTGAAGGATAGTGTCATAATTGGATTAACAGTGATTGAATAATATTAGGATGACCCATTAGGCCTAATGCAGTGACACAGGTGCAAGCTACAGTAGGGATTCTCAGAGGCTGAAGGCTCTTAACACTAAAGACAGGTTGTTTTTTCCTCTTCAACTCAGAGAATGCTTGTGCATACATAAACATGCAAATGGTGTGTATATATACAGAATTAATAGCATTAATTTCTACCTGTTTAAGTATCTCCCCAGCCTCATTTGGTTTCATATGTGGTCACAGGCAGCTTCTTTGTCCCTTCTTAAGTTGTCATTTGTCACGTGCCTAAGTTTTTGCCAAAGAATTTACACTAGAAATAATTTCATGTTGCTTGGTGGATTCTGACACATTCTGATGGTGAGGGAGGAACCATTAACGCTGTTTTTCTTGGAAACATGTAAGGAGTACTGGGCTGGGTTTGTGTGTCTCAGACTGCTGTTTACATTGCACACGTGCAATCATCCATGCACACGTCTTGTACCTGTAACTGGAATGTAAACTGTGACACTGCTTTCTGCACCACTGAAAGGGAGAGATCTTTCTTAAAAGTGAAGATTGAGGGGGGGATATCTGAAAAGTCTTATGCCACAATTCCCAAAGATCTTGAGGAAAAGTAATGCCTGAAATAATTTGATTTGTGTGAAGTATAAAACAAATACAATGAAATGTCCAGTTGCATGAAAACTAAATGTGCAGAAGCTTTGCAGGCTTGTAGATAAAAATTGATTTAAAACTTTTCTATGTATGCAGAATCAAAAGAAGTGTATCTGACATACATTCTTTTAATTTAAAATGACCCTGTGTAATATTAACTTTTCAGGTACAGATTAGGTGGTATGGTATTACCAACTTTTAAGGAATGGATAGAAAAAACCTTTGGAGCAAGTCTGGAGCACAAAACTACCTCTAGAGTAAGTAAATAGCTGAAAACAGTTCCTTTGAACATTATTCTTGATGATAATCAAGACCACACTGTTAAAGAAGATTCAGCTGTTGTCTTGAAGGTCATGTTGTGCATAATTGATTTAAATATAGTGTATTAATACCTTAGAGTTTTTCGAAAAAGTATTTGATGCAAAACTGCATGAAACTTCAAATGACTTGGCGTGACTTGTGGTTCCAGATTAACTGGTAGTACTTCTATTGCAATGAAAGCTTTTGTCCTAGGGAGGTTTTTTTGTCCTCGTTTGTAGCTTGTTTTTTGAGATTGTAGAAACTGTTAGCCTAGGAGGAATTGTTTATGCAACCTCAGTGTGATTTGTGATAACAAAGACAGGAGATACAGAGCAGTTAAATTGTGCTGTTTTCAATATGTTTATTGATATCAAAGTTCATATTTGACAGTAAATTTTTGGGTAAAAACTCCGTGCTGAAAACTGGCTACCAGAATACTCAAAGGTTGTGTTGGATTTTTTCAGGAAAACGTGTTTTGAATGTTCTGACTTTTGTGAAGCATCTCTATTTTGCTTTTAAAAAAAAAACAAACTCATGTTAGGAGACCTAACTCCCTTCAAAGAAGAATTCCTTTGAGGCTGCACGTTCCTGACTAGATAGCTGCTTAAGCTTGTACAGTGACTGTAGCAGCCCTGTTTTACTTGCTTCTCAAGTGAGTTCAAGATTGCATTTTCTCTGAAGCATGTAATCTCACAGGGCCTGAATATGTGATTGTGTTTTTCAGTCTTCTGTTAATCAAGGTTTAATCAATTTCATCTGCTGTGACTTGTAGGATCTCCATTTGTCAATATATTTTGAAAAAAATCATCTCAATATAAGCATTTGCCTTGACTAGATTGATCTTAACTGGCAGTTGCTTTAACTTGCTGTGAGCAGAGGTCCTGAGTGCTGTTGTTCCCTTTTTACGTGTAGAGGGAATAGAGAACGAGGTAGAGTTGGAGAACAGGGGCAGAGAATAGTATCTTGATTCCGCAGTGTGTCTTGCAAACGAGCTCTTCAGGATATCTGCCAGCAACATTGAATGCTTTCCTGTGATGTTATGCCCGTCTGGTTCTGCTGTTCTTGTTGGGACCTGAAACAAGCTGACTGCCTTGACACAGAATAGGTCTCTCTGGAGTCTACAGTACATCTCTAGACTTCTCATAGCTATTCTCAGCTACTGCTGCAGGTCCCTCATTTTCACGCCTCTGTCATAATTCCTAGTTTATGTTTCGGACTGTATTGCTATGTTGGTTTTTCGCCTGCTACTATCATGACAGCGTAAAGAAACGGGTATAGGAATAGTGGTAGAAGAGGAATTTCCCGGTCCATTTATCTGTCTTATCTTCCCACCTCTGTTGTACAAGACTAGAGGATTCTGTGCTGCATCCAACTTTTCCGTTAAAATTAACACCAGTAAGTGTACCTGCTGCTGTGATGCTCAAGGCCTGATGACATTTTTTCCTTTTTCAGACTAGACGTAACCCCAGACAACAGTTTAGACCTAGTTCATAGGGGCTTTCAGTCTAGCCTAGTGCATAAATCTTAAAATATTTCAGTCCCGTAAGAATAAAGGTGCGTAAAATTTTTGTAGATGAATATTAACTTTGAATCATGAAGATGGAAACTATAGGATTAAAATACTTGTGGAAGAGAGATAAAAATCAAGATACTTAAAACCATCTGCTAGGAATTGGTACAGCTTTAAGGAGTTTTTGTCCTTCTTACAGAAAACAAAGATCTTCAAGCACTTTTTGTTCACCTTGAAATGATATGAAGTAGTTATGTCAGGAAATTTGTGAAGAAAAAGTTTAAAATACAAAAATGTAAGCATAGCTAGAAAGGGTAGGGCTTTTTGTTGGTTTTTTTTTTTGTATTTTTAAAAAGTGGCTTAAAGGCTCTTTATTTGGTACCCATTTGTTTCTCATGTTTCCCAAGTTTGTCAGAGCTCTGCTTTTTGAATTAGCAAGCATCTCTGTGAATGTGCATTAGTTACAGAATAGTAAGAGCTAAGAGCAGCAATCCAAGACCTGACTTCCTCTGTGTTTATTGTAACTGGCACCTAAAATCATGATCTCTCAGTAGGGGTGTACCTTTCACCTGAATAACCCTTGAAAACAACTTCTATTTGTTGATGACAGAGTGAATATGTTGGAGGGAAAAGTGGTGTGTGTTGTTTTTTTCCCTTCGGATGCCTGACACTTTATTTCAAGAAGTATAATGTTATCCTAAGGATAGCAGTCAGAACAACACATATCCTCTTCTACAAGTCAAATCATTGTTAAAATTATATTGGATCATGTGTCCCATAAGAAAACTAAACCAAACGTTTGGCTGTCCTTTTGAACTTCGTTGTTATTAGCTATTGTCATAAAGATGGGACATGCAGATCCTGCTTACACCCGTAATTTCTGCATAGCTTTACATAGTTTTTTTCTATGGTGGGCACTGGTAGGCAGGTTCCATCACCATGGATCTTTGAACTGTCTGGAAACTTCGCTGTTGAAGTTCAAATCTTCCCTCCTTCAACTCTTATGACTTTGAGATTCTACCCATTCAGAACGGAGTGCTGTCATGGTGGCAGATTGGAGACTAATCTCTATTTTCCTTGCTGTTAGCTTAGTGGCTGGTGGTATCATTTGATCTTTTATTTTAAGACATTTATTGGCAAAAAGTATCAGCTGTTCTGAAGGTTATGTAGAGCAAAGATAGGCAAAAATCTGAGGAAAGAAAACTTGGATGGGTGAGTACTTCTTTTGTAGAAAGCTGAAACTTCAAAAGGTAAAAAAGAAAGTGAATTTCATTTCCTGTTTTCTCTTTGTACTTGTCCAGAAGCGTAGGCTAGGCTTGTCAAAGAAATATCATGTTGATTACATGGAACATTATGTAGAAAATGCTTTTTGATGGTAGATCTGTAAGCAAGCTCTTTGTGGTGCTGTTAGGCAGGCTGTAGTCTTTCCTGATAGCTTTATAACAAAATTGCAATCATGTTCTTCTATTTGAGTTGAAGGCGACGCTAATAATTTGCCAGTAAAGTTTTCATGGCAAAAGTTTGAAAGAACTGCACTATGTTTTAACTAATTTTTGTACAACTATTAATTTTTTTTTTAAGAGTGCATTTAAAATATGAGATATGGTAGTGAAAAATTTTCAGTTTTCCTGCTCTCAAACTTGGGGGCCGACTTCAACTAGAAATGAGATTCTTGACCAACATTTTCTTTTGAAATAGGAGTTGAAGTCAAGAAGTTTTTAGTTATAAGACAAGCTTTATACCTAAGTAAGGAATTCCTTAATTAGAGACCATTTATAAAAGACCTGTTGCTTTAGGGAGATTACCCATAGAAAAGTATAAATGAATTTGTTGGCTGCACTTTAAGGAGAAAAAAAAATCAACTTGTTCTTTTGGAACATTCGAAGCACTTAGAAGCATTACACTTAGTGTCTGCTAAGGTCTTACCTTTCTGGAACTGGATCCTATAAAGAATCCTCATTCTCTAAGTGTGTTTAAAAGGTTGACACATGAACTATATTTCGTGGACTTTAGAAAAGAGAATTAAGTGGCTATGTCTGCAGTTTGAGAAGCCATAAGAATACCATTCAAGACATCTGTTGTAAGGACCTGGAAGAATGAGTTGGTAGAAAACCTTAAGCAGAGGTTCTCCCTCTGGACTTACAGAACCTTGATTCAAGGCTGGTAAACAAAAATGTCCAGTGTACCTCCTTAAAAAAAAAAACAAAACAACCAACATCAAACCTTTTTGAAAGGTGTTGACCAGGACTTCTAACAAGAGAGTTTCTGGAAAAACCTGCGTGTTCATGCCTGAACATGGATTTTTGTAAAGTCTTTCTGATGTGTGAGGTCTACTTAAATTATACCAGCTATGTAAGTCAAACTTATTTTTTGCCTTTCTTTGGACTCCTGATTAGGCTTTGGTATCCAGTAGATGACAGGAGGAGGAGGAGTGGGTTGGTAGAAGCAGAACTGTAAGTGGAAAAAATTGCAGAGTGGGAAGTGGCTTTAGTTTGTGTTTCTCCATAGTGGAAGAGGAATTTATAGTTAAAAAGGAATTTCCACTTTCAATGTCCTTTATCAGCAGGAGAGTCTCCAGTTCAGGCAGCTGGTATTCTTGGGTCTCTGGAAGTCTTAAAAAAGTTATTTTGTTCAGGATGCACTCATAAGCTAGTGTGTTTCTCCAAGTTTATCAGGAGGAAAAAAAAAAAAAGAAATAATGTGTTACTGAACTGAAGCTTGCTGTGTGCATCTAGTCAACTGAGTACCAGGTAATACAGGTGGGGTCAGTGACTGAAGATGAGAACTTCTGTATTTCTGGTCTTGGATAGTTGTGCTTGGGTATCAGTTAATGTCAACCTGTTTTTATTGTTTCTGTTGTACAGAAATGCTCTAAGAGTGAACCTACCTTTAATGAACTTATTTTCTTGTGTTGTAGGCATCCTTAAATGTTAATGATGTACCTCCATCCATTGTAAATGAAGAATTTCTTCACGATCTTAGAGCCACTAAAATCTCATATTCGCAGGATGCAGAAGATAGAGTATTCAGAGCTCATGGTGAGAGAAGTTAATTCATGTAACTGTGCTGCTTTTGATGCTTCCTTGTTTGAACTTGTTAACTTATTGTTTGTTTTTCAGGTCACTGCCTCCATGAGATATTTATACTCAGGGAAGGAATGTTTAAGCGAATTCCTGATGTAGTTGTATGGCCTGGTAAGCTTTAATTGTCTTCTCCCTTATGATCTGGGAGGCCATTGCTCAACTCCTGTGCTTTCTTGTCATGGGGAAGCTCTCTCTTGCTTCACTGACTTCACTCATCTTTACAGAAAGTGAAGGAATTTCCTTGTGAATGATAATTATGATTGTTTAACATCTGGATTGTAGGTTGTGCCTGTGGAATCCCATCATTTCATAGGGAAGTCAAATTTATTACTAAATACAGCTGAAGTTTCTGTTGACAGCTCAAATCTTGACTTAAGTAATCACAGTGTAATTTGAACTTTTATGTTCCCCGAGAATAGTTGTCTAAATGACAGTTTAAACCTTGGTTTTTGAAGGAGTTACATGTTGGTAGAGGAGTAGTGAAATGTTTGTATTAAAGAACTTTTCTTTTATGACATACTGTACTTTAAAAAAAAAAAGTCTTAACACCTGTAACTCCTATCAGAACTTTCTACTTCTCACTTAAAATAACTTGGACAGACTATTTTCAATAAAAGCTTTAAACTTGATTTGTTCTCCAAGTTACCTAGATTAATTGTTAACTGCTTGGTAACCCGTCTTGCCCTCAAAATTTGGTTTCAGTCCATGAGTAGAGCAGGAGATGAAGACTGTAGTTAGTTCTTCAAATGTAGAATTGTTTTGGATCTGGAACTCTGATACTTCAGAGCCCAGCTCTTTAGTGCCTAACTCCTTGAAATGGCTTCCTTGCTGATGTTAGAAAAGGAGCTGATGATTATTCAGTCTGCAGTATTTGGTACTAAGCACAAATCCTGTTTTTTAACTGTTTGGACTTTTCTAGTTTGCCATGAAGATGTAGTTAAAATTGTGGAATTAGCCTGCAAACACAATCTCTGCATAATACCATTTGGTGGTAAGTGTTACGAAATCTCTAATCCCTAATCTTACTGGTGAAAATGTATTCTACTTGAATTCAGTTTAAATATGTGTTCTTAGTGATGTATTGTACCAATAATGCAGTAGTTAGAAGAGTTTTTAGTAGTATCCATTTCCTGTTATTTTGTATGCTTCCTTGTTTTAAAACTCTATTCTGGAGTTAACAGGAGCAGCTGAGATAATCATAGAATTTCATGTTTTGTCAAGCATTGTCACCTTCAGTGCTGCCTTGATTTTGTGAAGCCCAGTCTGGGACAAGAGACGTCTTTAAAAGTCTAATCACTGGCCTCAAACAGTTAACTTAGTGATCTTTTAAGTTCAGTATCAGAAAGGGAGAAGAGGGATTGTATGTGAAGAAGAGCTACCTGAGAATTTTGTAATAAGAATGTCACTCCTGTATTTGCAGGAGGGACGAGTGTGTCTAGTGCTCTTGAATGTCCTGAAGAAGAAAAAAGAACAATTGTCTCACTGGACACATCACAAATGGTATATGTCTCCATTTCTTTCTTTATTTTTTTTAATTATCTTGTGGTTACTTTGAATGGTGGTTGCTGTCTCTTTCTTTGCAAGAATAAAGTTTCTTTTCTTTGCAAGAATAAAGTAGGGATGGAAGTATTATTCTGTACCATTCATGATTAAATTGGTACTCTTTCAGCTGAAGTGATCTACTCTTCTATATTGGAACTGGTATCTGGGATTAAATGAAAGACTAAGAGGGAGTTATTTGTTATTGCAACTTACACTGTTTTTTGCAGACTTAAAAATATTTAAAGGAAAGGTTGGTAAGGTGATCTAGTATCTATAAATCAACTTGAAGGATCAACTTAAAAGGAAGAAAATAACCCACCCACACTACATTTTGGTGTAGATGGCATCTTTAGAATATGAAGTTCATAGCTTTATGGCAGTCTAGAAATTAAGTTCTGTAAAATTTAGTGCTAGTTTTCGTCTTTCCATTACGAAGGAGCTTTATACTTTTAAAATTATAGTTTCATGACTGCATGATAATTAGATGCTTCAGAAACAGCTCTGTATCTTTGATATAAAGCTCTGCTGACTCTGAGCACTTGCTGAGCTTATCAACTTCTTTAGCCTTGAAGGCAAGACCTGGATTTTGGCTCCGTTTTCTCTGCTCAGTCAGTGGTGCTTCGGTTCAGCTTGTTGTTTCACAGCATGTTTGGCTACCAAGTGATCTTTTCTGCACGGGTGGTAGTTGCATATTGAAGGAAGCTCTTCAGGTGAGTATCAGGGTGAAATACAAAGAGGACAACACTGACTTAGGCCTTCATGTGAACTCATGGATTCATAGCCCATAGCCGTGACTTCTGTGTGGTTTGGGAGTGGGAGAGGAATGTGGTCAACTCTTACAATCGTTCTTTTGTGTCAGTTAAATATGTAAGCATAGACAAATAGACCTCTTTGTGTCTTGAATGACTCTGCCAGCCAATTGTTGTAACCATTAATGAGGAGGGGAGAATAAGGAAGTTAACCATCATCAAAGTTGAAACCTGGATGTTTCAGAGCAGTTAATATAATTGGCTAAGCTTTACTATTTTAATAGACACTTAATGGGCATCTTCATTTTACACGTAAGGTCTATATTGCATAAAAACTGATTTACGTAAGCATCTTAGATCAGTTAAGCGGTTTCTGTTGAAACTACGGGTATCTGAAAGGAGCTGAAATAGCTGGCTCTGAATAATTAGTTAGCCCAGATATTGTGAGGGGAAACAATTGCTTTAACACATAGTTTAAGTTGGACTACACAATGTTTGTCATTTGAAAAATCAAGGCAATGGGAAGTTAGAGTTGTTCTCCTTCTATAATTTTGTGTATTAATAGTGTATATAAGTACACCAGAAGAGTACTTAATAAGAGTGAAGAGTGAAAGTTGGAGCTTCTGTGGTGTCATACAATAAACAAAGCTAAAAATTTAAGTTTCTTAATGTGGATTGCCTTCATTGTCAATCATGCTTAGTGCACCGTGTAACTTGCAGTGTTTAGCACTTCTCCTTTTTTAGCAGAATATCATGATGGGATAATGAGAGTCTCATTAGATAAAATGATGTAATCCTTCCAAGTGTCTTAAATTTCTAAAGTATGTACATAACTCTGACATCCTATAGTATGTCTTGTTTCTAGCTTACTGTGTCAAATTCAAGAGCTGAACTGGAATAATGGAATGCAGTCTTACTGCAAGGAGTATGCTTAGGAGTACTTTCCTTGGTGTATACTTAATGTCCAGATAGTCAGATTCAGGCACCTTCAGTCACGTTAGTTGTGTAAATCACTGTATTGCTTTACCTTTTACAAGGTTTTTGATTTAATTCTTTTTTGCTTTTCTGCATTGTTTCTGTAAACATTTTGACTTTAAATTGCCTAATAAATGTTACTGTTAGTGGTGACTTCATAAATTGTAACCTGTTGTGTAGCTGTTTGAGGGAGTGAGGGGGCTCAGCTTCCACTGCTGGATTAGTAGAAAGCTGTAAGACCAAGCGTGTTGATCCTATGGCATTAGGGAGGAAAATAACTAAGAACTGATGTTAAAGTTTCTTGGTTTTGTTTGGCTTTTCAACAGAATCGGATTCTTTGGATAGATGAGAAAAACTTAACAGCTTGTGTGGAAGCTGGCATTATTGGACAAGATCTGGAAAAACAGGTATTTTAACTTGTCAAGCATCTAATGTTTTTCCTTTTTTTTTTTTTGCTCTTTTTCGTGTTTCATCTAAGTCATTGAATTCTAGCTTAATTCTTGCGTGTTTTCATGCAGACCGGTGTGGTAAGCATTATATGCCCTATTTGATGAACACTTTAAAACTTTGTCGTTTTAACTCTAGCCACAAAATGTGATTACCCTAATGAGTTGAAAATTCATAGATTGTAATGCTATGCTTTCTGTTTCAGACTTTAGATACTTGGTACCAATTAACGTAAAAAGTTCAAATTTGTCACTTTGTGGTGTGTATTTTAGTCATTCTGATCAGAGGAAGTTTCCTCCGAAAGGTTGGAGCACATAAAAGATTGACTGACCGCTGTTGCTGTTTCTTAAGGCCAGCTACAGGAGAGTAGCAGAAAGGAGTTACCAAAACCAAGTGGAAGATTAAATCACCGTTTCTAAGTGACCTCTAGTGGCTTTTAACTGCAGTTTATCAGATGAGCCACAGCAGCCTTCTCAGGGTCTCTCTCGGTGCTCCTCTATAGGCATGCAAGTTGTGGCAGTTCCTTTCTCTTCTTCAGGATGTGCAGTTCTACTTGTTAAAACAAAAATGAATTCTAGGACACGGCTTGTTTAACAGCTAAGTGTTGTCTAAACTTTTTTCTAGTGCCTAAATGCACTTTACACATATGCAGAGATTTGAAAGTTTTTTAAATGCGTTTTTTTTTCTCAGATCACTTTTTTGAAGAAAACTTGTCATATTTGATTAACAGAACTGTTTATAATGAGAAAGAGAGCCTTTCTTGCCTCTTGTTTTCCCTTTTGTCATTTGATATAATATTTTAAGCTTTGTTTCAGCTTGGAATTAAAATGCAAAGAGAATATTTTCTGTATTTAAATTACACTTTTTAGGGTAATAGTTTGATATTTCACTAGTATCTGTATTTTAAATGTCAGTACTTTTTCACTTAGAGTAAGAGACAATACTCTCTTGCTGCTTATAGCTCTTTTGAGCTGAAATACTATTGTTGCAGTTATTGTTTTTAATATTTTTCATCAAAACCATCTTCAGTCAGATTTTTGACTATGAAAAGAGTACTGGTTGTCAGTTTGTTCAATATTAAATATAAACTAGCATTTGTACAAAGATTCTAATATATAGAGTGACTTGGCATGTGAGGACTTCGTGTGGGGAATGCCTTCAATGTGCAAAGAATACAAAGTCAGATCATCTACTTAAAGCGTGTGTGTGTGTGTATATATTTATTTAAAAAAACCTTAGTTGCATGTACTGGAATTCAGTATTATTAGCAAGTGGGATGTGATTAAAACTAGGACTGCAAGTTGTGCTTGTTTTATGTAGTACAATCTGAGCATAATTTATGATTTAATAATATAGTTAATGCCAATGCAGACTTCCACTGAAATATAGGTAGACTGCAGATAGATGTTGGGACAAAGAGGAAAGTTTGAAAGGTTTTTTTTTTTTTTGGTTTGGTTTGCAGCTTGCTAGTATTAAGTAAATTTTGGATTGGAGGCTAGTCTGACTTCTTTTGCCTTAAGAGACTTCACCATCGTTGTTTAGGAATTATGTTAGAGTGAAAAAGTTTAGTACTTCTTACTGTGTTCCTAGTTTTTTGGGTGCTAAAGCTACTTTGTAGACTGTCTCACAGCACAAAACTTATAACACTAACTAAAATCCAGAGCCACATTCTAAGCAAATGACAAATTTGGAAAACCTGCTCTATGACAAAAGTTAGGCTGTGTTATAGTGGAGCATTCAAAATCGGTGTACACTTAACACATTTGTCTGTCTTAGATGGTGACTCTAGTGTGGTTAAGACACTATTCTCTGTGAGCTGGGAACTCTAGATATTAGTGGACTCTATAGAGAAGCCTCAGGTTACTTATTTTTGTCAGAACAGAATATGGAATAATCACTGATAGTAGAGGGCTAAAGGTGACAAAAGGATCATGAAGACAGAACAGTATTTGATACTGGCTTTTTTTTGTAGTAAGCATTATCAGTGAGGCCATGATTCTGTAGAAGAAGCTACTGCATGGCTCATATTTTCTGCCTGAGGCTGTCTCTTCCATCTGCAGAGTACAGCATAATCTCTCCCCTGTCCTTTAAGTGCTTGCAGCACATGCTGATCATGCAACAGATTCAAGGAATTTGGACCAAGTGCTCTGTACATGCACAGTCAGTTACCAACTTCTCTCAGGCTTTTCAATACTTGTAAGTGTGACCAGAGCAAATTTCTTGTCGTGTTTGGGAACAAGGAACGTTCAAGCTCGAACCCTTCCCTAGTATACGACCAGTAAGCATATAAAGCCACAAACTCCTCTGTTACGAGAGAGGACCATGAGCTAGGCGAATCACCATAAGCATTACACCGAAGTGACTTTCAGTCATGTAAGTTAGAACCACTTTGTACAGCAGTACGTAGTTAATGATCCGCGTTATGTGGTGTACTTAAATTGCGATGTCCAACTGGATTGTTTTCAGCTGGGCAGTGCAAATCGATCATCTCAAATACGCTAACACAGTTATCACTTACTGTGATACTGTTGGATCTTTAATTCTTCCTGTCTGACAGCTTTGGTGTTGTGATTCTGCGGGCACCCAATCAACCTCAGGTGCTGTGCAGATGGCAAAGCCAAGCTAATACAGAAAAATGAGGAACAAGTGACTATTTAATGCACAGGAATGCACGATCTGCATCACAAATAGCTGACAGTGTTGCGTACAGGAAGCCCAACCAGATGGCTCTATATTAAAACACATCGCTCCTTGAGAGAATTAAGTACAGGCAATTTGCTCACATTTTCTGCAGAACTGCTGCATATCACATTAGGACAGAAGGAACAAGAGATTATGTGCCTTATTTATTGGCACGTTTGTGCAAAGTTGGCAGTTAGTTTGTTATCATTTTTTTCCATGTGTATTTGAATTCACACCTTCTTGTGAACAATAAAGATCTTAGTTTTAAAATATGGGGGAGGAGTATTACAGGTTAATGTGTAGTACAGCACATGTGTAGTAGAAGCAGAAATAATTTGTTTTTCATTTCCATATCAAAGATAAAATGTGTGTGCCTGAATAAATGGGTGTGTGGTCAGGATATTTACTGTGGTTTAAAAAAAAAAGAAAAAAGAAAAGTAGAATACTGATATTTGGAGTACTAAGCAAAGGCAGGCTCCGGACAATATATTTTTTTTTCCTTTCTTTAGCTTGGTGAAAGCGGTTTTTGTACAGGCCATGAACCAGACTCCATGGAGTTCAGTTCACTAGGAGGATGGGTAGCAACACGAGCATCAGGCATGAAAAAAAACATCTATGGAAACATTGAAGATCTGGTAAATACTTTTTCTAATTAATTATTTTGTTTGGAGGTTTAACTTTTATAGTCACTCACAATGAGAGGGAAAAGGGATAATAAATTGTGGTTCTCAACAAGTGATACAGTTTTAGTATCAAATCCTGACTGAAAAGCTTGTTTACTTGCTTTTAGTATTAGCACTAATAATCCTTATCACTGATCTAAAAATCACTTTCATTTTGATGCTCTCTGGCTAGCTTTTTAGGAGGAAATTCTTACCTTGTCCTGTCTCTGGTGCCTTCTTACACTGTTTTGTGCCCTCTATTAATCCAGTCTAATAAGCCTGCTGAACTTTTGGGGTGATTCCAAAAGACCCATGTTCTCTCCTACCTGTTGTGTGTTCTTGACACACAAGATCTGACTCTGACAGCAAGCTAGCTGTTTCCAATTTCCTACCTCCCCCTAGATTAGAAGTTTTTTAAAACCCCTAGACTGATCTAATTGGCCATGTGGATGCACAATGGTGAAGTCTAATGCCACCATGTGGTCTAGGAACCCTGAAGAAGGAAGCCTTGGGCTGGGAATGGCAGTATTCTACTTTTGGATCTGTTTTAAGCATTCAAATGCCTCATCTTTATATTAAACCAGGCAATTTGTCTTTTTTAAAGCATACTTTTTGATTTTAAAAATCTACCTTTTCAGCTATAACAAGTATATTGGATATACTGAAGTTAAATCATCACTGTTCAGACTTTGCCTGCCTTTTTGCTTCAAATGTCCAGCTTTCTCTCGTAGTTTGTACGATAGCCTTCCACACATTGGCTTTTTGCTTTTTTTTCTTGCAGCACACTCTAGGTCACGTATCCCCATCACCTCAGGCTTTTTCATCAGCTTGAAGTTCAGACACGTTTGCACTGTGCACAGATGTGACATGTTACTGTCAGTGACTGAGCTTGGCAGGAACTGCACAGTTTTTATTCAGTAGGCTTGGCTGAACTAAAACTGCTAGCACTTAAAGTGTCGTCTGTCCCCTACTGCTTGCTGTGTTACTGAATGGGATAGCAAAGCTATTCAAGGTCTGCTTGTGCTGGGACATGTGAAGCAGAAGGCTTATCTATTATAGAAGCATAACTTGAGGCCAGAACAGCTTCTGAAATTTTCATTAGGAGGAAATGGGATTGAAAATTGATCCAGAACAGTTGGTGAGTTTCACAATATAGTGGGAAAGTTTTAGGGAAGCATTCACCTTCTGAGGAAAATTTTATGTGTAGAAATGGTGTGTTATATAAGCTGCCTGAAATCCGCTTGTTGCAGTATCAACAGTTTGTAAAGTGCATATAATGAAATTCTTGAACAACTTAAAGCAGGATGAAAATGCTTAGCTACATGTGCTTGAAAGTTTTAAAGCTGTTAGTTGAAATTCAGTAATTTTGCTTCACTTAAAGTCATCACTAAAAGACCCCCAAACCTTGATATAAATAATTGCAAAGGATTAAAAAAACCATCTGGACTCCATATAGCATGTGTATGAATGAAGCTGGAAGCAATAATGTTGAAAAATGTTTCAAAAAACACCTCCTAGACTTATATACGTATCAGTCTTGTGGCAGGTTTAATATTGATAACCTATTTCACAAAGCGTATTTCTGTCTTTCCTCCTAATAGAAATATTCCTGTAGCAACTGATGACTGAAGTATATTAACTTTACCAAGTAACACTTTTAAAACAAAATATAAAAAAACTCTAAACCCTCAATTTTTCCTCTGAAGTAGTGCATATATTCTGGATTCAAATCCTAGTATTCGTGAAGTACTGTCTGCACTGATGAAACAAAACAGTTTTAACTAGTATTGTCTGCATGTAGCCAACACCTCATTTGAATTGGCATAGAACTGGAAACAATCCCTAGTGTGGGCAAACCGTGCTGTGTTACAATTAATTGTTGGTAACAGTCCTCGGGTCGTTCTGAAAGTTCTTGGGACTGCTGACAGAATATCTAAAGTCTACAAAGCTGAACTATATCAAGCTTAATAAATATTTCTGAGAAAATAATTATAATAAAAAAGAAATCTGTGCTTAACACTAGTATTTATAGTCACTGCATATTGTTTAAACAGGTGATCCATATAAAAATGGTAACTCCTAGAGGAGTAGTAGAAAAAAACTGTCAAGTACCTCGCATGTCAACAGGACCTGACATCCATCACTTCATTATGGGATCTGAAGGTACAAACACAGTAATTTCATGTAACCGCATCTTCATTCAGCTTCTGTAATGGCTTGATGGTTTGAACATCGTTAATGCTGTTGCTTCCAATGTGTCTGTGGGTGGCGTTGTGCAGGTGTAAATTTCTTGTGTTAGGATAGTACATTGAGTCCTTAATTAGGACTGTGAAGTTGAGCAATTCTGACCAGTGCTTAAAACAGTTCTGTGGAGTTAACCTGCAAGTCTAGTAACAAACGTCATGATTTAGAAGATACCACATAGGAGTTCACCATGTAGTCGCGGAGGAAAATCCGCCTACTACTGCAATACTGAGTTTAGGGGATTTCTGACTTACGTTAGCTTACAACATCCTGCTGAACAATTTTGAAGTTGGGTAACTTACAAGAAGTACATCTTGCAACACTTTACTCAGTTTTGGTTTTTTTTTCCTGAAGGAACTCTGGGAGTGGTTACTGAAGTTACAATAAAGATTCGCCCAGTCCCTGAATACCAGAAGTATGGCTCTGTGGTTTTCCCCAACTTTGAACGAGGGGTGGCGTGCTTAAGGGAGGTGGCAAAGCAGGTAAAGAAAAGCTGGATGTTGACTTCACTGAAGAGCACAGATGTGCTGGTGCTCTAGTATTTCTGGCAATTGATAACCAAGGATTTGAGATAGTATGAGCCTCATAAGTGTGTGTGGTCCACAAGGCTTTTAGAAATGATGCAGTTGAGGGTTGAGCATATTCTGTATTTGCTTGATATTCTGAGCCGAATTGTGGATGTGCAGTTTCATGGGGTTTTTTTCAGTGGAAGATATTTACGTATCTCAGCACAGAAAGTTTGGCTTTGCACCTCCTTCAGTGGAGGGCTTTATTATCAGGTTAGTTTGGGACTATGTGAAGGGACCAGTATTTAAAGGAATTAAGTTGCAGGATACAAGTAAAAGACAGTTTAATTATGGCTCTGAAGTGACAAAGGAATAAAACTCATGCAATGGAAAGGTATGGCCTGTGTTTGGAAAACAATTCCTGAAGCACAGTAACATTTTCAGGTGAGATGGATATTTTGAGGTAGATTTGTGCTTATACTGTAGTATTTAAATTGAACCTTCTTAATAGCGTGGTCAGATGGTTTTAGCGAAACTCAGCCACCGGTATCCAAACTGAGTAATGCTTTTCATCAATGCCATGCTTCCAAGCAAACCTTACACCAGCTAGCCTCTTTGTTCTCTTTGGTCTGTGCAAAATGTATCAAATAATTTCTGTGAATGATGGAATACACCTTGAATTGAGGACATAATTTCAGAAATGTTTTGTTTGATGCCAAACTAAACACAGCTTTACATTTTTCCCAGTGATTGATCTAAATTAATGACTTAATGTTCCAAGCCAGATGTTCAAACTGATATGTGAATGACATGTATATGCTAGTCAGCAGCACTTGCCAGTTCTGTCATGCTTCTACTGCTAGAACTTGTTCTTCCTGTTAAAGGTACCTAAGCAGACTGTTTGAGAATGCTTAATCATATGGCTGATCAAAATTTTAAGTCAATTAAGGATCCATTGTATTTTCCCTAGCTATGGGCTTAGTTAGAAGAGGAAAAAACTACACTATTAGCCACTTAATGTTACGTCACTTCTTCTGCCGCTGTTTCACTTCTTACTTGAGCTTGAGCTACTTATTTGTCTCTCATGTTGCCCCTCGCATCAATCCTGATAGTAATTACAATAACTGCTCTCTGAAAAGCTGTTCCTTTTCTGTATTGGTCTATTCTAATGTAAGAAAAACTAACCTGCAGGTTGTGGATGTGTTGGTTTTGATTTAAAACCACTCATCCAGCTGCCTTCTATTAACCTACCTGGTGAGCTATCTTAGTTCTTCATGTTCTTTCTTCCTGTTGTGTGACCAAATATATATTAATGATATGATAGAGGTGAACATGTCAAATCAAGTGATAGAGGAGTACTTCCTCATCTCTGGGATCAGATGAAGACTAGCCTAAACCTCAGGCTTTGTCTTATTCCTCTGGCTTTACAGTTCAGTATGACTGGACATGGCCGTCACAGGTTACATGATGTAGGCATGTGTATGACCAGCAGCTTGCCGAACTGAAGGCAGCTGTTCTTACTGGTTTTCAGATTGCCATTCAGTGCAGAATCTAGATTGGACCCAGATACAGTTTTTAGTTGCTGTCTGATGGCAGAGCATTAGCATGCTGCGTCTGGCTGGGATGGAGTTAATTTTCTTTGTAGCAACCTGTGTGGTGCTACATATTGTACTTGTGACCAAATCAATGGTAACATACCAGTGCTTTAGCTATTGCTAGACTACTTGTATCCAGTGCCAAGGATTTCTCCTTGTCCTGCTTTCTTTCCACCTGCAAGTAGGCTGTGAGTGGACAAGGGGCTGGAAGGGAATGCAGTTGGGACAGCTGACCCAAACTGACCAAAGAGATATTCCATCCTGCATAACGTCATGGGCAGAAATAAAACTGGAGAGGGGCGTTTTCCGGGGGCTGTCTGTGCTTGAGGACTGACTAGGTATTTGTCAGCTGGTGGTAACTGATTGCTTTTTGCATCACTTCCTGATGATTTTTTTTTTTTTTTATCCCCCCCATTTTGCTTATCAAGTTGTCTTTGTTTTGACCCATGACCTCTTCCACTTTTGCCTTCCTGTTTTTCTCCCACGTTCTACTGAGGGGTAGTGAATAGCTGTATAGTGCTTAGCTGCCTGCCAGGGTTGATGTTAACCACAACAATTAGGATTTTACAATGGTTTTGTAATGTACGTGTATCTTTGATTACATAGCAACATAAACTCAATATTCTAATCAAGTATGGTATCTTCGGTACATATAGCAATTTAGAAAACCACTTAATACTTGAAGGTCAAAGATCTTTGGACTATTCCTGTGTTGGCTTAAGGTTAAACTGAAAATTTGCTGATTATGTCTGGTCCTACCTAACAGGTGGTACTTCTTAAGTGAAAATAAGCTTATAGTCATCCCTTTTGAATGATGATGGTGGCTGTAGGTCTCTGGTGTCACAGTGTGCTTTCTTGTGTGCTATTTTTAAATGAAAATTTGATTGCTGTGAATTTCGGCAAAACTGTGTACATAACCTTTTTATTCTTCCTCCCTCTCATTCCCGTAATTTTGCTCCAAGAGGTGTGCTCCTGCATCAATTCGCCTTGTTGACAATGCACAGTTTCAGTTTGGTAAGTATGTAGATCTTCTTGGACGAGTATCTATTTCCAAGGGTTTTGATTTTCAGCTTAAGTCAGTTTTAGGTGGTAATTCTTCTGCTCAAAACTAGATGAGGAAGGTAGCGAACCCAAAGTTCAATCTCCAGATAGTGCCGTAACGTGTACTTTCAGAAACAGAAGCCTGGTTTTGTCTCTGGGGAAACAGTATCAACTACAACATTTAGTGAAGAGCCGTGCTCTGCATTGAAATACATGAGTGTTTTTGCTATCTTTCTATTCTTGGTGTATGCGCTACTGGAGAGTTTGAAATTCTGGAGCCCTTTGTTATATGTTTTGCTGCAAAAGAGCAGAGGTAATAGTTTCGCATTATAGTACTTGAAATATTTTTATGCCAAGAGTACTAATGAGAAGTTGAGTATGAAAGAAAATCAGAATGCGGACACCTTTGTTTGAAGGTAAGTTTTTTGATTCCTTTAAGTTTCATAAAAGCATCACAAGTGGTATACAGATTCTTTGGAAGTAACAGGGTTTTTTGAAAATATTCTGCTGTGGTAGTGATTGTTTGGACAAGTATGTCATTGCTACTCTCCCATCTAAAGTGAGCTGTCTCTTTTTTTGAAGAAGCTCAGATGTAATAAATACCACAACTGAATGCAGATAGAACTAAGCTGTGGGCTTTAAGAGTAGAAAGTCATTGAAGCTGTCAGAAGATTATTGAATACAAATGTTTTGTGAAATCTCAACTACTTCAAATACCTAAATAAGATGCTGTGAGACATGCAGAGCAATCATTTTTGAGTGATTCTCGGGGAAAGCTGTAATTTCAAGCTGTAGGAAATCTGGCAAAAGATCTCTTCTGGCTCAGTGCTCTCGGGAGAACCTAAAGTTCCACTACCCTAAAGCTTGCTGTGCCCATGCTGTTTTGATTATACCCAGGAGATGAAAACGTGAAGTGTGACTTCGAAAACCTCTATTTTAATACTACATGAACAAGTTAAAATTTCTGAAACTTCTTTTGGACAGAAGCTTCAGTGATGAGTCTTTACTTCAAATGGCATTAATACGATGGCGTCGAGAAAGTTGAACTTTGTTTTTCAAACCAAAGATACCAGGATTTGTAAGACCTGAGAACCCAGCAAAGCTTGCTGCTTGCTTTACTCACTCTTTTGTGTTATATTGTTTCTCTTGGACATGTACTACAGGAGGCAGGTGTGTTTTACTTTCTTTTTAGTTGAGAAGAAGTTTGACTGATTACATGCTTTAAACCCAACACTGAATAAATAATTCCACTTTTTAGTTTGATCTGAAGTTGCAGCTTATATGGTCACCTGCAAAACATAGTTTTAGGTGTGTCAATATCGATTTTTCTTGTAGTTATTATTAAGTATGCTTAAATCCAATAGTTCTTACAGATTGTGGTTTAATAAATTCATGTCCTTTCATCTGGGGCACTTTTGTGTGCTTATGTTAGTGTGCTTGGAGGTGTACTCCTTGGTATTTGTTTGTGTCTGCAGGGAGAGTCCCTCTTTACTGAAGAGGTAAGGAGAGTAATCAGTTGCTGAAGTTCAGGCTTTATTCAGGAGGAAATACTATGTGAAGTATTTTAGAAGGAGGCATTGTGTAAATGGTGCATAACTTCTGTATGAATTGGGCTCTCAGTGTGTAGGCCAGATGCAAAACTGTTGAAGTGAAGCGGTGATGGGAGTTCAGAAGTTACTTGTGACTGAAAACAATGGAACAAACAGTAAAAGACTTTCATCTCAGTTAAACCTGGTCCTGAGGCAGAGATGTTAATTTAACAGACTCCAAGACACCATTTATACATCCTGGTAGTTTTAGTTCCCTGTGTGTGATTAAGGAAGCAATTACTTGCTTTATGTAGAAAGTTTTGCAGAAGTGACATAACCGTTAAGGAAAAAATTGCTTAACTCCTAACTTGCACCATTTTTGGCTATTGGTTTCAGTGGTTTTGGCATAACTTTAAAAAGAAGTCACTGATTTTACTTAGTTTTGTAGTGTGAAAACTAATGAAGTGCTCTTTTAAAATTTTCCATGGGTCATATACTTGCAAAGGTCTAAACTAGGGCAGCCTTAAAGTGTCAAATAAAATATTTGTGCACAGTTTTTATGTATGTCTTAAAAAAAATTAATAAAAACTTTCCCTAAATCATCTTCTGAATTAGTAGAGAAGTCTCTTTAGTCATGATAATCAAAGTGCTCCAAGCAATTCTTGCAACTTTGACTGCTAACCTATTTTTATTTGCCTGTTGAAGTAGCTATTTTAAGAGAACTGTTTGCTTTAACACACCTTTTTTCCACTTTTTGCCAAAGGTCATGCTCTTAAACCACAAGTTGCTTCCATTTTTACATCATTTTTGGATGGACTGAAAAAATTCTACATCACAAAGGTAACTTTTGGGGTTTAATACTGTTTGGAACTTTGCATGCTATTAATAAAATTCAGATTTTTTTTTTTTGTATGCTGTTTCTAATGCAGCTGAGTTTGAGTGTAACAGGTCCTATGTTGTGAGATTTTCAAGGTGGTTTAATCCTAAATGGGATTATCTGTTCCAGGAGTATTCCATGAGAGCTCTTCTCATTTCATATCTGTAGATGAGATTAATGTGCTGTGTCTAACAGCAAGTCAGTGACAGAGCAAGGCTGCAACCAGTTTACCTAGCATACAGACTACTGATCATCAGTTAATATTAATGGAGCAAGGCTAACGATTTGCTGTCTTTTCCTCTTTCTGGATTTTGTCAAGGCATGATCTACCTTGTTGTTTTTATGGTGAACTAGAACTATGGGAGAACTTCAAGATATTTGTATTGAATTGCCCATATAAACTGGGTTTTCTTGTTTGTTTTTTTTTTTTCTGGAATTCATCCCAATGAATACCCATTTAAATCCAGAATTACCTGGTGCTAAAATGAATTCACCTAGGATTTTGTATTAAATAATTTGTCTTGTTACTATTTTTTTTTTTCCTGCAAACTAGCCAGCTAGAGAGTTCTTGCCAATACGGATGTTCAAATATAGAGAATTGCATTGTGCTGAACTGAGATAACTGTTAGATACGAGGAGGTAAACATTCTGTTCTGATTTGGTACTATTAAGTGTCTTCAAGAAGTGGACTTACCTATGAAACAGTGGCTAGTGTTGATTCTGCTGCTTTTTCTTCTGCTACTGAAGTAAAAAGTGCCCTGTGTCTTGGGACTTCTTTTGTTAGGGAATTCCTATTAGATCCCAAAATTTTGCCTTGCCTCCCTGATTGCTGTAGTGCAGGGATGTCTGAAGTAGTAAAGGATTTGATGACAAGACTGCTGTCAGTTTGAAACAGTCCTAGTTGGTGATATACTGCTTCTGTAGTTGGCAACAAGCGTCGCTGCTTCTTGCGATGTTGTAACACCAAGGCATGTCGTGTGCCAAATCCAATTTTTCCAGCTCTGCAGGAGACAAAGAACATGTGGAGAAAAGAGAGAAATGCTATATAATACTGATGCAGAGATTCCTAGTTGGTGACCAGTCTGGAGCTCGTACGTCAGGGCTCAGTCCCCTGGTGCATGTGAGCAACTGCTACTTCAGAGAAACTCCCAGCTGGGCCAGGAGGGAGGAATAGAGAAAGGAGCGAGTTTAATGACACTGAGACTGGTATTGCAGGTGTTACTGGGACCAAGTGAATTGCTCTCTATTTAAAGAAACAAAAAAAGTAAATGCCAGAGAACAGAACATGAGACTAACACTTCTTTTTACTGAACAGAGTAGTCATTTAACTGATACCGCTCAAGAGAATAGGAACAAGGTCTTTCTGGTTTACTCCTCCGTGTAGTTTGGCACTGTCACTGGTAGGTTAATGTTCTAGGTATTGTTTGTCTTCTAGATCACACTAGCTTGTTCCTCCAGTGTCTCTTAAAAAGAACAAGGTGTTACCTGAGCATTACAACCAAAAGATGGCAGAATAGACAAAAGGATTCATACTGGATCAAAGACAAATGGTTCTAACACAAGAATAGCAAATAGCATCTTAATAGGCCTTCATTCCTTTTCTTGGAGTTTTGTCACTGTAGTAACATTTCTTTCTATTTATGTTAACTTTGCTGCTTTTGTAGGACTAATGGATAAGACAGATCCTTTGCCTGGGGAGGTATATTCTGATTCACAGTGGTTTTCGTGGTGGTATTTTTGGGGGGTTGGTAGGATGCAATATCCATTTTAGAAATACTGATTTGGTTGTCTCTGGGGCTCACCATGCTAATTTGAGCTCACTAGCTGGAGGACTGAGCCACCCCAAGATAATGTGTCTCCTTGCTGGTTTGGTTTTTTTGTGTGGGTTTTTTTCTTGTTTTATTTGGTCTGGTTTTGGGGTTTTTTTTGGACCTTCCTGGTACCTTCAGTTAACTTCCAGTACAGTTCTGTTCAGTTAATGGACTAATAAAAGGAATAGCAACTCACTGGGATTTTTCACAGCGTAACTGTTGTGCGTAAAGGATGAATTTGAATCTCTATTGATGTAACTTCATATAACCTTGCTTGGTGCTTAAGTAAGAAGTTACCACAAACAGTAGAGTTGAAGAGACAAATGCCACTGGGAAGGGAAAGGCTTTAAAAAAATAATTGCTGGTCTATATACATATTAAGAATATGTTGTTCTAAATTGTAAACTTTTAACCTTTTTAACTGTGGAAAAAGTTATTGAACTTTATTGCAACTTTGTATTAATTTCTATCTGAAACATGCTTAGTACTAGTAGTTTATTTGAGCTAATTAATAATTAAAGATATGTAGAAAATAAGTAAGGTTCTTACTTTTTTGGACCATTTGCAAAGATAAGACTCGACTGTTACTCCTGAAACAAAGCCGTACAGACAGCCTCACTGCATTACTGTTAAACCTTTAATAGTTTTCTCCTCATTTCCACTGGGATATACTGCCTGCCACAAATTTAGAAGCTAGTTTCCTTCCATAGTGCTTTTTCCAGCATAGAGATTTTCTGTGGTGCACTGCTTGATACAATTATTTTGAGGGCAGTGATGGTCATTGTAGTCATCTTTCTGCTTTAACACAGGAATAATTAATAGAATATAAATGTCTCCCTGTCGCTCGAAGCACATAAGGCCTGTTCTTGCTTCTAGTAGAGAGTTGTTATGTGTATCCTTCTGTTTAACAGGATAAACAAAGGTGACAGTCTCTATTTCAGTGGCTTGTGAATGTTCATCCTGTTACGTAAAAAAGTGGTTGTTTTGGGAGTAAATTGTTGAAAGATTTTTATTTCCTGATCTTTCCCCTCATTTCCTCTTACTAACCAAAGCACATACTGCGTATTTTCAAAGTGAAAACTTGTTGCTTGTATTCTACTACATAGGCTATGACGTAATACAAATTTTCTCTCCTTGCAGTTTAAAGGATTTGATCCCAACATACTGTGTGTGGCTACCTTGCTCTTTGAGGGTGACAGAGAAAAGGTTCTTCAGCATGAAAAGCAAGTCTATGATATTGCTACCAAGTTTGGGTATGCTTTTCAGAGAACTTTTTCATATGAAGCTGGGGTTAACTGTCTAAGACAAAATAGAATTACCAATTTGTGTAGTGATTACTGTACAGATATACCCTCAATTTACTAGTTTGAAGTGGCAGTGATCAATTAGCTACTGAATGCTCCCTCTGATAAATATGGCTTGTGCTAACTAAATCTTACTAGATAACTTTGCTGACAGCTGCCTGTACAGCAGAAAAATAACAACTTAGCTAAATACAGAATTGATGCTATTAAACTGGAGGCTTGCCCTTGTAACTGCTTATAGGCATGGAAGCTGCCTGTTTTGCATTACTAGATGGGATATCTGAACTACAGAAGGGGAAGACAAAATCATAAGAGTAATATTAAATCTTTGCAGCATTGGTGTGAACGTGTGAATACAAGAGGAGTTTGTACTTAAAGGAATGTAGTGAATGTCTGTCCCCTGGACTGTTTTCTGTTTTTACAAAGGAACAGAAAACATTCACTGGAGTAGCAGACTGAGTAATGATCAGGTAGTTTCTGTCCTGCTTTGGTCGAGCATGATTGAAAACCATCATTACAAGTATGATTTCTCAAGAACATACTTCTTCCTTTTTAAGAAAGTTGTTGTTAGTATTAGTCTCAAGTATTCGAATGTACATAAGTATTGTTTTATCCATTTCAAGGCTATCCTTTTTGAAATTTGTATTTTCATTGCACTTATAAAAGTGGGATTTCACATAAGCAACTTTGTAATTCAGTGATAAGAGTAACACTGCCCTTGAGCTTAAAGAGCATTTTAGTTGTGTTAATACTGTATGCAGGAAAAGACTTCAACTGTGAATCCTTTTGTATTTTAGAATTTTAAGATGTCTTACTGATAAGGGGGGAAACTTGTCTGTGGTTAGATTGGTTAGAAGCTGGTGCTATCTGTGCTGATCACTTAGGGCTGTTAGATAAGTGTTTAAACTGTTTAATGGTTTAACAGTCTGAACTGTTTTAACAGTGTCCTTCTGAGGATGTCTGATCTGTTTTCCCCTGCCCTGCTTCTTGGATTTGTCGGACTTTCTAGGGAGACAGAGACATAGCACTTTCTTGTTCTCAGAAACTGACAGTAAAAAACAGACTTTCATAATGTTCTGACCTCGATAGACTAGTGGATGCAAGGCTTCCTTTTCCTTTCTAGTGCTGTTTCTTTTTTATTCATTTACATTATTTATACTTTTGGGATATTAAGTCAGTAGTCTTGCTCGCGTGACCTGTGAGCATACAAGTGCACGAATCCAACATACTTAGAAATGTAGTTACACGTATTCCTGTACATTAACATAAGGGATACAATATGCCTAGTTCTGTTTACCCTACTCTTGTAATGTTCACAGACTGATGTTTGACGATCACATGAAGTGTTTTGTTATTTTTCATCTCTCTTCAGATTATGGAATGAAAAGAGAAATGCAAAGAGTTAAAGGTCTGATGTGAAGTATTTTCTAATTTCTAGTAAAGAAGAGACTCTATTATTTGCAACTATTGTAACACAGCTTGAAGACAGCTAAACTTGCACATATGTTTGATAATTCTTCTTGAAAATCAGTGACTACTTTGCTGGAAAGTTAATTAAATTCTTTTTAATTACAGTGGCTTGGCAGCAGGAGAAGATAATGGACAGAGAGGATATATGCTGACGTTTGTAATCGCTTATCTTCGGGTAGGTCACCTTTTTTCTGCATGCTGAAACTTCTGTTAATGTGACAAAAATGAGATGTCTTTCTGAAGATGCTTTCTCTGAAATCTAAATGCAGGTTGCCTTGGACAATATCTCAAAACTACTCACAGAGGTTGTCTACCTTTCATTTCTGAATAGTGTTTACTCATAAAGTTTGATCTGTGAAACACCATAAAAACATTAATTTGTGTGTTTGTTAGTAAGATAATTTCTAACAAAGGGTAGAGAAAATTAGATTGAAAAATCAACTAGCATAGATCAGACTTGGAAATCTACAGGTTGAATGTAATTAGTGGCTGGAAGAGTACTTGAAATACTCATGTGCTCATTTGGCTCTTACTTTCTTTGGACATCTGCTTATGGCTGTAGTTTGAATCAGAATTCCAGGACAAATGAACCTTGAGTCTGAAGTGGTGCAGCTGTTCTTATGAATTTTAGTCTTACTGTTTGAGAGAGTTTGGTGATTTTTTCAGAATTGTATGCACATCCAGAGTGCCAGATTTTTGACTTTTATAGTCAGTGACAAATCACTGAATTTCCCTTTGTTTCAGCAGGCTATATGTAAAATGGGCAACAGATTTGTCTTTATTCTACTGAGACAGGGATTACACTCCAAATAAATATTTCTACTAGGTCTTACATTGTTTAGCACAGTGGAGCTCTTGGCTTGATGCTCTAGAGGTAGAAATATTTGATTAGTGTAGATGTACTGACAGTCTGACAAGTCGTCTCAGCTACAGCCACGGCGTCAAAATGTTTGTCATCTCTGTCTTTGAAGAGCTGCTCTATTTCCATAATTACGAGCTAATGTCACTGGGACAGAAAGTTGCTGAGCCGTTAGCTGTGTGGCGTACACTGGGATCCCAGATGTTGATGCTGAATGTTACTGATAATTTCCTTTCTCTTTTTATTAGGACTTGGGCCTGGATTACTATGTAATAGGAGAATCATTTGAGACATCTGTTCCTTGGGATAGGTAAACTGTTATTATTCTTTAGAATTGTTTAAAACTCATACTTGAATTAATTTAAGTTATTCCTGACTTGTGCTTGCTCATGGGGAAACTTAATTTAATTTAGGCCTTATGTGTATTGGAGGCTCCCTGATGTGCATCAGATCTTGCACCTGTGTGTTCTTGCTAGAGTTGCTGGTAAAGTACATACCAGCATTTTGTAAATGCAACGTATGCAAGCATTTGGTCAAGTTTCTATTTAGGCTAGGTTACTGTTACAAATCCAGGATTTGAAACTGTCCAGTTTATGAAGCTGGGCGATGGTGACAGTAACTCTATGGTGTGTTGAGCAGCCACGTGTATGGGATCAGCAGTGTAACTCAAATGGGAGAGTTTGTCGTGAAGATTGAAAAATATGTTTGTCTTTTTCTTTCCCCATAATGCAGGGAAATGAAAACAGAGGAGATGACTCTATCTCAAGACTAAGATTTTATTTCCCCCCCCAAGCTTATGTTTTCTGTTAGCTATGGTTGAGAAACACTTGACCACAACAGAGTTTAATATATTAAATTGCTTTGGATGCTTGTGTCCGTTTGGTAAGCCAGAAACCTCTTAAGCAGGATCTAAGGTGATTTGAATCAAAGCTTTACAGTATTTAATGCAAAGTGGAAAGTGTACAAAGTGTGATGACTTACACTGGCAAACCTGCATCCTTGCTCTTAAATTTAACGGCAGTGGTAAATTCCAGCCTCTGCTTTGAAAATTGGCAGTGTCTTAAGTGGATGGCAGAAATTTGAGGACAACTTTGAAGCAAAATAGCTTTATAGATTTTTGAAGTATGTTAACTATGTGGTCAACGGTTTATTTTGCCTATCCATTGTTTCAGGAGAAAATTAATTTTTATCTAAGAATTTAAGAAAATATTTAGAATTGCCCTCACCAAAGCAAATGCTTTCAAAACTTTTTTCTGCTTTGACTCTTGGGTACCATGTTCCTGACAGGTTGAAGGTACTTGAATAAATTACTTAGCTCTACTTGTTTATTCACTAAATGGATAAATTTATCTTGTGTATGACTTCTGTCACTCTGTGAAGTAGTTTCAAATCTGTGTAAAAATGTCTTAGTCTGAGTTGTGTAGTATAGCACTGCAGACCTCTGTGGGAGAGCATATAACCAAAGAAATGGTCATCTGAAAAATGGTGACTTCTTTCAGTTGTTGTAGCACTTTGGATGCACCTGGGTCTGCCCTAGAAGACAAAAAAATCCGAAACAAGTATGGCTTATAACATGCTTTAGTAGCTCATTAGAACTATAACATTTCAAACTGGCAAACTACCGCACAGCTGGAGTATCTCCAGTTTTGGCCTTGCAACATACCGAAGGTACGGTATTAGCAGACTGTGCAAGGCCTCAGAATTCTTCTGTGAGCTGTGTTTGTCCACCACTTTGCCAGAAATTGTTGAGAAAGTAAGTAAAGACAGACAGAAGTAGGTAACCTACGTTATAGAAAAGAACTTTCATTATGTGCTCTGCTTGAGAGTAAACTTGCTATTTAGGAGAAGTACAGTGAAAGCAATACTGGTGAAATCTGGATGAGGACTATTAGAATGAAATCTAAGCTAGTTAAAACTGGTTCTAGAGGGCAATCTTGTGTTTTATTGGATTATACTTTTAAAAAAAGATTACTGAAGCTGAAGTTGTGTTGTTTAGGAAATTGTATAAAATAATGTACTAAGCTTTTCTATTTTAACATGTTTTCTTTTGCAGGGTTTTGGACCTTTGTAGGAATGTCAAGGAAAGGATAATAAGAGAATGCAAAGAAAAGGGTGTTCAGTTTGCTCCTCTTTCCACCTGCAGGTAAGCTGTACAGCAACCCAAATAATAATTTGTCTTGAACCTTTGATTAGTAAGAGAATGAAGGAAGAAGTCATTAAAGTTGCTAGCTAGTAGGTAGAGTGCATCTATTACTGATATTACAAACACTAGTAATCTTGACATTTCTTTTACCTGCAAGTGGATTACATGCAAGAGTGGGTAATTCAAGGGATTAGTAGCACTTGGTTAGATTTGACACTCTTGCTTATATGCATGAGAGTCGAGTGTGAGTTCTAAAAAGATGCTACCCTTTTAAACAAAAGAAGTAAACTTGTAGATTGTGTAATGTCACATAATGGCTGGTTTAATACCATGAAGCTTTGTTTGTAATGCAGTTCTCTTCAACAGGGTGACACAGACTTACGATGCAGGTGCATGTGTCTACTTCTACTTTGCATTTAACTACAGAGGACTTAGTGATCCTATTCATGTCTATGAACAAATTGAGGTAATGTACACAAGAACAAATTAAAGGGGAGAAGGTGATATCCTGTAATATGTGCTGAATCTGTTGGCCAAGCTCACTGAATTTTTCAGGAAGGGTCCCAAAAGTCTGCTTGTAAAGCTTTGATCGTTAACAGCTAGGGAAAGAGGTGCACACTAATAGAGGAAAGCGTGCCAGGTGACTATTTTATTCATCGGTAAATGAATGCTTACGACTAAAAGTATAGGAAAGCTTGAACTGGAATTTGTTCTTTCATAGCAGAAACTATCAACCAAATCCATAGGAAAACAAGACTTTCTTATTTTTTTTTATTATTTACAAAACAAAAGTTTTATGATTTACAAAGCTACTTCTGTCACGTGTTACTCAATTAGTCTTTAAAATACATGGCTGAACTGTCATGTTTATACTTTAATAGTGCTACATGTAGAGAATAATGAACCTGAGGGTTTTGCTTGTGCTGTTTCGGAGAATGAACTCCTGTGGTTATTTCTGTTTAGGCTTAGATGAGTGCTGGTCTAAGTCTGCTGTGTTAGACCAGCTGTAAGCTGCTTCAACATTGACCAAAACCCTCTGGAATAATTCTGCTGGTGAAACACTATACTTAACCTAGTTAAGGGAAACCAATACCCTCGTTATCTTGAAGGTGTAATGTTTAGACATAGGACTATGACCAAACTGCTTTTCATCCTAACTTTTGGTTCACATGATCAGACTTCAGCACAGAAGATTTGTAATAGAACTGTGGAGAAACAGTCTATATTTGTAACTAGGATTTCATTCTTCTCATGCTTGTTTAGACATTTCTTTTGAACTTGGCAAGTGGATGCAGTTTTATCTACAAGTTCTGACATTTCTGTGCTGTTGACTCTAGGGTATAGGAGAATGTAATACTTGAGTGCTTATTTAATGAAACTATTAATACTTAGATATTACCATTTACTCGATTTAGTTACCAGTGTGATCACCTGGATGCATGTCTTCCATTGTAGGTGACTAAATTTAACGTAACAAAGTGAGTTTGCCAACCAAGTATATGCACTCTGTGGCAGACTGAAAAAATCCCTAACTGCATAGGTATGGTTATATACATTATTCCTAAAAACAGTACCCTTTTTTCGAAAAGACATTCAGTGCTTATGCTTAGGAAAACTTTCTTTGTTATACCACCTAAGCTGTCTAACTATTTATAACCAGAGCTGGATGGGAAAGAAGATTCCAGACCGTCATATATTTCTTAACATAAAAATCTAAATTTTGCTTTCTATCAGAAACTTCACCCGTGAGAGGCTGTCAGCTGTAAAGTCCTTCACTTCTTCAACCACAATCCTGGAGACCTGGATCTAGACTCCAGCCTGAATAAGGATCTTTAATCACTCTGGGATTGTTTTCAAGCTTCTTTATTGTGATTTTTTTTCAGTAGACACATGAGCATCCCAGCCACTAGATTAATTTATTTTCAGCAAGAGAGTAGTGACCTCGAGTATTCCATTGTAGAATAATAAATTTGTTGTGACAGATGCCATTTGGAATGTCTTGGCTTTGATAACGTTTATTTGGAAAAATGCCCACTTACCTTTATCTGCAGACTTGAACTAAAATGTTTGCCTGTATTGTGTACCCTAATTACTTCTGAAATTTTTCATACACCTGTGTAAATGAGTATGATAACAAGCATTTCAACTAAAACCAAAAATCTTGTACATTTGCTGATGAATTAATACATCATCTTTCAATTTAGAGGGCTGCTAGAGAAGAAATACTTGCCAATGGAGGAAGTCTGTCACATCACCATGGAGGTAACATTCTCAGTCAAATATGAGTCTCTGCTGCTAAATATTCACGAGTACATAAAATAGTTTTTAATAGAAGTTTGAAAAATATTTCACAGGCATAACTGAAATTACTGGAGGGAGTGGGTGGGAGCGGAATCTCCTGGCATTCTTTCTAAAAGCTTTCACTCCTTTGCCAGACTTTTGGGGGAAGTGTCCCTGGACCTGGTTTGCTCCATGCCAAGACACACAATGTGGTGCAGTTACAAGCACCGGCTTCAGACCTTTGGTAGGAAGCCTACAGGCTGCCTTAGAACCTGAAAATGCAGTTGATAGGTTTGTCTTAAGCAACTTCTTACTGAGCTTTGTGCAGAGGTATATTGAGTTACAACGAACAAAGAACCCAAAAGGGAGCTTCCCAGTTTTAAGACTGATTAATGCCCCTTGTGGCCAGGTGGATGCCATTAACCCTAGTTCCCGAGCTCATAGTGAAAGTGTCTGCACAAAAGAGCTGGTGACTTTAAATTAGGCTACGTTCCAATCTACTGTTTGTTGCATAATGGATGTTATGTAAGTATTGATATTGCTGGTTTGCTCTCTGCTAACTTGCTGATTCATTTTCCTCTCTTGGAGTTTGGAGATTACTTGTCCTGAGTTAACTAGCTTCTTTGCAAGCTATTTTTTGCTTTAATATTTGAGAACTGATGTCATGTATAAGAGATGCTTCATATACCCGATGCTTGGCTTATGCTTTTCTCACATATTCAGATTTGGCTTGATTAATTTGTTTGCGTGTGTCATATATAATGCTGTAAAATCAGATGTCCAGAATACTTGTTGTGAAGTCAATTTGATTTGTGCAGCTAGCTTCTGAAGAGTGGTTCACTTACTGCACTTCTTCTCTCTGATCTCTTGCGATGTTGTCTGGCCACAGAAATAAAAGCAAAGAGGTAGTGTAATGGTTTCAAACTAGATAGAAAAAAAATTGTAATTCCAAGAAAACTGTGTGTGGAAAACTGAAGGGCAAAGCTGTGCTTTAAAACATTGGTGACTTCCCTTTTAGCTAGGACTGTTCTCAGACATCTAGCTTTGTGATAGAAAATTCAGTGGACTCAGTTTCAGCAATATCAGTATATTGAAAAATATGTAGGTCTTAATGAACGTGAAAACAGTTTCAGTATTTTTTTGTTCAGTGTGCTCTTACTGCCCTCTGATTAAATCTTTAGTAGGGTGTTACAGTGGACTGGTCAGTTGTCACACGTGGGGTGTGGAGCTGCCCCCTTGATGTACTCTGATGCTCTCCCCTGCTGTGGCAGCTGCATTTTACCCATTAGCTCGCATGCAGCTGGAGCTTGTCACAAGTTTGGATGTATTTGCCTTCACCATATGAAACCTTGCTTACAGCATATGTTGAACAAGAAAAAAAAATTAAGGAGCGTTTGTCAATCCCTTGCACGCTTGAACTTCCTGACTCCACAGATATGGAAAACTTGGTTTCTGTTAGACTTACGCTCCCGTTGTACGCATGACTGCCTCTTACACTGATAAAATATTTTCTGCTTTGAGTGTTTTTGTCTGGCAGTTCATTGTGTGTGATATTCGAGATTCATTTTTTCCAGTGCTTAGCAATAATAGTAGATGTGCTGCTGAGAATTAGTCTAATAGTATCAGTGTTACTTACTGACCTTCAAGCCATGTAACTCACCACTAAGACTGGTCTATTGTGGGAGGTGAAAGAAAATACTGGTGCAATTTCTTTTAGTATCTGTCTTGTAATTATGATTAATAACAGTTGTTTTCACTATCTAGAAACAGACAGGCTTGTTTGTCTGCCTAAAATCACACTGTGATAAATGGGGCTATTTTAACTCTGGTTTTGTGTATCAAAGAAAACAGATGTAGTCTGGGACTTGAGGCTATAGGAAATACAGAACATATTTAAGTCAATCTTCATGCACTCTTTGAGGGCAGAAGTGGTCATATATGACACAGTTTGAGATATGTAAAGCTCTAATTACACCTGGGGGGTGCTAACTACAGGTAGACACATAGTTACAAGTTACAGTGACAACTGAAATCATGATACTGTTTTGAAGAGTAACTTCAGAAAGACTTTACTTTGGATTCTACTTTAGTCTCTATCTCTCCTCCTCTCCCTCCAAGCTAATGAAAAAATAGTGTAACAATTACTTGTATTTTGGGGTAGAATATCTGGTGCTTTTTTTTTGTTTTGGTGTGTTTTTTTTTAATCTGGATGTTATATCTGTGATACTGCAACTTAAGTTACTTTTGTCCTTGTAAAGAAATAGTCTTTTCTTTTTGAACTCTGTCTCACTCTCGAGTTTCAGATATTTAAATCTAATTGGTGTCAGGAATGGTTTTCCTACTTTAGTGTTAGTATTTAACATTTCATAATGTTTCTGGATTATGTAAAACCAAGGTGTATGTGTTGCTGTAAAAATACAGCGAAAATACATAGCTGATGAGAAGCATTTCTTACCCAGGGTGAGTTCAGCCATTCTCCAGTCCATCAGAAATTGATCTTTATAGTGGAGGTTATAAGGTTTTTTTTATTATTATTGTTTTTGGTTTTTGATGCTGGCAGTTTTGTCTAAATGTTTTAGGTCTGTTTATCACTAAATTGGTTCTGAATAAACTACTGAGAAAACCTTCTTAGTGTTTTTCAGGTACTATTTGGTGTGGGACTTGGTTTTCTTAGGCTTTCTGTCCCTTTTACCTAATGCTATGTGACATAATCTGTGACTTAATAAAAGCTTTTGAAAGATATTCAGAAATTAGATATCCTAGTTGTAGCATTCCTTGTCTTCATTTTCTACATGAGATTATACAGTTTCGATTGTAGTTATCACCCTGCCTTGACTATGTCTTACACTTGGACAGTTAACATCTTTGAACAGAGCTTTGTTTCTTCTGCCCTTCTGGCCACTGAGTGTCTAGATCACAGAATCCCAGAACGTCAGGGGTTGGAAGGGACCTCTAGAGATCATCTAGTCCAACCCCCCTGTCAGAGCGGGAGCACCTACAGCAGAGCGCACAGGAACGCGTCCAGGCGGGTTTTGAATGTCTCCAGAGAAGGAGACTCCACAACCTCCCTGGGCAGCCTGTGCCAGTGCTGTGTCACCCTCACAGTGAATAAGTTTTTCCTGATGTTCTGAGAGTCATGTAAAGGCTCCTGAAGCCACAGATAGCTTCTAGAAACGTAGCATTTAAAAAGCCACATTACAAATGACAATTTCCTTTAGATACAAGTTTAAGTTTAGATAAATGATTCTTCTAATAATTTAGGGTAAGCCCTAAAGCAACCCGTGTGATGTGTCACACCTTGCATTCTCGAATTCCTGTTTCATAAAATACATGCTTTTTTTTTTTTTTGATATACATAAAATAATGTGCTGAAGAAATATCAATAGATACAACTTGTGTATAAATACAACTATAACCTTTTTTGGGGTATAGGCTCAGAAGGATGCTGGGTGAATTTTGGCCTGTTCCTGTCTGTGTTACCAAGCTAAGCACCCATGTAAAGCTAAGGAACAGTGTAAAAATGAATTACAGATTGTTTTCCTGTCAGGGGATATTCTAACTGATACTGGTTGCTTAAGGTAACAATTACCAGCTTGTGGGCTTGAGGAAAATACCCCCAATTAGCCACTTAACATGATGGAACTCATTTTCTTCCACTTTCTAGACAGACTGACAAGAGTAAAGGTTAACCAAGTAGTCAAGGTTCCACACGTTTAGGTATAGTATCAATTTCCTGGCAGTTTATATAGGAAAACTAAACCCAAACAAAACCCAACAAACACACAGGAAAAAAAATAAACAATGCAGCAACCTTAACCCTAAAAAAACCCGAGACAACCAACCAAACAAAATATCCAAAATGCCCAACAAACCTGAAGAAAACCCCACACCTTATTTTTACTCATTGCGTACTGAACATTGCAGTTCTTTGGTATCATTAAGAAGCTGTGTCTTAGTCTATACATTGCAGTAAGTAACCCCTCCAAAACAAAACCTGGAATTTAAAATTCCTTTATGGAGGGAGTTGAACACGTTTTCTCCTGTACACAGGAAAAGTATCTTCTTATCTTTAAGTTAGGCTCTGGAGGCTGACCATACTTTCATCTAGAGCTTGTATCAGAACTGGAGAAAAGTTACTTAGCTCACATGTTTCTTCCACACATGGACTATAATGATAAAACTTCAAAACACTGCAAAATAAGATTGGTGTTGGACTGTTGCTACAGAGCAAGCTTCTTGGCTTTCTGGTCTGAAGTACTTGAGTGCAGTAGACTGTCCTGCTGGGGTGTTCGTAGGAGGCTGGGCTTCGGACTGAAAACAATTGGCTCTCTAGCCGTGAGTATTTTAAAAGCGTTGGCCTGTGGGAACAGGCACTTGCCACTTGTAAAACTTAATCTACCACACTTCGTTTCGGATAATTAAAATGCAAGATTAGGCATCTTCAGAGGAAGAAGATGCAAGAAGGAAGGGCTATATTTGTTTCCAGCTGGGGCAACAAGTATTGTGTGTGTAATGGTGTGTATCAGGGAGCTGACAAGTAGTGACTTGTTAAGCTGCTACAAATTGATTGTACAGTGCTGTGCTGATTTGAGAACTTTATTAATAATGTTACGATGTAGCATATAGAGTCAAGTGAATTTGATCTCCTGTTTTAACTGAGAGAAATATACTGAGCTGAGAGCCCAGAAATGGCAGATGCTTGGATAAAATCTGGTTCTGTGCACTGTCTCATGTCAGTTCTAGATAAATGGTGTCATCTAGGCGTAAAACTAAAAGGTCTGCTCTCTCTAGGCTAGACATGGAAAGGTGATCTTCTCTAGCCCGTGGTAAGATCAGGCTTAACTGAGACCTTTTATTCTTGAGGAGGTTAAGGCTTCTTGGGGCCCAAAGCTGTTCTTTGGCTGGGCTTACAGTGGAGTTAAGCAACCTTGCCACTTGTAATTGGTTTTATGTTCGTGGTAACATCTTTTACTATTACGGCTTTTTCTTCCTCCTTCCCTGTTATCCGTGAAGCTAATTAGATTG
This sequence comes from Trogon surrucura, assembly GCA_020746105.1. Lineage (NCBI taxonomy): Eukaryota > Metazoa > Chordata > Aves > Trogoniformes > Trogonidae > Trogon > Trogon surrucura. Next base: position 57,358,328 of record CM036621.1, on the reverse strand, counting down.
TTCGGGGAGAAGGAGCAGAATACTTACAGGGCAGCACTAACCTGAAGTGAAACAAATACAAACATTGCTTTTCTAAGCGTTGCTCTCATCTGCACAGGGTTTTTCTTCACTTGGTCTATTTGCCATTTAATTAGATGGCCCAGCTTGGAATTTGAAGAGTGAGATTGCTTCAGCGCTTTTTAACTCTAATATGAAAACTTGCATAGCTGTAAAATCCATGTATATCTTATTGACATAAACGGTAGGAACAGGGGCTCAACCTCCTGTTACCAAGGGGTTAAAATCTTTTCATTGAGTATGTTTGTGAAGGACTGCTGGTAACTGTAGTACAGCTTTCTTTTCTTTCCAGTTCACTAATCAAATGTATGTTAGATTTATTATTGCAAAAGTATAAACCATAGAAAATTTGACAAGATAGATGTGTAAATTATCACTTTGACAGAACTAATGATGCACTCCAAGCACCTTCTGTTTTCTAGCACTTGGCGAGCGACTTCATTAAATATGCAACGACTGTTTGGTGCTGCTCAGACAGTAGTTCAGTTCCTTGTGGAATTGCATTATTACTGGAGGTGTAAAAGAGGCAGGCATGTTAGCTGTTGGGCATCCTGCTGGGAGTCTAATGTGCTCCATCTTGTTGGAGCAGTTGTTCACAGTCTTTTCAGGACAATTACATCCATAACCACAGGACACATTCACTGAAAGTATATTACAGATAACAGTTGAGAATAGTAATGACTCTTCTTCAGCTGCTTGTGTAAGAGCCAGTGTGAGTCACCTGAGGTGATGGTCAAGCCTCATCCATGATTTTTATTTTTTTTGGTGGCAGTAGTATTAAAGTTTCCCCAGATAAAATTCAAATACATCAGCTTGCTCAGACAGTCAAGTCATAGTGATGGTGTATTTACAGATGGGGATTTTTTCCTGAACTGGGCTGCAAAATACAACCACAGTTTCTACCACAGGACAAATTCTTTTGTCCTTCAGTTACGATCTTCGATCTTGACACGCATGCTGCTAATAGTCGTTTTCTAGCAAGCTGCAAATTTCATTCTTCCTCACGTTATTTGCTTTTTCAGTTGGCATTGTGACTAACTCATATTCCTTAAGGTATAAACAAATATACTCTGTTCTCCAGAGGTGTCCCTGTAATTTATTATTCTGATGACAGTTTGATGGTTACCCTGAGAACAGGGCACAAAAGATGGCTTGAATTTAGCTTCAGATACTCTTAAAACATCTGTCTCAAACCTATACTATATCACATCATACTGACAAATGGATTGTGTTTCTGTCTGACAAGTTAAATGCTAGAGTCTGTTTAATGGGGGAAAAAAATTCCTTTATTTTGAATGATCTGTTAAATCAGAGTTGATGACTTGGTTAATTAATATGTGAACACTTGGCCATTTAACAGGACTATTGTGAGACTTCAGTGAAATAAGTTCTTAAATGTCTGGTGTTTCAGCTTTGCTCTGTATTTGGTATATGTTGTGAATATCTATTTTTACATGGGAAACTAAGCTCGTGTAATGATGTGAACAATTAGCAGCCTGTGTAAAAGTTTTTGAAGGAAATAAGATATTTTGTTGATTTAAAACAGTATTGGTTTAAATAGCCAAAAAAAAATTTTCCGATGAGAAGGCTTAAAACCTAGTTGTAAGTTGATTTGATTATGTTTTCATTTTAAAGCAATCGAGAAGTGTGGGGTTCTGCTTTTTAGTAATGTCCTACACAGTTTCCTACTTAAAATCAGTTTGGTGGCTTTTTAAAACTTACTACCAATTCCCTGTTTTAACAGAACATGTGATCTCAGCCTAAGCTTCATCTAAATTTCATAGTTTCTAAAGCAAGTAGACAGTGTGGAACACAGTCTTCCTCTGGGAGTATGCTGAGCTTAATGAGCTTGATAGTCTGGTGGGCTCAATAAATCAAATAAAGCAAAACATTTCTCATTTTTGAATAAAAGCATTTATCACACAGTGTTTATTCATTCATGGTCGCAAGATTGATTGGCTCCTAGAATCCTGCCATATATTGAAATGTTTTGTTTTTGTTTTTCCAGTAGGCAAATTGCGGAAGCGCTGGATGAAGGAAAGCATCTCTGATGTTGGCCTGGGAATGCTGAGATCTGTTAAGGAATACGTGGACCCCAATAACATCTTTGGAAACAAAAATCTTTTATAAAGCCCTGCACAACATGATGTACTAAAATTTCTCAAAATTACTGTTGAAATTCCTCCACTTTCATTGTATTGATATCCCAGTAATCAAATATAACATAGACTAAACTTTAAAAGCCTAATAACTTACTTGATTTTTTTTTTTTTTGCCACCTCCTTCCCCCTCCCCCCAATAAAGTGTAAACATCACTGATAATGTTTATGGATTTTTACTTACCATGCTCTTAAACTCTTAAACAACCTACTGGGCACAAAGTGTATTACTGATCAGGAAATGCAAATTTGGGGTTCCAGGTTTGGTTAGGCAACACAGCTGACAGTATTTTCAATGCTGGATACTGCCAGATGTTTCTTACTAAAGCATCCCCTGCAAGGAGAACAAAGACTGACAACAGTGTTTTCTACAGAAGCAGCTGCTCACAACCCAGCCTCTTGCTAAAGGAAAGCTGCTCAGAGAGAGAGGAGAGAACACCAAGGAGTACTTCACTGTACCGAAGGATTAAGTATGTAACAGACTTGTAACCAGCAAATTCTTGAAGTGCAAATGTGGGCTCAAAAAAAGTATGAATGTTCTCAAAAGAGACGATGCAAGTCAAACTGCTTCTTAAAAACTCAGTAGCCTCCCACCGTAGTACTCTTAGGAAAATCTCACGCAGTTGAACTGTTTGGAGTTGTATTTGCATTGCTGGGATCATCTTAAATCGTAGGCCAGTCCCTCTGAGTTTTGTACAATGGACATTTCTCACTGTATGTTGACAACAAGTTTGTAACAAGACTTTGCGTTCATCTGTACTTCAGTCCTAGTGTGTACGGTTTTTGCTCCTGTTTTATTTTGCAGAGATGCGAAATACCTTTTTTTCAGTAAAAAAAAAATGTTTTGGCTTTTCAAATGAAACTACCCAGCACTGTCTTTTGAAACAGTCTTAACAGTTTAATAAAACACTTAAGTGGACAACATACTGTCATCCTGAAATTGAGATGTCCAGTTTTAGTTTTGTACAGTTTCCTATGGCCTTTATGAATCATTTACTTCACTGGTAGACACAATTTTAATTATGCATTGAACTTTAAGAAAATATTTTCTTGATCAGTATTGTATGACAGTAAGCATTTTTACATTGAAACTTGAATCTTAATCAGTAAAAAGCCTGAAATTATTTGTCAATACTCATAATCCATTTTTAAAGTGGGTTCTTTTCTTAAAGCAAATTATCCAACTTTTTGATAATGTATATGATCACATAGGATAGAAAAAATACAGACTACACTTTGAGGACACTGTCTCTCTAGCCAGCTGCTTCACAGCTCTAGTGTCAGTTTGGACACCTTTTGTATTGGTAGTGCCCTTAATGAGGAGAAAAAGGTAAAATTGCATTTTTGTTTTTAAACAATTTTAGAATATTGTCTGATTAGCTCTTAGTTTTGGTAATCCACCAAAAGTATAAAATGCTTGAAAAATATTGCATATTGGACAACTTGGAACTTTCAATCCTGTAATTAAAATGTTCAAAAAACATGAACACTCAGCACATTACTTGAAAATGCATGCTGTCAGGGTATTTACAGAAAACTTTTTATGACCTGCAGGTCGTAAAGCAGTGTTAATGTGATGTTTGCAACTCAGCTAGATTTATTTTGAATGGTCTTTGTTTCCCAATATTTCAATATAAAAATCTACTCTTTTGTATTTTGGGGTTTTGGGCCCTAGAGTTCATATTTCAGCAGCAACCCAGACAATAGGTGCAGTCTATTTTTAGGAAACTGAGTCTTTGCACTCTGGTTAAGTGTTCCTTAAGTACATGATGGTGTCTCTGCAGGCTTAATCTGCACGTGTTCATGTAGGGACCTCCCTTCTCTCGCGTGCTGCACGGTGGTGTCTACATGGCCACAGGTGGCATGTGGCCGATGACTTGTAACACCGAAATGGAGACCTTTCAAGGGGTTGGTGACTATGAAGGGTGTTCATGTGCCTCGATAGAAGTGTGTGTCTAACTATAAAGAACCAATTTTGAAGGAAAGCATGTGAAACCTTTTTCTGAGCGATAGGACAAGCAGAACTAAAGCAAGTAGGCGCTTAAGATTTTGACCTGAAGCGCTGCACAGCTCTACAACGTCCCACTTCTTCATTTTCTGACTATGGTTTCGCCAACCCATTTTTGTATTGAAATTACACAGGCGAAAGCTCCTTATACTCTCTAACCTCTAAACAGCCACTGCCTTCTGAAGTGATTTAAAATACAGTGAAGATTTTTACTGCACGTCCGTTGTCCTATGGGAAACTGAAATAACAGGCTATAAGGGTCCCAAAGCAATGTTGCTAGATACCTCTGAAGAAGAGATTAACTACAAATGTAATGGATATTTTTTTCTAATGGCCACCCTATTGCATCTTCCTAAACACTTTTGTGTCTTAGGAACTGGTCAGAGCTTAGTGAAACTGCAGTTGTAAAGTGTGTACCACTGACTGTCTTTTATTTCACATTTAAATTCCTAATGAAAATAAAGTGTAATGCAAGTTCAGGAGATGTAGATAAACACAGATCCTTACCCGTTTAAAAGAAAGCTTCCCTTCTCTGATACTAAAGTCCTCTACCACTCTTCCTTTTGTGTTCTCTGCTTTCTTTCTAAAGAATTTACTTCCCACAGCCACAGCCTGTTCGGAGATAGAGTATCTTGGCATAACACATTACTTTTTTTGTTTGCTTGACTGTTTTGGCCGGTGTAAGTTACAAGCAGTTTTAATTAAGCTTGTCATGACTTCCAATTACACAGCTCCTGCTCTCTTCGAAGAAGGAACAGTGCAGAGTGAGTATGGCTTGACTGCAAAGTGTATTTACATAAAAGTTTGGAGGGGGAAAAAGAAAATCCATTAGAAATGGATCTAGAATCTGAATCTTACAAAGAAAAACATGTCGTCTTCTTGACTTGACTTACAATATACTGGTTGAGTTAGAGGTGTCATCTTTGCCTTACAGCTGTGAACAGAGGCCAGGCCAAATGGTTGTTCTGTAACAATGTTAATTAACTGAAACCATTTTCAAAGGCAGGGATACATTAGCACTGAAATCCAGAAAACATAAATTGCTTCTCAATCTTGGAAATCTATGTTTATCAAGGTTGTAATTTAACTTTCTGCAAATAAAGCCAAAAGGTGTTTGTCATTTTAGTGTGAGATTAACTGTAAAATTTCAGTTGTAATGTTAAGAGATTATAGAACCTTATATTATTAATAAAAAGAAAATGGGCCTAAATGGTTATGTGGTTTTGTGCTGAAACTAAACAAATACATTCCACTGACTTGTCATCTTTGGTTCATTTTAATGTGGTGGTGAACTCTTACCTAAGGAAAACTGTTAGGGCATCTTTGGCACTTGCAGCGAGAAATGAGATAGAATATACATGTGCAGGCTGATAGAAGCTCTGCTTTTGTGTCCCATGTAAAGTAGGAAAACGTAATTTCAGTGAAGGAAGTGCAAAACACCACCTGAACACCGATCTCGGTTCAGAAATTTCCCCACCTTGGTATTCCCTATTTAAGCAGCAAGAAGGAGTCCACATTCAGCTGCTCTTGGAAAGTTCTTTCGACTTAACACAGGTGTGTAGCTTGCCTTACTTAGCTTCCCCATATTTCAAAGTCCTGTTGTATTAAGCTATGGCTTAAACAGGGGCGTGGTTTCCTACTGTTGTGCACGTCTCGTTTAAAACCTCCTGTTACGTGTCTTGGGATCTGCCTGGAAGTTCTGCGTGGATGAGCGCACCCAGTGTGAGCAGAAGAGTTAACCCGCATCAGTGAGATGAAGCTTTTATGCCCTTTGAGCTAAAATGGCTGAAACCATGTCTTGGTTGAGAGAGCTGTTCCGTTGTCGTGTGTTAATGCAGTTTCTTCAATGTGTATGATTCAGAAACTGCAAAAGTCATAGTGCGCAGGGGACAAGAGAAGTACTGGTATGGTTCAATTTGTAGAACTGTAACACTTTCTCAATATGATCCAAATTTTTGTCTGTGGTTGTTCACAGGAAGGAGAAAACTGGCAGTCAAGCATTTTGTTTCCCTTCTATTCACAGCATAAAAACGCAGTATTTTTACTTATATCTTGATAGTCTCCACTTGAAGGAGATCTTAGATGATGATATACTTGTCTCAGGATGACAGCCAGATCCCATCAGTGTTCTCTTTGTCTAAAATCAGTAAGTTTTTATAAAAAGTTGGACTTGAACTCACAGCTGTGTAAATACTGTAGGCTCACTGTTTATGGTTTTGTAGTCTCAGCACTGACTCTGAATTCCACATTACCTTTAACATAAATCGATGTCTTTCCCTGGGCTTTTTATGGAAACCAGAACTGGCAGGTAGCTGCTTTGTTCACATTCAGCATTAAGGTCTGCCATGGTGCTCAACAGCAGAGGTGGTCAAAGGTATTTTTCAATTTTGCCATCCTGTCTTTGAAAAATCCTACCACTCTCAGTTTGAAAGTAAAAATTCAGTTTCAAAAATACGTGGGTTATAATATTTGAAATCATATTGTTACAATATTTACCAATACAAGTTGCAATAATATGTACTTGTAGTGAAATTCTATGAAATGTTTCATTTATGAATTTGGTTTTTGCACTTTTGAAAAGCAAAGCATTGGACTTTTTATGGGAACTTTAATGAATGCTTAATTTTGATTCAGAATAAAGCTAAATTGATTTCAATTGAGTGTTCAAAACTTCCAGTATAACATTCCTATTTGAGTAGCATTCAGCCTGTTTGTTCCTTCACAGAAGTACAGTAGCCCTTCCCACCCCAGTGTTTGGGGGCATAAATGCTTTTAAATTCATGTGCTTGTTGTAGTACTATAAAGTATTGTAGCAGCCTTCTAAGGGGTAAAACAGAAGTGTTGATCACAGCCTTGAAGTTGTGCATATGCACAAAAAGATGATGGACAAAACCCGATGATGCGACTGTAACCATGTAAAGTTTAAGCTGATGCTTCCAAAACTTCACATGAACTTAGGAAATATGTGAAAAATGGTTTTGTTTCAAAATACCATTTTCTAACAATCAAGAATGTCAAATGATTGTCACAACTTTGCGGTTCAGTACCACGTGGGTTGTTCTAGTGTGGCCGACCTCCCAGGATGCTTCTACAAAGCAAAATAGACAGTGGATGCCTCAAGACAGGGCCTGGATAAAGCTGCTCCTGTCTCAGGCTGCTGGAAGGGCTCGGCTCTGTTCCCCCAAGTGACACAGCTGCTCTGAGCACGGGGGTATCTGGCGTTGCTGTCACATCAGCCAGCGCTTGCTCAGCAACCCGAGTCAGAGCAGCATGAAAACAACGAATGTGTCAGTGTGACGCGCTCAGATGAAGTTCAGCAAACTGAGAACCTAAGAAGGCAGTTTGATAAGTTCCATTATTTGGAAATTGGTTATCGATAGTGGCATTGATAAATGCAACGTTGACGAGACACAAGCCTGAGGACATGGGAGTAATGAGGAGGTACAAGCGCGGCTGTTGACCTTTCTCCCTCCCAGCCGCTGGCAGCAGCCGGCAGCCTTTCCTGTCTCGCTCTGTTCCTGCTGCTGCAGAGCAGGAAATCCTGGCTGCCCAGAGGCGAGAGTTAAAAGCCCTTCTGAAACATGAAGTGACACACATGATCACCTAGCAAATACATAGCAGCTGGGTAAATACATGTAGAGATGAGGCCATAAAAGCCGATCATTAAGGACAGTAAATCTGGCTAATGTTAGAAAGCAAAAGAAGATGTGGGTGAGCTGAATGCTGCATGAAAAAAGGTTTAGAACGACACTTGTTGACAAGCCTTTGGTGTGTATAGGCGTAGAGTATAGCCCGAGATACATTTGAAGTTTGTTCCTTGACTTACTTAGGACAGCATTCTGGATTTAGCCTAATTTGCCAGGAAAGCAAAGCAAATGCAATTGCTCTGCTGCCTAGTTTGCTCCTCATTCTGCTCCCTTTGTCTCCACCAAAGCTTTTGAGCTTCCTGGACAGCTTCAGCCAAACTCAAATAAGATCAAAGTCTCAATGGATTACATTCCTGCAGTTTTTTTGTGGAAAATACTAACCTTAATTTGGGTGAGAAAGATAAAAGCTGAAATGTCGGCTCAACCATTGTTAGTACCAGAGAAGCCATGTGTTTGTGTACATCTGCTTCAGATGGTCAGTGTTTTCTGTCTTGTGGTTCTTGGACCTTTAAAATACTTTGATGAGTGACTCAGCCACAAGGCAAACCAGCCGTTTTAGTACTGCTGTTTCTAAAAGTATAGGGCAACACTGTTCTAGTCAGTTGATTTTTAATTAACATTTTCTGAATAAACAAAGGTTTTCTCTTTCTCTGTTCATGCTTGTAAGTATGTTATGTCCAAATTCTCAGTTGTATTTGACTTTACAGGTAGCATATTCTAGCATAGGAACACGAAGAACAGAAGCTGCTGGTTTGCATGAGGTGGTATTGGAGTTCAGTTTATGTGGGTTGTAGTTGGTAGCCTTCTTCTTAAGAGGTGAGATCCCTTTAAAGCATTGAAAACATGTCTGCAGGGAGCAAGAACAAGCTGTGAAAAGGTTGGGGAGAGAGAAAGGGAAAGAGAGGTGGTGTTGGAAGAAGACAGCAATAAGCTGGGTCTGTCCATGTCTTAATGAAGTCCTGGCCATTCTCCTGACAAAGAGTTGCTTTAGCTCTACAAGCGTGGGGTCCTTCCACGTTGTTACCTCATGTGTGGTTGAGGAAGCGAGGTTTACTGTTTTAGGTGGAGGAGATGAGTGACTGCTGCCCAAGGGGCAGTGAAGAAAGGCTTCCGAGAAGCCTGTGCAGTGCAAAGGTTAGCATCGCAGCCTGGAGCGCCGTGGCCGACCATCTGCAAAGCTTCAGCAGGCAGCACAGCCCTTCAGCATGCTTAATAAAAACTTCTTTGTACAACTTCACCTGTCTGTTGCATGACTTATTGCGAATGAAATAGTGACCAGGAAGCAAAGAGAATTGCTAACGGGGAAAACAGCAAGGGCCATGCGAGCCAGTGTCTTGCATGTATGGCTAAATTACACTGACAGGAACATATGGCAGCAACAGCCAAGCAGAAGGGATGTGGTTGCTATAGAGAAACAATACATTTAGTGCAGTAACAAATCTGCTACCTTGGTTACAATTTAGTACTTTTTTAAGGCTGGTGAGAGGAAATCACTGTCTCTTCATTTCTGGGGCTGTGTGCTGCTCTAGACATGAATAAAACACAACATTATTTCCTGTTCTTTTCAGTAGCTCATATAGACTCCCCCACATATCTGGGCTGGAGTAGCCAGTGTTCAGGTGTTTACAGCTGAGTGTTTAGGGGCTGGCCTGCTTGGCCACACTGCAGGGCTTTGGGCCCTTCCACCCTACCTCTATCACAGTGTGATTTACGTTACTAAAACCAAAATTATCCTTTTCACTGTTGCAGAAAGGATACACTCCTTTGAAAAAATACCGTCAGAGCAAAAATGTTGCTTTAGTTTTCTTTGCTTTTGTTTTAAAACCGCATGCTGATACTCTGCAGCTGCAGACCAGTCAGTGCACAGCAAAGTTAAAACAGCTGTGAGTGGTAGGGCAGGGAACCTGGTGATGAATGATGCATTGTAATGAGTTACACAATTGCAGAGACACTATAGCAATCAGCAAGACCTACAGCAACGTGGGCACAAGCACTTAGCGCTGAAGTTAAATGCAAATTCCCTAACAGTGAGCTGAGCAGATTCATAAAAGCAGGGACTAGCACCTAGGAGCCCTTGTGTTTGCATCCATCAGCCTCTGCGCACAGAGCTACGTGTTTGGTGCCGACACTTGGCAGCTTGAGTCGTAACTGTGACGTTACACTTCTACCCTGAGTCTGAACGATGGGCTTTGCTCGTTCCTTGTAACTAAGCTCTTCAGAAACAGAGGTTTGCTGATCTCCTGCCAGGCTGGACTGTGTGGGTGTGTAGCACAGAGAGAGCTTAACTGCCTCACAAGGGCTGTTGTCATTTTCTGCACCTGCAAGCACCTGCCACTTTATTCCAGATGACTTTTCTTGTTCTGGCTGCTCATATTCTGGTCCTGGGGGAGGCAGTTCTGGCCCTCATGTGGTTTCCAGCCCTGTCTGAGCAAATCTCACCTCTCTTCGCTACATCACACATGGGCACAACCCTTCCCACCTGTCCCAGCAGCTACAGAGGACAAGTTCTTGACTCCCATGAGGAAATATTTAAGGAAAGGAGAAAGAAGTCAGAAACCACTCTGAAGGCTGCTCATGGGAAAGACATCAGTCAGCCTTTTCCCCACTGCACGTGACTCAACCTATTTCTCCCCCGTCCCTAACGATAAGGTGGGGTTTCAGCTGTAATTTTGTGGCAGGTGAGGAGGAGGTGGATGCACCTGGTGGGAATGAGCTCCCTTTTCCCCAGCAGGGCTACCTTTGTGGGGCTGCTGGCTGCTCTTGGTGCATGGTGAGGTGAGGTGAGGTGAGGTGAGGTGAGGTGAGGTGGGGTGGGGTGGGGTGGGGTGGGGTGGGGCGGGGCTGCAGCCCCTGGAGCGGGGCTGCAGCCCCTGGAGCGGGTGGTCTCCACGGAGCAGTATGGCTGACCACAGTGGGCAGAGACTGGCAGGATGCTCCCTGTTGAGGTAAGAGGAGGTGCTTGTGAGGGTGTTGGTGATTTTATTGCCTCCTTGGCTGATAGTAACACGAGGGCTTGAAGCAGATGGCTGGTATGGGTTGGGAGAAATCTGCAGTGGGGCTGCCCGTGACTGGGCAAGGTGCCCTGAGGAGGCCCTGTGATCAGAGGACCTTAAAGCTGACAGCAGAGCAGTAAAGGTTCCCCTTCTCTGGCCCAAACTGGAGCTGCAGGAGATGCCCCCTCTGAGACAAACCCTTGGAGAGGGGCTGGAGGAGTCTTTGCCCCAGGGCTGGGAGAGCCAGGTTTTACCTCGGGAAACAGGAAGCTCAAAAGAAAACCTGAGTGTAGCTCTGTGCAGTTCAGTGTACCCATGTGTCTGTGAGTACATCTTGGCTTTTGCTTGTGTTTCAGACATGTTGAGGTAGGGTTTGAGTATGAGTCCTGAGTGACTTAAAGAGGCTATTTTGTTTCTGTACAGTTACACTAGTTGCTTATGATAACTGTTCTGCAAATCATGTCCTGCCGTTGTTTATAAGTAGCTTACCTGTGTGTATCCAACCTGATTTTGTTATTAGATCTGTTCTTTGTGTGTTGAACAAGCTTGAGGTTAGGAACTGCTTGGCTGTGGAGTAAGAACAGTAATTGTTATTTGCCTTTGTGCTCTGAAATTACGTGGCAATTTTTAGAGAAAAGAAGTAAAAAGTGTAATCCAAATTTTGCTTGGCATGTTAGGCTTCTGAAAGAAGGAGTCTTCTGTGGTGCCACTGCGGGTCATTTGTGTATCATGTGCTCTGGGTTTGGTCTTTAAAACACCCCTCTTGTGTATGTTCTGTCAACTTTGAAACATGTGACTGTGAAATATCAACTCATGTGCTTACACCTTTGGATGTGAAGAACAGTTCCATTTCAATCTTTGCTACTTTTTCAAAACAATGCGTATGAAAAAAAAAATAACACACTCCTATACAGTGGGAGCTACAATTGCATTTGCTCTTAATCACTCTACTGCAGTGGCATGGGTATAACCTGCCCATAAAACTCCCCAGCTGCTCTAGATATTTTCCTGTTGGAGGGCTGGCTGTAGAATAAATTAAGAGTACAGAACTGAAACCAAGATGTAAAATTAAACTTTTATTAAAGTAAATCAGGTCCTGGATTTATTTTAAAGAGTGAGGCAATAAAAGCGAACGTATAAAAAATTGCAATTTAAAATAATGTACATTCTTTTTATGTCACTTCTCTGTTCTCAATTTTATTGGTACAACCAAGTTATATTTATGTGAGTTGCATACCTGTGTTTTTCCAACTGTGATGGTGGCTTGCATGTTTGACGCCCTTCACTTTTGGGTTACCATGAAGAAAAAAGGGGGAACATAGCGGAAAAAGGAAACCACAGAGAGCTCGTTACAGCTCCCTGCTTCAACTCCATCTGGCATGGACACAACACAGGGTTGCCCAGAGTTCTCCTTATTTCACAAGAGAGGAGGAAGCCTCAGGCCTCTGCCACACCGTGGGGTGTCCTGCAGCTCTGAGGGCTGAGAAAGGGGGGACAACTGCACAGGCAAGAATGCTGTCTGCAGACATTGGGTCTGTTTGACTGTTAATTAATTATTATTATTTAAATAGTGTGTTCTGGTGTCCAGAGCATCATTTCTCTGTACTTCAACAGCAATGGCAGCAGCAGTGAAATATTTGGTTTATATTGAATTGCATTTCCAGTTTATATCATTGATGTGTATTGCTTGACTGCACTGAAGGTAAAATAGAAGCTTTTCCTCTTTTCTTCAGGATCTGCTGGGGTAGGAAGGAAGAAACCTTGTTTCCTTTATGGATTCTTCTGAATGAATTATCTTTGCATTGAGGAAACTGTAGTTTCTGTAAAATAATATATATGAATGTGCTCTGCAAGGAAGGCTGGATGACAGAGAGGAGCAGGTGTGTGTGTGAGGTGTATCTCATACCCAAAAGGGAGGTTGTGTTTGCCATGGATGCAAAAGGAAGAATCAGCTGAGCAAAACAGAGAAATTACTTTATAAGAAGTATTTAGCTTTGCTTGCTTAGTTTGCTCATTCTTTCTCTCCATTCGATGTGTTTGCAGAACTGTGGTCTCAGTCCTGCAACTACTAAGCCCTGTTGATTACCATTGCCTTTGAAGACACAATAATCGCAATGAGTCAAACCCACATATCATAATCAGTCTGAAATGCGGGTCTGTGTCTATAGTGGTGCCATCCACAGGGGTCTGGCAAGGCTAGTCACCTCTTTCATAGGTACTGTAGTTGCTTTCAAGTACAAAAATCAATTTTTCCACCCGTTTGCAATTGAAAATTAGCCTATTTCTATGAAATGTTGGCTAGCAAACCTGCAGGAGCAATACGTTTTAAGGTATCGGGAAAAGTTTGCTCAGTGTGGATACAATACTGTGTTCTTCCGAGTTTCTTGTACAGGTTACGTCAGCAGAAACAATTTCAATGCTTCTGTTGGCGACTTTCTTTTTTGGATGAATGGGGCATTAACTGGGTCTACACTGGCAAAGCTGTGCAGACTTTTTTTATGCTGAACAACACTTTCCTCTATTGTTGGTTCTCCTGGCATTTGATTAATACAAAGAAAACACCTGTTTGGCTCAGTTTATAAAGCTGGAGGGAATTTATTTAGGTTACATCAGCTGGACAAAAGATAAGACTTATGGTCAAGCGTCCGGAGTCAGAAGTGTCCACTCTGCAGCACTTGAGATTCATCAGCTGGAAAATGAAGCTGTGGCATATCTGTGCTTTTGCTTCCTGATGCTCCCAGTGTAGACCCTTCTCCCCTAAAATTTGGGGTAAGGTGCTTCCTTACTGATGGTCTTAAGTCGCATCAAGGTAGTCTACATTAGAAGGATTGGTACAGATTATCTTCAGTAGCGCAACCATTGTGTTGCTAATTGATTCTCTAGTTTACTAGACTTAGTTCATGTGTCTATGTGGATAAAATGCCGAATTATCTATCTTGCAGCTATAACAGTAGTCAAAAATTGTACAGACAAACATTAACCTGCAAAGCTTGTGTTCTCCTCTGATGTTTAAGAATGAGAAAGGTTATTATTTTGTCACCAGGATCCCACTCTTGCCTGCCCCATTGTCCTCTGGCCCTTCCACTTTGGAATGGGAGAGACACAAAGGGTGTGTCATGTGTGGTGCTGGTACAGAATGGAGGGGTCTAAAGCTCTTGTGGTTTCTCTGCTGTTGCCAGCATCTTGTCATCTGGAAATCACTGAGAGAACCTGTTAATTCAATTTTATTACTGTATATTTTAAAGACTGCCAGAGAAACCCAGGGCTTTTGGACAGGCCTTCATTTTAGTTTAGTCTAAATCAAAATAAATAATAAAATCCTCATGAAGATGTACAGGCACTGTGAGGTACTTATCCAACCTGACATGATGAAAAAAATAAACTAATGATGTTTTACAGGCTCATGAAAAAAATGTTTACTTACTTCATATGACTGTGCCAATAATGGTTTAAACAGATTAAAAGCAGACAGATGCAAATGTTCATACCAATCACTTTGCATATGAAAAAAAAACTAAGAAGGAAATGCAATTATCGCAGATTTAGTGTTGCCAAATCTGATTTAAATGTATCAATACTTGATGCAGCATGTACTTGTTTCTCTTATAAGATCTAACAAGTTTTGCTATAGATTTGGCAAGCCTCTAGAGATAGTTGAAGAGAAATGTTTCAAGTGTGTATTAGAGTAAGATTTTTGGATCAGAATATGAAGTTTAGGAATGCAACTAAGCTTGAAATTAGGCTAGTTTAGTCTATGCAGTTATGTTTTTAGAGATACATCTGATATACCAGTGGCTGTTAGAGTAAAGTTTTGTTCACCAAAAAGACAGGGCACTTGCAAAGTTACCATGTGAACTCAGCTGAATGGAGCCAAGTGTGGTGGTAAGTACGGGTACATTAAAGTGTTCAAGTGTTTTGAGTGTTTGCCCAGGAAGTATAAACACCTAAGAAAACTGGGGAACATGAGCAAATCCTTCACCTAGCACAGTATTCACGAAGTCTATGCTGTGTGCCAAAAAAGTTTTGGTTGTATGTGTATTTCTTAGATGGGAATTACTTTTGGCACAGAGCTGCACTTCCTCTGTGATTTGCATCACCTGTTAAAAAAACCAAATGGGTAGCTCTAAAATTAGGAAAAATTGGAATAGAACTTTACCACATGGATAGCTCTATAATGAAAATGCCCAAATTTTGTCTCTAGAGCAGCTGCCAACCCAGCCCCAGTGAAGGCAGTGAGGAGGGTGATGGGGGCTCAGGGTGGCTCAACCAGGGCAAAGCTTGGGCACATGCACAAACAGTCACTTGTGAGCGTAAAACAGAGCATTTGGTAGGTGGCACAAAGGTGGGCAAGTTCTATTTCAAGGACAGAACTGTTCATAGGAAAGATGGGGATATCTGAAAATGACCAATTCAATGCATTTGTGGTACTTGCCACTGTAAAGGCACGTATCTTGCCTTGCAGTGTATCAGCATTATTAACCTTTCTCCCACAGACTACATCAAAGAACTAGTGAATATCCATATGGCAACAATTCTCACTGGCTCTGAGAGAGGACCCTCCACATCCTTGTGGGGAACTTGTGAAGTCCTGCAGTTGTGTAGTGCGGGCTTTCCTTTTTTTTTTTTTTTTTCCTCTCGGGTGACAAACTGATGCTGCATTAAGAGACTATTTAAAAATATTTAATTTTTTTCCATGACCTTGATCTGCCACAGAGGTGAATGCATGATGTGCAAATATCAAAAATGGGAGAGCAAGCATATTTCTGGTCTCTAGATCTTCTCTGGGTCTTAGTTCTGGCTGGGAAAGGTCCCTGCATCTGATTTATATTTGGCATGAACTTTGCATAAGTCAATGTTCTTCCTAACTTGCTGTTTTAATTCAGACCTGCAAACTAGCTTGCAAAATTACCAAAGGTATTTCTGCCCATGGGAGATCTGTAGTTGGCTTTTTATTTTTTTAAAATCAGATTTGAAAATATCTGAGCAGCCATAAGTGAGATCTTCATTTTCCCATTGCTTGCATAGTATACAAAAATCCTAATATCTCACAGGAAAAACTGAGCAACCTGATCCCTAGCTGGGGCTGGCAAGCGTCTTCCATCAGTTGTTTTATAGTGTCCCTCATGATCTGGAGGAACCTTGGTCAGAGAAGGAGGAGGAAGATTCCCTGCTCATTTAACCTTTGAGCTTTCTGGAGGTGTAACAGCAGGAGTATTTATTACTGCTCTTTGTTTTTAATGGCCTTACAAAAGGCCAGCAACTCCTCAAATGTTTGGTGGGCCTCTAGCCCAGTCATGAGTAATGAGTTGTCTGTGACAAACTCTAATGTGAATTCAGCCTGCATCAGGCAGTTTGCTATAAATGTGAACTCACTGGCTTCCCTTTTACAGTTTTCTTTATCTTTTTCATGGATTAAGCCAAAGGATCTGCTCCAAAGATCCCAAACTCTAAGACATTCCAAGTCTCTGTAGTTCAGGGCCATCTCTTAATCCAACATCAGAATTAAGGCTGCAACTTCAGAAAGGATGATGGAAAACACGTGAGAAAAAGCTTCAGTTGAAAAGAACTAGCTTGCTGGATCACCTGCTTCCCAGTGTCCCAGGTGACAGAAGATATTGCCTATAAAGACGAGTCCTTCAGTTTCACCATGGTCACTTCTAGGTTTGCTCTCCTGATCTATCCCCGTACCGTGGTCCTGCTGCCAGGTACGAAGGGCCAAGAGGAGATTTCCTGTCATGGGAAATCACCCCTCCCATACAAAAGCACAGGTTCAAGTTGAGCAACTGTGCTAATAATCGGCTCTGAAATAAGGACTATCCATCAGTTTTTCCATACTGATCCTTCCAAAGTTTTAAGATGCCTTCCCCACTTCATGTTATATCCCTCTTTATTCAGAAAAATTGAGTAAGACTTGTAGTAAGTACTCTGATTCAACTCTTGGAAGTTTGTTGAGCTTAGCTTGAGTTTTGTGCTGTTTTATACAAAAATACAATTCTTTCTGTGGGTGCTGGGTTACAATTATGAGGTGTTAATGGGCCCTGGCAGAGCAATCATACTTCCTAGAGCACATTAGTATTTGCTTTGGGACTTTATTTCATTCTCTCTATGTTACAGCTTGAATTTGTGTTAGTTTGGTGTTTGGCTTTATCTCTGTCCTATTGTTTTCATAGGCTTTTGCTTCTGTTCTACCAGGTTGAGAGGTTTAGTGAGACTTCAGCCACGCAGAAATACATCTGTGTAAACACCTGAAACAGCATTGATAGGAGTTTGCTGATAAAGACTGTGTTTCACCCGGGAATGGGCAGAATCACTCTAGTCCTAACTTCATTGTGTATCTGAATTTGTTAATGCCAGTAGATCTTACTGTTTCTTTGTTCCTTCTTCTGCTTCTTCTGTTCCTGTTCATTATAAGGATTTGCTCAAAAATTAACATGCTTGGGCTGTCCATACATTCACACTTTGTTCTGATCTGTATTGTAACTTTTGGTGATCTATGGCCCCAGACACAAGGAACTGGCAAGGAACTGCCTGAATTTGTGGCTTGGCTACAGACTCCTGGTTTAGAGTCCCATCCTTCTATTAATTTGCACTACAGACAATAGACTAGATCGGTACAACTCCACTGGGCTTTGATTCAGTGACCTGAAATTTATGCCAGCTGAGAACCTGGCCCAACGTCGTATTTATAACTGAGATAAAGTTTGCAAAGAGATACGATATCTCCTTGATATATTTGAGGGGAGGAAGAAACAGAGAGGTTTTGGGGCACACAAGTCCCTTTTCAGAGAGAAACATCTTTGTGAGAATGCCACAGAAATTATTACAGTTTATCCACAGCAAAAACACTTTCAGAAAAGATGGGCATGAAAAAAATGTGAAAAATAATGAAGCACTGAGCTTTCTCTCCTGGGTCCTGCGCTATTGCTCGCATTGAGCCCTTCCCTTTTGTCTTGGCTGTCTTACCTGGGAAGACTTGTGGTTATCTCTCCCTAGATGAGATAAGTCTCCCATGTGGCTGGCCCCAATTCTTCCTAGAGCTGATCTGTTTGTTAGGGTTGTTGTGGGACCTGGCTGTGCCTCCCCAGGAGTGCTTCTTCTCTCTTTCCTTGAATGAAGGGTGTACACAAAGCTGTTTTGCTAAGTTTAGGTACATGGGGTGCAATTAGAAAATGTGAATTTGGATGCACCCTCAGAATGGTTAACTTACAACCTCTTCAAATGGGTTTGAGAAGATGACCAAGACTGTTTGACTGGGCAGTGCTGGGTCTCCCTCTGTGAGCCTGGGCTCAGCAGTGGTAGCACTACAGAGAGCTTTCCTGGAGGGCATGGAGAGGTGAGGGCTGCTATCAGTTTTCTCCGGACGCAACTGCCTGGTTGGTGTGTGTGAACACGGAGTGTAGGTGTATGACTTTGGCTGTGAGTACAACTGGTGTGACAGACCCCATGAAGCAGTGACAGCAACACCACCTTTCAATGCTTGTGTGCACCAGGTGCAAGGACACCATTTCCTCAGTTCCCCTAAGAGCTAGAGAAGCTAATGCCTTTTCTGGGATCCTCACCATCGCTGCTGTTGGGTGCCCCAACTGTGCCTGGGCCAGGGCTCTACTGAAGACTTACTGCCTGGTCTGTTGACATGAATCCATCTCACCTTCTTCATGCATTCTGGCACCCTGTTGGGGTTTGCAGCAGAGACCATGCTTGGATGTCTTCTCTGAGTTGGCCAAGAGTGTAATAGGTGGAATGATTTAGGGAGCTCAAACTTAAAGGCAGAGGGGTACAGGGTATAACAGAAGCAATAAATCTTTGCCCACCCACCCCAGCCAGATGCATCATCAGCCTGACAGACTTATGATTTTATATGGAGAGCAACATATTATACAGTTTTTATTTCTCTAACTGTTAATCAAAAGGTATTTTGTATAAACAACATAATTGCCAGCTCTGGGCAGCATGGGTGGTCTGACAGAAAGGCTTTGCAGTTCTCTACAGCACAGATAAACTTTGCCAGACGCTCGCCCTGGTAGCCGGCAGTGGCTGTAAGGACCATCCACCAGTGTGGGTGGGTAAGTGTGGGGTCACAAATGGCGCTTCAGCTGCAGCACTGGCAGGGGTGGGCAAAGCTGCATTTTCAGCCAGACCAGTGTAATGCTGGTATGATTCAAAAGAGAGAAACCCTCTTGCATCCATCTGGGTTTTTTTAATCTTCTTTATGGGTTATAGCCTGGGTTACATTTGCTCATTTCATTGTGATTCCAAACCTGTGATTTTGCTCATCTTAGCTGCACCAAAGGACATAAACTGCAGACAAGACATCTTAGTACATGTTAGCAGGCAACTTATTGCTCACAACCCAACATCTGTCTGGAAGTTAGAAACACTAAGAGGACTTTCCCTTGGTGCAGGGAGTGGAGGGGTGACTGGTGCTCTGGGTGTGGAGGTAGGTGCAATATTTGGGTAGTGAGGTCCCTGCCAGCAGTGAGCTGGGAGGGAGCTGCTGGGCTGAAAGCCTTTTCACAGGCCTTCTGAAAAGCCAGCTGCAGATCTTTTCCACTTCACGGGGATCTGTGGGAGAAGAATGGCTGCATGGGACTGTGCTGCTGTAAGGTGCTCTGCAAGGGTGCACAGCCAGCCTCTGGAGAGCTAGCAGGAGAGGACAGCAGATCTTCACAGCATCAGAGTTATTTTGTGAAAGGAAATCACTTTTGTCTGGGTTTTTTTGCTGCTATTTGGCACGGTGGTCATTTATCTCAAAGGACTTTTTCCAGGCTACTGATGCCAGGTGATGTGAAGCTGCAGCCAGGCCGGGACTCTGGTGCCAAGGTGATTTTGAATAGCAGCCAGTGTGAGTAAGAAGTGCCAGTGATAATAAAATGCTGCTTCTGAAGCCACTTCCAGGAATTAGCAATCAATTTTCATTTTAAGAAATCTGACAGTTTTGTAAGGGTAATTTCTAGAGCACTGGGATAGATCTACTGCAGAGCAGATGCTCTGATTCTCTTCTAGAAATATTCTTTGAGGAATGTGAAATACCAGATTTAAGGTAGGATTAATGTGCAGATGGCACCAGAAACTTGCATCCATATTACAGTGACAAAAATCATGCATCTTTGTTATTGCTATCCTCTTCTGCCGGGAGGGATCCCATCAACTACAGATTATCTCAACTCTTGTAGTTACCAAAAGTCCGTCAGAGGCAAACAAGGCTAATGTGAGGTGTGAAATATGCCACTGGTCCAGCAATGCTCCCCCTACCTAATTCCAGCTGCTAAATTGTGTTAGTCTGTTTTGGGAGTGGTAATTCTGCTGCATTTAATTTCCCTAGAAATCATCATAAAAGCGGGAGACAAAGGAAGATGAATTCAGCTCTACAAATTGTTTCAACACAGTTGCCCTTGCATGTTTTCTGCTTAACTTGGGCAGCTTTAAAGGGTTACAGAAAAATTAGAATATACCAGTATCAACTCCAAGTAGCAAATTTCAAAGCTGAATCTTGATGCCCAAAATCTTGAGGAGATTTTTAGGTCTGGAGTTTTAATTTAGCCAGTTCTACAAGTAAATGTCTTTCTTCAAAACTTGTGCCAGAGCCAGGCTTGCATTCCTCACCATCTCAAAATTTAGTGCTGGTTACTTTGTGGTGAGAGCAGATTTATGTTTTGCTGGTCTTGAAGTGACTGATTTGCTGAATGTCAGATGATAGAATTTGCTATAACAAATTGTTGGATCAATGATCTAACAGGCGAGTATGCTGTTACTGACAACATGTGATGATTGAAAGGCAATAAACATATCTTGCTGTGCCATCTCTTAGGGGAATAATTTCTTCCTGACACTTCTAGTGATCATCTTACACCGTGAAGCATGGCATTTGATTACTGATACTTTAGCATGCATAACTACAAAGGTTGTTATTTTTAATGGAGTGGACAGCGTGTCTCATGAGAGTTATAAACACATCATGTGCATTTGAAATGCGATTGTTGTGATTTGGCTGAATGTAATACAGAAGACTTTGCACAATTAGATTAGCTGATGAAAACACAGCATTGCCCAACAAATCAGCAGGATACATAGTTAATATTTTTCATGAAGTCTCTATGCAAGGCAGTTATTTTTTCCCCTCAGATATATGTCTATCTCGAGTAACAGCAATTTCTGCTGAGAATGCCAAACGTGGGAATGGTAGCGTGGAGCTGGAAGTACCAGAAATGTTGGTTCTGTATGTCTTGAAATGAGAAGTGCAATGACAGGGCACTATGATTTGGAGTGATCCATCAATTTAGTGAATTCTCCATCAGGCTTTTGGCCAACTACCTTGCAAATAGGAACCATTGGGCTTCCATGAACATCTTCTCATGCTGTTTATAACCACTCCTTCATAAGCCAGTACGAGCTGACTTCATTCTTTGATGCACAGGTGTTTCAGAAGTAGCAACATGCTAAAATATTGCACACTGATATTCAGGAGTTTTCTAGTTTGCACATATGTATTGTGCAAAAGCTGTGTCTAGTTAAACAACGAGACTTATTCTGAGCTCAAAGGCTGCATAACAAGTAACCTTCCTCTGGTTGTTTTTTCATACTTTTGGGTGGGAAAGCCCAAAGAATATTGGGAGACCTCAACCACTAAAAAAAAATTAAAATCCTGCTGTTAATGATAATGTTCTCTTCAGTCTTCAGCACAAAGTAAAATCCTTCAACATTTGGGTTAGTCCCAAGCCCAGGAGGATATATTTCTTTTTTAGCTCTTCTTTTGAGACAAATCAGCCAAATGGGAAAATCCTACATAGTCCTCTCCTGTCTGCTTTGGTGTCAGTCATGGCCTTAAAGGCAGCCACGGTTACTGCAACTCATGGCACCCTTCTCACGACACCTCTTCTGCCTGGACTGTCCTCAACAGCTTGAAATACCTGAACAGATGAGGTTATTTTTTAAAAAAATAAATTACTTAAAACCATCACCTTTTCTTGATCTTATCACTGGGCCATGTAGCAAGGAAGGAAGCTGTTGGTCCATGGCTGAGTTCCCACAGCTGAACCCTCTTCAGCTCCTTTTTGGAGCTGAATGTGTGTGGGTCTGGCTGTGCTCTCCACCAACAGAGATTTTTTGGACCTTCAATTTCAGTGAAACTAAATAGAAGTTACAAGCTGCTTACTCTTAAATATTTATGTAGTTTTAACGGGCAGGTTTTTTTCTTGCTCTTCATCACCCCTACTCCCCTTTCTTTTTTGATGGTTTTCTTGTTTAGAGCTTTTTGGATCCAGTCCCTGCATTTATAGATCCCAGGGGAATATTTTACCCACATGTCTGCTTACCCACCCCACCTTTTGATTTTTACGGAGACCTGTAGCAGTGACTGCATTTACGGTGTGGCAAAATAGAATTTAAAAACAAATTGAATCACACCTCATGGCCACCACAACTAAATCCAAATGCAGCAAGTATGAGGACTTTAAGTTATTATGCAGAAACCCTTATTTTCTTCAAATATACAGCACATTTGTTCTGTGTCTGCTTCACCTTTTCTTCATTTCACCTTATTTGAAATTAGAGTGACAATGGATATAGAGCATGCCTGTCTGCCTATGTCTGGTAGGATTTTGTTCACCCATGAATTCATATTGCTTTTTTAATATTGTTGATAAGTGATAGCTTTATTTCTACACCATCTAGGGGATGCAGAAGACGCATTAAGCCTCACACAGTATAATCAATGCATTGGCCAAGCTCACATCCATACGAATTTACCAATAAACTAATGTTGCCAGATGTATGCAGGAAGTTAGAAAAGCCAAAATTTAAGGTGTCTTGTAACCAGATCTATTTTCCAGACTGGATGTTGAGATCGAGTATGTATTTGTTATCTAAAGGGCGAGAAGTGAGTGGTGTTAAGACACGTCATTTATAATGCCATTCTGGACACTTCTTAGTAGATTTTTAGTGGGCAGTACATTGCCTATTGAAGGACCCTGTGCTTTACTCTTGGAAAGAGACTCGTGTGCTTCTGGACCACCAAAGTGGTATTGGAGGGCAAATACTGTCTCTTGAATAGAAGT
Organism: Trogon surrucura; assembly: GCA_020746105.1. Lineage (NCBI taxonomy): Eukaryota > Metazoa > Chordata > Aves > Trogoniformes > Trogonidae > Trogon > Trogon surrucura. Next base: position 57,335,411 of record CM036621.1, on the reverse strand, counting down.
GCTACTGAGGGAGTGCTAATATGAATCGTCTACCCTTGTGTTATCACTTAAGCCTTTCCAGTTCACACTGATAACTGTGCTCATACTTAACTATGGCAACACTGACAACCCCAGGGGAAAAAGCCAACTTTTTGTGCTGAAGCAGAATTTTATAAGCAACGTACCTTTCTGCCTGCACCCATGTGGTTTAGTGTTTCGGACTGTTTCATTAACCACTCTTTTGACAGCTTCTCAGCTTAACAATGGGTAAGGCTACAGCTGCAGTAGGTGTCCCTTAAATTCTCCCTGATGTGAAGGAATTGTGCAGCTCCTCTACTCTCCTTCCTATGAAATGCTGCTTCTAATACCCTGTAAACCAGCTGATTTGCTGAAAGAATTTCTAGTTATTTATTTTTTATGTCTTTCATTATTGTCTGTTCATAATCACTCTCAGCCTTCCTAAGTTTTGTGCCCTGACATTTTATTTGTTCTAGTTCATATTCCCATTATACTGGCTTCAGTTGGGCTTGGTATTCATTTTTTTCAGAGGCACCTGTTTGGTTTGAACAATATCTTGCCATTTAACCATTTTATTGCTTCCCCCCATACTTTCCTGCCTCCTTCCCCCCATACACACCCTTTTTTTGTGTGTGTGTGTGCTCTCCATGATTACATTCAAGTTTCTTAAATAGCTTCCATGCTGAGTCTAAAGATTTTAATTTCCTTACTTTAGAATTTAAAGTCTTTTTAATATCTACCGCACCTGAGCACAGAGTTTCCCTTCCATAGTGCCTGTTAACATGAGGAGCTCCTCCCCAGGATGCTGAGTTGCAATGTGGCTTCAGCCACAAAGGCCAGGCCCTCCCTGACCAGCTTCTGGTCACCTCTGTCACCTCTCCCCTCTGCTCCAGCTGGGCCTGGTGCTTGGGTTAATGAACCTGGTGGAAAACTGCCCAAGGAAGAAAACAAAAGGGAGTTTTCTACCAGTCTTCGCAGCTGGTACAAACAGCTCCTGAGCTCCAGCACCTGGTGCTGGACTTGAAGTAGCTCCATGTTTCTTGCCTGAATACTCAGACAGGACTGGGTTTCAGGTCAGCTTGGTTTCAGGTCCCACCTGTGCCTGCATGGTACTAGGGGATGGATGAAAAGGTGTGGGATCATCTAGTGTACTTGGGAGGAGAATAAAATCTGTTTAGCCAAAATCTTTATTCCTCTGTAAAAGCTGCAGTTTGACTGTTGGTTTGAGGAGAACTGGAAGGTCTCAGGATAGGAAATTCTGTGAGAAACTCTGAGCAGGAGTGACTTCAAGCCTATCTGCAGGGATCTCGCTGCTAATTACCTGCGTCACACCCAGCCTGTGATGTGCTTTTATGTGGACACAGAGAGCCAGTTGCGAGAATGGCTCTCACTAATAAAATCATAAGAGCTCTCTACAGACTTGCAGGTAGACTAATTGGGATCAGAAGATCTGGAAGCAACAGAAATTAGTGATGTGTACTGTTTTTTTTGTTTTAATTTTCCTTTTCCATCAGTGTTCTCTAACTTTTCTTGCCAGTCTAAGTGATTACCCTCCAGGGAAAAGCAAAGCATTTAGTTTACATCTCCTTTTGTATCACTTCTACACCTCAACTTTTTTTTTTCTTTTCCTCTGGCTCTGGATTATGTCCCCATTAGGCTGAAATAAACTACCTCTGAACCAACATAATTGGTTACCTGGCAGTTTACACCAATAACCTCCTGAAACCTGATTTTATGGAGTCTGTTTATACTATACAAACATACTATAAAAGCACCCTACTCAGCCTGAACTGATCCCCTACACCGACAGGGCAGCTGCCTCTCTGGATCCAGGCTGCCCGTGGCACCCAGGCTGCTGGAAGTAAGAAAGACACATTTTTGCAGGAAATGTCTCATGTGTTGTCTCTTCTCCTTTCATCTGCAATGCAGCAGAGGCTGTTTCCAAGCACATAACTAGCAGCACAAAGACTTACTTGTTGATGTTTGTGACAAACAGGGAGAACTGCCTTATTGCTTTGGAGTAGGCATTTCTGTTTTGTCACCAGGTTTGGTGGCTCCACCTGGCCCCAAGTCGGAGGCAGTGGTGACAAGAGTGGTGACACCTGAGGAGTGGATAACTACTGTCGGGAGAAACTATTCTGGAGGGAAAAGCTGTGGGTGGATCCTAACCAAAAGACCTAGAGACTTCCAGTGGAAAAGGGCGAGCTGTTCTTTAATTTTAGTAGCATAACTTCAGGAAATTTGGGAAGCTTTTAAATTTGGAAGGGTGATAGTAAAATCTAAATGAGGATTTCAAGGTACAAATTCCTCAGGTTTTAAGGTAGCTCTTTTCTAGAGTTCAAGACTTTCCTATTAAGGACTGAATGAAGAAAACGTAAATCTGAGCTTAGCAGAACTGAATCCAAATTGTTCAAATCCAGTTCAACTCTGGTTTCCTCCTCTCTACGCTGTTACCTTGAAACTATCAAGCTCTGTTTTTATTTTTTTAGTTATTAAATTATTTTTTGCCATCCTCTAGTACTAGAGCACAAACTCTCAGCCTCAAACAAATTTTTATAATCGGGTTCCAAACCCCTTAAACAAGTTATTTTATTGAAAGTATTGTTAAGCCTTTAACTGGGACTGTGCTATCAGGGGCTGCAATAATACATAATGGCACTATGAGTGCTGCAGCTGCTCTCTATTGCTACCCAAAGGAAATCCAGAATGTAGGAGAAAAGGAGAATTTTAGCAACTGAAGATTTCCCCACGGCCAATGGGATTGTGCTTGCTAGAAGGTTCCCTTGACCATTCTTACAAGATAAGACACAGAAAATAAATTTTAGTTATCTGTAATGACTCTTTATCGTTGCAGCAAAGCTATGGCCAGTCAGGACTGGTAATGAGTTTAGGTGACTCCCTACTTTTGTTACATTCCTGCACCTGAGAGTTTATTTAATTGAACTGCTGCATTTTTATTACCCAACTTTCCAGATTTCAACACAATATAAGGCAGAAAATGGGCAGAGGTGTGCTAGGACAGCACAAAACAGCTTTAATTGTCTCAGATTCCCATACCCTGTCTCTCCTCCTCCACCCCCGCTGTCTCTCCAGAGGTGCTTCTGGGTCGAAGTTGAATTGAAAAGTCATTTAACCTAAATACTTTAACATGCTTTGGTCCCACAGGCGGTGGGCAAGGTACCAAACTTCCAGGCATTTTAAGAACAGCCTGAGGATGGCGTGCCATGGCAACGTCGCTGCTGGCTGCAATCACGGCTCGCATGCTTTTCTTCACCAACACTGTAATTCCTGCTGTACTTTAAACAAGAACAGACACTGTCCACTAGGTTTCTCTCCATAAATGTGTGCAAGCTGGGCCAAATTCTTTCCTGAGTTGCGCTGAAGTAAATTAGAAGTAATTCCACTGACAACCATGAATGTTGCTGTGAAGTTACACTGGCTGAGGGCAGAAGTTGGGCTGCTCTGCCTGCCTGCGTGTGTAAAAGCTGTCGCTTCCAGCCAGGCTGAAATGCTCATTTACTGCAGCACATGGAGAGCATTAGAGTTGCTTTAGACATTGTTTGGGTGGAAGTCAGTGGTTAAACACCTGAAATCTCAGTAGACAAAAGAGAAGACTATAAAGTTTTATGACTGTAGAGTAGGAGATTGCAACATGTAGGTTCCATTAAAAAAAATCAGAAACCATGTTATATTACATACTTTAGAGGTTTTGTCACTGAGTTGATTAGTATGACTTAGTTATTAGCTGTTACTAGAAGCTTTCCACTGAGAAATGGAATTAGAAATACCAGTTGCTGTATTTCTATTTCACGATCTTGTTGAATTCATCTCAGTCTTACAGATGCACAGAGAATGAGTCCTAAGGCTGTTTTATACGTTTAATTTGCCTGTTTCTTTGTGGGGAGCAAAAGAATGCAATGTGTGGAGAGAGAACCAATGTCTTGTAACAGCTGGGCTTCAGATCCACACACCAGAGCAGAAAAGGGGTGAGGGCTGTCAGCCACGTTTGTACCAAGGCAGCTGTAATTCTGTGACTGAGACACTTATTTTCCCAGGCTGACACTAGTAACCTAGTTTCTAACTCTATTCAGCACCCTCTGACCTTCTGATCCTTCAGTTTCCCTCCTCTTTTCTCTGAAATCCTTAACAATTCGCCTTCATTCTGCATCCTCTGTCTAAGCACTGTAAATGGCTACCCTGACCACAAGGAAAAGACAAGGCATTTGGTAAGAAAACAAGGACTCTGCCTTTTTCTTGCGTGTACAAGAACTCAGAGGTAGATGTAATGTTGCTTTTTCCTGAAGCGAATTTAACATATTAATATTACTATTTTTTGTCTTGGAGCTAGATTATATGCATCTTAAACACAAAAAATCCTCAAACAAAAACCCCCAAACAAACAAGCAGACAAAGAAACCTAAACCTACAGCTGTTTTTTGTCCAATCTCTGAATAAATACATGTGCAGTGTCAGCATGTGTGTGAGAGGATTTTAAATTGGTAGGGGAAGGTGTTGATATGCTGTGTACCTGTGAACTTGACTACAAATTATAATTTCTAGGTGCCTTTTAGACAAATTCAATACTTGGAAGGGGCTAACATTAGAACAGAAACAAGCCTTCAGCCTGACTGTGGTGCATTCATTAGAAATACAAAGTAATGTTTTCAGACAATCGTTTGTAGTATCTGTCCAGTCCCACTCCTGTACAAAGTCCCCTGCTTCTTTCTCTTCCTCCCATTTCAGTTCCAGTTGTCACATCCTGTCTCAAGCTAGTACAGACAGCGAGATCCAGCCTCCACCTGAACCAGGTGCCACTATGTACCTTCACCGGGCAACACCGTTTAAAGGCAGGAAAAACTTGCATTTAAGCACAGCAATTTGAGAGGTCAAGTTAAGAATTAAGATGAGATTTTGAAAGTGTAGAGACTCCAAATCAGCCCGCCCTGGTGGGTTTGACCTGTGCATGGCTGCAGTGAGCAGGTCTTGATGTTCTTCCAGTCTCTCCTCAAGCAAGCAGCTACAACGAAGAGGCCAGCTGCAAGAGCATCCTCCCCAGCTGACAGAGCAGGGCACTTCCAAGTCTTGCCTTTTGACCCGTAATGAGAGACCTTGATCAGGGCATAAAACACTGATAATGTGAAACTTCCAATTGCTTTCACATTTGTAGTTGAGCTTGGTGTGCCCGAAGGAGATCTGCGGGTGTTCTGGAGTTAAGTGGCAATCTTATTTTGCCTGTTTTTATTACTGATTGAAATGTATAGGGTTGAGGATATTTTTTTTTCTCATCATGTTTTCGCTGGTGAAGAAATGTGAAGAAAATAAATACCTTTTGGCATGAGAAATGATGTTCTATTTTATTTAATAAGGAGTAAATTTTACTGTGTAGCAAGCCAATTTATAAATGTGATGTCTGTAACTCATACTTTTAATTACAAGGGGGAAACCGGAATTAGTTCATTAACGCTGTGAAAAGGAACAGTGACCTACCTGCCAAATGGCAAGGTGGAAATAATTAATCTGGTCAATTAAAAAGAAACTGATAAAATGCAAAGACTTCCATGTGGTGCATTAAATTAGGGAGTCACGATTTCCAGAATGTGTGTTTATTGTCAGACTTCATCCTTTCTTTTCTTGCTTGACTTGATTCTGCGTTTGGCAAGTATTGTTAGCAAGTTGTTTGGCATTGGGGGCTAACGTACAAATTCATACACCCAGGCACATTTTGTGCTTTGCAAGATCAAGCTCTTTATGAAATCTGACTTTATGAAATGCACATGCCTCGTTTTTTTATCATCATGTTCCAAACCCCCTTGTTCCCTTTGCTTTGCTTTCTTTCCCACCATTAAATGTCACTTGCCTTTCCTTGGGCTTTGAAAGACCCAGGCACGGTGCTGAATGGCCGGGGTCATCTCAATCAATTTACGACCTTAAAAATCTGATCTGCACGGAAACTACTGAGCTGCTGGAGCTGAACCCTAAAGTATACAGTATATTTGCTCCACAGAACTGGAAATAGTAAAAGAGTTTCTTTTCTATAAATACCAGTAACTCCTCTTGACATTTACAAGTACATAGTATTTTTTTTACACACTGCACAATCTCAAAAGTGCTTAACAGATCAGTGAACTGTGTATCTGCTCAGAGGTAACTACAAAGCCATTATGTGCCCTGTACCATCCCTCACAAAAGCTCAGGACATTTACATTAGCTCCTGTCTATCTCAAGGCCATAAATTGCAGTAAGAAATATGGGCTACTTACTGAATGGTTGACCTGTGTTTTGGTGCAGCCTACAGGAAAATATGAATGTTATTGTTTACTTTAACTACAGCATATATCATATAGAGCCAAGGTTTTCTCGTTTTTTTAGATGAGAGTTGCTCTCGTCAGAAGTACTTTGTGGCATATCCTGTTGCTAGGGAAAAATCAAATTGAAAAGAAAAAAGCTAGGCAGAGGATGGTCTGGGAGTTTATATCTAAGGTGCTCGAGTTGGCCAGCATTGAAAATACAGTGGGAGGGCCAAGTCGGATGTTTCTGTAATGTGGTAAAAATAAGCAGTGTGTGTTGTGTACCCTCTTCAGAAGGTGTGGGTTTGCCTTGTGAAAGGGGAATGGTATGAAATGGAATAAACAGCTGTGGCCAGAAATCAAATTCCTGGCAGCTCAGCAGCTCTGGTCCTCCTCCAAAGCTACAGTCGTTGGGGGATTCCCCTCACCCTGACTCCTGCCACCACTTTTGCAAAATCACCAAACAGCCCCTACAAAATGGTTTTAACTCCTAAACGCTCACGTGTGTTGATAGACTTCCTTGCTAAATCCTTAGGACATCACGATTCAGAGCTGAATTATACACTCTGCACAAGTTTTTGCCATCTAAACCAGCAAACCGGTGCCTCTGTCTGGCTGGGAGTTTCCTCCCAGAGAGGAGAGGTACAAGAAGCTCCTATTGGTGACCAAATACAGGGCTGAAACTTCAAAGGGAATGGCATAGGAAAAGAGCAGGCGAGGGAAAACAAATTTATTTACTGTAAATGAGTACAGAATATATAAACTCTGCCCTAGGGTATAAGACTTGCAAAACTCTGTTAAAATCATTAGATTTCCCAACACCTCTCTCAGCTTCTGCTGTAACACCCCTTTAAAAACTGAGGTGGGTGTCAATTGCTGCATGATGAAAGCTATCTCAAGGAGATAAGCTCTCCAAAAGTAGCTATAAGGCTGCTGAGACCAGGTATGTATGGGATGCTCACCTAACACAGCAAATTTTATGAGCATTGACAAGATTAAGGAAAATCCCAGGACTCTGGTGTCCACTGGGAATGGCTGTACAAGCTTTCAAAGCTCATCCTGCTGGCTTACAAGGCTTCCTCTGTCACCCCTCTGTTCCACCAGCCAATGCCTGGGTATGTTGGCTCTCATGTACAGCCCCATCTCAGATCCAGATGCCCACGCAAGCTGTGTGCAGAGACCTTCTAATGCTCCCTGAGCACAGAATGAGGTGCTCTCCTTGTGTGTATAAGCTTAGGCTGTGTAATGGAAACTGGGTCTTCTTTCCTCGTCCCTTTGTGTTTTGTCTTGTCGCTTTGCTGTCACAGCTGATGGTTGTGGATTTGGTGAGGCTGACCCTGGTGTTGCATATAACAGCAGAACTGGTGTAGGAATAAATAAAACCCGATTTGTGTTTCATGACAGCACCTGTTTTCAAACCCACAACCCAAGGGTGGGAAGAAGAGAGGGTTCAAGATGGATGATAAACTAAGCCATTTAAAATTTGTTGCCAACAGCTCTCTGAGCTCAGCATCCTACTTCTGAAGACTCCAAGCAGCAAGTGGGGGTCTGCCTGCTCAGCAGGGGTTGGGATGATGTTGTTTGGCACCCAGAGCCACAGCCTGGCCAGCTTCCTGCTCTCCACAGGGGTGAGAAACCTTGTAACAGCAGCCAGGTACCCCCCAGTGCAGGTGTGAGTTTTCAGGTGGTGCCTCAGCACGCTATATCCTTAGGCGCAGATTCCCAAAGATACTTGGGAACCTCTTGCTGAAATGGTGAGACTCAGGTGCCTACATGCCACGCACATCTTGGCCCAGGGGCCTTGTTGCTTCATCACCAATTGCTTCACCCTTGTCCTTGGGCCAGGGAGGGAAATGGTGGTGAGGGTTTAAAGATCACTGTAAGCTGCTTCTGCGCTCAGATTCAAACCTCAATGTCTGCTTGGTTCAGGTTCTATGTCCCAATCCCTCAGGGCGGGAGAAGAGCTGCTGCCTACCGTGTTGGGGGCCGTATCCCCTCACGGCATCCCTGTGGGGCACCCCCAGTCATGGTAGACCTCTGCTCGGGGCTGAAGGACTGGAGAGAAGCATGATGTGCAGCAGTGGCTGAGCACCACTACAGCAAATGTGTAATCAAAAACTGAGTCACATTTGGCCTTCCCCACTCATGAAAGTTTGTATTTTTCCAACAGGCCATGCCTCCTTATGCTATAACTTAATCTTTCTCCCTTGCCCTTTCTGTCCCTGTCACACCCACATTGTACTTGTCTTCATTTCACAATGTAAATATGTGCCTCTGAGCAAGCTTCCAGGCTGTGGCATGTTTTATGCATCTTTATTAGCTTCGCTGCAATGCTGGAGTGAGATTACATGATGTCTGGATTTCCTTGCAGTCAAACTTAATATCCTGAGAAACGGGAAATTTCACTGAAATCCTGCAGCGCTGGCTAGAGTGTGGGAGGGTCCACACTGCTGTTTCCACACCCATCTTGTTGCCATGGACATGTAGAATTATCTGACTTGAATCTATTATTTTGTTTTTTGTTTTGATTTGGTTTTGTTTTTTGTTTTTCTTGGGGGCGGGGGTTGGTTGGTTTTTTCTGTGAGACAAATGCACTTTTAGGTAATTTTGCCACTGCCCAGTTAAAATCAGTGTGAAGTTGTGATGGGAGCTCAAGATGTGTAAATAATAAACAAACCTAAGGGTGGGAAACATTACAGTGAAAACTGACCATGTTGTGAGAAAAAGGTACTCAGTTACTGAGTGCTATGGGAAAACACACAGAAATAGCTGTGAGAAATAATCAGGAGGATATGAAATGTGTGCCAGTTCTTAGCTAGTATAAATATTCATTGCTTCAGGGCAGCTGGGCAAGCCACCATCAGCTGAGGATATTAGCTGCATGTCATGGACTGAAATATCTCCTTCTGTGTGATGAAGAAAGGAGGTGGCTGTTAGCAGCTGCATTTGCAAGCAAAGCTGAGGCCGGGTCCCTCGGAGGCATGGGAGCACGTCCTGGCTCCCCTGCAGCCCTCCCCGTCCTGGCCACCCCGCGGCACCTGCCATGGGGAGCCCAGGCTTCCTCCAGTGTCTCTCCTTGTGGGTGTCCTGTCTGCTGATTTGCCCGCCATGCAGGCTTTTATCCCGTGCCAATGCCCTTGCTGCTGCCGGTGCTCCTGCTCGGCTGCTCCCAGCCTGAGTTTCATTTCAGATGGGAGAAATGCTGCAGTGTTTCTCCCTGGGGAGCTCTGTGCTGGGCTCTGCTGTGTAAGGAGGATGCTCGGAGAGGGAAAGTGCTGGAGGTTCTGTATCACAAGCACTAAGTGGTCCTGAGAGCTGCACAATCACACAGCGTTACCCAACCGGAGAGTTACTGACATGCGGCAACAGGCTTGGAATGACCCACCTCTGCTCTCTAGTGAGGTTGAGCAGGCTCTCAGGTAGAAAATGCAGGAGCAAAGAGCTCTCAGGAAGCAGAATCACCAGGCTTATTCCCCAGCCTGAAGGTAAAACTCCCCCTGGATGAAATCTGGCACAAATCCTCATTAAATAGAGATATGGTTATCATTAGCACTACAGTAGTGCTCAGGAAAGCTCCTCCAGGACTGCATCAGGCTGCAAGGATTCAAATGCAGGAGGCAAAGAAAATGACAGTCGGGAAAATGTGTGAATCTGCCTTTGTTCAGTGTCAGGAAAATAATGCCAGCTTCTTAAGGCATGGGAAATGGCATTGGCTGCCAAACACAAATTGCTCTGGATTTCACGGGAATAATTATGACAGTAAAATATTTTCTTAACTTGACCTTGGGCCACATGCTATATGGAAAGAGGTAAATTTGGCACTGCAAATGCAAACTGAGCCATGATAACTGTGGAGGATCTGTCCTTACAAACCTTGCTCCACAGGGCCAAATCCTGCTGTCCCTGACACTGGTGTAAATCAGAAAGTGTTTTGCTGAGTTGGATGGAAGTACTGGGGCTTGCGCTGGGTAAATGTGAGCATAATTTAGCACTTGGTGAGGACTGCTGCCTCATGGAGGTCAGTGGCAATCCCGACTGAGCAAATCACCAGCTTGTGTGGAGCTCTCACAGCAGAACTGTAGAACAGACAAGTAGGGAAAAGATGTAAAGTTATCCCTCCTGGAACACCAGATGGTTTTTGATAGAAATGTGGTCTGAGGTGGTGACTGGACACAATAGAGTCCTAACCGGAGCTGTATCACTGTGAACAAACTACCAGAGAGCAATTCATAGACAGAGACGCCTTCTGAAGGGCCGAGCACACACTGGCCAAAAGGTAAAATGAAATCTCAGTTTTCATAGCTCTGGTTTATACTTCTGGATGCTTCTAATATGTTGATTTCCAATCTAGTCATGCACGTTTGTCTCCTGCCTCTGACACCTTCTTAAGTTCAAATGAAGAAACATTTATTAGCATTATTATGTATTTCTTTGTACAAGTTCTCATCCCAGATGGTGAGATGAGGTGAGACGGTGAACCCGATGGTTCCAGGTTCAAACAACGAACAAAGCAACAGTGCCAGGAAATGAGATGAGAATGTGTTTTGCATTCTCATTTTGGGCTCATTACCCTCAGTTTAGAATAAGAAAAAAAAAAGCGACACCACTATCAGTACAACAGAAAAAGCAAAACCTGGACTCCTTCCATCCTATATTTTCATCAGGCTTGCAAAATTATTTTAGGAAGAGAAATAAAACGTCAGAGCACGCTTTTGTTTTACTTTCCCGCAGTAGTGTGGCAGAAATATTAAGCAAGTGTTGTCATGTAGGTTGCCTTCCTCTTCATCCTGAAGACAAAGCTGATCACTTAGGTTAAAACTCAGAATGAAAACATTAGTTGTGTAGGTTTCTTGTGTCAATGTGTATCTACCTGGAAAAGAGAAATGAGAGAAATAAATTCCACAAAACTTGATACAGTCTTAAATTATGGGAGGTTAATATATATCCTCAGTGTTTTCAAACGCAAAAGATAGGAGGCATCTATTTAATGTGTCTCCCCATGGAGAAATTATCAGATTTTTAACATAAGAAAACACCAAAACCGAGGCAGAGGTCTGCCGTTACTTCCTCACGGAAGAACAGGTTCCTCTGAAATTTCATCAGCTAGAAAATCAAGGCATAGGGTTTCGAGTTTCATAGAGGAATTTTACTGGGATTTTTTTAGGTCCAAATGATAAAAATGCTATAAATTCTATCTTAGCCTCTCCAAGTGAAAGATTTAAGAGATTATGTGAGTAAATCATTCATCCCTTCTGAGTATCCTGCTGATAAAAGGGATTGCCTGATGTGATATGTACTGTCAGGTTTGAATTTGGAGCAGAGAATTTCTTTCAAGTTCCCTTTAGGGAATCTGTACATTTTACACTGAATATTAGGATCACCTCTCCAGGCATGGAGAGGAAGCCAGAATGAGACCCTAAAGCCATAGAGAAATTATCAGAAAGAGATAAACTCGTTTCCTTTTTTATTAAATTCTCCCATAACCAGCTTTATAACCTAGCAAGTCACAAAAATTTCGCAGTACATTACACATGCTCACTTGCAGGCATTTCACAAGATCAGGGAGGTGTCTCTGCGTTTTCTGCCCTGGATTGAGCACAAAGGCAGAGGGCAGGGCTCCCGCATCTCCCTTCCCAGAGACTCCATCCCACACTAACAGCTTTACATTTTGTTGATTGTTTCATTGCTACTAACTCTTATTCTCAGCATTTCATGTCTTCCAAAGCCCTGATTTGATTCTTAGTCAGGAGCAGGCCAAGAGGCATTTCAGTGCAGCAGAAGAGAAGGTGCCGCTTGTCACACTGTGAAAAGCTGTGGCTGCACCCCATCTCTGCAGGAGGAGTGTTTCCTGTCTCGCACATGATTGTGAGGGTTTGTTAGAGACTGCATGACTTCACAGTCACGCGTGTGAACAAACACGCCCTACGGTAAAACCAGCACAAATCTAGAGAAGCTTTGGTGAAGTCAGAGTTGTGCCCTGGGCTGTACAAATCGGTACAGGTCAGATCTCTGGAAAAAATATGTACAGGTCAGATCTAAGCCTGCTTAAGGGCATGTTCTCCTCCAAGGTGCAATCCATGTAAGGGTGCTACAGAGATGTGCAAGGGATGTGAGAGGCTGTGGGGGTGGATGGCATTGCCTGCATCTTCAGGGTGAAGGCACTGGTACCCAAAACTGCTCCCTTCTTCCCCCTTCCTGCCCCTTCCCCTCCTAAATGTGGAGAAAGCAGCAGCAGGGAGCTCCCGCCCAGTGCTGGACCTGAGGGAGCAGCGATCAGTTTGGGGCAGAGACTGCCCTAGTCTCCTGCCTTCCACCGTTCGGTTTTGGCTTCCCTCTTTTCCTTCCTTCTCTCCAATCAGGAGGGACAGTGAACTCCAGCGCGGGCTAGAAAAACAAGGGGATTCTGTTACACTTTTGTATCTGTAGTGAGTGTTAGCTGCCGGCATCTGTTCGACCCCAGTCCCGGTGCCGCTGGCGGTGCACTTCCCCGCAGGGCCAGACCTGGCGTAGCAGCACCCTCTGTAGCCCGGCTGGAGCACGGCAGCAGCCGCCCGGCCTTCTGCCTGAAGGTTACACAAAGGCATGTGCTGCCGGGGGAAGAATAACGCCGCGCCCATAAATCAGGCGGTGTTTCTTAACGGAGCTGTCTCCGCACCTGCCCCGCACCTACGGCCGGTTTGCGTGGGTTGTATTAGCGCGGGTGGGTCTCTTTGCGCTGTCGAGACTCCCGAGACAGCGGTCGGATGACAACCATTAGAAGACGTGGCTTTTTTTTTTTTGTTTTAAAAATGCAGTGTGCAGTGACCTGCTCTGCGGGAGGAGAGCAAAGGATTTAAGTGCGCTCCGAAAGTCCCGTCCCTCAGCTCTGATGGAGAAGCAGACCCTCCCGCTCCGCATGGGAGCTGCAGTGATAAATACTATTGACAGAGCAAGAAAATCAGATACGCCACGTCAGAGCTCTTGCGTTTCTGTTTGCTGGCTGTTCGAGTGGCCGTGAATCAGTGGAGCAGGACACAAAGAGCTCTGTGAGGCACCAGAGAAATGCAGCTAAGAAAAATCCAAGCTGTGTTAATTTTAATTTGGAAGACGGCTGTTAGAAAACAGTTCAGCCCAACAGGATCTGAGTGTTAGCCAACTCCTTCTGCCCTCTCCCACGGGAAAGAGGGCTGTAAAATAAAACCAGCTCATAAAAAGCTGTTAGTCAACCTGTTCACTGCTTGTGACACAGGATGGCAAGGGTCCTAGAGGCAGAGTTGGAGGGGGAAGAAGGTAAAGAGCAAGGAGTTCAGAGAAGGGGATGACTGTGCGCAGTAGAGGACAAAAGCACCACGGAGAAGATCAGACTGTTCAGAGCCAGTGTGTAAATTTCCTCCGGAAAGTTTTAAAGTTTGTGGTGCCGACTGATAATTCCCATGTTGCAGAAGAAAATCTGGAGCTTGTGTTTTCAATTTCCCTCTCTGCGCAGTTCCTGGTGGGATGGCTGTCAGGATACAGGTGTCTCCTGAGGCTGGGCTGTCGGGGTGATCCTGCACTATGTGGATGGGAAGCTGCAGCCCTGTGCTCAGAGCCTTGGTGGGGTGCATGGGCTGCCCGTGACAGCAGAGCCTGGACATGTCCTTGCAGAGGATCAGGATCCCCTGCCAAATTCTACCTCTTGGTGTGCAACAGTGACGTTTTCTTAACATGCAGCAGTTGCACCATGGGAAACACAAGGTTAACTGTTTTAGTACCCTCTCTCAGGTCTTTTGCTAAAAGATATTTTTGCGGGACATGTGTTTTGTGGACTAGTTCTTGGTAAAGGACTAGTATTGGTATTCGCTCATCTATCTTTTTTCTGTGTGAACTATATATTGTAATGGGAAGAAGATGCACATTGTGCCAGGCATACTCACTCCTTAAGACAGCGGGATTTAGCAGAGGCCCAAAATTTAGAATAGGTTTTATTTGCTGAAGGGAAGACAGAGAAGCCTAGGGGAGAGGAGAAGATGGATCTTTTGGTACTTATCTTTCAGCCCACACAGCCACGTTATCACACTGGTCTCTCAAATCTGCAAACCATTAGTCAGGGCTTGACTCTGCTGCCTTTGCTGGAGGCTAAAGCCAATATGGATGCTTGGAAGTTTTGAACTTGGCCATCTAAAATAAGATGGAACAGGCTGGCCAAATCAGCTTTTATTCTTGTATACAGTTTCACCATTTTTAGAGAACTAACATTCCTCTCCTTGTCTGTCTTCTAATGGAACTTGCTTATCCAGTAGAAACACTCCTAACTTCCTCAAGGAGACTCTAATCGTGTTCCTCCCAGAACTGTACAACAGGAACTCCCCTATCTCGTCTTCTATATCTGTCGTATTGTAAAGTCAGGCACCCCTTCATTCCTGAAAGATTACTTGATTACTGATCAGCAATGACTGCAGAGCTGATCACAAGCATCTCTGGCATCCACTACCTCTGCTCTGTTGGTAGTGTCAGCAGACATTTTATTATCTACAGACATTTGAGCACCAAGGGGATTCAAGGAGTGACATGAAGGAAATCATATGCAGGGCCCTTCATGCCTTCCCTGCTCCACCTGCTAGTGCAGGCAGGCTGCTGCAGGATCACAGTTCAAGGCCTTTGCTTGTGCAATGTGTAGTGTAATTACTGCCAGGGTAATTGGAAAAAATGAGATGATCTGCCCACTGCAGTACAATACAGCTTGTCACCTGCAAGATGGGCAGCAAGCCCTTGTAAGTTTTGAGGATGAGAACATCTCACAAGATGCACTGTAAGGACAAGGTGCAAAAGAGGCTATTAGTTCAAGTAAAATCCTGGAGATTGGCCCCAGTACAGCGGTGATGTGTGTGGGAGGCATCTTGTGCTGCACATCTTTCAGATACAGATGAGGGCTGAGGGCTTCTTTCTCCTTGCTCCTGCCAAAAAAAGCACAGGTTCGTGCTTAGGAATTCATGCTTATCTGCAGCTGTTTGCCCTCTGCAGCTGCCTGGGAATACAGTCAGCCATTTCTGGGTAGTGTTTTCTGTTTGCATTCTTGTAAATGAAAACAGTGATTCTTGGTTGTGGACAAAAGATCTGTGTTGGCTTAGGGCATTAGTTTCGGTGGATTTGATTATATTTCTAAGGAGCATAAACTGTTATTTAGTGTCCTCTCTTTTCTCTAAATAAAAATGTGCTTGCCTTTAAAAACACATAACTCACATAGTGATAGCATTAAGCGTGGTGTAAAGACAGTCATGAAAATGGTTGTAACATTTATATATTTTTCAAAGTGCTTTTCAAAGCACTTGGCAGCTGGAGATGCTCTAGAGGTATGCTTGCTGCTGGAGGAAGCGACACTCATTGCAAAAGACATGCTGACTGCCCTCTAGCCTTACCTTCTGAAAGAGCCACATCTTGCAGAACTCCATGTCCTTTCACGGAGATTTTATTGCGTGAGGAGCACGGCTCTTGTCCCTTCCCACCCTGCTGCCAAGGGCCTTGTGCCTTCCCTGGAAGCTGGTAGGATCAGGGAGTGTGTGCCAGAGCTGGCTCATCCTGTCTCCTCTGCTTATTCATGGTGGACACCTGCGAGGCCACGGAAGGTGAGAAAGAGGTTAATGTTAAATAAATTATTATTAAACAACGGGCTGATGTCCCCTAAGTCATTGCCCATTATTGCACTTCAGAGGCCATTATGTGGCATGACTTTCAAAAATTTTTTTCTTTTAAAGGTCATGCTGTTTATGCTGCATAATATGTAACATGATTCCACTGTAAATCAGGCTTTACCGAGTGCTGCTGTGCTACATGGAAGTGTACAAGATTTGAAGTCACGTGTGTCCTCCTTGTAGGGAAGCAGTTGTGGGAAATATTTAATATCACCTTAATCGGGGGCTTTATGGATTACTAATGAACTGTGGAGGCCTCTCTAGGGACACCTCACCACATCTCCTGCCAGCTCTCCAGCCTCCCTAGAACATTTTTCCATTCTTGACAATGTTGAATTTGATTTTACTTTACTGTTACAGGAAGTTTGGGGTAAACTGTAACATCACCTAACCCACAGCCTTTCCCTTTAGCTACTGCAGAGAGGCTCAGCCCTGACAGGGGGTAAGCAGAGCTGACTTTGAGCTGAAACAGTTGCAGAACCCTGTTTGGGTTAAAGGGGGTGGCCAGGCTGCAAATGGAGGACTCTGTTACTACATAGCCACTTGCTACTAAACAGGTCCTCAGGGGAACAGCTCAGGGGTCACAGGTATCAGCACTGCGGGGAGGGGAGAGCTGCAGAAGCTGCGGGGCAGCACAGGGCAGGGTCTCAGAAACCAGTTACATCCGGTCATTACCAACTTCACTGCAAGGGTTAGACCTAAACTGGGGTGCCAACCTAATATGTCTTTCTTGGAGTGGATTCCTGGTCCCTGTATTAGGAATACAATTTGCCAGAATACTTGTGTATTATTACTGAGTTAGCAAGCAGCAATGTTACTGTTTGTAGGACTGATTTTTTTTTATTTTATTATAAAGCCATCTTTTGTGTTTAAATATACACTATCAACATGGTCTTGTAACATTAAAAATGCCTTGGAAAAAACAGAAGAGAGAAACCTTTCACACAGAGGCACAAATTACAGAATTAAAACAATTCTGTTTCTTCAATTTCTTTGCTAGAAGCGATGGAAAACAAAAATATTTTCAACTCTCAACCAATGAAAAGAAACTTGGTCAAAATTTCAGAAGGATAAAGTATTTTATAGGTGAAAACTGGTATTTCTGTAACGAACTTCTTGGTCAACCTTTAGTGTATGTAACATGACCTTTTACTGAGAATGTCCCTAGTGGTGCACGTGCAGGTTAATTTCATGCAAATATTTTATTTTCCACTGGGTGCTGTTCAAATACAGGACAAAATCCTTAAAGGTAAGTGATCAATAAAAGCCAATATCATTACGGACTACTAGCGTGAGCATCACCTCACAAGCATAAGAACAGACATACAGGTCTCATTTCTCTTGTGTGGGAACTCCACTTAGGCAGTCCACCCAACAATCTTATACATCAGCGCCCTCAAGAGCCTGGCTTCGTAGGTAACTGTGTTTTTCCCACTGTGCATCCTCCTCTCTTCAAGGGGTTGCTCAATAACAGCTGGGATGTTCCTTCCATACAGCTCACACTGCTTCAGAAACTGAACACACTCCTGAATAACGCTGTCACATAGCACGATCATGTGCTTGGACATGTTCTCCAGCAAGGACAGGAAACACCGTTTGGCATAATACCACGTATCGGTGCTCAGTTTTTTGTTATACGGCTCCAGGCTTTTAATGACTCTTGAAATACCAAAGTCATAGTTTCCCTTCACACAGTAGAGGGTACCAATTACTAGATTGACAATGCAAAGATGGTAGATATTTGTATCAGGATTATCATAGGACAGCTGCTCTTCTCCCTTCTCAATCTTCCTCATCAGTTCCTCTGCATCTTCATTCTGGCCGGTCAGGATGTAGGAAACACAGAGGTTAGCTAACACAATGGCACTCACGTGGAGAATGTTGTCATAGTGTTTTTTAACTATCGGCTCGTAGAAGCTAATGGCCTCTTTATACTTGTTCTCTTGCATAAAGAGCACATGAGCCACATTGAGCCGCCACACCTCGTGTTCGTTGCAGAATTCCACTGATTTGCGGAAAATCTTTTCTACCATTGTGTAGTTCTTCATGTCCCAATAGATCTTTGCCTGGGCCATCAAGACAGGTACATATCTATCCAGAGTCTCCTCATACTCATTAACTGCCTTTTTTACAGCTTCATCATCCCGGTTTTGCCTAGCTTCTTGAACCTGCTTTGTGAGTTTTCTCAGCTGCTCAGTCAGTGTCCCTGCTGAATCATCTAGCTTGTGGAAAGCCTCCTCAGGGGCAGTTTGACAGGTAATAATGGCATCCAAGAAGTTGTACAAATAAGTTGTGAGCAGTTTGTAGGTCAGGTGGGCGTTCTCTGCCAGCACATCAGCCGCCAGGTCATAGTACTGATGCTTGCAGTAGAGGAGTAGCAAATTTCCAAAGGTTTCTGGTGGACAGGGGTTCTGCAGTAGGAGAAACTGCAGTTTCTCAAACCCCTCAGTGGGCTGGCTGTCCATGTTCATTAGCGCCTGGTTGTGCAGCGTGACTGGATCCAGCTCCTCTTCAGCCCTCGGTGGCATATCTGTGAGTGCCTCCTGGGCTGCTTTCAGGTTGTGCAGTTGGTACTCAATGGCTGCCTTGAGGTTGAAGGCCTCCACCAGGGCCGTGCGGTGCAGAAGCAGCGTGTTGCCTACGCTGCGGACATCGATGCCCTCGGTGGTCATGCCCACGCTGAGCTCCGGGTGCTGGTGGATGCCACGCTCTACGATGTCAGAGATGTGTTTGAGGGCAGGAGCATACTGCTTGGCTGCGTAGCAGCACAGCGCCATGTTGTAGGACAGCTCAGGGCAGTAGCCCAACACTTGCATGGCGCTGGCAAACTTGGTGCTGGCCTCCTCGTGCCGCCCCTGCTGGTAGAGCAGGCAGCCCAGGTTGATCTCAGCGTTGGCCCGCTCCGAGGGGTCCTCGGCCGCTCCGGGGCTGCCCTCCGCAGCGGGGGCGAGCGCCTCCTCCACCAGGCTCTTGGCCGCCGGGAGGTCGCCCTGGGCATAGTGGATAGCCGCCTGCAGGCGCAGGGCGCGGCCCTGGTAGGCGGGCAGGTCCAGCAGCGGGCTGGCGGCGCGCAGGGCCTCGGTGTAGAGCCCGGCCTTGTAGAGGGCCTGCGCCTGGTAGAGCCGGTAGGCGTCCAGCTCGGGGTGCAGGGCCACCAGCTGCTCGTAGCACTCGGCCGCCGCCGCGAAGTCCTGCAGCTGGTAGTAGCAGTAGCCCAGCAGCGAGAGGCCGCCCCGGGAGCGGCAGCTCTTCTGCAGCTCGCGGCTCAGCAGCGACACCGCCTCCCCGTAACGCCCGCCGCCCAGCAGCCCGTACACCGCGGCCGTGTACTGCCCGGCCGCCACCTCCATCGCCTCCCGCTACCGCGACAACGGGCCGGAAGCGGAAGCTGGGGTCCTCGCTGCCATGGCAACGGCCGCCGCCGAACAGGAAGCGGAAGCCGGGGCCCTCGCTGCCATGGCAACGGCCGCCGCCGAGCAGGAAGCGGAAGTGGTGCCCTTGGCTGCCGCGGGGACAGCCGGCGTGGCGGGCGTGCGGTGTTGGGATGGGTGTGGCCGCGCCGCGGTTGGGCGGGTGAGCGGCTCCGTCAGGGCCCCGGGCAGAGCCGGTTCCCGGGCGTTCCCGGCTGGTGCCGGGCCTGTCCAGTGGCCTTCGGTTTGCTCCCAGCAGCGTCGTGTTGCAAAAGCTGCGTCCGGGCCGCTCGGCCCCGCGCGTTTGCCCTGCTCAGGCTCCTGGGCGCGATTCCGTAACCGGTGGGTGCGGCTCCGGCTCGTCCCGACCAGGTAGTTTCAAAGGAAAATAACAGTTTTAAAAGAATCATAGCACACCATTAAAAGTTTTTATTACTTTTTTTAGAGAGACCAGTAAACGCAAGTTGTTTGTTTCAAAAACATGCTTTGAAAAGCTGAACCAGCGTTGTTTGAGCTACTGAAGCAAAACAGTGGCAGTAATGGCCTTAGAACGCATAAAGGAGAAGGATGAAGAAGTTCTAAGTCACACGTTGGGCAGGTATGAAGGATTCACTCGCATTACAACATGGACCCAGTATTTCTGTGCAGGTGCCAGTTGTTTCCTGCAGGCCTGCAATGGTATTCCCCACACAACTGTAAGATGCAGTGTCCCGCGTGCTTATAAACTGGTAAATAAAAAGTAATCCGAGAAAGAAACCGTAACAAGCCGTATACAGTGTGTGTGTTCCAACAGAGCCACATTCGAGTGATGGGAATCTCTGGGGTCTCTTTTCAGCTGACTGACACTTCCCACTTCATTGCTATGTTATAAACCATTCACATGATTTCAACCTTAAAAATCTTTTGTTTCTTTGAGAAAACAAATACAAAAAAAAATCTCTGGCCCAGAACACCCTTGTGTCTGCATATGTTTTACATTACCTTGAAATAAGCTGGTTCTAACATTTCACTCAATGCATAAATGATCTATCAGTAATTAAAATATTTTTAATTTTATGAAGGGAAAATAGGTATTTGGCCTGTAGACTGGGACACTCCCATTTTTCTATTAGGGTTAATTTGTCTAAATATTACAAATGACATTAGGCACTGCTGGCTGCAGTTTTCAAGAACAGTTTATGAATACTAGGGTTGATTGTGTTGATAACTACAGGCACGTTATGAGATTGCAGTGCGCTACAAGAAGGAGCAATTAGCATGGTCACCAGTCCAGAAAATTGCAGTGGCTGTACCAAGGACACCATCTAAGGGAATACCTGTGCAAAAAATGAAACATGCTTATCTACGGCTATTTTCTGCAGGGCACAAAACATACCAACGACCTTGGCAAGGTCCCTGGCCCTGCTAGTAGTGGGGTCTGGCAGTGACAGAGCTGTCTGGGGAATTTGGTGTCCAGTTGCCACATGCGACATACAGTTTAAACCTCTCAATCACGTTATGCAGCTGTTCCGTTTCGCCTGTAGGTCTCGGTCTGGGAGAAAGGAAAATGAATGGGGCACTTTTAAGGGAAACTGTCTGATTTTACTATGGCCAAAGACACCTCTTGGATATCTTCTTCTCGGGAGGTGGGAAACCCTTCTGTCTGAATTACAGGAGCACCTCTACCCCAGGTGCTCCTTGCCTTGAACAGTGTTTGGTTTTGCAGTGGGCTCACAGTGTTGAGTTGCAGGGAAGTGCTTTAATCCAGGAGGATGTACATATGAGCCCTTTCTGGTCTCCTCTACCAAAGCCTCTCTGCTCCGTGCATCTTCCACGAGTGAAGGAGAAATTGGGGCTTTACCCAGCAGGCATCCTGCTTCCTTGCTGAGCACATATAAGGGGTTTCGGCAGGAGGGCAGGAGACAAGCTCACCCTTATGACTCCCCACAGGCTGCTAAGGAAGATGCACCCACAGTTCACAAGTCTGTGCCAAATGAAGTCACAGGCTCTGTCCTGATTACCCTGAGTGGTGCTAGGCCACTTGTGTTTTGTTTGGTTTTTTCTTCTTTTTTTTTTTTTTTGTGAGCAGTCTCACAGGTGGGAATCCTGAGTGGAATTACTGTATGGTGCGAACGGTCTTTGAGGATGGGGGTGAAGATCTGGGTCTTTTCCTGAGCATTTTCTGCTGATGAAGTGAGGGCTGCTGGCTGGCTTCTGTGAGACCTCACGGCCTGTAATTCATGAAACAAGAAACCTGACCAAACTCAGGCTGCAGTTAGCACGAGTCAGTAGGACGCCTAGAAAAAAGGCATTGCTATTGAACTAGCTTGAAGGACCTTCAGAGGAGAATGAAGCTCCTGTGACCCTATGGATGGTCCATGTGCTCACCACATTTTAGCACTGGAACTATAAATGCTAGAGCCCAAAATCCAAGGACAAATTTCCACTAACAGGTGATGATGTCTGTTGCTGAGGCAGACCAGATGTGTTGGGCACATCCAGGGAAAGGCCAAGCAGTGCTTTACTAACACAGTCCTGCGTAACAGTGTGTTCTCTGTCCTCTTCCACACGCCCTCTCATTTGTCCTTCTCTCTTGTAGACCTGTGTTTTATACTTGCTCGCAGAACTAAGCCAATTTCAATGATTTTAATCTCTCTTTGTGCAGTGGGCAGGGAAGCAGGTAAAAGATGGAGAATGCCAATTTAATAACCTACACAGTCATCTCTCCTGTGCACATCTCAAAGGAGTTTGGCAAAACTGACTGAAGTATTGGGAAAATGTTTCCCTATCAGAACTAGTGAAAAGCAGATACAATATCTGTCTACCAACCAAGTTTGTAAGCCCTAGCTAAAACATGTTTCTCACCATCTTAAAATACAACAAACTTTATAGCATGCTTCCACAAAGAATCTTCTTTTTCTCTCAGAAATGCAAGTCATTTGCTGATTCCTAAGCTGAAAGTTTGGGTTTTTTTAAAAAAGATTCCTTTGTTTGTTTGATGGTGTTTGCTTTTTTTTTAAGATTGAGCTATATCATTTGCAGAAGCCAAATGCTGCTCTGAGACGCACCACTGTGCCCCCCTGGTTTCAGCGGGGTTGTTTCCTTGTCCCTGAGAACAATTTGATAAAGATCTCGCTGTGCTCTCTCATTTTCTTCCTTGTGATGGAGGAACAGAACCATAACATTAGTCAGCAGTTTCTCAATTTTGACCCACAATAGCAAAGATACCAAAAGACAGGAGAAATAGATGGAGGCAATTACAAACAGTCACTTGATGGATGGTTGACATTGTTAGAGCCTCAGCTGTGTGTCAGGTTGCGGTGGTGCTGGAGCCCCATCCCTGCCGGTGGGTGTTGCCACGGGCAACAGCGCACTGAAGCCAATAAAAAGGAGCGGAAATGAGGGGAGACTCAACCTTGGGGGAAGCTCTAGGGTATGCGCTATAAATTATGTTATACGTAGCAATATGCAATAACAAAATTCAAGAAAGCTCTGTGTACCTGCCAGCAGTACTATGTCCGTTCCTCGTATCTGTTTCTCCCATAAACTACATGTTTTGTATGGCTTGCTGTTTCCTGTGTGCTTCGTCTGTCTTTAATCAGGGAAGAAAGAAGTGGTAAAATAACAGCAGAAACATTTCCATTTGGCGCATGTGTCCACCGCTGTGCAGTCTGCATTTCTGCTCCTTCCCTGCTTCTTGCTGCTGGAGAAAGCAATGTGGTTCAGTTGCGTACTAACAGACTGGCTGCAACGGCACTGAAATTTCCAGCTATTCTCCTATACACAATTAGCAGCCGAGAGGGGTTTTGGTGGGTTTTGGTTTTGTTTTTAAAGAAGTGGTCAGCAGGTTTGTTGTTTCTGCTTGATTGTCAGACAGATTAGTCAGCATTTCAAAGGCGCTAACAACTCACTCTCTTTAGAAAGGAGGAAAGCTCTTTTTAGCATCTGGTCAGCTGGGCCAGGTTCAGATTCCCATTAAGCTGGTGCCAATTCAAGGTAATTCCACTGAAGTAAGTGGAATTTGGCACAGGTGTAATACTAAGCTGAATTCAGCTTTAATTTCTGCTGCCAGAGACCCCTATATTTAGAATCCCATTTTTCATGGAGCACAAAGGCTTTTTTTCTTCCCCTGTGAATGGAACCCGTAAGCACTGCAACATGACTCCTCTAGTGTTTGGTCATGCAGCAGAGAAAGCACCCTCTAATCATGGATAGCAGTTTTGCTACACTAGTGATCTCTGCACTAATGGAAAGAGACCAACTTTCAGGTAATACTAGCATCATCACACAGAACTAGACACATTTGGTTTGGTGACCTATCACGTTTGATTAGATTTTTATGATCACCTCTACCACGGATGTCTACATGTGAGCCTTGACTAGTGCTGTGCTAGCTATGATAATAGCTTCTCAAATTGTACGGAAAGAAATGCAAGAGAAGCAAGAGGTAGTCAGTCCGGTATGATGATGTTCTTCCTCTCTCCCATTTCAAAGTATTTTTAAGTGGAAATTATACTAGAAAGGCTTATCTGTGGTCCCCTTTTCAATGTAATATAAACCTGAAGCACAAGGCAACAGATTTCCTTTTTTATTTGTATTCTGTTTTCATTAAAACCCATTAATCTTTTCCTTAGGGATTTTAAAAAAAATGAATGTGTTAAAAGAGCATTTTTTAAAAGAAAAAACAAAACACAAAACCCGAAAATTACCATGCAGCATTTTGCCTTTATGCAAACTTGCCCTTGCTGAGAAATTTACTGCATTGTTAATATAAATTTCTCAGGGAAGCAGGGACAGGTTGGTGTTTTTAAAGATAATAAAGTTTGTTTGTAAATGTAGCAAAGGTAGGCAATTCTAAAGGCCCTGATCAATCACTAAGAAGCTCTGTTGTAAAAAAATACTTCTTTAGAATACAAAGCAGGCTTTTCAGAACATTCAGGCATAAAAGAGGAAGGAAGAGAGAGGAACATCACAAAAGCAGGCATAATTGATTCATAACATGTACTGAAGAGATGCAAACCAACAATGTAATTACATACTGTTCTGTTTTCTGCAGCTCCTTGCATATGAATTGATCAACTTGCAATTCAGTTCTGCTCTGTATTATTAATTTTATTAAGCTGTACGTTCTTGTATTTCAGTCTGTTGCCAGCTTTACAGATTTTTACAGTAGCAGCTGAAATGTAGTCGAGCTGAATGAATGCTTCTTGTGCTAAGTCTTCCGTGTCGCTCCAGATACCAGCGCAAATCTCACCGCAGGCCTGCCTTTCAGTCCCGCTAAGCCTCCCAGTAAAAGCAAACTATGCTGCCATCAAGATAATATCCAATCAATTAAGCATGTCTGTGAAAGCACTTCTTAAAAAAAATGGTGCGCCTAAGCTGATGAGAACCTTTCAGACAGCTCTTATCGTAAAGCGACACTGACATTTGCAGGCTTAATTTATGTCTTTGAGAGACACGGTAAAGCTAGAGGACAAGGAGGATGAGGATGCCGCCTGAGAAGGAAGTCTTTTTTGGTGCAGCTCCTCCCATTTACCTCTGTTTACAGCAACAGAGTCCAGCATAGGCTTCAGTTTCACATTCAGTTTCACCAGACACTGGAAGAAGATTAAAAATAAAAGGGAATGAGAGAAAAAATATTATCAGTATTTCTGCTCCTTTGATGGACAGTCCAGGGAGTAACAGGGTAAAAAGAGTCTAATCTGCACCGTGCCCCTACCCCCCTCATCCCCAGCGGTCAGTTCCTGTGTAGGTAAAGCTTATTGTTCCTACTGAGATCTCTTTATCTTGCGTGTGCTTTTTTTACCTGAGGCTTTAAGTAAGTCACTCAAAATATCAAAAAAGCACAAGGTGGCAGAGTTGCTGCTCAACTACTTTAGCTTTCTTGTAATCCTTAAGAGAGTCCTTTTGAGGCATCCCCTGAGTGCCTGAGGTTATCTGACTGCTGGCATCTATGAGCAGGAGGTCCATGAGTTGGATGACAAGTTGGACAAAGCTGAAATAACCTTCAGATTCTCCCTAGTGCTAGGTTCTTATTTCCCATAGATGAGTAATCCGCAACAGTATCGTGCTTTCCATAGCTGGCAAAAATGCCATTTCTGTGTGCTCCGAATAAATGAGTTTTATTTCTAGATTGCACTGAAATCACTCCTTTTCTGCATACCCAGTCCAAAGCTACAGAAGCCAATGAGAATGTTTTATCTGGATTCATCTGGCTTTGAATCAGCCCCAAAGTCATATATTTCCTGCACAACTTTGCTAGAAGTTTATTTTACCTTTCCCTTTAGTATCAAATGCTTCTGTGGAATGAGCACAAGTGCTTCCACTTGGTTTTGTCCTTACATTAGAGGCAGAACTTCACTAACAGCAGCACCCAGATGTTAAGAAAGGGTTAACTAGTTACCTCCCAGGCCTTCAGGTAATGTGCCCTTTCAGGACAGATGAGTATGCAGCTTTTTTGATCAGCAAGTAGGGGGTTTTGCTGAGAGCTGTGTATTATGCTTTCTGTGATAGCATGCCAACTATGTTGTTTGAAATAAAGGGTTGGTGCAAGATTAAAAAAAATAATGACAGAGAAGATAGCACAAGTTGCTCTTCTGAAAGTGCAGAAAGTTATAAGGAAAAGAAGGAAGAGGGGAAGCAGGTACCTTTGCGGTTGATCATTTTCATTATTTGCTTTAAATAGCAGAGTTAACAGCAACCACTGTAAATGGTCTCCAGAGCCCAGACACCACTACAGAACTGGATTTTTTTATAGCTAGTCTGCAAGCTATGGGAGCTCGGTTAGCCACTGAAGTAAGTTTTGTAGATTTTTTAATTGAGCTATTATATGGTAATTAAGGGTTAATGGCCTGATTTTAAGATGTGCTGAAAACTTGCAATTTCAGTTGACTTCAGTAGGAAATATGAATGCTCAGCACTTCTGAAAAATCACGCCATGAGTAAGAAGCTGATTTGTGCAGAACTCAAAGCAAATCCACTTGAAGTTATTTCCTTAGAATGTGGCACAGACTGGGCAGATAATTTTGCAACATTGGGCCCATCAGATGAATATACTATACATACAGCACTGCGCGCTGGTGATGGTCATTTGTTTGATAGACTGGATGTGGATTTGTAGTATTGCTATCACTGTGCCTCAGAGCTCGACATTTTTAGCTCGCTATTTCAGACCATTGTGCGTTCCTCAGACCTGATTTGGCATAGTCCACAACAGGGGGGCAGTAATACATTATAAACATCTGAAAATACATGAAAAACTCACTGCTGTTATCATTAACACCTGCATTACCATTGTCAACTAAGAGTCCAGAAGTAGTACATTAGATACTCAACTCTTGACAGGAACTTATCAGATCTTTTCTGTGCAAAG
Source organism: Trogon surrucura (assembly GCA_020746105.1). Lineage (NCBI taxonomy): Eukaryota > Metazoa > Chordata > Aves > Trogoniformes > Trogonidae > Trogon > Trogon surrucura. The sequence goes on along the minus strand of CM036621.1, from coordinate 57,308,719 downwards.
CCAGTATCCATGTGCTGCAGTTAAGCTTCCTGTTATTTCTTAGATCTTGAAAAAGTATTTGTGAAGTATTTTTCCAATATACACTCCAGATTAAAAAAAAAAAAAAGTTTTTAAATCAGTGTTTAAAAATCAGTGTATTTCAAATGTCTTTAAGCACAAAGACATCATTCTGCACTCACACCCCATCAGCCCCAGGGTCTGTAAACACGAAACGCAGTCCAGGCTGTTCCCCATCACAAACGCTGTGGCAGCAACCTGCGCCTGCTGCAGGCAACGCTGAGGACAAGGAGCTCAGTGGGACAGTGGACTCTGTCTCAGTGTGGCCGTGCAGCTTCCGGCCATGCCTGCGTCTGTTCTGTACTTTTTTTCTTTGTAAGGCTGACCACAAGACCATGGTATTTTTCAATCCTAGTGCCAGGAAGCAAATGCAGAGATCTGGCCACGACCTCCTGCTGTGCCTGTCCCTCCAGGGCTAGGGATATGCCACGCTCTTAGAGTAGGAGACAGCCCTCTCCCGTACAGTGCCGGGAGGATGGTGACTGCTTGAGGTGCTTAGATCAATTAGCTTTGCACCAACTACAGCAGAGACCAGAAACCCCAGTAGATTGGGAATGGATGCAAGAAGCATCCACACAATTCTGTGGTAATTACTGGGTCTTGTGAGGTGTAAACACACTTTAAATCCAAAAGTAAATACATATATTTCTTAGAAATATATACCTAAGTGCATATTACAGAGTCTAATAACCTGGGTGCAACAGAGGTTACCGGGCAAATAACAGGAGTGATTAACTAATAACATTAAGTTTGGTGAAATAAATTAAAAGGAGTGTTTAAGAAAGAATAAACTATGTCTTTGATATTTATTTTTACCATAGCACAAGCAATTAATTCTATGGAATACTTAAAAAACATATAGTGTAATTTTAAGAAATTTTATTTAGATTAGGGATGCTTGACAGTGCAGATTTTGCACTTGGTCTATAAAATGTCTTTATTCAGACACTGATTTGATGTTTAAACCACTGCTTCTGTATTTAGTGTCCTTTCACTTTGGAACTCTTTCACTCTGATCTAGTCTTTTAATTAAACCAACTACTATAATTCCTGTGGAAATTAGCTTTTATTTTATTTTTTCCAGCTACCGAAGCATTTCAGTAGGACTTTTCTGATAAAAAGTACACAAATCGGATTTTATTTCTGCTTGAGATGTAATTAAAAACTCATTTGATTACTATATAGCTGGCCCTGTTTTAATTATTAAACTCTAGTAATCAATTTTCTTTTATGAAGCTTCTGGGAAATTATCTCAAAAGCAACACATTTCTCTCCCTTCTGGCAGGCTCTCGACCATTCACTGAATTACATTCATAGCACCTGTTCCTGATCTGGGTTAAACCACCAATTTATTCCCAAAGCTATTTAAGTTTCTTTGGCTGTAGCTTAGTCAGGCTTTTTTACCTCCTGGCTGCACTTTCTACTTTGCATTTTATTGCACGAGAACCCCTTGATGTACAGGTCCTCCATGCCACTGTTTTTGATGCATGCCTCTTAGGAACAGCTTTGCCAGGGATCTGTCTAATTTGGTATCCAGCTTGTCAACGCCCAAATTATTATTTGCTTTAGGAGGAGGCGGCTTGGTCTTCAGCAGCTGTCTGACACGAGACACCACCACGTAAACCCTTGTCCCTCCTTGGTGCGGCAGGCAGCTGTGAACCGGCCGGGAGGCTGAGGGAACCCCTGCCTGGGAAGTTCTTGTCTCTCTGCCCAGGGCCTCGATGCCCACGTGCAGTCCTGCCACGCAGCGATAGGTACAGGACTGGTGTCCTGTCCCACTTCAGCGCTTTCACTGTAAAAGCTGTTCTTAATAGCGGAGTGACAGAGCGCGCTGGAAGAGCAGGCGTGCTGGCGGCTGTGAGCTCCAGCGTTTGGGAAAGCCAGCAAGGTTTGCAGGTCGCTTCTGCATCCCTGTGTCAACTCAGGTGCGTGACAGAGCTGTTTCTCGGGAAGTTACTGCACAGCACTGAGTTTTCCTTAACACCTTCAATTATTTGGGTGTCTTTTGTGACTGTAAACTGCTTTGCCCACAGCATCCTTCCACAAGGTATAGCTCCTCTTACATATTAGCTCCTCCAGTACAAGGAAAAGTTAAAGGCACTTGAGCAGTTATTGTGTGCACCTGGGAGAGGGGCAGGGTTCTCTGAAGGAAGAGCTTAAAAGGGGGGGCGTGTGTGAGATACTCAGCTGAAGCTATTTATGGGAAAAGGTAAGGAGAGGAGAGTGGTTTTTATGTGTTATAGAGATGTACTTCTTGAGTATATTTTGCTAGATAAAGCATAGAGAATGCAGAAGTAGCAGATGCAGCATCAAGCCCCTTCAGGGAGAGGTTGGTGGGTAGCAGTGGAGGCATCTGTTGTCAGATCCACCACCTGGGCTGAAAGATGGGGGCGGGGAGAGGCCTTTATCTGCTGCATCACCTTCATCTCTGGGAAAGGGTGTTAGCTGAGACAGCGCCGGAGTCTAGACTATTGCTAAAGTAAGTACAGCATTTTATTATATTTTAAACCTAATACCAAATTGCTTTAAAGAGGAGCATGATATGCCCTAACTTACAAACACTGCAAGACCTCCAGAGTATATACTTTCCGCCCCTGCCCAGAGATTCTCATCCAAATATTGACCAATTCTGACCTTGCTTAACTTATGAGCTTTGACAAGATTACGGCTCACGGAAGTATGGTTGCGGGTCTAATATTTGTAAAGTGAGTTTATGGAATAAGACCATATAAATTCATTTTTATGACTGAGCACATATCAAAAAGTTATAGGTCTCAGTGTTAGCTCTACTTTGGACCTCAGTGGTTTCTAATGAATCACTTTTATTACATAGGCAGTTTCCAAGTTAGAATAGAGGACTAGTGACCAAGAAGCCATAGGGATAAATTCAGACCTGGTGTAAGCATATGAAGCATTGCTGAAGTCAAGAGAGTTGTGACCAGTTACAGCAAAGCTGAATTGGACTCCTGAGTTTTGCTGAAGTGGCTTTTGCATGAGAATACATAGGCCAAAGGTGAGCCATTTATCTGAAAGTCCTTGAACTTCAGAGTAGATCAGATAAAAGGGAACCTGTACTGCAGTCATCTACAGATTTGATCTTCATAATACAAATACTTGATGGAAGTTGTTTTGAAAACCCAAAAGTATTTCTGCATATATGCCCATGTACTAAACCCAAAAAGTCTGCTAAAATTCTACATTCTATAGGCAGAATAGGGAGGATAAAGCAATACTGGGATTAATGTATACAAACCTTTAGCTGTGTGTGTATATAGATTAATTATTTGTTCTACTGATTCAGGACCATGTTTAATCATTACGTTCCAGAAGAAAATGCTGGTTATTTGGGAGGGGCTGAGTTCATGAAAGAAAAAAAAAATACTGCAATCTCCTCATAGTTGAAGGAGACTTTGTTTATTCCTTCTGGGGCTTACTGAGGAGGCATCCAGATCACCAAGTACGTAATGCATCGGTAAATTACTTTCGCATTTCTGCCAGGGATTTGGGGATTTTTTTCCTGATGCCTGAAAGTGTAATTAGATGAAATGAATACACAACTAATTTCCTTGATAGAAAACAAGAGTTTCTTTTGGCCTCTCTATAGACTATGTTAGTGATGCGGAAGGAAGCCATTTGTGAGCGGAAAAGGATCTAAGACATGCACAAGTTTTTGGCTCTTCCGCTACGATTTAGCATTATGCTTTTTTTCTGGTGATGGTACACTAGCAAGAATAATGCTGCACTCCTTTGTAATTAAGCATGCATACTACAGAGGAATGATTATAAAGTAAGATTCTCCACTGTTAAAAGGTGCCAGGTACTTCAGGGAGGAAAGTATGTACAGAGCTCCTGGAAGCCAAATATGCTCTATCCAATATCAAGCATGCTGTGCTGTGAAAGGGAATGAATAATGCTGAAGGACTGGGTACCTACTGAAGTAGCTCAACTGATGTGTTGCTGTAGCTGCAAATGATTCATCTGTTCATAATAATTTCATGAAACCAAGGGTTTGCTCAGAAGAGGAAGAGTTATTATTTCATAAACAACTTACTTGGCTCTGCTGTGTATGGTTTTGATTCTGCATCTAAAGCATACAAAAGACAGCATGTTTCTAGCTCTTCTCCTTTCAGTATTTTAACCAAGCAGCTGATCAATGTTTTCTGCCTTGCTATTAAATGGATTTTGAAAAACTCTTCAAACCCTATCAGTCTTATATCCTTACTTAGTTCTTTGAATCTGCCCTCAGCTGGGAATTCTGCAGGCAACTGTGATTCTGTTGTGTTAAACACTTACTTGAAGTGTTTCATCCATCATCATTTCTAGTCCTTTTCTGATGCAATGTAGTTTGTGCTTTGTCTTTCTTGAAACTGAATAGCTGTTAAATTATTCATTTATCTTCTTTCAGATTTTCTGTACAATTTGAGTTCCCTCTATTGGCTGTCTCTTCTACCTTATCTGCCAACTTTTCAATCTACTTCCTCAGATCTTTACATACATTTCCATACACCACTGCATGTCCTTTGCAACACATGGGGCAGATAATTTCTGTTGCTGTCTTATTTAGAATAGTGGTATTATTCACTTTTTCCCACAGATCAGGCTGAAAGACTTTAGTGAAGCTTTGCTTCAGTAAAGTCGATGGCAAATGTTATTTCTTCTGTCTTCTCCCAAGTATCTTTGAGGACCTGCCCTTTCAGGTGAGACCTTTTTGGCATGACTGTCTGAGAAGTAAGTTGGACGTACTCGTCTGAAGGGAGAAAGTACTCGTTTCTGCTGTCTCTTCTAAGCAATTTAGGGAAATGTGTAAATTCCTAAAATTCTTGATAGCAATACATTTCATTAATAATCTCCACAAGTTACAAAATTTCTAACAAAAAATCACATTCTGTTAATTTCCAAAAGCAAAATTAACCCCTCCCTGCTCTCAGGAAACAAACAAAAAAAGGATCAGGATCTCTGTGCCCATTGTAAAGAGATGTTTGTAATAGACAGAAAAAGTCTTGCTCTGAAACCACCAAAATGATGCCTATTCTGCTGAAATAGTGACTGACTTAGAAGGAAATTGCAAATAAAAGCATTCTTATTTTCCTGTTTTTTCTTTCTTCTGGAGCTCGTCATCTTTTTTTTTCTGTATTGGTACAAAAGTAGTGAAAAAAACCCTCTTGGGTTAAGGGCATGACGTAAGAAAAACAGTTTGCTGGTGCTTACTCCATTACTGGAAGCTGTAGTACACCTAGAGTATCTGAGTTTTCTGGCAGTTCAGGAGAAGTCATTCTGGGTGGCCCCGTTTAGATTCATCAGTAGTAGACAAGCAACAAGGCAACAACAGTGTTGAACCTAGATGAGTTCCTATTTCAAGGCTACAGGAAGATCCTTCTGCAGTGCCAAAATCATCTTCTTTCAGACAACATTTATTCCTAATGTAATCCTTAGCTACTGCCCCTGCCCCAGCACTGGCATTTGGCCTGATTAAGTTTCCTCCAAAGCAAATTTCTTACAGACACAGCAGAATATGTTGCACCTGCTCTTTGGCTAATATTACCCCCTGGTTTGCAACAGAAAGTGAGCCTAATTTGATCTGCCAACGTCTGGGCAGCCTCAGTCCATGGTATATCACATGCTGCATCCTGATCCTAGCTGCCTTAATAATCCTTGTCATCCAGACAGTCCCAGGAAGCAGAGATGCGTTATATCTCACCAAATCAAATGTCAGAAATAAGCCCCACCAAAAGTGTACATCTTCCCTCAACATGCTACAAAGGAAAAAAATCTGATCTCAATGAGAAGCATGCAGAGCTGATCAAAATGCTTCCTAAGAACATGTTTTCTTCCCTCATATAGCTCAGTCTTGATTCCCTTTTGTTTTGTTAAAACACTTCACAGCAAGTTGTGAAAATATTTCAGGGAATGTCTATGTATTGCTCATGGTGAACAGCTCCCTGCCTAGTGCTGTCCTTGCCCTCTGACTAGCTGAGGCTTAAAACAGAACAAGCTCTGTCTTTTGTACCCACAATCCCAGGTATGGGTGAATGGTGCGTACAGTGAGCCACTCTTCCTCATTAAATAAATTTTTACATTACATTCTAACTGTATAGTGAGGATAGAAACATCTGAAGGAAAATAGTCCTTGTTTTGTCTGCATCCTTAGTAAGGACTAAGCCCTGTATGTAATTTATTCTGGACAAGCAGAACTTCTAGATGAGTGGTTCAAACCCTAAATGTCTTAGACAATATTTCCTTATGCAAAATTATGAGGGAAAAGGAGTGTTAACTCGGGAAGGGCTACATCAGGACACAGCAATGTAAGGATGAGCCTTAAAGCATACCTTTTCTCCCCTCCATCTCTGCAAAGGAATAGTAAAAGGTTAATCTCCTGCTTTATAATTGTAAAGAGAGTATACACTTTAAAAAAAAAAAAAAAAAAGAAGCAAGCACTGTGTGTGCATATGCACTTCCAATTCAGGTGTCAAAGTTAACTCTTAAACTGGATAAGTTAAAGCACAGAGATTGCTGTGATTGTTAGAGATGTCTGTGTATTTTTTCTATGCTTTGTAGAGGCTCTACCATTTTGTGACACCTTGTGCATTCAATGTATGCTTACAAGCAGAGATGCTTTTGTATCATCACACTCTAAAGACAGATTTAATTACAAGGCCAGACATTATCTTTTGCAGGAAGACAGACATATCAGAGGTCTTGGAGTTGTAGACAGACTGATTAGATTTCTTTCTAAGTGTGTCAAACAATATGATAAAGAAGGACTCTGTCCCTCCACATTCCATTCACAATATTTAAAGTACTTGCTAGGCTAAACATGTTTCTACTCTTCCCGGGATTCCCCTAGAATCCTGGACGGAGTAGTGCAAATTCACTTCTGTAGCTACTATTATATGTTTAAAGCTCTCACTACCCAAGAAAATATTGAATAGCACTAAAAATAGCACTAAAATGGAGCAGTTCAATGGAGCACCAAGGTAGAGGTGAGCAGGGCAATCTCAGGCACGCATAAGTTGTAAAAGCTGTGAGCTTCTTTATCTTTCACAAAGACATCTCCCTTAAATTTAAATAGCCGCTGTCATTGTCACTGACTACCTGACTATGTATTTATCTGCCCAGAAGCAGAGTGCATGGCCTTTGGCCCTGCTATTCATGGTGTTGCTGTCTCTGCCCCACAATGCTGTGAACAGAGCTGGGATCCTGTTAGCATCTTTTGTTTGATGTGAATCACTGAAGCTTTGATGTTGTTTGTGAGAAAAATAATGATCAAAAAGAATAAGATCGTCACTCTCCCACCCTCTCTGCTCCCCAGAGAGAAATCTGAGTTGGGAAAACTCTGTGACTGATCCTGTTTTAGGTATACACAAGCCACAGAGCCCAGGAGAGAAATCTGTTAGTGTTGAAACTCTTAGCACCTCTTTACTGGAACATCAGACATAATTTGTCTTAATGATAAAACATTCTGTTTCCTGTTACACAGATGCATATGGCACAAAATACTTTCTCTGTGTGGTGAACACAGCTGTGAGCGTAGCCAATGTTTTATTTTCAGAGGGATGTTTTAGATTTTCTGCTCGGGTTGCATGTGCTTCCCCCTTTATAGAACATTCTAATAAAATAAAGGGGAGGACTACTTCATACTGAAGCTACGTTAGTAGATTTTAAATGTTCTCCGGTTCAAAAAAAAGTGCATTTTTTCCATAAATTATTGTTCTAATAAGTCTGTTTCTCATCTTTATTGATGAACATTTTTCTTGTTGGCATTTCTGGAAGAAGAGCAAGTGTGATGCAGTAAAGTGTAACTAAAGCCCCTAAAAATCAGAGCTTCCGAGTAAATGGGTGGATGTTCTGCTTCTCAAGGCAAAAACTCCACTGTCACATAAAAATACTCTGATCAGTGATCGCTACAGTAACAAAAAAAGTAAATTCAATAAAACCATAATGTCCCAAGTGTAATAAAAAGCAATGAACAAAAAATTGAGAAGCTTTTATTTTCACAAACCTTTGATCCACAGTGTGAAGGAAACAGGTTTGATTACCAATGTATTTTGAAATTGGAGGTGGCTCGATTCCTACACTGAGCAGACGTGGGAGAGAGCAATGGAGCAGAGCCATGGCTTGCTTTGTGCCAAGAGCAGAGTCAGGCTTACAGAGCAAACACAAAAGGTTTCGGATTTAGACAACTGGATATGGGAAATCCAGCTGTGCATAATTCCTGATTATTTTTTTATATATATGTGATAGCTATCTCTATTCAGCTTCAAGATCTGTGTTAGCTTATGATGTAGCATGGGTTTGTATATTTGGCCTTCTTTGTTCTGGGTCAGATGGGCATTCTAAGCAGCAAACAGGATTGCTAATGGAATGTGGACAGATCTTAATAACTTTCTAGTCACTTGTAAGTCTTCTCATTAAAAAAGGGGTGCTAAACTCCAAAGTTCAGCCAGTTCTACCTGGTAAATTCTAGCCACATAAGCAGAGGCATGTGATACACATCCCCTAATAAAAGAGACATCATTGTCCTTCTCTCAAGAACAATTGCACCTCAAAGTGGCTTGTCTTGAGCTACCTTAAGGAATGCAGAGAGCAGAACAGATGCATGATGGGGAGGAGTAGAACCAAATGTCCCCAGAACACTGTTCAAGTCCCAAAGAGTGTTTCAGAATGGAGAAACAAAATAAGGCTAGGAAGGCTATAACTCTAATATGCTCTGCAAAGTTTATAGCTTTAGGCATGAAACATTCCTCATGGGTGCTCTGGTTTGTAGCCTAGCCCAAAAGCATGGACTGTGGAGAAGGTACGGTTTGTCACAGTACGGTCAGTGGCACCGAGGTGCCGTCAGACATTCTTGGAAACTTGCGTTGTGATGTTCCTTGTGTATTGCATACTTCAGGCATCTGCAGCTGCCAGGAATAGCTTACTCCTGGGAACTACTCTGAGCAAAGAAAATTTCAGGGGGCTCTGTTGATCTCCGGCCTGACTTTAATGGGAGTTGTAAGTGTTCACTGGTTGCTGCGACCATCTCTGCTGTGTGGCTGTCAAGTAACAGAGAGCACAGCACTGGTATGGTTACACGCATTCCCCATAGAGTTCCCTTCGGGGCTCTGGATGCTAGGATCTGCCCAGATGGATTCAGGACTTCTAACCACTAGCATTGAAAAAAAAAACCCATGCAAAATCCTTGGGGTTGTTTCTCTATGGTTTAATGTGATTTTGGTATCAAAACGAGTGTCAAATGTTTATTTCAAACATATGGTTTTTATAAGCACTACACTAGTGAGGTCTATAAGTATTGCTAAGATCTTAGTAATTTGTCAGCCTCCACTCTGCCTCTTTATGTTGCATTTGTAATGATGTAACCCATTCCTTCCCCACATGCAGTCCTTAACAGTGTATTACAATGTCTAGAATTTTAAAGAATGTATTTGGAAGGAGAAAAAAAAAAAAAGAAATCTAGGACTTGGCCATAGATGCAGTGTTAAGCCAGCCCTAAACGGAGGATTTACGATGCCTGAATACACTGTTGATGTGATATGTGTATTGAGGTTTGATTAAGCTGGATATGAAAATTAAAACTTGGCTCCACATTGAAGAGAGAATCTCCTGCAGTGTGATGCTATGACATCAAGTCTTCTGTTTATCCCTAAGGCTGATGCTGCAATGACTTCCAGGTTTGATGGTGTCTCTTTTTTAAGTTGTTGAGCAGCAGGCTAATAGCTGCACAGCATGATGCAAAGACAGCAGAAAGCGGGGAAATCAGATGTGAATATATTCCCCAGAGATCTCCTGCTAAGATGGAGCTAACTAACCAGAGCTTTAGTGCTCAGATGTAGTCTTTGCATGCCGAGGATGGGCTGATTATCAGCTCTTCTTGCTTTATTGTACATTTTTGGACGATAGATGCTATTACAAATCATTCTGGTATAATATGCATTCTGGGATAATGTTAACTATTATACCGAAAAGAACTTTATTTTAGAAGAATTTTTATCCAAGGTCAGTTCCCCTCACTGTATTTTTCCAAAATGATCTTGGTATTTTAAAAAAATACAGGTTTATATTCTTCTTCTGTGTCTGTCCTTTCTTTTCCTTAATTGTTTGAAAGCTGTAGCTTTAGTTTATTTCGTCATGACAAAGACTGACTTAAGAAAGGGACAGGATCTACTGGCAAAGCAGTAGCCCACCTCTCTTTGCACAAGCGTGTACTGTCCCTGTCACACAACACGAGTTGTCTTTGCAGTGGGGCCATCACTTCATTGTTGCCACAGTGGCAGCGTCAGATACCCCAAGGTGTAGAGGGCAGGGGAAGCACATAATCCTTCTTACCTCATATGCTATTGGTGACATATCTGGCCTATAAAATGAAAAGGGACTGCCAACCCATTTTTGTTTGCATGTAGGGCATTTTGTTTGCATTCAGGCACAAGTTCATCAGTTTAATGTTAACATGGGAGGAGGTACCTGCTTCCCAGCTCTTGGCTTTGTGTCATCACTGCCCCATTCATTGCTTGGAGATGTGAGGCAGTTTTGGGTGCAGTGCTAACAGGGAGAACTGGTTGCAGTTCTCCCCCAAAATGCCTCGTGAGAACATCCCCAGGTCATCCCAACTGGCAGTCTTTAGTGGCATAAGGCAGCCTGTGTGGTTTCAGTGAGTAGGAGGAAGACTGGCTGGCGCAGTTATTGATGACTAAGTTTCTATAGTGTTATTTCCCATTTATCATCCTGCTCGTGTAGCTCTGCTTTCTATACAGATAAGAGAGGAAAAGTTAAAATGGCAAAGCTTATGTTACACAAGTCAAATTCTGGAGTTGGTTTAATCCAATTCATCTATAGCCTTAATAAAATAATACTTGAGAGCTTACACACCTTATACCAAGCACCCACACAGTCTGTGTAGAAGCATGATTAAAAGAGTAAACTCCAAGTTAAACAGCACACAGGTTAAACCACAGATAATTTGTTACTGACCTTAACAGCTTGGCCTATAGTGCCCCTTAACAGTTGGGAAAGGAAACAGAAGGCTCAGCTTTGAGCTTTTGCTTTTGGGTCACGCATTTTTGGGTGGGTTTGACAGCAGGACCTAATGAGGCCAGCCTCTGGCACCCTTCTGCAGAGCACTCCACACCTAGTTTCAGAATCAATTTGTTTCAAACACAGTAAAATAAAGAGTTGCCCTATCATCTTTTATAACATAGAGAGGAATTATGTTTTTGAATATTACCACCTTCACGGAATTGAAGATTTCTGCATAGAATCCAGACTTGTAGTAAAGTCAAAGAAAGAAGAGTTCAAATAGCCTTCAATGCTGAACCGTGAGCTAACTCTTTTTCCCTAGAGAGGCAAGAACAATCATCTCTGGGCTCTACAGGAGTAGTAAGTAAAAATTACCTCATACAATGGCATGCAGATGCTATCAATCCACTCCAACTGCAACCTGGGTAGTTCATCTTTCCTGTTCCGATCAAAAATGGCCTGAATTGAGAAGGGAACAAAACTGTCACGCTTTATTACACTGGAGTAGTTTACAGACGCGTCATCCAGCACTTTGGAGCTATGATCAAACTCTCAAAACCAGAACACTTTGTAAACCGTAATCAACCTCTGCAGCAGTCTTCCTACTGCTTGGTCTGCTGTGAAAGAAAACTGTTTCGTTTCAATTCTATTTTGAAATTTATAGGCTGCATGTATTTGAATTTTGCAATTCTGTGATGTAAAATTAATGCTCCACAGGTGGAGTTGAGCTGGTAAGAAACCTCCTGTAGAAATGTTAAATAGACACCTTTGAGCAGAAATTTCCCTTTTCTCACATAGGGTTGTCCGGCTCAGCAAAATGAAGAGTGATGATCTGGGATGGTTCCCTCTCTCACCGTTACAAACCCGCTCTGCAGAACCCGCCACGTCTGTGAATCTAAAGGGTAGGGAATCAACAGATTCATTTTGGAGCAGTTATGGATTTGTTCCTCTGGAAACAGCCTAATTCACTGCTCACTGCACTCCCCCAGAGAAGAAATTATAGAGGTTGAAGCTGATATTTAAAGAGGCTCAAGGAGCCTTGGCTGGAAGGAGATAGAAGAAACTGAGTTCTGCAGAATCTGGACATTGAGTTGCTTTCTCCATACTCTGCCTGAGATTACTCGGGTCCATCAGCTTTCTGTCTATGGGATTTTAATCCTCCTTCTAGTGGCCTGTTCACATAATTTACTGAATGCCTTCTCTTTTTCCTTTTTTTACTCTCTGAATATGCCAAATTTTAAATCTTTCTGTAGAAATTCTGCTCTTACTCTGGGCCCATCTCCTCAAGGTCAAATCTCTGAGAAAACTTACTTTCCTACTCTACCTTCTAGAAACTCCAGACCATACATATGACATTACATTAAATGTCTAGTTGAATTCTTCTAGCTGTAGCCTTCTCTTTCTGACATACACAGATATCATGCAATGTATCTAAATAAGACCAGGAGATAAGATTCAAGGACTCTAGGATCTTAAATGAGAATCTTTGGTTTGATTATGTAAAATTCTGTATTTCCTATTCAAATAATTTTGAAAAATCCTGTAATTTTTAGATTGTTATAAGCACAACACAAGAATCCTTGAGTTTTAAGATATCTTGCTGACTAGCAACTCTCTAACTAGCAGCAATACCTATCTAGGTGGCTTATCATAGCAATATGTCATGAAAGACATTTGATGTTGTTTAAAAATTCCTCATTAATGTAATAAAACTCTACATGATTTCAACCCTTAGCTTTAGAGCATCCTACGTGTGGCCCACAAATTAGTGCAGCCCAGAGTGAGAGGTCTCCGAAAGAGGAAATACGGAAGCCATTTATAGCAATACACTCTTTCCCACCTGTTTAAGCTGTTCAATATAGATTTTCAGAAGACTGCTCTGGTCTGAGTCCAGAAGAAAGCTCTGTTTTTTGTCCTTCTCTGCACATCTACCATTACTACAGTATGTCCAAAATGCCAATGCAATAACACACCTTAAAGTAATTCTTAAAGTTGCTGGACCTGGGCCATTTGTACTGGAATTCATTGCTGCTTGAAGATAGTAACATTAATGTGCGTTGAAATAAAATTACTTCCTATTACGCTTCGTTGGCATGAGAAACAGACTTTGCGAATTTTGTGTACAAGGCGGGAAAGGCATTTAGATCCCTATTATATGGAATGGTACTTGCAGTTATTCAGAATTGTGAATATCATGACTGACTGATTAATCTTCTACTGGACTAGAGCTACTACTTTTTTCTGAGAAGATGTACCCACAGACCTACTATAGCGAAGAAACCCATTAATCATAGAATCATAGAATGTTAGGGGTTGGAAGGGACGTCTAGAGATCGTCTAGTCCAGATCCTGCCAGAGCAGGATCACTTAGTCCCAACCTCTGACAGCATACAAAGTGAAAAGTCAGTTATTGTATCTGAGCGTTATTTACTACAAACTTTTTGACTTCATTGCATCACTGCAGGCTCATGTGTGAGTATTATCAAAATGAGAACAAGTCTGAGCCATTGGAACGATCTTTTTATTTTTCTCCTGTTGCCTCTGGATAATTGTTTGACAACATTTTGAGGTATGTAACCAGGATAAAGCTTTTTCTTCAAATTGTTCACTGAAAATCTATATGAAACCTTTTTCTTAGTTGTTGGACACCTTACCTGCCTATGTTCCATTCAATAACGTTATATTTAGTTGTATACTTACAGAAATGCTTTTCAGCATTTGATACATCAAATGACAGAGATAGACAGCTGCAGCATAAAGTAAATCTGACAATTTTGATTTCTATAAGTAGCTATTGATTTTTTTTGAATACTGTGTTTTAAAATCAATGCCCATTGCTAGAAAATTAACTGTCATAACCACCTTGGGAATAGGCACAGAAAATGGGGGAAAGGGCCCAATGCAAAAGTGACTGAGTTGACTGGAGAATCTTTACATATGGCTCTAAATGCATGTCCTTATTGGACAAAGCTTTTATTTATTTTAAGTTTTTTCTTTATATTCAAAATAGAGTCAGTTACTGAATGAACCCAATGACATTTACTTACCCTACCCAAGTCAGTAATAACTATTTCAGAAGTGATAAAAACTTACTGAAGGCGTGAGTTTGAGTTCAGATCTTTCTCTGTCTCCTTGTTCAAAGAACTCGCTGGTTACCAGCTCAGCTGCCTAAAACATAAATTACAATAAAGATTAGAGTTCTTGCTACATAATTTTTGGGGTAAGGAGTTCTTGCTCAGACCAGGACTTCAGCCTGTGCTTAACTCTAAAGAAGTGAATAGTCCCACTGACATGACTGATGTCAGGCACTTGTTTTCAGGATGGGGCATAGAGAGGGTACACAAAAGCTGTAACCGCTGACAGGCATGCTTATTTCTTTTTGATAGGGAACTGCCTGGGGAAATTATATTGCAATGTTGAAGTAGTTCTCAATGCAGCTACATGGAACTTGCTGAAATATTGAGAATAGAATAGGAAATTCCAGCTTCTTGTTGGTATCCACACTTAGGTCTGTAAAAATGCTTTGTAAAATCTGCGAGAGCTCTCTGGATATTTACAGACTGTTGCCCTACATAAACAACTTCACATCAGAGAAACGTAACTAACCAATAACCTCTGCTTTCTCAGTTTAATGTGCAATCATAAAGGTTTTTTCGCCATTAGGCTTTACTTTTCCCCCCATAACTATCATCACTATAATATCTAAATATATAAATATGAACTCAGATTGTGCTTATCATATTGAAACAAAATCAAGAACCGGTTGGGTTGGAACTTGGAATGGGGTTTTTGACTTTTGTGAATGAAGATGTTCTATTTGAAGCAGAGGTTTGTGCTTCTCAGAAGAACAGAGGATTTAAAAGCAAAATGAGTTATGGAAACAACAGGAATTTTAGGAGGTCAAGCAGTGAGCAATCCTGATATAGTAGCCTTGATGTACTGTACTCTTCTTGTGTGTGGGCCTTTGAACGTAGGCATGTCTGACACATGAGATGCAAGAAAAAGAAACTAATCTGCTGAAGATGGAATTCAGTTCCTAAAGCTCCTGTCATGCCTGCTTATTGTTTTCAAGTGTTTTCCAGCTAGGAAATCATGTCATAATGCCAAGGCACAAGAGGAAGAACTAAGTGGAGAACCTGCACTTCATAAAATCTCAGAATTTCTTGTTCTAGAAACTGCTTGGTACCTAACATTCACAAATGCTTGTTACAGTTGAAATAAGGAGTACCAAAATAAATTGTAAGTAGGTGAAGTGATGTTATTAAATACTCTTAAATCTTAAGCCAGGCTATTGCACAACTTGGAACTTTATAATGTATGTAATCCCAGCACACTAATAAAATTCTGGATCAATACTCCAGCTAGAAGAATAATTTAACAACTTAGCAGCAATTAAGGGTTTGCCAAGTGTATTGTATAAAAATAATCACGACTTAATCTCACCCCTGTCTCTCACTGATCCTGTTCTCCTTGTGTCCCTTTCCCTCTTCTTTTGTCTGTTTCTATGTTCTCTTCCCAAATTTTGCCTTCTGATATGTAGCCTTGATTCCCTTTGATTCATATATTTTAATCTTTTTCTCCCTCACTTTTCATGTATTTTTCTTGTGGCACAGTTGAGGTCCAATTATTTCCTGTTTTCCCCCTGTGGATTCATTAGCCTCTCTGCTCAACCAGGTAATTTTTCAATCAATCCCAGACTAGATTTTCCAATGTAAAGTAAACCTGTACACTAGGCTGCAGGGGAATTTTCACCCACAGGCTTCAAAAGTGATAAGGATAAAAAGGCAGTTTGTTAAAGACTTCAGCACCAATTCAGCACTGTAGAACAAAGATTAACAACGTGAAACACAGGTCCTACCTGACATTTTGGCTGTCAAAGAAAATGGAGAAACCAACTGGGTTAAAGAGGAAAAATGAAGAAGGATTGTATGCACCGCAGCTGTGGCTAGGTGGCACTGAAAAATCCTGTGATTCGTTTTTCCCACTGCAAGATACAAGGAACTTCCCTGATTTCCATGTGGCATGACTGTATTTTGGCCAAATAGGGTAACAGCCATGGAAGAACTGGTGTCACATTCTTCTTACAAAAGCAAAAAAGACTCATCTTCAAGCTGAGCTTAAGCCCTCACAACATAAATGTTTTCTTTACTGAGTTAAAGTGAATCTAACTTTTGTAGGTCCCTTTCATCTTCTGTTACTTCCTTGTCCAAAAAATGTGGCTGCTTCTGCCTCACTTGCTCTCTAGTCTAGATTTTTTTTTTTTTTCACCCCATCTTTTTAACAAGCACTTTGCTGTCCAGGAGCTTATCCACACTCAGCTGCACTGGTGTATTTTCTATTCACTTCTTGATGCTGTGTATTCCTCCAGAAATGTACACAGACACCCTTCTACTAGCTTGTTCTGGACCTCAGTGAAGGACAGAGAATTATTAGCATGGATACAGGATATATTAAGGAAGGATGCTGAGTATGGAAGATGCCTAAAAGAGGGAAAATCATGTGGTAAAAGACTTCTGTGACAGGTTGCTTTCTCATGCTGTAATTGTTTGCCAATGCTGGACTCAAATTTCATGTATATTTCCAAAGAGCCTACTCAGTAGCAGAAACCTGAGTTTTTATTTCTTTCTAAGTACAGGATGCTAAAAAAAAGACTCTATACTACACTTAGAGTATTTTTTCCTTTAGTATTAACAAAATGAACACGTCATATATACTGAAGATTTTATGTTAAAGTTTGCAGATCATCTGCTGGGATTTTTGATTTAGGGAAGATTCTGCCACTCTCAAGGAAAACTTTGGGACAAAACAAGCAAGAACAGCTACATGTGGCTAATACTTTTTTTTTGTTTAATCCATCCATTTTATGTTATGGATTTAAAAGGTTAACAAGAAGAGAGGTTGTAAAGCCAGATCTCTTCAGGTACCTACACATGCCGCTCAGCAGCATGTGTACATGGAGAGATTATGCAATAAACCATTTCTTGCAGAAACCCCCTGCTATTTTTTTATAGCATTAATACTGCTGTAAATTGATTCCAGTTTTGGTCCCTTCTAAGCCAGGGCCCTGGGAATATTGTCCTGCCAGTCCCGCCTCCTCCCAGCCCTGCTATTAATCATAACTTGCCTGTCTTGAAATCTCCCACGGTTTGGTCACAGCTCCAAGGTCACAGGCTGTCATTAGCATTGATCTGAAAAACAGAAATGAACAATACAAGCTGAATCAACCTTTGTTGGATTTCTAAACAACTCTGCTCTGGATGCATAAATAAATAACACATATATAAAATGTCAGCCCTGGCACCTTCTCTTCCTTCAGGGAGGAATGACATGTTTGAAATCTCAGCCATCAGCCTGGCTTTTACATCACAATTGTGCCTAGGAAGCCTAATGCGTTGCAGGTGATGATGAATTCTGGTATTGTGCACTGCACACTAGAAAAGAAATGATATTGCAGAGGGGTAACTGCTAATTTTGCAACACTTCTAACACCACTTATATTAATACCTATAATATACTAAAAAGCATGTGCTTCATATGATATAAGTAGGGGTATTATTACATAATAACAACCTCCAAACTGGATTAATTTATATACGTATTTGTAAGTGACTGCTGTAGCAAGAGAACCTCTCATCACAGGAGGCATCCTAGACATTGTTCAAGCAGTTTCTACTGCTCATCTGCAATAAAAATCAAGGATTTACTATGAGCTATACTGTTCCACTGTAGTTTAATACCTAGCTACAACCATGTTTTATATGCATTAGGAGAAAGAAACCATTCAGCTGTAGAAAGCGTTTATGTACAGTACCATGATGCAGCTAAAAGTCTCAAGAAAGTTTAAATGAAGAACAAGGGCATTGAAAATGAAGCATCAAATATATTGCCTGAATATAAAATTAGGAATGGGTGAAATGATATGGAAAATAGAAAATGGTCAATATTTTGGAAAAGAAAAAAAAGAAACAGGATTTTAATGAAATTTCAGATAAAATGGGATATAATCAGGCATGCATATGCAAATGCACACATTTTATTGTCTAAAAAAGCATGGTGTACTCAAACTACACACAATGTGTGAGGTTTTCAATAGGACACATGCTCAGATCATTCTTGAGGGTTAGAAGAGTACTGCGTATCCACAAATTCCCCGGTACAGACTAGAAGAGCAGAGGAGAAGCATGGCCAGTGAAAAAAAAAAAAAAGCTGAGAGAAGGAGGGAACAGGGAAACAGACAAGAAAGATCTTTTGTGTCCTGAGGCAGAATATTGATGCTTTCTGGAGAAAGAGCAGAAGGATTGAGCGGTAACTGGTGAGGCTGGGAGAAAGGAAAGAAAACATGACAGAGTATGAAGACAGAAACAGAAATGGAGAAGGTGAGGTCACACTGATTACATCCCTGCTGTTTGCTAAAGTTTAGAAATCATACCATATATTTCATATAATTGATATTTTAAAAAACAAGCTACCTCCTCCTGTTACTCTAAGTCCTCGTGCCATAATACATGAAATTCCTTAGACAAGTATGGCTAGACTTTGAAATAACCAGAAAGCAGGAAATAGTAGTGCTCACCGAAATATTTCTCGGTGGTTTTTTATATTCCAGTCATAACCACCTTTACTGACAAGTTCAAAAAACTCGGTCCTTCTCCTGCAACAAAACAGATTATCAGAGAAGGAAACAAAACATTTCCAGGGCAGCACTGCAGCAGAAACACAGTTCTCTGGATGACATGCAATCATTGCACCTCATGTATTATTGTTAAAGTCATTACACTGACAGTCCATTTAAGCGAAACATACTAATTTCTGAACATGTTCTATAAATGTCTGTTATCAGCGTCAGAGTTGCCTAGTAAAAGTAATGTTGTATTTATGGTCTCCACAGATAAGGAAATAAATGGTACGAAAATGATCAGCCTTCCATGGAAGCATGAAATGTTCAACTACAGCAGTGGACAGACAAGCCGATAGAAACACCCCTGAAATATACACACACTTCTCTTGACTCGTCCTTGCAACATGTTTTTTTTCTTCTATACCCTGAAGGGTTTTTCAGAGATGTGCAATTTCCAGTGCACAGAATGGAAGAGTGAGACACAGGAGTGGCACATGTCTTGTGTTAGTTGTTCTTATTGACTAGAAACTAGGTCTCCCTGCTTGGTCCTGTGCTTTGTCTTCTGGAATAGCTTGCCTACATCCTTAGAGATGGACAAAACATGAGCCAGAACATGTTAATGCTTGTTTGGTGCCTTTAAGTACCAAAATTCTGACTCATCACAGCCTGTAATTTTTTATGGCACTGAGACTCTAAGCAGTTCTTACTGAACACACTGTGACTACAATATGAAATAGAACCTGCTCCAGATCTAGTGGAAGTTGAGGTGCAAAAACAGGGAGCAATTTCCCCAGAGTAGCACAACACATTAGCATCAAAGCTGAAAAGCAAACACCTGTATTCTGAGTGACAGTCCAGTGCCCCAGCTCATAAGGAGACTGTGCTCTCTTTGTCAAGTGGAAATCTACTTAGATTCTCCAACAGGAGAGTTTGCAGAGTCTTGTACTTTCTACATTTACTTCAGCTAGACTGAAATGTTGAGCAGTGGTTATTGAAAGCACAGTCTGAGCATTGCCCTTAATTAATGAACAGATTCTTACATTGTGCATGTTCCATTATTCTGGTCTGTGATTGTCATGTGCTATATGACCAGTCATTCCTACTATAGGGCCTCTCTTGAATGGATTTTGCAGTAGCAATTAGAATGGGGAGATATAAGGACTATGTGATGATATCTAATCCCTTATGTTTTGTGAAATAAAAGAGTTTCATATTACAAAATTTCCTGGGACAATGTAAAGTCACGCATACAGAAAACAAAATTCAGTTCTCTCACACAAAATCGTGGCATTATGGAAATAAGTATTGCAATGATGAAAAAGTTAGTGGCAAAAAGTAGCTGGCATATAAACCTTAAACCAGTCTAAACCTGAGCAGATCATCAACAACTACATACTCTATAAAGAGAGAGAGCAGTGGATTTTTGCATCCTGTATTTCAGTGCCCAGTCTAACAACGTAAAATTTAGTAACGATTTCATTTTGAAGTACTGGATATTTTGGGTAATTCACATGTTACTAGACAAAAAATGGGCAAGAATGTTTACAGCTGAAAGCTCAGGAAGATGACATCTCAAACCCCTCAAACACTCAGATTCACAATATAGAGATCCATAAAGAGTAACTTGAAATGTGAATCTCAAGGCCTTGTCTTAAGCTTAAAACTTTAAAATACAGATTTGCTTTGAAATCTATTTAAATAGATGCAGTAGTAGTCTGAGTCAACCTGAGAAAAGCAGCCACATAAAAGGAAACAATTTAGTGTTTCCTAGTGGTTGCTTATGCACAGCACCCAAAACAGAGAGGTCTACTATTATTAAACAAACGTAATATATCAGGACTTCAGAAGTAAAGAGAATGTTAACAATTTTGCAATGTCTTTGAGTAACATTGACTCTGGTTGCATTATGCCTAGAGGGGAAAGTTATCTTGCTAAATATAGCAGCTCCAAGTGTTGTGCAGCCCAGTGGCACAAGACATCATTTGAGTGAATTTCCATAAACTTCATTTTGGTTTCATGCTTTTCCTTGTTGTATGATCTACAAGCATCATTATCTAGAATTAGAAGTATATTTTCCATCTGATCTTTCACTAAAAGTCATCTTTTAGTTTGTTTGTAGAAAACTAGTACTCTGAGAAGGTCATAAAGCTTTGCTCTGCTTGGGGTTCTGTTGCTCTTTTGCTAGCCAGACTTTGTGATAATGAATTTCAGCCATTCTAAGAATACTGATATGAGAATTTACTTTTCTACAAAAATACTGAAGATGCAGCAAACTGAAAAAACAAGTTAGGTACTTGTGCAGAAACATCTGTTCACATAGGTTGGCTTTAAGAAGTGTAAGACATTGATATTTCCAGGCAGTGATTTTCAGGCATTTTTTGAAGTAAAATAGCATAACTACCAGAGTAATGAATCATGGTAACACAAGAGGAAGAGATAACTTACTTTCAAACTTCTGAGTAAAGAGGCCTCATCTGTTAAAAGTTTTCTGATTCACATAGCACATAAAAATCAATTTTGAAAGGAAGAGTAATACTGAAATTCAGCTGATGTCCCTTTTTGGACATTATTTCTCTTTATTAAAACTAGAAAGACAACTTGACTATGTAGTTTTTCAACCTAAGGCAGGCAGGGAAGAGAGCTCCATCACTTCTGGGTCTGGACTGGGTTCCTCCCCAAGGCACTGCCACCAGCTCTTCCAGGGGGTGCAGGATCTCAGCCGGAGGGGTGGGCATGGGGCTGTGCCAGGGCAGCTGCCCTCTCAGATCCTACCACTCACCTCTTCCTCGACAGCACAACACGTTTCTGCAGCACTTGTTATTTGTGGTGAGACCAGAGAACCCGAACTGACACATCCCTGTAGTCCTTGTCTCTCACTTAAAGCTGTCAGCAAATTCCACTGTCATACCACCCCCCCAGATAACAACCAATCCTAACAGACAGCTTCAAAAAGAGATTGCTTAAAAGGGTTCATTTGCCCTCCTCAGGATTTTCATGTTGGCAAGCAAAAATTTCTTCACCTACTCAAGCTTAGAAGTTAATTCCATAAAACTATTCACTATAGCCCTTGCTTAATACAACTTCTCCAAAAAGAGACTTGAAAGAAAGAAAATCAGCATGTCTACTACCAGTATTGTTTAGAAGCAGCCCCTGGCATAGAAACAAAATACTGAGAAAAAAGGACTAATCAAACATTGCAGCATCCCAGTTAGTATTTTTACAATTAACAGTTAAAGATACAATGTTGATGTAGGTGAATCATTTCAGGGTAAAGACTTTGCCTGAAGTTTTCTGGAAACTTGGCTTGGTATCAGCCATCACAAAAGGGCAGAATCCAGGTATACCACCCTCAGAAAAACAAAACTAAACGCTAACCAGTACTGTATGGGATAGGATGCTAATGGACATCAAACAAAAATCCTTAAGGATGAATTCTTGTCAAAACTGGGGAGGTAGTATGCTGAAACTGCACATTCCTCAGCACTTCTCCCTGTAAGTCCACCACAGGCACATGCAGGAGAGGAGGATGTCAAAAGTGCAACACGACAGTGACACCATGGCTCTCCTGACTACACGCGTACTCCCACACATTCTCACGGGGAAAAGCTTGGTTAGTATTTAACAGTATTTGAAAAACATAAACCAGAAACAACCTGAAGTCTGCTTAGAGATTTCATTTGCAAACAAGGGAAAGGAAGAAAACGGTACGAGAGATCCTACTGTACTTCTCTCAAGTGAAGTTTTTTAAGCTCTGTGATGCAAACTGGCATAATTTGTCTTCACAGCAGCAATGTGTATGCTTGCGTTACCTCTGCAACTGAGTCTGTAACTAAATATAACATTTCTTAGTACACATTTAGAAATTCTGAAATGGTGAAAAAGAATTGTAAAATGTCGATTTTTTACATGTCTGAAGAAATGATCACAGAAGGGACGGAAGAATTACAGAACTGAGCTGTAACTGGTTCCTGTGATTGCTTTGAAGTATAAACCTAGGATTGCCCTGGCATTTGGTTGATACAGACATGTTACACACTAAAGAAAAACTTACTTGGACACTTGAGATATCTCTATTAGCCTAAGATAGACTAAGTATTAGACTAAATCTCTTCAACCACAGCTAAACACAAATTTCTCATATTACATATCCTTATTGGTATTTAATAGGTCATTAGAGTAAGTTCTTCGAATTTTCATTTGTCAAATACAAGAAATGCCAATACTTACTCAAAATACAGAGTGAGGTCTGTTGCCAATATCGATTGCTTTAGAAGCTGCATAAGGTCACTGTAGTCCTTAGAGGACAAGTTAGCAAAGATGTTGTGACCCTATAATGAAAGAGATAAAAGAGGTAAAGGACTAGTGATCCATAGAGGTTTTTAAAAGGTTTTCTAGCTCTTTATTCTCCTGCTTCCCTGTAACAGAGGCCTTTTCTGATTCACGGCAAAACTATGACAAAATAATAATGTTAATACTGCTGAGATTACATTGGGGTAGGAGAGTTGACAATTGCAATCAAGCAGCTGGTATGTTTTTCTAAATTCTACTGAAAATATAGCCTTCTGAGGAAAGATTTACTCTTTGCTCTGACCCTGCACAGACTCAGTTTATGGAGAGAAACTACAGATACACTTCAATCTTTCCTCTTATTAAATGTTTTGGGGAGCCGTGCATTGCAGCTCTGGGTTGTGCTCCTAATAGATTTATCTGTGCTGCTGCTTGCAAGCACACAAACTGCTGTTCGAGCACTCAGGGACACTAAATCAGTTTTTCATTCAAAACAGCCCATTTGCCCACTCTGCCCATTACTGCGTTGTCTAATAGTGTATACAAGCATTGCCTGTGCAGCCTAAAGAACCGCAACTTTAAGCAGTTTAAACACCCTTTGTTGGCTAAATAGGCTACTTTTTAAGGGATCATGGATTAAGAATTTGAAAGGTCCTCTATGACCAGAATGAAAGGAAGTAAATTCTTTAATATTGCTATTTGACAGCAGGAAGGTCCTTTTGTAACTGAATTTGTGAAAACTAAAACAGACGGAGATCTTATAATTTCTCTGTGAAAGCCTAGAGAAAATGAGCTGAGAGAAACAAAACAATGGAAAATGCTAAATGAAAGCTTAAGAAGCAGTCTTTATGACATCAGTCCTGTATAACAATTAGCAGGAAAAATGTAGTACATTCTTATTATAGCAATTTTAAGCATTAAACATATTAAATATAATCAAAGTTAAACTTATTAGGTATACTACTAATTATATTAAGTTCTACATTTATACATAGATATAATTAAGTTCTTGCTAAACAGTGTTATTTTGGTAGTATTTAGCACTGTAAGAAACACATTTAGTATGCACTGCCATCTACTGCTTAGGAAGATTAAAATACCCTTAAACCAAAGATTTTTCCAGCAACAGGATTGCTATAACCAGGATGGTCTGAGGACATAGAAGAGATAAGATCTGGAGGTAAAGATGGTATTTTTTTCATGCTAGCTAACTGTTGGAGTAAAAAAAATAATTTGCCATGCAGAAAAGATGGTCTTCTCTATGACAATGAAAAAGATTCTTTCTTTTCAGCTAAATATTGAGAAGGATTTGAGAGTCTAAAGCTTATTTATGAAACACAATTTTAAAACCAAGTACTTAGAAGAAAATAAAGCACAATATATCAAGAAAATAGCAGCTCTTACAACAGAGGTAATGTACTAAGTTATCTGTTTTTCTATACTATCAGATGCCTTTCTAACCTGTTCCATGGTGTGTAAAACCATGTCGCTACAAAGCTCAAGATCACTTATATGGACGTTAGCATGTCAAGAGTAAAGGATAAATAGCTCCTTTGTCCAACATGATAAAAGTCCAAAGGATCAATACAATACACTATGTTTCCTTCTAGACAGACTAGAATACTAACATTAGTAGGTAGGATATAATTTAATTTAAGTTTGAGAGTGCAGACCAACTGCTCAGCTGGTAAAAGTTGTTGCATCTTTAAGGAGATTGGAGGATCCAAATCTGCATTTATTCCAAACTGAAGTGTGTTGTGTCCCATTAGCAAACAGTATCTATTGGATAAAAATCCCATAGGATTAGTTTTCTGATCTAGGCATGAGGACCTGGAGAAGAAGCTGCCTGAATGATTAAAGGGGAGGACTTGCATTTCAAGTAATATTTTACATCTCTGGAAGAAGCTGGAGTAAATTCCAAGGAAAAAAGCTTTGGTTTTTTTTTTTTTTTTCATAAATTTCTTGATTTTTAAGCTGGAAAAGGTAGGGAAAAGCATCTAGTCTGACTTTCACAGAGTTGTCCATGTCTTGAGCCTGTCTTCAGAGAGACGTGTTGTCATAGTGAAGATTTCAGGAACTAGAGAAATCATTGCTTCACAGGAACAGTTGGTCCAGAAGCTGAACAATCTCATTGGTTTAGAAAGAAACCACAAATTCTCTCACCTTTTCCTATTCTGAACCAGTCTGTTAAACTTTCAAATGCTGCTTTTTCTTACGCCTTTCCCTGGTAGCCATTTAATTTCTAGTATCACCTCCCAGATAAGCTAGGTGAGGCTTAGGAGATTGAGCTAGTCAAATCTCATGCTGGTTCTCTCCTTTCCTATGGCCACTTTTTTAACATAATGTCAAGAAACTGAACAGTAAATCCGCAGTCCCGTAATTACTCTCTATGGCATCTGCACAGAGGTAAAGCCATCACCCTGTTCCCATCTATCTGTGATCACGGGATGTTTCCAGATGCTCTTCAAAAGTTACTGCAGATGGCTCTTCCATTGTGCTGCATGAACATTTTTGGTTTTACATGCACTGAAGGTGTTTTTTAACAACTTCTCTTTGTAAATCTGGAAAATACATCCACTGTTTTGTAAGGATTTGCGTGTCCATCCTTCTACTTTTCTCATTTACTACATCTCTGGGGTAGTGCATGCTGCATACTATTACATATAACATAGTGTAGGCAAGAACTATGTCTATACGCATCTGCAAAGTTACTAGTGTGCTTCGGACAGCATGATATTACTGATGTTACCTTTTAAAAAAAAATCAGCTAGTAAAATTACACAGAACCATTATAAAAATACTGATTACAGGGAGTGTCAAAGAAATTAAATTGGCCCCATAAAGGATGACTGTGATGCTCTAAATACACCTGTAGGCAAAGGTAAGAGCTTGTTTTACCTACCTATTAACCACTGAGCAGGATATATGTAAGAAGACTGAGAAAAGCTGACAATATGATTAGGATATGTTCTCCTTGCCCCTAGCTGATTGAGACAAATATAATCTCTAGGCTCTATGATCAGCATTTGTAGTTGTTTAATTTTGTGCTAGTTGTGACCTTTGTGGTAACCAATAAATAATTCCTCAAGGAGACGGCATTAAAAAGGTGTTGTGTGTGGTATTTCCTTTCCCTGGATGAAACTGCCCAACATCTTACAGTGAGATTAATAGTAATGCTTTTGTACCTCACTTTGGAGAATCATGACAGCATGATTGAAATGGTGGTGCTCCAAGGTAGCAGAGGTGCCATAGAGCTGAGCTAAGGCTGATCCGCTCCTGAAACAGAACATGGGGAGTCAACAAATACTGCTCGACTGCTTACAAAGCAGGTTTCAGAGACAATTCAGTAATGAAAGCATGTAGCCATACTCTCCCTGTCCATTTCAGCAACCACACTTAGACAGTCGACAAGACCAAAATACTAATTTAGAGTTAGCTACAAGGCATTTATGTTCCAGACTTTGCTAAATATCGTCAGCTGATTAAAGATTTTCCTGGAAGTACACGGAATTTTGTAATGCGACTTTCAAAGTGCCTCAGCGATGCAACAGCACAAGCAGACCACTGTGCAGTAAAGACAGACAATAACACCCTTCAGCCAGGACTGGTTGATCTGCTACTACTTTTTGTTTTGAATTCTTCATAGATATAAACATAATAGTTTACAGGTTTTTAAAAAAAAATCCCAAAACACAAAAAAACAACAACTGCAAATACAGTGAGGTTCTATTTTTCTGTAAAGCTATGCACTTAAAAAATATTAACGTTAACAAAAAACCACAAGTGAGAGCAGTGAACATAAAAGTAAAGTTTAGCGTCTCTTTAGAATGTATTTTCTCATCACGTTTATTGTCTAAAACAAAAACTAGATTTGAAATGCAAAGAGCCAGGTGGATTTTCTAAGTTTAAAGAACAAAAATCTATGGAATACAATTATAAAAACACAAATCATTAGGAGGTGCAGAGAACAGGACTGGATTGTCAAAATAGTTACTGCTCACCATCACTTCACTTCTGGGACACAGTTGAAAGTGACAAGATGGGTTTTCTTTCCAAAGAAATGAGAATAAGAGATTATACTAGAGACAAAGAGAAAGAGTCTCCTAGGAGCATATACTATGAAACTGCACCGTACTGATACTTAATTATCAGAAGCAGCTATATTAGAGAGAAGGATGTCTAGGAAGCATCATCCCTAGAGAACATGGTGTTGAGATATATAACAGAGCCATTTCAGACAACTGTGATATTGCCTCCATCATATACTTCTTGAACTTTCATCACACAGAACAGCAGTATTGAACACTGAAGATAAAGTAGGAAAATGTGATGCTTAAATTTATGTCAGCTTAGAGGAATAAATCATAGCTGTTGTTATGAAAACTGCAGCTTCTGTTTTCAGGGATATTTTATGCATGCGTGGCAATGTTTGTCTTTTGTTGAATGTCTTCAGCAATTTCTTTATGGAGTCATAAAAAGGTAGCCTCCTCTTTGTACTCTGTTGTCAGACAAAAGTATAAGTGATAGCAGTCTAATGCTGAAACCTCTACCTTTAACTCTGTCATACTTCTCACAAGAGATGCTGTTGTGTACTCGTATGGTGTAGAAGTGGTTAACTTAATCAGAGCCTAAAGCAGTCAGGATGTAAATCTTAGGTCTCGTTTTTGTAAATTAGGAATAGAAACATCAATCAGCTGAGCTTTCCTCTCATTTGTCTTGTCTTTTTGATTCTCTTTAAGACAAAAAAGACATCTAGCAGTGCTTGGTAACCTTTGCACCATGAGCTCTGTCTTTTGAGCACTGCAATTGATTTTCCTTGCTATGGTGATTGAAGATCCAGACAATGTCACTGTTTCATTGAGACTGTACAAGCAACACCAATAGCTCAGGAAATAGCAGCTTAGCGAATATCAGAAACATCAGTTTGAGTGATGTTTGCCGAGGCAACTTGCCCCCAGAAATGCAGCAGCCCATGCATACACACGTGGCAGGACAGTATTTTCACAAAAGGTAGGACAAAATAGGCTGACACAACATTGCCCTGTCTTTCAAGTATCTTTGGACAACCATTTGACACTTCTCCCGTCACGCTGGAGGATTAGCAGTAATGCAGAACTGCATTAGCTGCAAATGCACGCTGGGACTTGCAGGACAAGAGTGCCTCAAGGTCACCTGTTTTGACTGTAGAGGACTCTGGGTAGTCAAGCAGACAGCATGGGATTTGGAGGACTCTGCGTCTGACAGCTTTATTTCACAGCTTGGCCAGGATGTTCTTGGGAGGCATTTCTTGTTGTCCCCTCCTCAGAGAACATGGATATTGGAGAGAATTTGACCTTGGTCAAGGGAGTTCCTCTACCACAGTAGTAAGAAGTACCCTCAAACCTTCTAGAAACCTGCTTCTACCTCACTGTGTCAGAGGGCAGCAGCCTGGACAGTAAAAGCATATGCAAGTCAGAGCTGCTGAACCAAGTCCTAATCACTTTGAAATAGATAAAATTCATTTTTAGAATGGAAAATTCATCTGGAGAGCAAGATCTCACATGTAGGATGTAAGAATCTGTCTTCTAGATCTATCTTTGTGGTCTGGTTGGTACTGGCCATTGCAGGGGATGGCCAGCCCAAGTCTTGTTCCCCACAGGGTGTCTCCAAACAGGCTCTGTGTGCTCTGGTGGCCAGGGAGGAGGCATTTCTGCAGAGCAGGGACCTTGTGTGCTCCAGAGTTGACAGGTATGTGGTGAGGCAACTCCTCTGATCACCCGCTGCAGAAGATATGCATCAGAGCTCCAGCATGATAGCAACAGCTTCATACTTCAAAAGCTAGGAGGCACTTTATGTGTGCTTGCCTATACTGGTGTGAAAGTTTTTTTGTGACAGCATTACTTCAGTTTTACCTATTTTATTTTCTTCTGAATAGCTCAACAAGGTTTTTCTTAACGTCATGCGTTCCAGCCAGCAAGAACAATTCAGATAGACCGTTCCAGTGTTTTCTGGGTTGAAAATCAGAATCAATAATACCTGAGCCTGTAAAGAACATCAAGTTTTGGCACCATGTTTCAATATGCAGTGTCAGTTCAACAGCCTGATACAACGGACAAGCCAGCAATTACACAAAAGAGCAGAGAATGATAAAGATGGATAGTCCTAACTACATAGGGAAGAATAAGAATACTTGGCCTTGGCCTAGGAGGACTGAAATTAATGCTTCATTCTTTATCCTGGTCACCTTTTGCTCTTCTGTGGAAGAAAAACAAATTAAAGTAATAAGAATTAGAAATCTTACTTGGCTTGGAAGGCATTGTTGGTTCCCCTGTGGTCAAGGTCATGACATAGGCATCCCACAATCAAAGCTAAGATTTCAATTTCAGTTAGAATCTCCTGAAATCCAGCAGTCTGAGAGCAGAAAAGAAAAAGCAGCTGTAACTATCAGTAGCAAAAGGGATAAGTAATGTTAGTCCATCGAGCAACAGTCAACTCTGTTTTGATACCATGAATGTTTCAGTAAGAAGAAGATAAATGTTTATTGTCATATGATATTCCCCGCTGCATGTTAGATGGTTAGCAGAATAGATAACGTCCTTGGAGTGATCTGTTCTTATCTCTCTGTTGCATTTCCAGCATGCTATTTCTCCACTAACCAGAAGGCATGAAAGGCAAAAAGAGCTGAACACACCAATAATTGCACACTAAGAAAGGAACTGGAATTTTCTATCTGAGAAATACGAAACAAAATTGATTCAATTTTGAAATTACTGTTCAGAGAAGTATTTGACAGATTCAATCCTGAACTGACTTAGTCAATCCCTACTGTCAGAGATAGCTGAGATGTTAAACCAAAAGACCTACAAAAGAAGCCAGCTAAAATAAACTCTTTGGAACTGTTATGAACTATTAAGAGATTTGTTATCTGGGACACATGAAATGAAGCAGTATAATTTAAAGAGCAAATGACTCAAATAACATCTTTCTGCTGCAGACACCCACTTGAATTTGGGATAGGATTTTGAAAACTGATGAACTGAAATTCCCCATGAGTAGCTCAGACCAGGTACCCCTGTGTGAATTGGGGAGCTGATCCTAGCAACATTTTCACAGAATCACAGAATGTTAGGGGTTGGAAGGGATCTCGAAAGATCACCTAGTCCAACCTCCCTGCCAGAGCAGGATCACCTACAGTAGGTCCCACAGGAACACGTCCAGGCGGGTTTTGAATGTCTCCAGAGAAAGAGACCCCACAACCTCCCCGGACACCCTGTTCCAGTGCTCTGTCACCCTCACAGTGAAAAAGGTTTTTCCTAATGTTTTTGTGGAACCTCCTATGTTCCAGCTTGTACCCACTGCCCCTTGTCCTATCATTGGACATCCCTGAGAAGAGTCTGGCTCTGTCTTCCTGACACTCCCCCTTGACATATTTATAAACATTAATGAGGTCACCCCTCAGCCTCCTCTTCTCCAAGCTAAAGAGACCCAGCTCCTTTCCTCATAAGGGAGATGTTCCACACCCCTTAATCATCTCTGTGGCTCTGTGTTGGACTCTCTCAAGCAGCTCCCTGTCCTTCTTGAACTGAGAGGCCCAGAACTGGACACAATATTCCAGATGTGGCCTCACTAGGGCAGAACAGAGGGGGAAGAGAACCTCTCTGACCTACCAGCCACGTCCTTTCTAATACACCCCAGGATGCCATTGGCCCCCTTGGCCACGAGGGCACATTGCTGTCCACCAGGACCCCCCCAGGCCCCTTTCCCCTTTCTCCAACAGGGCAGTCCCCAACCTGTACTGGTACTTGGGGTTGTTCTTTCCCAGGTGCAAGACTCTATACTTGTCCTTGTTGTATTTCATAAAATTTCTCCCCACCCAACTCTCCAGCCTGCCCAGGTCTCTCTGAATGGCAGCACAGCCTGCTGGTGTGTCAGCCACTCCTCTCAGTTTTGTGTCATCAGCAAACTTGCTGACAGTGCTCTCTGTTCCCTTGTCCAGGTCGTTGATGAATATATTGAATAGCACTGGTCCCAGTACCGACCCCTGAGGGACTCCACTAGACACAGGCCTCCAGCTAGATTCTGTCCCACTGACCACAACTCTCTGACTTCTTCCCTTCAACCAGTTCACAATCCACCTCACTACTTGGTCATCCAGACCACACTTCCTCAGTTTACCTATGAGGATGCTGTGGGAGACGGTGTCAAATGCTTTTGTGAAATCCAGATAAACCAAGTCCACTGCACTGCCATCATCTATCCACCTGGTTATGTCCTCATAAAAGTATTGTTGCCACTATACTACTCCTTATGGATATTGTCATAGCAGTTTTCCCGCCCGGACTGCCTCATGTCAGAAAAGAAACACTACTGTTATTGCTAACCTCAAGCTTCTTGAACAGATCCTTCTGGAGGATGTGCTGAAGCCCCTGTAGGACACCAGCTCTTCAGTGCTGTGCACCTTACCTATTGCAGGAACAACCTGGTTTTTCAACTCTTCAGAAGCATAAGGGCACACTGCCTGCAAAAATGATTGCCTGAGCTGGGAAATCAGAACACTTGTCCTTCCACAGAGCCAGTCTCCAGCAATACTCCTCAATTAGCCATCTAATTAGTAATGTGATCTAGTTAGTAAGAAAGGAAATTATATAAAAGTAATATAAAGTACATTTATATTGGAGGTCTAAACCAAGGCTGAACATTAAAAGTGTGTAAAAAATCCTGAATTTCACTGATTTTAAATGGGGCATAATTTCACCCATTGGCAAGAAGATGGTTAAGTGATACAAAGACAGTGAATATCAGTGGGATTTAATGACCTTACCTGGTAAGAATCTAAAGCCTACTCAGAAATGCCATTTGCTGCAATACCAAACTCTGCTATTGACCCTGAAGACCACAAATTCTACATTTATTTAAAATGTACATTCAAATTCAAATAGCCTCTGTTATCATAGTCTGAAATGTGGCCACATCTAGCATTTCGGCAGTACAGGGAGCCAAGCTCCCCCAGGTGCTCAAGAATGCATTTCAGTATGAACTGAGGAAATGAAGGACTTGCTACAAAAGCTTTATAATTGTGCTCAAGGTTTACATATCTAAAATGATTATCAAATATGACAAAAAAAGATTCCTTTTGTACAGAATCCACTGGAGTACAGAGTACCTTGGATATTATGAAAAAGATTCTCCTGATTTCTTCTGGCATTGTTTTTTGTTTGTTTCAGTAACAGCTATGTGAGCAGAGGAATTTCTCTAAAAAATAATGTGGCTTCTTTTTTTTTTAAACATCACTCGTATAATGAATAATAATCAAGGTTTATTTTAGAAAAAGGGATTAAAAAATAGGTTTGTAACTGACAACATGCCATGTATCAAGTTTTAATCTAGAGAAAACGTTCATGGCTAAGTTAAATCCATTTAAAATAGAAGTTTTATAATATAAAATTGATGCTGCAATAAATATTTTTTAGCATAACGCAAGCTTTGATTAAACTCAAGGATTCAATCTGTATTGCAAATGCAGAAAAGCCAGTTAAGGAATTTGTTAACAGTAACAATACCTCAAAATTAAATGCAGTATTTTATTCAATCAACTAGCATATTTTGCTTAACAAAAACCATTTAATTTAAAACAATGTCATGGTAAGGGGATATCAGCTTTGAGCATGATGCAAGAAAATAGAGAATTACAGTTCCCCATTTTTTGAATTTACACAGAGAGAAAAAAATACATGGCTATAGACGATGGTGCAGTAAAATTTATTTCCACCAGAAAAGGAATGACCCATAACTCATGAGTGGCAGAGTCTCCGGTGAGTTATGGAGGTCATTCTTTCATGTGAGGAAATGAATTGCATTCATTATACCTTGCCCCACATTTATATGTTTTGTTATTAGCACACCAGATGGGATTTTAATTTTGTATTGCTTACTTGTTTCTTTTTACTTTTTGAACTAGATATCCATGTGAACTGTGTTAGGCAAAGGTATTGATAACAAAGCCTGTGCTTTACTTGTGGTTTACTCTTATATGACATCCTTAACTCATAAAAAGCAGTCTTGCTTTAGTGCTTGTCTTCAGATTATTTGGGAGAGCTTGAAATACAGAAGTATGACTAGCGGGACTGGGCTTTTAAGTGCTGAGTGTCCAACCAGAGAGACAAAACACATACTTAGATATACAGCAACATACCTTAGATATGTGGAAGGCTGACCCAGCAGGGAAGCAACTGGTTTAAGTTTTGTTCGATTTCTTTTGTTTGGCTTGTTCAATTCAGCTGAATTTATTTTCCTTCTGCATTCAGTGGGTTGGGCCATTAGAGGCTACTGCATTACAGATTAAACATTACCATACTACCATAAATCCTACCTGAAAATGCCCTAAAATAGACATATTGGTTTATATTTCTGGGAAAGTCAGTATTACTATCATGGAGAAATCCGGCATAGGGTGCAATAACTGCACAAAGCAGTGCCTTCTTGACCATCAGAGCCCCCTCTCTTACGGTCAAGAAATTTTCCCCTTTTTGCAAGGGAAAAAACAAAGCACACACTTACTTGGACGGTTAACACAGGACAAATGCAATAAGAGCAAGCCTCGGGCTACTACTAGTCCAGTGACTCTTTTGTGTCTTTTTTTCACAAGAACAGCCTTCCTACCACTGGATGGGAGAGCAGCCCAAGCAGATCATATACCTGAACCGATTCTGCTCTCAGCCAGACCCGCAGCGCGGTGGGGTGGGTGGGATGTGTGGCGAGCCCAACGCCGTGGGCACACACGGGTCCGTCCCAGCACACGGAATTGCTTGCTCTGTTTATTATCAGGACCGTGGGAAATGAAATGAACTTGGCTTGAGAATCCCGGATCACCTCCCACCGACATTTGCGTCCCTGTGCTGACTGCTAAAACGATCCTGAAATTATGCTTTGAGAGCCACTGTCCAAGCAGTTTATGGCTGAGGCCTCGCTGGCGGCTGTTGGAGCAGCCGCAGGAACGTGCTTTCTCCCAGCTGGCTGCCCATGGAATCATCCCCGGCTGAGGTGGAGATGCCTTTCCCACCGAAAGAACCGAAAACCTGGCCTCGGAGCTCCACCTAGAGGTCTGAGGGCTCCTCACTCCCGAGAGCGTTTGGCAGAAGTTAATGTAATTCCCAGCTGGACCGTGCTGATTGACTTTGCCCTAACTTCTTGGAGTTAAAAGCTTTTAATTTTTCTATAACTAAAAAAAAAGAAAAAAAAAGCACGTCGAGTTTATAAAACTTCAAAAAAATGACTGATGCCCACATGTTACCACGAGATTTCATTAGAGATCACCAAAAAGTGCCTGCTCAAACAACGTTAGTTCTGCTCAGCCAAACAGCCTCACACCCAGCTTCTTCTGGGGGTGATGACCTTTCTCTCTTGTTGAACATCTCAATTTCCTTTGTCTCACAGCGCACGGTAAAACTTTGCTACGCCTCCCTAAACATCTACCGGCTCGAGGCTATCATACTCCTTTTTTCTTGCCCAACACGCAAAGTTCTGCCGCAGGGACAATGCCAAATGCAGGAGGACAGCTGGAAACCCACGCACAAGACAGTGGTGCCCTGTCAGCAGGGATCAGCTTTTTATTGATATGTTTACAAGAATTACCTAGCCAAACATGCAGCGAGGATGCTGTGCACAGGAAGAAAGAGAAAGTAAGAGCGGAGGTACTTCCAACAGAATTTGCTTGTGTGATGAGTTACAGGTACTGGTAGAGATACATGGTAATAAAATCCAGAAGTCCAACAGAGACAACAAGATGCAGTAAGATCCCTGTGTTGGAAGACAACCCGAAAATGTTTTAAGGCAATATCTTCTACAACTTTTTAGATGAAGCTGGATAAAAAGGTAATAAATAGCAACATAATAAATACTTCCGGGATTCTAAACCTCACTGGTTTTGTAGCTCCCAATCTGAAAGTCTGAAATAAATGTCAAATCAGAGAGTTCCAAAAGAAAAACATTTCTGTAAGATCAAGGTCTATAACAACAAGCTCACTCCAAGTCTGCCATCTGTTCTCAGTCACTTTAATGTGCCTGTGGTATCACTGTCACTAAAACACTATAAGGTTTTGTCAAATATATGCCACCTTAAGTTGAATAACTTTGTGTGCATTTCTATTGGAAATGAATCAGTATCATAATAACTAGAAAACAAATTTTGGAAAGTGCTTGGATAGGTAAGGCCATGTGGCAGTAAAAGCTCTTACGGGATTGTGCCTGTAGCTGGATACTTACAGTTAACATGGCAAACATTAGCTGGCAGACGTTGAAAGCATGCCTCCAGTTGTGATACAAAACCATTCGATAATTTTTTCTAACGGTCAAAAGCCACCTACACAGCGTCTGAAATGAAAAGTACAAATTGTATCAGCGCTACTGAATGTGTACAAATGGACAGAGCAGTGCCAAGACAAAAGCAGCAGATATCTCTGCGGCACAGATGGTTACCTCGTAGTCAATTTTAAATTTCTGAACCATTCCAAGTTCCATGAACATCCGCAGGGCTGCAGTAATCATGGCATCCACATCAAGCGAGAAGTCATCAAAATGGATATCATCAATGCCAAGCTCTGACACCAGAGGGATGTTTGCTGCCTGAAAATGCCAAAGGGAAAAGAAAACTTCTGATTCAAAACTCAGGTCTTTTTTCTGTGTCACTCTTAGAAGAAACCACCCATACATCAGGTCTGACCTGCCAATATGTCCCCTCCTTGATTTGAATGCCTAGCAATAAAAGTCTTCATCTGCCAAGCTAACAGAGTGGGGAAACAGCAGGAAGGAGGAGAACGTGGTATGAGCAGGAAATGTACTCATCATCCCAACTGGATCCTGTATATAGCTTTTAGACTGTGAGAGCTGACCACTTTACAGCTACTGCAGTAACACAATATATTCCAATGCAAATCACAACACTGTAATGCAAGAAACATCTGGATAGCCAGCAGCTGGGAATTTTAATTGCTACCATTCAGAAACGCAAAGTAAATATACTGCTCTGCAGAATTTCTTCATCCAAATGTATGCTTATGAATGTACAGACGAGTGCCCTTTGCTTTATGCTGTTCACTATACATTCATAGAACACTAAATAGAGCAATATGAGAAACGGCTAGCAGACGTACTTTTCAAGTATACATGCTGATTAGTAAGTCAATAAACAACAGCAAAAGTCTTACATTTTGCCTTGTCCATATCACAACAGACTTTTGTTCTGCTTGTAAGAGAGGAACGAGCTTTCCATGCACACAAAAACATACGAATGAGTGTTCAGGACGGGCTGACGCATGGAGCTGTGCACACAGATGTGCTGTGGCTTTCCCGGTGGCAGCACCTGCAGGAGCCAGGCGTTGGTGCTGACAACCCTCTCGGGCTTGTTTGCCCTTCCTTACGCCCCTTCGAGGGTCACGACTTGCCGCTCATCTCCCTGGAGAGGGCAGATGGAGGAGCCTGCACGTGTTGAAGGAGCATCTGTTCCCTGTCTCCAGCAGTGAGAAGGCGATGGGTCAGGTAGAAACCTCACAGAGGGGCTGGATCCAGCCCATGGGCCGTGAGCTGGATCGTGCTGAATTAGTTAAACCAGTATGAACTCAGCTGGCGTGGCACAGCCAGCAGGTACTCACTTGCATAAAATATCAGTTTATTCACACAACTGTAAGTCCACCTTCACATTTACAGTTTCTGTGTGGCTACCTTGTGATTTCCTTTTTGAAAACTTGTGCTTCTGAAATATGGCACTGTAACTACAAGTTACTGACATGCAAAAAGCTTTTTCTGACCAAAGGAAAAGTGCTGCCTCCATAATTACTTTGTGCAGAGATTAAGCTGATTTAGCTATGCCGTGTAAGAGAAGACGATGCCAACCTGCCATAAAACAGTATTAACACTGCAGTGTTATATAGAAGAAAAATCTTTTGACTTCAGCACCAGGTAAGGCATGCCAAACCCAGGAAAAGTCACGGTGTTATGCCAGTGAGGTTATCTCGCATACGAAATACAAGCAGCCCATCAAGTCAAGTGCCAGCCCAGGACACAGCTGAAGAACCTCTGGAGCATGCAGGCAGAGATGTAAGCTCTGATCTGCATACTTACTTTGTCTGCTAGTGTACTTATCCAGGCTGAATCGATTCAAAATATATTATTGAAACATCTTAAATTCTTCTACATGAACCCAACAGGAGTTACATCTTAATACCACTTATGATCTGGCTGAAAAGCTATGCATTTACTTCTGAGGTAAAGAAAGAAAATACAGTTAGGTGTACAGGAACGCTGGCTGAGGGACTGTGCTGTCCAGACCTGCCGTGGTCTGACAAAACGTTTGACTTTTTTATCATGCATTTATTCTTCAGAGCTTTGGGGGATACTTAAGATGCATGCAAATATTTAGTCTACAAATACGCCCATTGCATAGTAAATACAGTCTCTACAAAATGTCTCTGAGGAAAGAAATACATTTGTCTTACTCGCTTGGTCCTTAGAGAGAAGTTTAAATAACAAAGATGCTGAAACAGAAGCACTTGATTGTAAGTGGACCTCCTTGAAACTGTTTTATCGAAACTATCTTTACAAACCTACTGCTGCATTTTCATTAACTTTCAAGTGAGCTCTGGTTAAAATCTCCACATTTTTTGCCCTTTTAAAGGAAAACAGATATGTTCCTTGCTATTTTTTTACTGGAAGTGAACACCGGCCTGTTACAATCCAAGGGAGAACACCTGAAGCAGTTGCTCAACAACAATTGTTTTTCCCTTTGTCAAACAGTGGAGAAATAATAATATATTCCCTATCTATTACAAACTGAACAACAGGATATTAACAAAGCAAGTCAAAAACAATTTCTTCCCA
The DNA here is from genome assembly GCA_020746105.1 of Trogon surrucura. Lineage (NCBI taxonomy): Eukaryota > Metazoa > Chordata > Aves > Trogoniformes > Trogonidae > Trogon > Trogon surrucura. Next base: position 57,270,897 of record CM036621.1, on the reverse strand, counting down.
CGTCAGTCTGAAACTTTTACATATTTATGAGGTTTTACATTCCTAAATTTAACAGGAGTGCCATAATCCAAAATAACTGCTGAATTAATAGCCAGGAGATAACATTTGTATAAAAGAACCATTTGCTTTACAACGGCAATAAAGGAAACAACAGAATTATGAGTGTTGAGACTAATTTGAATAATGTTAAAAAAATGATATGTTGTGGGGAGGCAGCAATATTCTGGCTGCACCTGGCATTGTCTGTCCTCAGTTTCTTATGCTGGAAATGCAGCAGTCCAGAGTTTATAGGAGAGCAGTCATTAAAACTTCATTTTTTTAATTACAAAGATATAAAAAATATTCATAATACAGCATATTAAAACATAACCATCCCTGAAATTTTGCTGCACTGCAGGAAAAATTCCACCGGATTTCTTAAAATAAACAGCAATAACAACACTCTCTTCCAGCAAAACAGAGGAGATGAAAGTACCATGACAATAAGAGGAAGGGGCAGGCAATTAAAATTCAAGCTACAGTGAAATTATTTTTTAAAGCACCCCAGTGATTTAGAATCACTTAAAAGGCTTGCTTCCTCTTGAACATTTTGAAGTTCAATTTCCCCTTTCTAGAAACAATTAAGAACATTATACTCTAAAGTCTTTTTACCCTGCGGACCAAACAATTTCAACGCTCCTCATCCTTGAGAAAAAAATCACGACTCTTCTGTGAGGTTTGTGGTAAATTAAGGCCGGACGTGTCTCCTCTGGTCACATCTCCATACCCCCGGTACTAAAGCAAAAATCTGTCTTGAAAGGAACCACAAACACAAGTTGCGCTTAACACATGGAAGGCAACTGGTCTTGTCCAATAAAGTACATACTCAGCAGTTACCAGACTGGGAAACTATCACAGAATCATACAAAGTGTTGGGTTGGAAGAGACCTTTAAAGCTCATCTAGTCCAACCCTCCTGCAGTGAGCATCTGAGTGAACATCTTTAACTAGATCAGGTTGCTCAGAGCTTCATCAAGCCTGAACTTTAATATGTCCAGGGATGGGGCAATCTGTGCCAGTGTCTCACCACCCTCGTAGTAAAGAACTTCTTCCTAATGCCTCACCTAAATCTACCCTGCTCTATCACCACTTGCAGGTAGCTTGAAAAAGAGCATGTTGCGTCCCTGAAAGAGAGCGTAAAGACAAGGTCTGTGACTACCCCATACTCTGGTGTGCATGGGATGGATACAGGAAGGAAGAAGCAGCACAGGAAGGAAGAAGAAGCACTTTGTGCTTGATTCAGGACTGGAGACAGATTCTCCTTTCCTCATTGCTCTTTGCTATCACGTAAATTGCTTCACAACCTGCTCGGTATATGTGATCAGCAAGGAGACAAGTGACTGGTGGAGCCATGGCCAAAGGACCATGTGTCATTAATGACCATCATGCTTCCAAATACATGCAACACCAAAGCGGCTTCTACCATCAAGAAAGCCTCAATTCTGACCATTATAAAAGACAGCCCATGCGAACAGAAAAATAATGTTTCTGGTTCACTATTAATATGCCTGTGCATGAATAAAATCTAAGAAGGAAAACTTCAAGAAACTAAAGAGTCAAAGTTCTCCTAAAACTTTAAAAGGCCAAATGCTTGAATAAAGCTACCATCTGATGCTTACACCTTAGTGCTACCGAAGACAACTATTTCAGAGTTGTAGAAGTACATATACAACATACATTGTATAAAATGGTTTCTTTGTTAGCACATAACTAGATAACAATAAACATAAGGATTCATGCTATTTTTTTCTTCCGGGCAGTATGTGTCCATATGTAAACATGTCAGAAAAATGCAGTATAATATGTCCCCCCCACATAGAGCATTTTACTACATTCTTACTGTAAGGGCTGAATGAAGCAATCACAACCAACCAACATGAGCTAAAGGGGAGTCTTCTGTTGCTCTTACTGAACATACTTCTGACTGAGAGATATGTTTCATGTTCAGCTTGGTAAATGTTACTGCAAATCGCTTTCCTTTTAATCCTACTTTTAGTTTCTGCCATATTCCACGCTAGTACCGTCATAATGGCCAATACTGCTAAGAATGATCCCTTGGAGATGGGTGAAAGGGAAGGGGGCAAGTTTCCCGTCCTGAATAACTTGCAGGTGTGAGCTGCTGTAAGCTCATGATGGTCCTTCCAAACAAGGAAGAAACTTCATGGATTTCTCTAACGATCCACACAGCTTCACAAACAAAACTTCCCGTGTAAGTTGGAAGCCTAGTTTTCAGTATGTGAAAGTTATATTAAGCTAAAGTCTTCTCATTCCAGCTAGCCAGATGTACTGCCAGTGGAGAGCAGCAGACAGGTAACATACTGCCAGCATAAAAAATGGTCAGAGGGAAATAACTCCTTATACAGGGAAAAACTGTATCATGTCAGCAACAAATATGAAATAGCGATTTGGACATTTAATAATCTACACTGGAATTTCATTATGACCCAGTCTGGGTGAGTGGTGGAGAGAGGGCAATTTCAACATGGTAATTACATTTTGCCATAATACTCTTACTCCATTTTCATTTCCTACAAATTGGCACACACTGATAGGCAGTTTAAGGAGTTTCTTAAACAAAAGATACCTAGAGCTCAAAAGGTTTGATTATAACAACTTCATCCAGCACTACGTTACATAAAAACACAGTTTTTGATCCCAGTTGATACTAAGAACACAGGACAACAATATAATTCAACCGATTAACATGGAAGGCTTACTAAATGATTTTGCACCATGTTTTATAATAGCATATTCTTCACGATCTACATCCATATTTGAAAATGTGATAAAATTAGACTTAAGAAACTGGCGAGTTTCTCAGAGAGCATTCTTTCTCCTTGTAAAAGGTGCACTACCATGGAAGCAGTCCAGCTAAACACAGAGAACACTGAAGTGAAATCCTGCTTTGCTGTGTCAGCTTAAACTCTCCGTACTTCAGTTTTGCTACCTCTGTGGGTAAGATATCAGCACTTACTATGCGAAGAAACCATTTTGAAACCTACTGATAAGTATATTAGTATGGCTCTGTTAAAAAAAATAGCACATTCTGCTGTTTGGTATGCCCAACCTCTTTCTCATGCAACGCAAGAACTATTCTGTAACAATAACTTCCACTACTGAATATAGTCCACTTTTTATATTGCCCTGTGGACAATGACATGTGGTTAGCAAGGTTTCCTAATCAGAAAACACTGCCAGACTGATGGAAAAAAAAAGTAACAAAAAACTTGAATATATATAACATATATAAAGATATCCCATGAAATATAATGTCCCTATGTAGCAAAAGAATGGCAAAACAATATGGTATGCCTCTTAACTCCCAGGGGTGCTGTTTAAGTCAGAAATCCATGTACTGTTTCAACAGCGGTTCAGGATCTGACCTAATTTACAGTCTGTAGTGAAACTGGAGCTTCAGACTATGTGACCGAGACAAAAAAATAAGACTACCTTTTCAACTATCTCTTCACCTAGAATCTCGCTCAGAAGATTAGGAACTGGAAAACCTTAAAACCTCATCATCAAAACTTACACAAAAAGCATCAAAGTGGAGAATACTTAAATGCGACGCCTTCTTTATCTGTCAATCTTCTATCAAGCCATACCAGAGACAGTATTTTTTGATGGCAACGATGTTCACTTGTAAAGGGTTCTTTTCATGTATAAAGGACTCTAAAATACTTGCTTATGTTTACAGTTGCAAGCATGTTTATAGTCAGTTATTAGCAGTAGTGGACAAATTTTTGCACTTCTTCACAGCCATAGAAGACCAAAGCCTGTCATGTTCCAGTCTGACACATTTCTTACTCTCTCCAAAGGGGAAAGAATCAAATGTTTCATCTCAGGGATGTTTTAATGCTCAGAGCAACCCGACTTTTACAGGCCTCCATCTGTTACTGTAGACTGCGGATGGCATCTCCCTGCCCTTCACAATGCTGAGTTAGTCTTTCTCTTCCAATGACCAACCACAACAGTACAGCAGCATTTAAAGGGAATTTTATAATATTTAGAGTAAGGGGAAGTGGGTGTGGAAGAGACTAAAAGCATGCATGTGTATTCTCCTCTGGATTTTGATTCTAATGATTTTTTTAACGTGATTATCAAAGTAGCATGGCTGCTGCCTTCAGGAGTGAAATCACCGATAATCACAGAATCATTTAATTTGGAAAAGAGTGCTTGAGACCAGGCAGTCCAATGCCCTTGCTCAAGCAGGGACAAAAAACTCCAACTTGATTTGCCCTCCAACTACTTTCACCAAATTCCAGTTCTCTGAATGAGGTCACTGTATTAAGGGATAGTTGGATAACCACAACTGGAGACTAGAATGAGACAGGAGTGGGGCTTTAGATTCATCTGAACGATGAAAACATGGAACAGGGAGACCTCATGCTGCCATATAAACACACTTTGCCACCCTCAGATCTACCAAACTCCCTTTTTCTGTGTGTTAGAATCTGTGCGTGTTTTATCCAAGAATTGTTCAGATGTAAAAGGCATCTCAGTCCCTGAAACATGATTTATGTATTTTAAACCCCTTCAAAGTAACCCAGCAGATAAGCAGTGGATTGCAATTGTGAAATCAAATGCCCAAACTCTGCCCAAAGTCCCACAGTAGGCGTCTGAGCCCTTTGCTGGAAAAGGTCATTCATTGTTTTAGTCAAAGTTTCACATCTGTAAACTGTGAATAATGCTGCTCTTGCATCCAGTTTCAAAATCTGCAGCTGAAGCACGTATATGTGCTTCAAGCTCAACTGGCAAATTAGCAGTCTAACATGTAATTTAGACATGAAATGTGGAACAAAGAAAGTTGCATTTAGTCTTGTTTCAAAAAGTTATATTTGGGTTGACCATTCACCAAACATAACTATGGCTTAGTACGAATACTGGTCTTTTGTTTAATTAAAAAAGAAACTTCATGGCATTAAGAAAGCTATTTATTCTGCTTTTTCTACTAGAAAAGTAGCCATTAAGCAATATATCACTATCGAATATAGCGTTTAGGAATCTTTTTTTATTATCATGCACTGTGGGCTTAGGACAAAAATACGGTATTTACTTTCTGCTTTTGGTATAAAGCTATATGCGCCTGAAGAAAGGATTTGTCTTCTTGTAATTTTATTTTTAAAAGGGCAAGAGAAGACATGTCATTACAGCAATGCACATGCTATTTTCAGAGGTAAGTCCAGAATTATAGCTAAAAAACTGGAAGTATTTTGAATGTTTCTGATCAGTCAATCCTGTCTGAACACACCCCTTTCTGAAATTGGGAGCCATTAAAAGGAATAGTAAATTCCAGAGATAAAAATACTACATTTAAAATTTTGTTACAAACTATTATAGAAAAGAAACAAAATACATTATTTCAATTGCTAAAAATCCATCCTCGACGTTAAAGTTGTTTCCTAGTACACAGAAACAAAATATACAGCAGCCTATAAAAGGAATAAGACATTTCTATTTTAAAAGAAGAGAGACATAAAATAAAAGCAATTAATGGTTGGAGCATCTATTATTCTTAAGGCCAAAGTCCATAACCACATCAGCTCAGGTCTGGAGTTTTACAGGGCATGCACATTCGACACAATGATCTCCCGAGGCGCACAGGGGAGCGTTCACGATCTTTTGGCTTATGCTGATTAGGAAATAACCAGTGTGTCACATACTGCAGGCTAGCAACTGTCGAATTTTTATGACCACTGGTACAGATGAGAAGCTCATACAAAAGGGTCTATTCAGTCTCCGTCCCAGAATTTCAAACAAGCAGCAAAGCTAGGGCAAGTATTTCTCCATGATACAAAAGTGTCAGGCACTTTTGTGCTGCCATTTCCCACAACAGCCTTACTTGGTTTTGGTGGGCAGAGAGTCAGCTTTGTTGCTCCCATGAAGAGCAGAATGGATAATGCAGACTGACCCCTTCATGCCTATAAATTTGGGAAGGTGAGGGAAGAGGGATACAAAGCAGCCTTCTCCTCCACAAGACTACCTAGGAAGCAGACGAAAGGCTCTAGCTGCTTCCTTGAAGACTCAGAAAAGGAAAAACCTGATTAAGGGTGGAGGGTGCAGGGTCAGGGTTCTTCTCACAGAGGACACGATGTGAAGGGACAGGGAGGAACTGGTTCTTTTGGTGGCAAACAGCTGAAGTTGTGCCTTGCAATTTTCAGCTGGACACATGGTGCAAAAGAGCATGTGATAAAGAAGTGAACCCCCCAAAACTTTCAAAAACACAAGTATTACACTATTTTTTGTGTCCTGGTGTACTCCAGCAGCCAAGCCAAAGAACAGGACCACTGGTCACCTGCCAGCGTGGGGCCGTGTCAGTGCTGCAGGACTGCATGGCGATGGCACTGGATGGTGCTCCTGCTGGCCACCAAGATTTTCTCTCTGAGCACCTGCAATAAGTAAGGCTGGCAGTACAGTGACTGGTGGAGAAAGTTATGTAAATACATGAATGGGCTACTGCTCCACTGGCAAGAAAGTCTTATTTCAGATCTGCTCAAGTGGCAGCTATAGCAAAATATTGTCAGGGAGACAAGTAATGCTGAAGGCACCTTCAAACTTACAACATGTGTTTACAGAAAAACTACAGAGAACACAGCAGCAAGGCTTCTGCAGAGCAGGCTGCAAACACAGAGTCCAGCTCCTCTCCCAGGAGCAGAAGGTACATCCTCCACAGCACCCTTTGTCCCACAAGGCACAGCAGCAGAGAAAGCCCCAGCACCCCACCCGCAAAGAGGCACAGAGCTCGAGTTCACAAGGAATTTGAAGCCTAATCACGTTTTCCGAGAAAAAATGAAATGTACAGATCCGGCTCTTTCAACATAAATAATAGACACTTAACTTTACTCAGCTCCTTACTTGCTAGCTTTATAAATTTTCTTTAAACAAATGTTGCTTTCATCTATCATGACTTTGAGGTGAAAGGCTGCAGCGCAGCCATAAATACTTGTTTTTTGTCATTCACGAGGTTCTTAATGAAGGTCATAGTACAAGTTAACCAGCCCCTGTGAAAATAACCTTATGATATTTGACTCATACAACTGTTCTCTTTTTTTCCTACACACCTTGCATCTTCCAAAGTAATGTTTTTAACATAACGTCTCATCCTAGGCTTAGATGGTCCTGCAGAGAGGCTGCAGCACCAGCTGAGGAGGAATGAATGAATCTCAGTGAAGAGATCCGTCTGCATGACTGTTTTAGGGACACTGAGGATTGCCCATGCCCGGCACAAAGCTGTGGGCTGCACAAATACCTCAGCCACCAGGGACTCAAACAGTGATGCAGTTACTGCGCAGACAAATGAGAAATGAGCCAGGCAAGAAGCTGAATGTGGGTCCCTGCTGGGGCTGCACTGCTGTACCACACAGCACCCAGCTCACCTAGGTCTTCCCCAGGTCTCTGCCATGCAATACCTGGAGTCAGTTTAATGGTAGAACTTATGAAAACCATAAATAGAAATAATTTTTGTTGTTTTGGGGTGGGGTTTTTCTGTGTGCCCATAAGCTCATTGTATGCCTGGCACATGTAGATGCTTGGCAGCACAGACAGCAGTTATGTTTAAGTGCATCAGAGCGGATGCTGTATGCACAGGGGGATCACAAAGGTGCTGGAAAACACTGGTATCTGGTGTTCTCACCTTTTTTTGTGTGTGTTCAGAACTGGGTGTAGCTTGTTGCAAAGCACAAGATGATGGAACACTTCACAGAAACGGCCTCATAAAATATTCAGCTTCCTGTTTTTGCCTGAGGTACAATCTGCACATTTTCCATACAGCAGCAGCAAGAAAGAGAAGTGCTGGAGTCTATTTCTCATACATTTAAAGTGTTTATGCTTTAAATTGGAAAGACTGAAAACACAGAACTACTGACATGATTTCTCTGTTAGAAAGTACATTTACTCTGCCTGGGATTTTGCCCAGACTCAAACAAGAGGCTTTTGAGACTGAAACAATAGAGGAACCCCCCCAGGCAGACAATGAAGCAGTGTGATAAATAACCCATAGAAGGTTGCAATCACAAGTATTTTTTACATACTATATGCTAGATAAAATTTTGCTTGGATGGCACAGGCCCAAACACTATGAATGGATCTAGATAACAAGTGTGCATCCATGTAATTTTTTGCTTTAAATAATACCAGGGCCTATGTTAATACTGTACAGGAGCATGGCCACTCACACACTTGTGTATGAGAATGGGTCTTTCAGCACAGCCTCACTCCTACAGCTGATGGAGGAATGCAAAAAAATAAAATAAAATTGCTGGATACGAGACTGTGGATGTAACATGGCTGAACCCGTCAGGTCTCTCGGTGACTCGCGCAAGAAGGACACGCTGCCTCTACCACTAATATATTCTACTACATGCACATACAAATATTAAGATGGTGTGAAATTGCACCGCTATTACCTTTTCCAGGATTTTACAGTTTAATAGAAACGCTGCTAGGTGAGGAGCCTTAAAGTGGAGCAAGGATGGCACCCAGTGGCCAAACAGATACATCTCAGAAAGACATTGCTCATCTATTTCCCATTTTTCACTTTCCGGAGCTTAAATTATAAAAAGATTCTAGATCTAATATGAACTCATTGGCAACATAAAAAGCCTTTAAAGGACACTGCCTTCTTCCTCTGGGGAACAATTACATTTCTCAAACAGATAAAGAATAATTTTAAATGTGAAACATTATGCCATTTTTCTGGATTTCTTTAAAGAGTTTTTTCTTCTGTGAGTTAAAACAAACAGTACAATGGTCTTACTGGTCCAGTCTGGGAATGCAGGTCTTGAAACATTGAGCTGTCACAGACAGGGCCAGCCCCAGAGATGTCTATGAGCGGCATCTATCTATTTGCTTCATACTGATGGAGAAAAAAACATGGTAAATCCACAGTGAAGAACTCCTGAAGTACTGTCATTGGGTGAAGTACCCAATTTTTAAAAATTATTCTGGTCTAATTTAAGTAGTCCAATTTAATTTTGCTGATAGATTTTTCTTTAAGTTTGAAAACCTTTCCACATATAAATTCTCAAGCCTGTCACTGACTGAAGAATACTACTTCATCATTTGACAAGTGTTGATAATGTTTTTAAAATCATTTATCAGATATTCCTCAGGCTTGCATGACATTTTAAATGTATTCCACACCCTGTCACTTTTTGCATGGTTATTGGCTAAATGGGGTAGCAAGGCTGAACTGTATTTATTCCTTGATGCTTTCCAGCTGACAAGAGATTCTTGTGGAGTATAATGACCGACTGGATTGAAGGACAGACAACAGATCTGTCAGATAATAAATCATTTCACATTCATTGTGGTATGTCCTCAGCAATTGCTATTTCTAATTTGTTTTTCTATGCATTCTCAAGTCCTGGTTTTGGATATGAAAACAGAGGCAACAAACACAAAACTTCTAAATAACAAAATGCAGTATTTGAGAGCAGCAAAATAGCAGCACACTTTTTTTTTTTAGTATGGGTAAATTAATAACAGTATTTTATTACTTCTCTGCTGAAGATTTCTGTTGTTGAAGTACCACTGTATTAGTGTGCATAATTACCAAGAAACTAGAAAACCACTATTAATGGCAATGAGTCAGTAATATTTTAAGCTACTTAAATTTTTTTAGTACTGCAGATGAATGTTAGAGTATAGCAGAAATTCTTAGATTTATCTAAATATTTTGAAATCTATTTCAACTTTACAAAAGTAGATATTTTAGAAAAAAAGTACAAAAGGTGGTTTTGACCATGTATAAATTGTTAATTTTCTGTTATTTTCAGTGGCTGATGTTTATTACTTGTTACGGTATCTAACAAGGAGATTTAACCTCTAGTCTAGCTACGAAGTAGCTGATCCTGGAAACAGTCATTTATTATTTAACATTTCTAGTTTCCGTGTGTCTTCACTCCGCAGTCAGAATATCAATGTTGATTTTTCACATTTTTTAATCCTAACCCTCAAGCTCTTTTCTTTTTAACCTACAGCATGACTGCATTCAGAGATTATTCTTTGTAGCATAAAGACTTAAGAAATACAAACATCTCAGTTTTGCATGTTAAAAAAATTCTGCAGGAAGTTCCTTATTGACATCTCCATTACACCCTTGCCCTGATGTAATCCACAGACCAGAACCTACTCCTTGCTGAAAGAAGCCTATCCCTTTTAAAAATTCATTTAACAACCTGTGCTAAACTTACAAATGAACAGAAAAAAAAGTATGGATATATGATTAAACTGTGGGCTTTATCTAGCTTCCATGCCACAGGGTTCTTTCTTTTGCCTTAACTCTTCTCTCTTAAATCATGTATAGCTTTTCCTCAAGAGAAAGATATTTTTTAAAATAACAGGATTTACTTATCTCCTACACTACAAAATCAGCTGGGTTTGCACCGGCTTATCACACAAATGCAACACAGCTGCATCTTATGTATCTTCTGCAGTCAGAAAGCAGAAATGTTGAAATCTTTCACAGAGATGTTTTAGTATTTCTGTCCCCTCTTTGCAGATAGGAAGCCAAAACATGAAGTGCCCTGTCCCGTTCAGACTGTGTGACAACACGAGGGCAAGGAATCTGCCCGGTTATGACTCCAGATGTTCAGG